>CM032228.1:88970000-90205000 GCA_019009955.1 Riptortus pedestris
CTTGCTCCTCACTAATGTCTCCTAAATTATTAGGAAAATGGTCTAAGTGGCATGTAAATAGTGCACCTTAATGCTCACATTACACCCAAGTGATCTGAAATTATTCAGCATCTCATTGACTAATTCAACATAGTTTTCAGTTTACCCAGAAAATTTTGGACAAGTGAAACAAATGAATTCCAGGCTTTTTGTTCAATCTCAATCATTGAATTTATGAAGTCAGGGTCTTTAATCAGCTGTCTTATTTGTGGGCTGCTTTAATTTTTCCCATACTCAGCTGAGGCATTTTTTTCCCTATGTATGCAAAGCATGATCCATTCTTTCAAGAGCCTTTACAAACTGCTTCATTAGACCCAGCTTGATATGTGATGGTGGAAAGATGATTTTCTCTCGTGGAACTAAAGGCTCATTGATGATATTCTTTTCCCCAACATCCATGTTTTCTCTCCTAGGCCACTCTTTTCTAATCCAGTGTTGTGTTTTGTCTCTGCTATCCCAGAGACACAAGAAACAAGGATGCTTGGTGTGGCCACTTAGCTGTCCAAGGAGAAAGTGTACCATTTTTAAGTTTACACAAATCATCCATTGGTGTTCATGATACTTTATTTTTTCCAAAACCAAAGCTATGATGTCATATTGCTCTTTCATTTTCGTTGAGTGAGCAATTGGTATTGAGCCATATTTGTTCCCATTATGTATTCTTATAATTATGTCTATATGTGTTAGAATACATTTCAAACTTTGCTTTGACCTGTCAATAAATAGGCCCCAATCATCCAGAAAATATTCAGGAAGACCCATTTTTACCAGGAGTTCTCTAATAGCATGACAAAATACAAGATTTTCTTCTTCAGAGAAAAAAAGGTAGCAGATTTTTCTCCCTTGTGCGATAAAATGTAATTTTCGTTCCTGGTGAAGTAAATTTTTTTCCTTCAACCTGGAAGCCAGTAATTCAGAAGCTTCTTTCGACAGGTTGAGATCTCTAGTGAGGTCATTTAACTCGTCTTGGTTGAAACATTGAGGAATTGATGATATCGTTTTAAAATAACTGTCACCTTCAGTAGTATCAAAATTCTGATCAGAGAAACAATATGCGTCCTCACAGAGTTCTGGTAGCGGGTGAAAAGTTGGAATTGGCACTTCTGAGTGAGGGATAGGGCGTCTTGCAGAGACTAAATCTGGATAAGTCCACTTGTTACGGTTCTTTTGATTGATTCCAGTAATATTTACTAGGCAGAAATAACAGTCATTGAAGTGATTTTTTGGTTCTCTCCAAACCATTGGTACTTGGAATTTCAGACTTTTCCTTTTCCCGGTAGTCCACTGTCGTAAATGCTCTGTACAAGTTTTACAGACAATATGTGATGCCCAGGTTTTATCCTGATCACCAAAATGTCCAAGATAAGCCCTCTTTACAAAGACACTAATAGTTTTTCTGTTTTCCATATTCTCCGTATATGTAGCAAAAAATATCAGGATGATGTACTCAGCTTCTTCTACTTGAACTCATTTTATTTGTATTCAACATCACAAATACAATGATTCACATTAACAATCTATGTTTTAGATTTACTTTTTAACAACTCATTACTAAAGAGAAATTTCATACGACGCTAACTTCTATCTATCTGCACCGTGGAAATTCACAAGCTAATCTCAACTCTCAACTGCGGTTGAAGTTTTGAAGATCACTTCAGATACTGGACAGACATCTCCATCTATTGGATTTCTATGGAACTAACTGGATGGCACTAATAAGTAGGATTAAATCCCACTTGTTTGTCAACCAATCAGTTATATATCTCATATTTTTAGTCTTCTTTTTATAATAAATGAATTAAAAGTAATAATTATTTTTCAAAATAATAATTAGTTATTTCATAAATATTATTATTTTAAATTCAATTGGTTACAAAAGAAGAATGACAATAAGGAAAATATACAAGAATCTCTCCCTGTATAAATTTTACAATACTCATACTTGAAAGTGTTAAATAGAAAAAAGCATTGATAGATAAGTGAATTTAAGTAAAAATCTAGAGCTAATACAGAAAAACTGCTTTCATATTTAGATTCAGCAATAAAAATATAGTTAAAATCTGCTCAAAAATCCTAGGCACCAAAAAAAAAAAATTTTTTGTAAGCCTGTGTTATGGCTCAGGGTGGAATGCAGTTTAACCCCACCCTTGGTGGATTCATCGAAAATCGGGAGATCATGTGATTATTATTATTTTCATTCTCATTGCTTTTTTAACTCAATTTTAAACAAGAACGCGTAATCCGGCGATTTCATGATGTCCGCAATATTTCCAAACATTACTTCGGCGGATTTTCAGCTTGGCGGCATCAAGGGTGGGGTTAAACTGCATTTTCACCATGGCGCATTTAATTAAAAATAAATAAATAAATAAGCACCAGTTATACCTACCAAACCAAATTTCAACAGAAACTGTCATATTATAGTGTTTTCTTCAAATGAACATCTAACCAAGACATACTCAAGTCCATTTTCCTCTCTTTTCTAAAAAGAATATTTGCTCAACTACTATAATCCTTTATTTTTCAATGTGCCTTTTAAAATAATTAGCTAATATTTTTTTTATAATTGATTAATCTGAAACAAACTTGCTAGCCATGTCCAACCTTTTCAGTTTCATCTTGGGCTCTATCCTATCCACATAAATCATGCCCAAAAGTACAACCCACAAAAGGCATACCTCCTCTGATATATTTCACTCATAAACACTTGTACCCTCAACAAAACATGCATCCCAAATCAATACTCTAAGACTCACCTCTTTAGACCTTCTCAATTTGTTTTGTTTTTGTTGCTCCTGAAGTTAATGCTACATAATTGCTAGTTTAGGCTTTATTGTGACTAAAGGCAGGAACAGTTACCTTGCAACTTACATGTATATTAAACATTTTAATTTTTTTTGCTTTGCTATTGATTTATTGTACACCTCAACAATACTCCCCATGCTTTGTAAATTCTTAAATTTTTGGACGTTGAAGTCATCATCCAGAAAGATTGAATTACCTGAGACAGTATAAGAGCTATAAGTAAATTAGCTTCCTTCCTTATATCCTTTGATTCATCAAGAGTTAATTTGGAAGTGGATTCAAGCAATGGAGCTAAGTTCTTTTCTAAAATTTGTTGAGGAAATTCTGTAACAAGTTCCTTCAAACCAGAAAGAGCTTCATGCTTAATACTGAAATTGTGATGAGTTAAACGCCCAAGCAGATCCTGGAAACAAATTAATTTAAATTAATCACTGTACCTTTAAGTATTATCTTCAATTAAATTATACAAGGAAACTTATCACTATAATATATATACTTTGTATGAATTATTAATAAATGAACAAAATATAATAAATCATAAATTAGACATAGAGATAAGCTTCTGCTAAGTATTCTAATATTATAGTGATAAGCAATTGAAAATAGTATAACTAATGTATACAAAACTTAGAATTGATAGCTTTGGGTGATCTTTGTGGGTAATAATCGAGTAATATTGGCAATTAATTTCTATTCAAAAGTACCAATTTCAGGCATGACTCAAGACAGGCTTAAACTGTAGGCTATTGTTTTCAGCCCAAAATACTTGCTGGCATATATGAAAATGCAAAGTGGTAACAATCATCACTCTACAAAGGCGGTTTGGGTGAAATAATTCTTAAATGTTGTCCTGTAAAGCAGAAATATATCACCTATGTCCATATGTATATACTGTAAGCATATTGTGTCATAAGTTGGCTTAGAAAAGCCACCTGTTCAGACATGCCTTCTTAAAAATATAAATATAATGTGAGCCTCATTCTTCAAAATTGAACAATACGCACCTTTTGACTAATGTATATATTGAATATCACCTAATATACTCCATTTTACAAATTTATGTTTGAAAGACAGACTGGTAACCTACAGAATAAGGAAACCTGGACCATTACATGACCAATAAAATCATAGTCGCCAAATTTATTAACTTTAGATTATTAAAAACTTAATTGAGATGTTATTAGCTTATATCCTAAAAGTTACAAAAGCTTAATGTGTGAGTTAAGGCGGTGGTCTTTTTCTTACTTGTTACACCTAGAGTTGAGTGTCTGATTCTCACCTGGGCAATAGGAATTTATTTAGTGATGGACTCATAAATAAAATCTTTAGTCCCATCCTGAATAGAAAAAGGTCGTAACCTTCAGACAATCTGTCCCAATTAGCATTAGTAGCAGAAAGTGGATGTTGCTAAATGACATAATAGTTAACTGTGATTTGTTTAACAATCTCAAAAACATTGATACTTGCTAAAGAGCTCAGCTTCTCTTTACTAACTTATTAAGTCAATTAATTTACATTTTAAGGATCAGAGGGAAATGGATTCAACATCACGAACAGAGATACTCACTTGACAGCTCAGTTTCTTTTTACTTAATATTTCTCCTTCATTGTGAGAATGAACTTGGTCCTTAATAATAATTTTTTTTACTTTAAAATTGGTGTCTGTCACATTCTGCCCTTTAGGAAGCGGGGTTTTATGCGCTTTTATTTTCACTTTCGAGCGTTCTAACTTTTTTAATTTGCGGCGACTAAGAGGCTTTGTAACTTTCGTCATATTTACAACAACAAAAAAAAACAAGTGTCAGAAAGAGAAGAAAACTGGGTAGACAATATATTCAATCTCACGACATTTTATATTAAGTAAACTAAATCTCAATAGAAGTTCCGCGATTGTTCGGTCACGAAGTGTTCAACATGAGTGGGTTCTTTATAACTACTAGAGGATCGTTTTGGTTGCAAACAATGTATAATTTTGGAGCATATGACAAACTGTAAACGTAATTTTAACGAGCCAAGTCCCTTGACTCAGTACCAAACTTTTTCGGTCTTAACCGCGCCATCCACTACTTTAAAAAAAAAGTGCGTCACACAAAGCAGATTGCAGGTTGCGTGAACAAAGCAGATTTCCCACGTGCTGATGTAGCATACTTGAGATCTCATCTCACCACATATTATCTATTTTTATGATGAGTAGAAGTTCCAATTTTATTGCAAATTAATAAATTTAATTATTTACGTCCACTTTATGATACTATGACAAATTGGGACGGGTTATCTATAGGTTACCACCCTTTTCTAGCCAGGGTGGGACTATGGAATTTATTTAATGAGTCCGTCACTAAATAAATTCCTATTGCCCAGGGCGGGAATCAAACTCACCACCCTAGGTTTATCATGCGAGATTAAGACCTCGCCTTAACTCACACGGCCAATCTGGGCCCCCGAATTTAATTGCCTATAAATGTTATATACATATTTTCTCTAATATGAATATTATCAGTGATATTTGACAAAATGCCTCCGATTAGACTGTTCAATTGAACAAATTGCTTTTAAACTTCTGTAAGCAAATTCCTTCAATGGTTTTAAAATGACAGTCCGACCTCACAAGACAATGAATTACTCAAAAGGTATTTTTTTCTGTGGAGAAATACGAGTTAATGATGATAATGAAATCTCTGGAGTTGAAAGATGATGGTGAGGATGAAGGAGTTTTCCACATAAGGAGAATGATGAAGAGGAAATCCACACTATTTCTCGTAAAGTTCGATTCCCCGAACTTTCCAGAGCGCATCCACATCGGGTATATGTAGCCTCTGTTCTCATTGTGTGTGTCAGTGTGTATATGTGTGTATATATATGTACGTGTGCGTCTGTGTCTGCGCGCGAGTGTGTGTGTGTGAGGAAGTTACAGTTCTATGTAAGTCACCTGTAACAGATTATATTTTCTCTATCTTATATTCTCTCTTGATTATTTACAATTTATTTTATTCATTTTAGATACCTATTTTAGTTAATTTATTTATTATTTAAATATTTTATGAATGATTTCCCTATTGTCCAATGTGACGCGATCTCCGATACATTACATACTGATTGCAGTCAACAACATGAACACTACAGCGAAATCAAGCTACGTCTGGATTTAGAGTAAGTGTTTATTCATAATGGGATCAACAAGAAGAAATTCTTGGTCTCCGACAAATCTTCATGTGCCTCGTCAAGCATGGAATATACTTGAATCCCAACAAGTACTATTGTTTCAAACTCAGTTGATTTCCAAGTGTATCCAGGCGACACTAATGGAATTAAACCACTTCCATCTAAATTTCAGTGCATACTATTTTATCCACAGCCCAGGGTAACTAGGGTTGCTTAATTTCTAATATATATATACTAGCTAAGGTACCCGGCTTCGCCCAGGAATTCATTTGAGGCTGAGTGATGGGTATTTTTTTGGCAAGGCTTTACTTTGCACAATATTTTGACATTTCCCGGTCCCAGTGTTTTGGGTTTATACCCGTCGTTGCTGTGGATTTGTTAATAATAAAGTTATTTGTTATGTAAGGCTTATAACTCATTTATTCTTCGGCTATTTATACTCTCCTCAATATTTTTATATTTCCCGTCACCTGTCCATGAAGTTTTTTTTTCTAACGAAATGGACCATATCATAGAAAGTATTCCATCTTCTGAACCAAGTATGAATAAAGAAAGGTTCTTTCCCTTGATGAAGTACAAAGCCCAACGGTGACAGCTGTTTTAGGTATCTCATAACCGCTGTTAAAAATACTCTTTTGTAAGTCTCGATTGTAAACTGTATATTCATATTGGTTCATAGTTTGTTCAGTAATGTATGCCATATATGAACGGAGCAGTGTTAATACATACCAGTAATAACTGGGTGCACCACCCTAACATTCATCTATTTGTCTGAGCGAATTGGTGTTCCTATATCAGATTTATGTTTGACAGGAGAATTGAGTGCTTAGGTTGGTGTCCTGAGCACAGTATTATTCAACGTAGCTATGAACTTTATCGTAAAATACCTATATCCCACAGAAGTATCTTAGTGCCTGTTTGCTGATGACCTCAATATGTACACTACAATCTCATTAATTTCATAAGCACAATCACTAATGTAGAATACCCTTAATGAACTTGTGGAGTCCTGCCACTAGTTTTAAGATCTCCATTGAAAAAACTGAATATATTATTTTCACGCGCAAAAGAAAATGTGAATTCCCTGAGCTTACTCAAAACACGACTCTAATAAAAAGTCCGTCACGCAGGGGCTGCGTAAACTAAGCAGATTTCCCACGTGAAGTTTTGCAATAGAGAAATCTGCCTAATAACAGCTGTAGTAGTAAGTAACCTCTAAACCTATTCACGAGAGGGACGAATAATTACAAAAACGGCCGCCAGAGCTCACGGCGGAAAGTCCGAACATAGCCACTGCTGCCGAGCACATGCAGAATACAAATGCAAATATCTCAGTTAATATTCAAGATAGAGAATAAATGTATATAACAATATTTATAGTAAATTTAATTTCCAATAAGATTGATTCTATAATATTTTTCGATCCGACGTATAGTAACGGAGATATTTTGAATTTTCAAAAATCCCCCCTCTAAACCCCCCCTCCCACTGGTCCGATTTCAGCCATTAACGAACTTGATCTCTCTTTTTACGTAAAACGCTTAAATATGAAGTTTGGTAACGATTAAACAAAAATTGCGACCGCTAGAGCGTTAACAGACAAATATATATATATATATATATATATATATATATATATATATATATATATATATATATATAGATATATATATAGATATATATATAATTTTGAACGGACCTCATTTTCGTCATCTCCTGGGTAGGATCGATGGACATTTGAGGAAATTTTTCAAAACTCGCGTCATGAGTACGACCTCAATAGCTGATTTCCCTTAAGGGAAATCTGCTAAAAAGATGAACGAACTCAAATTTCTAGGATTGACATTTGGTAGGGAACGGACGTGGGCCTCCCATTGAAAAGGTCTCCTTGATAATCGCTAAAGGAGTTTATTGCGGATTCATAGCAATGCAAAATGGAAACAGCCAGATGTTTAATGCCGACATTTTATCGTTGATATACCTTGTCTTTACTGGACTATGCATGTATTGCATTTTCATCTACTAGCTCGTGAATTTAAAATGCATAGACATTATTCACTAAACAGAATTGAAAATAGCAACAAGAACCTTCAGATCAAGCCCGGTGGAAAGTCTATGTGTAGACGCTGGAGAGCCTCCATTAAAATATAGAAGGCGACTTATCAATCTAAACTTTGTTTTAAAATGTGAAGCTCTAGATTAGCCTTGCGTCATACATTTTTAAACAATTCACGGCTAAAGTGCAGTTTACTCCCCCCTACGTCGCCATCTTGTTTCGTTATAATCGCCGCCCTCGCTTAAAACCACCGATTGCGTATTTTGGAAATTTTAGTGTTAAAAAATATAAAGTTAGAACAACAAAACCCCCACCCCCGGTGTAAACCACCGATGGCGTATTTTGGAAATTTTAAAGTGTTAAAAAAGATAGAAAAACAAAATGGCCACCATCGTCTTCGTGCACCACCAAGGGGGGGACTAAAATACACTTTCACCCAATTCACAACTTCTCAACAAAAACTTTAAATTCAAGGTGTTTTATTTGTGTTTCGTTCAGAGAAATATATTATCATTATTATTATGGGGGAGGTTTATACTCAGTAAAAACTGGAGTAAAATCCATATCGGGGGAAAATCCATTGTGATTGTGACATGTTATGGGGAATTTAAAAATATTCGCACGATTCTGGCAGTATCAAGAAGTACCCCTTGCTGTGCTTTTTTTATAATTGTTGTTGGCAGATTCAGGTCCTTGGTGCTTGCTATTGTTGTTTTTGGCATGAGTCCATTTGAACTATTATTATTATTATGAAAATACTTTTTTTAGCAGATTTCCCTTAAGGGAAATCAGCTATTGAGGTCGTACTCATGACGCGAGTTTCGAAAAATTTCTTCAAATGTCCATCGATCCTACCCAGGAGATGACGAAAATGAGGTCCGTTCAAAATTTTATATATATATATATATATATATATATATATATATATGTATATATTTGTCTGTTAACGCTCTAGCGGTCGCAATTTTTGTTTGATCGTTACCAAACTCGGAAGCTAATCGTTTTATGTAAAAAGGAAGATCAAGTTCGTTAATGGCTGAAATCGGTCCAGTGGGAGGGGGGTTTAGAGGGGGGATTTTCGGAAAATTCGAAATATCTCCGTTATTATGCGTCGGATCGAAAAATTGTATAGAATCAATCTTATTGAAAATTAAATTTACTATAAACATTGTTTTATACATTTATTCCCTACCTTGAATGTTAACCGAGATATTTGCATATTTATTAAATTTGGGCCGGTAACGGATTTTTGAATTTCCCGCCAAAACCTAGTTCGGCCCTTTGCCGTAACTGTTGGGCTCTTGTATGGAGATTTCTCTATTGTATTACTTCACGTGGGAAATCTGCTTAGTTTACGCAGCCCCTGCGTGACGGACTTTTATATTTATTAAAGCAGTGAATGATTTGTTTTATAACTCCGTAAAGAGTTACAACATTTTGTTTGTTTTCCTTATAACGTCTCAACATCATTAGTGTTCATAAATGCATGTCTTGAATTTTTTAGGTTAGTTATATTAACACTTAGAACGGAACATCCGTCTGGCAGACGGGTATAGTTATTCTTTAGTTCGATCGTGGGGCTCTAATCGGTCGAAAAAGGCTGTGGTTCTAAGGGAGTCTTCAGTTGTCATCCTGGAGTGGAGCCTAGTGGTTGAAGTGCTGATACGACCTGTGTGACTTTGACAGGAAACGTTTTGCTGTGAACCACCCCGTCCTAAAGACGGATGTTCCTCTAAGAGGTAAGTTTCTCCTCCGTCCCACAGACGGATGTTCCTCTATGTCCTCTATTGCCGTCTATAGGGCGGATGTTCCATAGATTATTATTTATTACTTATAATGATTGTTTTATGATTATATCATAAATGAATAGTTTTCTTCTAAATTAAATGCCCCCCTACATTATTTGATTGCCAATTTATTCCTTTCCTTGCCTTGAATAATTTATTTATTTATTTATTTTACTTATTTATTATTTTTTTATTTATTTATTTGTGCGGGGTGGGGTTTGTGTTTTCATTTTATTATTTTTTTCTAGTCCAATATTGTTTTTTTTACAATAATTGTGCCAACCGAAGAACACGCCGATGACCATTGGCAATTTTTTACCATCTTATAGCTGTGGCCTGTTCAAATGCCTACGCCTTAGACGGACACTATAAAAATAAAAAAAGTTTCTTCCTCAAAAAAACTGTGCAATACTTGTGTAAACTCTTTGTTGGAGTGATGTAGCCATATAGAATTTTTTTCTCTATTTACTAATGTGTCTATATCGCTGATTTGACATAGGATTTTCGTACAATGTATAGTTTTTCTTAACATTTGGAATTTGGTGGGTTCCTATTGATAAATGTATTATTTTTGAAACATATTTTCCTCTTTGTATATATATATATATATATATATATATATATATATATATATATATATATATATATGTGTGTGTGTGTGTGTGTGTGTTTGTGTGTCTATACTATTTTGTATTTTATTATGTAATGAAATGTATTTTTGTTTGATTTTTAATACTTGGCACTTTTCCAGAAATGAAGTAAAAAAAACATGCTATTTTTCAATAAAAAATGAAAGAAATAATCAAATTATATGTATATACGTGTCTGAGTGAGTGTGTATGTATGTGATTTGTATTATTACACACTTACAAGAAGTGTTTAACGATAATTTATATTATTCTAAAAGGTGAACATATAAAAACCTGTAAAATTAACAATAATTTCCGAGATTTCAGTGCACACCGTCTGTCAGACGGATGTTCTCCTTAACGTGGTAAAAACGGATGTTCCGTTCTAAGTGTTAACAAGAAGTTGATATAACCATGAAACATCTTCGTCTAAGTATAATATAACTTCCGTAACCTCCAAGTTCTCTTAGAACAAGTAGGTTTAACCCTTAAGTAGGCGCGCGGGGTCATTTTTGTCCAAGAGCAAGTTTCATCTTGTCTCCTGCTCATGCGGGCCACCTGCCATTGTTTACATTTTTAGTACCTTCCTACTCCTTACTGAACTCTACCCTCAGTGTGTTTTTAACTCTCTGCCTGTCACCACCCAGCTGCTGTCAGCTTTGGAAGACATTTTTGACCCCACGCGCCTTTGAGTGTATCGATTTTTCAGAGGTAAGTTATTGTTTTTTTCAAATTTAGTCCTCTGTAAATTTAGTATAATTAGAGTGATGATATTATTATACTAAATATTTAATATAAAACTATTATAATTAATATTTGTATATATTTTTCTTTATTTTTGCTCTTGAAGTATATCTCTTATTATTGATTTTTTTTTAGAAGTTTCTATTATTGGTATTCAATATATTTTTAGATGGCTGTATTGCGTAATATTGAAGAAATATGGGAGGAATTTCATCGGCAAGAGAGGGAAGAAGAAGAAGTAGGAGGAACGGATACAGAAGATGAAGACTGTGTGGAGGAAAGTGAGCATGATACTGACACTGAGCAGTGGTTACAGATGCTCCTGGACCTTCTCGAGGACGATGCAAAATGTGCCCCAGAAAAGAAGACAAAAAACCTTCTCAGAAATGCTCAAGATGCAAATTCTTTATTTGTAAAGCTCATTCAGATATAATATGTAAAGATTGTATTGATGATTTTGAATGAACTTCTTGAAAAATATTAATATAAATTCTATGTATCCTTTTTGTATTGCTTAAATTTTTAACTAAATTTCATGAAATATTTCATGTTTGTAATTTAATAAATGAGTTATTTTCTTTATCTTATCCTAGATTATTATTACAAATGTTCCTAATCTATAATTCTTATTAAATTAAACTCCTAAAGTAAGTTTTGTGCATGGGGTCATAAATGACCCCGGGTGCCTGTAAGAGGAATCCCTCCCCACGCGCCTACTTAAGGGTTAAGAATGTGAGGATTAGTATTAACTAAATACATATTTGATTTTTACAATGCTATGTATTTCATATCAATTTATAATATTGTGAAATTGAATTGAATTAATAAAACGATCGATGAATTATTTAACTCCTCCAAGTGTTTCCTTGAGCTTGTTGATTTTGTTGCTGACCTCCAGGTTGGTTTCTTGGCCTCACTTCGTTGGTATGTTGAATCGTGACATCCTGGACGATCATATTTGGGGTGAGGAACTGAGCCAGAGTATCTGCTCGATCTCTAGGAACTCGATCAAAGGGATATCCCATTGATCGTTTATCAGGGTATCTATTATCCCGAAGACCGCAGTAGCTGGTTGCGTCTTTGCATCCCCGGTTGTTTTCTTGCGTTTCCACCTGCAAATTATAGAATAAAAGGTTAAAAATCAAAATCATCTTAGCAAATCCTGCAAAGATGTTTTAAGGTACCGAAGAAAATACCTTAAATCGTTTTTTTAATTTTTAATGAGTCTCACATTGAGGTTATACTCATGACATGATTTTCGACAAATTTCTTTAAATGACCCTATTCCTATTCATGTCATATTAACAATAAGCTGATGTATCTTAAATCACATTCTATTCTGGTAAAATCAGAATAATAAATAAGTATTCGATGAATAAAGCCTACAATAATTAAAAACCGCTAATATTTTTCATTTATTATTTATTAATGTCTATCTACGCTACTGTGGCTAATTGGGATATATTACCTACAGGCAATCAATTACCGAGGTCTCGTGAAACTTTCCTTTTGAGTTTTTAAGTGAATGCCGTTGCGGTATTTACTACAAATATCATTTAAAAAATCACGTACTAGACATTGAGTACTTACTCTATCATCATTAAAGTTAGACACCATTACAAAGAGCTGACACAGGTAGCCTTCAGGGGAGCCTTTTGGAATAAGCATATGCTGCGGCCATCCGCATCCACAGTAGTTGAACCGCTCCAGAGCACCGCCTTGTTGTTGTGGCCTGTTATCGTTCAAGTCTCTGAAGGTTGTTTCGAAGGGAATCGTTACTGATGACTCCGAAGAGTTTCGAGTCAAGTTGTTCTTTCCACTCTTAACTGAAAGTGACAAATTATATTAATATTTTTTAAAATAAAAAGTAAAAATGAATAAAAGTCCGTCACGCAGGGGCTGCGTAAACTAAGCAGATTTCCCACGTGAAGTTTTACAATAGAGAAATTTCAGAATAGAGAGTCAAACAGTTACGGGAACGGCCCGAACTAGCTCTTGACGGAAACTCACGACTAGACCCGAAGTTGGAGGATCTCATATCAGAAGTTGAAAACAGAAAAGTGCAAATATCTCGGTTAATATTCAAGATACAGAATACATGTATATAACATTATTTATAGTAAATTTAATTTTCAATAAGATTGATTCTATACAATTTTTCGATTCGACGTATAGTAACGGAAATATTTCAAATTTTAGAAAATCCTCCCCTCTAAACCCCCCCCCTCCCACTGGTCCGATTTCAGCCATTAACGAACTTGATCTTTATTTTTGCATAAAACGCTTAAATATCGAGTTTGGTAACGATCAAACGAAAATTGCGACCGCTAGAGCGTTAACAGACAAATATATATATATATATATATATATATATATATATATATATATATATATATATATATATATATATATACTATTGAGCGGACCTCATTTTCGTCAACTCCTGGGTAGGATCGATGGACATTTGAAGAAATTTTTCGAAACTCGCGTCATGAGTACGACCTCAATAGCTGATTTCCCTTAAGGGAAACCTGCTAATACCAGTGATCTTTAAAGCACGAGATACAGTAAATAAAATATAGTG
Source organism: Riptortus pedestris (assembly GCA_019009955.1). Taxonomy (NCBI): domain Eukaryota; kingdom Metazoa; phylum Arthropoda; class Insecta; order Hemiptera; family Alydidae; genus Riptortus; species Riptortus pedestris. The sequence goes on from CM032228.1 coordinate 88,983,807, forward strand.
TTAAACAGAGAGATGTATTAATTTAACATAATATCATTAGAGACTTGTCGAATCATATATATACATGAAATTTATTTCTTGAGTGACAACATTTTTCTACAGACCAACCCGTGCTTAATGAGTTTGAAACTGAAAATGATCCTTCCTGAGTATTATCAATATCATCAATAATACATAAAACGTATAATGAAAGGACAAAAAAGAAGATTATTCAAGGATGTCGTGAACACGAAAATTGTTACAATTAAATAATTAACGCCAAATGTTTCACTTACGGTTCACAGTAAATTTATCTAACTCAATAAATAAATTCTTCTGATCTGCAAGCAACATTGGCAGACCCCTCTCATCGAATTTGGGGCCTATGAAAATTCTGACTGTGCCCATTCTTTGGTTTCCACTGTTTTCAACCTGTAACATAAGGCGTCAGTACATTTAAACTAATGACTATTTTTGGATTTTGCTTTTTGTTATTAATTAAACTGTAATTACCGTAATTCTGTAAGTAAAAGGTCTATGCTGTAGATGAGTAAACCTGGCGAACACAGCTCCACGAGGGGAAAAATCGAGACCACGTGACAAGTTGACGTCACTCTGCTGCCAGAATGTGTTCAGCTGGTTCTTAGGGGAGCCTTCTGTCACTACTTCTAGGCCAGAAATACGCACCCCAGGATACTCCAGCTACAACCAGAAATATTTTTAACCCTAATGGAATTTTCCTTTATGAAAAAAAAAAAAACTACGAAGGCTTTTCCTAGGCGATTTGACATATATAGAAATAAAACACTAGCGTTTGTCTGAAATTCTATTTGAATTCGGTGGTAATACATTTGTTTCACTTTCTGGCCACTTCAAGACTAATTTCATCAGCATTGGAATACGTTTGTGTACCTGCCAGTCCTATTGTGACCGAATAACATAAACACGACTCGAAGGACTTCAATTAACTTTTATATAAATCAGCTGGCAAAAATAGGCTGTGTATGAATTTAAATACAATGGTAAATACAGACAAACCAGAATTGAGGAAGTTATTTTACTTGTAAAATACCTATCTCCGTATGCGCCATTCTGTAAATTTGAGACATAGATGAATAAGCTGCGAGACTCTTATTGGCCCCATACCGTCCCTAGAGTGTAGTACTTTATTTGTTTGGAATATAAATGTTTCGGTTATTATAGAAATGTAAGTTTAAAAGGAAATCTAATCATCAATTCGTCAATTGTCACTTCCTGCTTCACGGGTTTAATAAGAAAATGACAGAACTTAAAGATTATCTAATTTAGTTATCTTAATTTTCGCTAGAATAATACTTTAGTTTCAAGACGGCAGTAATGCATTTAGTTTCTTGCTATTTCTTTTAGTCACTTAATCTGAGAAGAACTTTCGATATAATTCCATCTAAATCATCTAATTTACTAACATAAGATTATCACTAAATCGATACTATTTGAAAGTTTGAATCGTCCATACTCAAAGAGATTCTATTAGTAATTCTTTACCTGTTGAACAGAATAACGTGGTAGTGTGTTCTTATGTTCCTGAAATATGTCATCAATGAAAGCATGCCAACGATAGAATATAGGATCTCTCATGGCAGTTGCTGGATCTCCCATTATGCTAAAAGTTTCCTGTAAAAAAAAAAAAAAGTTTTATTCATTCTAGAGGTTATTTTAGAAATAAAAATATTGTGTTTACTAAAACAATTATTTCTCTCCTACACAAAATTGCACCCTCGTTTTATGAAACACAGTTTTCAACACTCAATTGATGTGTATTATGGGATGAAAATGTTGACAGCTGTAATAAGAACATTTTTTCGTAATGAAATCAAATGAATAAGTAAAAGTAAATAAGTCGAAGTTGTCAATTTTTAATTTAGAAAGCATTTAAAACTTCAAAAAGCACTTGAAGTCATTAATAGATGTTCTAATAAAACTCACCAAATGTTTAGCTTCTGGGTCATGGCATAAAGCAATAGCAACGTGGCCAAGGTTGTGTAAGTCACCATAGAGATTTCTATTAATTGATAGAATACTTGCTTCAAGTATATTTCCCAGTAAATCGACTCCTCTCGTCTCGGACAGTTCAACGAATTTTCCTTCATCCTGGAAGCAGTACGTATTTATCACAGAGACGAAAATAAAGCAAATAAATTATTTGTGATCATGATATGGTACGTACATCGACTACAGTTCCAGTGTGAATGGCACTGAATATTCTGTCCCTCCAACGTTCCAAATCGGATAGGTCAAATTTTATTTGATCAACTTCCCTGTAGACATCCTGAAAATTATTTAAGGAATTAGAATGACCGAAGAAGAGGGGGGGAGGGTTATAAATTTATTTATACTCGTGCATGTCACGTAATAGGCTAAAATACAAATTATGTAAAGAAAAGTTATCTCTACTATAAAATCTGTTAAAAGGAATTATTTGAATCAAGATTTTATAAAGAAAAATGTTTAAAAAGGCTTGTTTTAACTTCCACTATGTCCACCGATCTTACATTGTTAATGATAAAAACGAGGTTTATTCTAAATGTGTGAAGCCCATCTCTTCACCATAAATTTGATACATTTCACTATTTAATCATCCCATCTTTAAATAACTTGCCCTCCGTGCTGCACCAAAGCCGTAGAAGGAGAGTATATCTGGGTTTTATTTAACCATTTTTTTTGCATTATCTTTTGAACCTTAATTTTAATAATAAATTTATTATTTTGTTTACATTGCGATTGACATTAAGCACACACACTCACAAATGAATATACGTATTTATAAAATTTTATAGATTTCTACTTACATCGAGAACTGCATTCGCAAATCTTGGTGGCCATACACGACTTGAAACCAGACTGTCCAACTTAGGGAAGTATCCTTCTGGGATGGGCTCTCTCAGATTTGTGAGTCTCCTAACTCTTGCCAGATCATTGCACAGACGCTCTACATTATACCTAAATGAGATAATATATTTTCTTATCTGAGAATGATATGAGAATATAGGAGACGGACATAGCTCAGCGGTGGTCTATAAGATTCAAGAGATCAGAGTTTCAGTTGTGATATATATGGGTTTTCCAGATTGGACTCGTCCGACACCAGAAAACGGTGGGAAGTCCTACCTACTTAGTGTTTTAGTAGCGGTAAGTCGACAACTCAGGTTGATTTTTTTTTATATTACATGTGAACGTTATCATGGCTTGGGGTGCCTAAGTAATTATGTAAAATAGTACAGAAAATTCTTCATGCCAGACAAAATGCCCCCAAAAGCAGTTGTCAGGCTGTATCACACATCCTAGCTTCTACTGAGCAATGTGTAGCATTTGAGGAACTACTTCAATAAAGAAGGAAAAGTCCCAATGGAAATGCATGAAGTCATGTATGTTTTATCAGAGAAATAAATTAATATAAAATAATATCAAAAGTAATAACGTTTTATTTGGAGAGAATGCAATGTATCTTTTTTTTCTAACAAGCAATAGTAAGATTATAGTGATTTATCATCAGTCGCCTTATTAGAACTATTCTATTCCTCGGGAAGCACTGTTTGGAACTTTATTTCGTTGCCCTCTATAATACATTACTCTAAAGTAAAACTACTTAGTATGCGTAAATATAACTATGTCTAATCGGGACGGGTTACCTACAGGCTATCACCCTTTTCTAGCCAGGGTGGGCCCAAGGAGTTTATTTAATGAGTCTGTCACTAAATAAATTTCCACTGTCCAGGGCGGAAATCGGACCCACCACTCGAGGTTTACCAATCGAGATTAAGACCAACGCCTTAACTCATACGGCCAACCTGATCGCCACAGTTAGATCGAACCGTAGATTTAAAGAATTAGCTTTCCGCTACCATTAATATCCAATGGAGAAAACGTAAATGTGGTTTTGCCTACGACTGTAGACTTTGTAACATATATATTTTTTTCTTTTTATAATAAGGGGGTTTTGCCAATTTTTATTTTTATTATATGAGCCAGGGTGAATCACTATATTGCGACACACCTAATAAATAAATGTTTTTTAAGGATAACAGGTGCAAAATATTTTTTAATTTTTAAGATATCTTCTATTTGGTTTTGTTGGAGTCATGTCGATTCATTCTTTTAAATTTCTGATGTACTATTACAACAAGAAACAACAGTGATTCATAAGACATCTGTATCCTCTGGACAAATGTATATATATATATATATATATATATATATATATATATATATATATATATATATATATATACATATATACATATACATATATACATACTAAATAAGGTACACGGCTTTGATAGGGAAATTATTAGAGTCTGAATGATGACGGTAATCGATTTGGGAAGGTTTACTATGCTCAATTTTTTAACTTTTGCTCGTCTCGGAGCTTAAGTTTTTTACCTGAATAAATAAAGCAAAATTTTTAGTCTTGAAGATTTATATATATATATATATATATATATATATATATATATAAGTATTCTTACATGAATGTAAGATGAAATTTTATGTCTGATTGCATACCTTGCCATAATCTGCTGATGCATGTAGTAGAAGAGTTCTCCTCGCCTGTCTTTATTGACGATATTAGTGGGTCCATCAAACGGATAGACCAAGTGCCAATGCCAGTGATGAAGATTAATCCCTAAGTCTTCACGGAAGTATGCCACTCGATGTTCTATGTCCAAGTCGGAGGCTGTATAGTCTCTAGGAATTTCAAGTGGAATCTGCGAATATAAATCGAACCTCATTAAGACTTAAATTTCATCTACTACACAAAACTTTATTTGTACGTAGCTGAGCTATTAATTCTATATTATATTCTAAGTTTTACCACGTGGATTTTCAGGATCTGCTGCATTAATTCAATAATTTTTATACACAAATGTGGTTTCCAGTAAAAATATGTTAGCCGAAATATCAAAAAAAGTATAATCAAAGAAATATTACCCGTTGCTCTTCTGGTACTATGCTGGTCTCTTCCCTGGCCCTAGCAAAGACTGCTCCGTCAACATACTTGTCAGGGAAAGTCTCAATCAGAGATGGTACCTGGAGATCCTTAGTGTCCGGGCGGTGGAGTATAGCCACCGAAAGGGCGTATATGAACAAGTAGGGGTTCATACGGTCACGGGCATAAACTGCAGCAGCTAGGAAATCATCAAGGCTTCTCATTCCTTAAACAGATAAGCCGGTTACACATTCAATGAATTAGCTTTTCGGAAAATTTAAATCATTGAAAAAGGACCAAAAAGTGAATATTTATCACACCAATAAGGCGAGAGAGAGAGAGAAAGAGAGAGATTGCGTACCAACAAATACTTCAACCAGTCTTGCAGCCATTCTCCGATGACTAGGGATGAAGAGTGAGAAATTAGCTCTTCGATCTAGCATCAATGGGAGGCTTAAGTCCGGCAGAGTGATGTTCTTCACCTGGACTGTTTTCCCCGTTCCGAAACGATTGGTTAAATCGCTCTGCAACGGTTTAAAACGATCTTCCTGAAAAAAACAAAAACAAAAAACCAATAATGTAATATGTACACACACACACAAATTTAGCTCTAAATTCAAATGGAGTCAAACATACGAATTATTTGAAATAAAATTATATTAATTACTATTGTTACTGCGTAAATAGTAATAATGGTTGCATACATTTCCTTAGCAAACCGATGAATCATTATGAACTATAAAATTACTCTCAAACTATCGCCCCCCCCACACACACACACACACACACACACACACACAAACGCACCGCATACACATGCAAATCAATAACTTGATAAAGGTAAGTAGTAAAAGTAATTCGTAAATACCAAGTAATTCGTAGGCACTTCAAATGTAGTGTTATCATCTCCTTTTGGCATAAAGACCGGCTCGGTAGGCCTGTCGAAGAGTTTCAAAAGATTCTTTCCAGACATCTGGAAAATATTAATCATATATTAGATTATAGTACTCACAGGCTAACAGTAAAAAATCATTACACATTTATTTGAAAAAGTTCCCAAAGCCGAAAGGCCATAGAATATTGCTTAAATGCAACAAAACTATAAATTTATTTTGTTCAGATTTGAACAGAAGCTTAAGAACATACTTTACGATTATGCATTATATTCATTTAAAGCCCTGTCTGTTGCAGGTGTGTATGTTTATATATACATAACAATGATGGTATTTTTTTTCACAGGGCTATAAAATGCTCAATTTGTCGACAGTGGATTTATAGAATTTTTTATTCTTGGAGATAAAAGAATAGTCCGTCACTTTGGTTTAGACTCCTTAGCCTTTTGCTATGTGAGATATATGCAAATACGTTCTGTTCATCCCCCCCCCCTTTTTAGTTCTTGGACTACTAAAATTTGAGTTATTAAAATATAAATTATTCTGATTCATTGCAGTGCTAGATATAGTAAATAGTTTGCAATAAAGTTAATGTGTTATATTCAGATCAGTAATTGTTCTTCTTTCCGGTGAAGAATATGTCCATCTCTGAGTGGCTGGCAGACCTATTTGTTTACAATTCCGTTTCCGTTGGGAGCTTATTAAAATTAACTGAAAGATTTTTCATTACCGTTTACATTTACTCACGGTGGTTTTAAGTGTTAGCAGTATGCAGATTTCTCTATTGTAAAACTTCACATGTGAAATCTGCTTAGTTTACGCAGCCACTGTGTGACGAACATTTTCCTTTATCATATCAAGAAATACAATTTTTTTTTCATATTATAAAGAACTTTACAGAGTACCATTTTACAATTGCCATCAATTTTCTACCATTTATTTACTCAATCTGTTTCACTTTGAAAAAATAGAAACGGAACTGGAAAATATCGTACACTACTTGTCACTTGTAACCCAGTACTGTAAAACTTGTAAACCATTTTAAATATGGGTCAAACTAATTAGCCATTAATTAATAAAATTATGTATAAAAAAGACTGGATGCAGTCACACATATTTTGTAAGAGGTGTTAAAAATTGCTTTGGCCATGTATCTCAAGAAGTCTTAAAATGAATATACCATTTAAGATATGGATCAAATTAATTAACTATTAATTAATAAAAGTACACACACACACACACACACACACACATATATATATATATATATATATATGACAGTCACACATGCATTGTGAGAGTTGTTAAAAATTGTTTTGGCCATATTTTATAACAAGTTATTGTTTGGAAGTATTTAGAATGATAGTAATAATAGTTTATATTTACAGAAACCATTCTTTCCAGAAGAAGTAGGGTTTAATAATATTGGATAAAAATAATACGACTAAGTGAAAAATATTAATTTGTGAATAAACAGAAAAGAAGCCAAACAATAAAAATTTTCATCTAGTTACTGATTAACAATTTATTGTTTATGAAAATAACTAAAGTATTAGGAATAAAGCTTTATTTATAGTATTTTTAAAGATACATTACATTGCACTACAGAACATTTAGGTATATATATATATATATATATATATATATATATATATATATGTAAGTATATATATACAAATTTAAATTACATTACTTACCTTATAGAGGTATGTAAGAGAACAAAACGAACTCACACTCAGCTCTGGGGGAACTGATAATAATTCTCTAATTACTGCTCTTTATATATTATAAGCAATAGGAAGCAGTGACCACAAACCTATTTACGATTTTAAAATTATTTCTCATGAGAAAACCAGGATAAGAACTGTGATAACCCAGCCCAGTTCCTGTAGGGTCTAGGAATTGTGGTCTGAAACTTCCTATGTCGATAAACCGTTGTATGTAGTTCACGGAATATTTCCTGATTCTCAGACTCTCTGTAGAATAAAGCTTACTCTTCTTTTGGAAAGTTGAATATAAAATGAGTCATAGCTCTGACTATTCCCAACGAGTAGGTACTTGTACAAAATGAAGAAACGAGGAGTGAAATTTTATTTCAATTGAAACCAATTTAATCAAGTTAGCGAACGAAATGGAGTGTTGCGAATTTAAAAAAAAAGTTGACACTATGTTTTGGAATTTAAACATTAAATTAATTTCTATAAGCTTCATTTGCATAGTCTGTTTACGAGAGAGGTAGGAGGAGAGTAGACTATTCCTTCCAGTCCCTCCACCCAATTTATTGTAGTTCCTAATTATTTAATTTATGATACATAAAAACCTTTACAATCCAAGGACATTTAATTCCTTTAAAATAAATTTTCCTAAAATTATGATAAACGGGCAATAGACCCCCTTATATTATTAGGACCCTTTATATTATTAGATTATCTATTATATTATTACATTAACTATAATGCAGCTGAACATAAAATGATACCAAAAATCAGGAATAATTTGCTCCCAAATCTAAATGTCTCTGAGAAATTCTTAATTATTAAAATATAAAAAGAAACCAAACTATTGTTCGTTTAAAACACTTAAAATGTTATATTAGACGTGACATTTTCAAATCATCACATTCGATAAAAAAGAAAGTAGAAAGTGTGGGTGGTGTAAAAATGCCGAATTCTGCAGTCCTTCTAAAAGTCAGCTTGGGGTATAAAAAAGTCCATCACGCAGGGCCTGCGTAAACTAAGCAGATTTTCCACGAGCTGGTATAACACACTTCTCATATCATCTCGCCACATACCGATTGAAAACCAGAAAGTACGAATTACTCCCTTAATATTTGAACTTAAAAAAAAAATGAATACCCAACAATTGTTGAGCGTCAATATTTAAGCAAGATTGGTTATATAACATTTTTTGATCCGACTTATAATAACGCAGATATTTTAGATTTTCAACAATTCCCCCCCTTATTTCTGGTCCGATTTCTATGAATAACAGATATGATCTTTAGTGTTGACTGAAACGGTTAAATATCGAGTATGATATAGATCAAATGAATTTTATCAAGATAAGAAAGTAAAACCTTAATCGATGACGTCATCGCACAACGAAGTTGCATTTATGTAGCTTAATACAAGTATCATGAAAACAATATTTGTTATTAAAGATTAGAATAAAGAGGTTCTTGTTATTATAGCTTATGCTTAACATGACATGAGTTTTATATATATATATATATATATATATATATATATATATATATATATAATTTTGAAAGGAACTCATTTTCATTATCTCCTGGGTAGGGTCGATGGACACTTGAGGAAGTTTTCGAAAATCCCATAATGAGTGCAACCTCAATAGTTGATTTCCCTTAAGGCTAATACCACCCTTTTGTGTTATACAGAGTTATTTAATTACTCACTTTACACATGATTGCCATGACGTTTGTCCAAGCAATGAACCATTGCAGCAATAAATTTGAGAATTGAAATTCGTCGGAAATGAATTAATTTTACGTTTTAGACCTCCTTAAAAAAGTTGTAATTCTTATCTACAAGACCTTTGGTGTTTTACTCAGTCTATCAAAAACGGTTCCCTGTACGTGAATTTGATTTTAGCAGATTTCCCTTAAGGGAAATCAGCTATTGAGGTCGTACACATGACGCGATTTTTGAAAAATTTCTTCTAATGTCCATCGATCCTACCCAGGAGATGACGAAAATGTGGTCCGTTCAAAATTATATATATATTTGTCTGTTAACGCTCTAACGGTCGCAATTTTTGTTTGAGCGTTACGAAACTCGATATTTAAGCGTTTTATGTATAAAGACAGATCAAGTTCGTTAATGGCTGAAATCGGACTAGAGGGAGGGGGGGGGTTTAAAGGGGGATTTCCAAAAATCCAAAATATCTCGGTTATTATGCATCCGATCGAAAAATTGTATAGAACCAATCTTATTGCAAATTAAATTTGCTATAAATATTGTTAATTCATTTATTCTATCTTGAATATTAACCGAGATATTTGCATTTTGTTTGAAGTCTGTGGTCGGGTATAGTTCGGATTAGGTCGGCCATTTTCGTCATTGCTCGGCTCAGGTGGGAGACTACTTCTAACCTTACCTGTCGTTTCTAAACTTACCTTACCTTCGTTACTTTGTAAGATTTATGCAAATACGTTCTGTTCATCCGCCCCCCACCCTTCTTTAGTTCTTGGACTACTAAAATTTGAGTTATTAAAATATAAATTATTCTTACACTTCAGAAGCCGTTTCAGTTGGGAATTTATTTTAATTAACTGAAAGATTTCTCATTACCGTATGTATTTAATCACGGTGGTACTGTGTTACCAGTATGCAGATTTCTCTATTGTAAAACTTCACATGGGAAATCTGCTTAGTTTACGCAGCCCCTGCGTACGGACTTTTTTAACTTGGGGCGGGAGTTTACGTGTATGTCAAATACATTCATTCGTTAATAACTTCGTATGTATTGTTTTTAGCAGATGTGTTTAGAATAAACTTTTCAGTACCAGTAGTTATTTTGTGTTATGAAATTCAAAATGATTACTTCCAACTTTCGGGAAACTTTCCTCGTACATCATCAGAATGTCTCAGTTATGTATAATACATTTTCTAGTAATACCAAGTAGTACACTTTATATTTTGATTTCAAATATTAATGGACAAATTCCTCATATTCGAAAAATAACAATGAAATTTTTCAGCCGTGAAACAAGGTGCAATGAAAGAACATTTTCAGCAGGAGTCAAAAATGAAGGGATTATGTAGTGCTCATTTTAATCTAACCTTTATATTTCCACTGGAAACCTTTTAGTAGATTTCCCTTATAGTAAATCAGGTACTCGATCGTTAATGGCTGAAATTGGACTAGTGGGGGAGGGGTTTAGGGGGAAACTTTCAAAAATTCGGATTATCCTCGTTACTATCGGACTAAAAAGGATATAGAATCAATCTTATTGCAAAATAAATTAATATAAGTTCCGTTATATAGATTTATTCTCTATCTTCAATATTAATAGAGATACTTGAATTTTTTAGTTCTCAGCCTTCAGTAAACGCCCACTCCAACTCATGTCAAATAAACTATACTCTGCTATATAATGTACCACTTTACTTGAAATTTAAATATCAAATATTGTTTTCAGTATGTATTTACTAGATGAGTACTTGCAAATATGTGTGGTGACGTCATCATTCAAGATTTTGCCTTCTTAACTTAAACATGTTTATTTGTTGTGCACCATACTTGATATTTAACTGGTTCATTCATCACTGAAGACCATAATACTTGTTGGCTGAAATCGGTCCCGGAATAGTGGGGGGGGGGGAGGTTTAAAGAGAGGGAATTTGAAAATTCAAAATTGCTTCCAGTTATTTTACGTAGTAATAGAGAATATACAGTGAGATGATATCACAAGTATCTTATACCAGCACGTGACAGACTTTTTTTATTTCAATACAATATTCTCTACATGTTTCAATATTCGTCCAATCACAACTTTTTACATAACGGATATGGCAAGAAAATAAGCTTACTGAATGAACATTTGTTTTATGTAATGTGAATAAAGACATTTATAGTGCAGAAAGTAATTGAACCTTATATTTCTAAGGGAGCCATTTTCATTTCAACCCAACGACGACGGGTGACGCAGGTAGTTAATTACAAATAATTAGTCTAAAATAAAATTTTCAAATTATATAATATATAACAGCTATTCCATAGAACATGCCTATAAGTGCAATGGAGTTTTTTAAGATATGACTTAATTTCTAATAGTCTCCCACTTTTAGTTCTTCTATTCTCCAGTTCATTATGAAAAAAGCTTTTTATGTAGAGATGACTTTAATAATTGCTTGGCAGCCATCTTTATAACATCCTAATGCCCTGCCTTATAAATGTGTGAGAAACTAAACAATTATTACAGAGTTTATAACAATCCATTGTACTCATCATTATTTCAAAACTTAATGTGACATGCTGCTTTCCTGTTATGATCCAGTTAGTTAAATTTCTTCTGAACTATATTTAATTAAAAATCTTGATTCAAAAAGTCCATCTTGGCGAGTGTGGTTGGTTTAGCAAGTTCAGCCTCTCCACATATAGAACTTGTATTTTACACTTAGATATTGTCTCAACCTAAACCTCAGCTATAGTGATGCCTTCCCCAGGGAGGTTCACTACAGTCGAGGTCCATTGTAAGTAAAGAGGTCAATCATAAATTGAAAACTCACTACTAAGATGTAATACTTAATAATGACATCAATATAGTAAAACAAGTCATTTTATAATTGTACGTTCCTTGTGGCCTCCAAATGTGTTGGAAAGAACGGAATATCCTCTGTTTTATTGAACTTTAGAGTCCAAGCCGTGCATTGTACAGTATTAATAAATAATAATGTTATAATGTTGGCAATTTAAAGGAATGTCAAATAGGTTTAGGGAATCCACAGGTTGGAGACGAAGGTGTTGCTAAAGGTCTCGGATCGATGGGCCTTCCAGATCCTCTTCTGGCTCAGTACTAGATCAACTCCTCGACCATCAAGATGGACCCGACTTTACTCACCCCCTCAAACCCGGTCTTTGCTGGTTACGCATTCTACTCATCCATGCTCGTTATAAAGATGATGTTGATGTCATTCCTTACAGCTTTACAGCGCCTCAGGAAAAAGGTTTTTTTACTCAATAATTAATCCATTAACATAGGTTTATTTTCTTTTGAAAGGGGGTGGTGGTCAACAATAACAAATGATATTTAGAAAAATATTGCATACCATAATAAAGAAATGTCTATCGTAATGATATGGTACTGATTAGATTTTAAAAGGAATAATTCATGGATACTTAATAACTGTTTTTGTCTTTATGAAATGCATTCGTGCTTCAAAAATGATCTGATTAAAAAACGAAAATTTATGATTTTGCAAGAACGTGTTAATTAAAATGATTGATGAAGAGTATCTTCCTAATTCACTCAATCAATTCGTATGGTCGATTGCCCACTAACTGTTACTATTCTTTGTATTTCAATAACCCCGTATTGGGATTATGTCACCCCAATATTTGCCTTAGTCTTACTATTTTTAGTGGAACATAAAATAGTGGAGTTTCTTCTTCAAGTATTTTTTCAATTGTTGATTCATTATTTCTTATAACTGCTTCACCAAGTTAATCCTATTATCATTCATTTTGAAGTTAAAATGTACTTATTATCGAGATGTCCCTTATATGATTAGCCGTTATATATCCGAGGAGGGGAATTTTGGTGACCCCCTTCAAAAAAATTAAAACAGTTATGAAATCGGTTAAATTAACAAGAATCTTTGAGGACCTCAAAGAAGGTGTTTAAGGGTAAATAATTATCTAATCAAGTTATCGACATTATAAAGTTCTCAAGCATATTTCCTCCTGATTTCTATTAGAAAAAAGAAACCAAGAAAAAACACTCCTGAAGTCCTGAATATGTCGCTGGCAATTGGAGTGTATACTACCTTAATATGACAATAAATAGCTCTCCTATTTGAATATATTTAAAATTCAATCTGACGAGAAATGGTTGGATGAGATGACATTTCCATGTTCCTCTCTAGCTGTTCCACGTACTACTATAGAAATCATGGTTAATGCAGAGGTTTAGCTACATACTGAGAAAAATAAGTTTATAAAATCGATTTTTTACGGATATGGAGATTCTGTTGTGAAATAACTTTGAATTCCTAGATGAATTCCCAAACTCCTCTATTACACCAGATGTCTGAGCAAAGTGAAATCACTTTAGGGGTGTAATGTAATTTTATTCATAATTTTAATCTCAAAAGGCATGTGAGAATGGATTTTGGGTGCAGCCTCCTTACATCTACAACTATCCGCTTTCTACCAGTAACTTTTTTTTTCATGGGATTGTTTTTTTCTGCCTTTGTTGAGAGATAATGTACGGTTTTTGAAAATTTCAACAAAAACTAGCTACTCGAACTGATGTCTGAAAATTTCAAATTATATTATAATATATTGAATATATTCAAATTGTTACTGCTTGAAACTTCGGGTTTAGTCTTTGTAGCATGTAATAAATAAGGGTATCATGGTACTGTGGTATTATGGTAAGTTACACAATTGTAGGAGTAAGTAAGTGTAATTGTCTCATGTCCAAACTTGGAAATCACAAAAGAAGTTTTGTCTATAGCACAGTCTGAAGTTTTATTAATCTATTAGTTACAATTATTTCGATACTTTTAGACACTTGTAATATTACAACATTGCATTTGGGATGCCATTCATATCAATCATAAGAATTTATTTAAAACAAAAAGTTGGAAAAAGACAGAATCAATTACATTACCTTTCACTGAATGTTGTCTTTTGTTTTTGTTCTTACTTTGTTAACCCTCAACAGTACACTTCTTGTCTTTTGATTTTTTTTTTCCTATAGAAATCTATATATATAGCATTCAGAAGTAAATTCGAAATATTTCAAAATGTTTACAGATATTTCCGAATCAAATTGTTTTTTATACCAATTAGAGATGAAATATTTTAGTGTCTACTAACAATTCTGTCACAAACGGATGTGATAACCCCTCTCAGGATAGTTAGCATTAAAGAAGATCTTTTTTACTTTAGATTTCTTTATAGTTATGAATATGAAATTAACATTATACATACATTAGGGTATATATAATAAGCATGCAAAATTAGGGGAATACAGGATCCCACGTTTGGAGGAGTAATGTGTAACGATTTGGATGAACGCTAGTGGGGTTGCGCTGAAACACAATCATTAATGTGGTAGGCTTTTATACCCGTATAGTGCACATGCGATTTACTGTTTAGCTACTGGTTTGTAAAAGAAACACGAAATTATTATAAATCAAATTGATTAGCTATGATGAGCTATCTTCCGGTATCCAGATCCTACTAGAAATTAATTTTAGAATATTTCCCTAAAATTTGAAACATTCCTTCAAAAGTCCATCAGTTCTGCCTAAGAGTTAATGAAAATTAGGTCCATTCAAAATTATATATACATTTCTTGTTGTGACTATTGTTTGACTAAACTACATATAAAAACGTTTCATGTACAACAAAAGATCAAGTTCGTTAACGGCTGAAATGTAACCGGAAGAGGGGGTTATTATTATCAGGGTAAAAATTGTATAATCACTCTTATTAAAATAGTTATTTATTATACAAGTGACGAAAGTAGATCATTTTACAACTCGAGTGAAACGTTTACCCACACGAGCGAAGCGAGTGTGATAATTTCACGAGAGTTGTAAATTCTACTTTCGTCACGAGTGTAATATTAAATTTTTTCTGTAATCGTGTAATACATGATCAGATCTAACCAGAATATGAACAAAATTAGGATGTTGTGAAGATTATGGTATGTTGTTGGTAGGTTATAAGCATGGTTGTGAAAGGTTATAAGCATAGTTATAAAACAACTAGTGATGATTGTGAAGTAGTGCAGTTATATATAAGTGCAGGTTATAAACAAGGAAGGTAATTATTATTATATTTAAATTTTAAAATATATTGATTATTTCCACCAATAATTCATTCACATTTCAATTTATTTTGTTAAAATAAACTCTTACAATGTTAAGAAACATTTAAAAGCATTTAATTTCCCACTTCAAATTATTTTTGATTTATACTTATCACTAATTAAGAAGGCAATTCACTTTCTTCACAAGTGAAGAAAGTGATTACTTTCTTCACTCTATTGCAAAATGTTTCACTTTCTTCACTCATTTTAGTTTAGTAATGTTACCATTATTCAACGATTACAGAAAAAATAAT
The DNA here is from genome assembly GCA_019009955.1 of Riptortus pedestris. NCBI lineage: Eukaryota > Metazoa > Arthropoda > Insecta > Hemiptera > Alydidae > Riptortus > Riptortus pedestris. The sequence goes on from CM032228.1 coordinate 88,999,467, forward strand.
TCTTTACAATTGTTCTTATTTGCATTATTTCTGTAAATCAAAAATTTGTTTTTTTTTCAGCCTTCTGAATACACTCTTACCCAGCGCATATGAAATTATCAATAAGCCTATAGATATAAGTCTTATTTCAAGCTTAAATACGACGTATATTGTCATCGGACAAGTATAAATGGGGCATATAAAGATGTCTAACTAAAACAAAAATACAAAATAATAAATCATACACGCACGCACACGCTCAAACCCACAAACAATAGTTTTGAACTCACACTTTTACTTTCAGAGATACATGCAATGGAGAGAAATAGAGAATATATGGTGAGATGAGGTCACCAGTTTCATCCAGTGCGAGGGAAATCTGCTTAGTTTACGCAGTCCCTGCAAGACGGGCTTTTTTAGTTTTAGTCAACTCTCACTTCTATTCATACGATATCTTATGTCTATCATTAACTGTCTTATTTCAAGTCGAAGTACCAAATATTGTTTTCAACTAATCGTTTCTAGATGCATGAGATGCATGCAAATACATTCTGATGACCCCCTACACCTGTCTTTTTCCCTGGATTACTAAAATTAGAGTGATTGAGATAAAAATTATTTTGGTTCATTGTAAATTACAGCACTGGATATATTAATAGTTTTTAATAAAATTAATATATTATATTCAGATATATTTCATTAATTGTTTTTCTTTCCGGTGAAGAATATTTCTATCTTGCAGCACTGAGGACCTGCCCGACCTGTTTGTTTATAATTCATACGCTTTCCGTTAATGAGGTTACTAAAATGTAAATTGACTGAAAGATTTTTCATTGCCAAATTCACTTAATATTTGGGGTGGCGTTAAGTGTAAAAGTACGTAGACTTATCAATTGTAAAACTTCACGTGCGAAATCTGCTTAGTTTATGCAGCCACTGTGATGTATTTTTTTTTTACATATGTTTATTATTTTAGAGAATTGAATGATTGATGAGCTTGGGATAGCTGCAGGCGTGTAATCTGTTTATTTTATGCAAGTGGAGCATTTTGTTTTCCTCCCAAATGCCTTATAATAAAATTATGATCATCTGTACAACTATTATTTATTTCAACATAAAAATTATAAATTTAACTTAATTTTCATGAAATACATGTAACGTATTTTGAAAGTTATAATATTATTTGCCTTTGAAAACAACATTTCTCCTAAAGTAATCTTAAATTTCCTTTCAAAGGAGGTTATCTCTATTGTTAGCTTTACAAGTAATATTTCTGTTTGAAGTGTGGGTTTTAAATTTTTAGTTTCATTAACTCAGCAGGTTTCCCACCCCATTTATCTGGAAAGACTAAATAATGGGAATCATTATTTTTCAATTAGTAAACATTATAAAGCCAAGAATTATAAATCAAAACGGAGCATTAGGTGGTTAGTAATATTATAGGTTAAGAATAAGAACAACAACAGAAGGAAATTATTTTATTAATTTTTATTTTAAAATTTATTGTTTTTTTATTCATTCTTGTATAAAGTTTAATAGTTTAGGAATAATGTTCAAAAAAGTAATATTATAAATTCAAATAATGTAAGAACTGTAAGTAATTTATTTTCTTAATTTACTCATTTTTTTCGGTTTATTTGTAGTAGGTATTTGTTTTCTATGGTATTCGAAGTTTTTTTAATTTTTTGTTTTGAATTAAAAATGTTTTTCTTTACTACATAGATTGCATGCCTTCAGCATAGCTTAACCTACTAATTTCAGCATTTATTTGCTTTATTAGGAAGGCAACATGATCGTTTGATTTAAGTGCAATTTTCTTAAATTCAATTTCACCTAAAGTCTCTACCTTATTTTTTAAGAAAACTTAGTCTGATAGACGATCGCTATTCAAACAGAGCTACATTTAATCTAACTTTCATTTGAATATTGGAAGAAATTCAGACTTTCATAAGCAAACGATGCCTGAAGCACATTCAATCTAAAACATATCCTACTGATTGTAATATGAAAGAGTTGAATAGCCAACTCAGTCCAATAACGGTTTAAATCGATAAATATAAAAAATTAAAAGTATATAATAGAGGCCAAGGAGGTCATGGCGCTGACCGCATGGCATACGAATCAGAATATTTTATTCTTAGCCGTCGTGAAGAAACACTCGAGTAAAATATGAACATTACAGGTTATTATTACTGCTTTAGCTGATTTCCCTCAAGGTAGTACTCATTATTATGAAAAAAGTATATACATATCACCCGTTCATGGGTTTGAATAAACATCGTCGAAATATACACGCTTAGCTTTAATTGAGCTTAGGCAATTTGTATTAGACAAAATGGGGTGATAATTTTGAATTTCATCTTACAAAATAACCACTAGGTAGCTTTAGATCGCAGAGTAGAAGTGTAATCATTGATTTTTATACAATATAAATGTAATAGGAAGATTTTGAAAAAAAAAAATAATAATGTTCTAATATTTTAAATCTCAGAAATGTTGTATGATATATGGTTGAAATTTAGTTTAGTTGAGTTTGAGGGTACAAATATTTATAATCCTTCTTTAACAATATCATTTCTTTGGACAAGGAGAATAAAAGATATTTAGGTCTCATTAGTACGTTTATTATTGGAGGCTATGTAACGGAAGCTTACAGCAGAAATGTATATAAATAACATATAGCAGAATGGTTGCAGAGATGTTTTATGATCTGTCGTTCATTCTATCTCGGTTGTAAATATAGCCAAAAAGACTTTCCCAGGCTAGGACTCTCCTATTTTCCTAGTCCACGTTTAACTGCCCTACATAATTGCTGACCTGATGGTGATTTGCCACCTTTGCCTTACTGGAGGTAACCTTATTAACAATATCACAAGAATCGGACCGTTTTCGAATTAACTATATATCCTAAAATCACCCCGTTTTTCCATTAGCTGACGGGCAACATACTCATACGTTTATGGCGCGTACTTTATAATCACCTACCATATGGAAAAATTGATTACTTTATTAGTTATTTAATCATTGGAGACAAAAATGATCTCAACCTCCTGCCTTGACCTCTCCCATCAGACTTCATTATCCGCAATTCAACTTCATCGATTCCAATCATTATTCATAAATTCTAACACTAAATATAACAGTTCTACAGTTTATTATAAATCGCCCTCAGATAATCTCTGAAGGAATTTTAAAAATAAAATTTTTAACAATTACCTCTTCCAACAGAACTGATTGAAACTAAATTCCGGTCAATGTTACTTAAGGGGTATGTGAAACCGTTATTCCTTAATAGTAGTAACGATATGTGGTTCCGGAAATTTCTCTTATGGGAAATCGCCTAACAGGGATCTACTCTTGACGCGATTTTCAAAACTTCATTCAAAAATCAACTGTTCCTTCCTATTAGAGGTCCTTTTAGATTTGATATATGTATGTCAACGCTCTAGCGCTATTTTTATTTGGTAATTATCAAATTGGATATTTAATCCTTTCATGTAAAGGTTAAGCTTGTCAACTGTATCATGGGTACTTAGGCATTCTGGGAATGTGATTTGTTTTTGATAGGAGAGGGCTTTACTCAAAACATTTATTCACCATTCATTAATATTGGTTCTGCCAGTTAAAATGTAAATAATTTTAAATGTAAATATCTGGTTGAAGTTTATAATATAGTTGCCGAATTAAAATGTAGTATAGTTCTATTAATTTCAAAATTTTAACTTCTTATTTCTGGTCACGACACCGATTATCCATTTTACAAGAGTTCTCTGCATTATTTCTTTCGATATGGAATAGACATCATAATTTGGTCTTCATAATAGCAATGATGATATTGGCTCACCATACCTCGCTATCTGTTCGGCGTTGTTTCTCATCATTTATCTGTGCCAATCTTATACGGTTTATAACTGGCTGTCATAGAAATGATTTCCCTACGTAATAACAACATTGGATTAACCTATGAGTGAAATAACCCCATCATATTCATCAATTAACACAAATATCCTGAAATAAAGTCATTTTCCAGTCATTCAGTGGTTATACCCGTGATGCAAAAAGTGGCATACAGACAAATTCATGTTTAGAATTGGATTAACGTAAAAACTAAATAATCGCTTTATTGTCCTAAAATTAAAGTCATATTATAATTTTAAGCGTGATGCATAGGATAGCTATTGGGCGAACATTAACGAACTTATTGAGGGTTGAAATAAATCTAATTTCTCGTCCAAATATACCGATTGTATCATTTAAACATTCAGAGAAAAATTATGATATTCTGTTGTTGCATTCTGCAGTAATTCCATAGTGGAATGAGGTGGTAAGCGAAGTCTGAGGAAATTATCTAACTTTATTACCCATCTTTATGGGCAAAAATATAAATAAGGTTATTCCCAGGCAATTTTCACTCCTATCACTGGTAGAAGAGATAATATAACCCATTTTAATAAAAAATCATTCCCGTTACGTTGCTAATATTCATACCCTTCTTAATCGTACAAAAATATTCAAAGTTGTATCTAAGGCCACTAATGAATTCTATTTACTGACCGAAAATATGTAATACAATTTTTAAATACTAAATCTAAATAACCTTTAGGGAGTGTTTAATGTAAACACGATTTGTTCTTTACATTTTCTCCATAAAATCAATGTTGACGAATGTGTTTTTTCAACTCGAAGTAAGTTAGTTTTTTAGTTAATGTTATTTTTTTTTCATTTTAACCAAAAATAATTTTGTAATAATAAATTGTACAATATAAAATTCGTGACGGTCACCTGCCGATATAAATGTCATATTCTTTCACCAGCTGTACCTTCCGCTAGCTACCCCCTCCTCCTTCACCAAGAAACTGACTTTATTGGTACACGAATTGGAAAAATTAATTCTACTGAAAGTTCTATACATTTTTTCGGTTGGATTTACAGAATTTAGAGTTCTTTAGCCTCCAGTACCCGAACCTCCACCCTGTCCTGGCAAACGGATTTCCAACCAACTACGAATAATTCTTTCTTGTGACCGGCTACTAGCGTGTATGTCACATTTCCCGACCACCTTAACTTTTCCAAAGCTCTAAATCACCATTCTCTTTTGGGTCTATTGAAACTTTTGCTTCAAGGCTACCCGACCCCACAAAACACATCAGTATGATTTTGATAATGGCGTTATAGAGATGTTTAAATCCCTTTCGTGATGTTTTAAGGCTCGGGCTTAAGATTTTTCTCTATCTTAAAACGAGGTTTGTATTAGTTGTTCTTGGGTCGATCTATGTGGACTGATCATTGATACCGACTGAGGCTTGTACTTGTAGGGGTCTGTCAACCTCTGAGAAGAATAGGTATCATAAACTCAAATATGTTTTCCAGATGTATGTTACTACAATGTACTAGCAATTTCTTGGTCCTTGCCAGCCTTTCAGAAGTTCTGTCATTACATTCCAAAGGCAGTTTCTTTCAAATGAATCGTATGTTGTTTTAAGTCAATGAATAGGGCTGTACATATTGATATTCCCCCCACCGCATCTCGAGTATCTACTTCGACGACGTGCTTCTTCCTTTTCTGTTTTGTTAAGCATTATGAATGTCATTATCTTGTACGCTACCAGGAGCACTGCGTTTCGCTTGCGTGTTTCGAATAGTTTCCACACTCTTTAGTGAAGCATACTTTAGGATTGGACAGATGAGGTCTGTGTTACATAAGTCTGGGATACGATCCAACCTCCAGATCTTCAAATATTAAATGATATTTCTTACTCATTAATTGGCCACCCCTTCTGTCTTATTTATTGAGAATTTTAGACTAAGCTTGAAAATGTCAAAATTTGAGACATAATAGCTCCAAAATTAAGTCTCCAATCTCTTTATATTTATCCTGATTGGTAAGTCAATTAAATTGCTCCATTAAAAAGTCTTTGTATTTTATGGTCTATACATTTTAACGATTACAATATCACATTAGGAGTTCTTTGGTCTAACAAATTTCCATCTCTGGGATAGAATGTAAAAAATTGTTTTTATAAGAAAGATAAATTTTCCATTGATTTATTTCTCTAGTATAATAGTTCAGAATTTTATATGGTTGTAAAGAATAAATTTAGAACTTCAAAATTAAATACAATTCATGTCAATTAGACAAGTATTACCGTGATAAATTATCTTGCGTACGACAGATACACCTCACCCAATATTGAGGTCCGTTTTGCTATGAAATGTTTTGGTCGACGTCAAGGATTTATAGTTTACAAAATAATAAACCAATGTGAAAATACTATTTCAATAACTTTACGATCATTAATAAATATATGAACGCTATTAACAATGAACCATACTTTTCCTTGTCCTTGTCAATTTCCTCTATGTTATTTGTGTTAAATGTGATTGTTAAACAAAATGTTTTTAGATCTTTCTCTTGTTTCAGTATTTAGGAAATATCTATAGGAGTGTCATAGTTCGTTTTAATTTCTAATGTGTTATAAATAATTAATTTTGATACAATTCAGTACTTTCCGTGTGGTCATTTTTTGTATTCTGAAGTTAGTGCATGCCTTTACATATTTTATGGTGTAGTCTTGTATCTTTCACCTGAGAGTTAATATACATTTCTGTGTTCTTAAGCTATTTCACTCAAAGTAGACATTTCTGCCTTAGCAAACTCTATCAGAAATTTCATAAATAAAAAACAAGAAACGTCTATTTACTTACAGAATGGTCAAATCTATAGCTGCGAGTTGGAAACATTGTTTTTTAAATAAATTTGGCAAGTAGTATTGTATTGTCAAATGTAATAGAATTTACTAGTTTACTCACGTTCATTCTAATTTCGTTGTTATAAATGTAGTCCCCCATAATATCCCTTCCAATTGGTATGTTCATTGCAATTTCTATTTTATTTCAGCCCTTAGAGAACGTTGCAGTAGAAAACGGTACTAGCATGTTACGTCAAGCATTCATGTCTCTGAAAAAGAAGCGTGTTGCACAGGTAAGCTAGTAATGCTTACCTACGAAAATTATTCTATAGTGGACAAAGTTAAGGTCATTTACTTTACTGCCCTTGTGCCCGTGTGTTTAGTTAAAGAAAATTATTTAGTTTTTTTCCTTATTAAAACAATGTTTGTATACTTCATACTTAAATGGATAATATACGTTTATAAACGAATTAAACATTTGTAAATATTTTGTAAACAATTATGAGTTTTACATGATATTATTGTGAAGGAAATTTACAAATAAATGCATTATAGTTGAAACAAGAAGATAATCTGCTAAGTAACATAATAGTGTATGTATTGGGGTGGGGGAGGGGGAGATTAGTTTTAAATAAGTGAGGCATATTATTGTGTAAACAAGTGTTCTTCAGGTATTAAATTCAATCACTTACGAAAAGCTAGAGTATATAAAGGGAATAGTAATTTTAGGGCAGTAGGATACTTGAGAGGAGTGTAGTTTTCGTAAAATGGGGAAGGACGGTACCATAACACAATGAACTAGTTAACAGTCAGATCTTCACGAGAAAGCATGGTCAAACAGAAAATTTGGTAAACAAATGAATTAAGATCACAAAAAAAAATATGAGGGATGGTCAGAAAAATCACCCTCCTAACAAAAAGAAAACGAGGCATGTCAGAATAAGAAAGTCGGTTCCCAAAAGATTTTCAAGATCACTAGCCAAACTTCATCTCTATCCTGGGTGATGGCTTTCCTGCCCACTACGTGGAATTTCGTGCAGTAGTATCTGAGTAGAAGTAAAATGGGGTTTCTGGATCACACCCTCAAAATCCCTCAAAAAGGGAAACGAACTAGCTAATATATTACTACATAAATATGTCTAAAAATCCATAAAAAAGATATTTTTTTATTTTAGGTACGCAAATCTAAAAAAAAGTGAAAGCGATGGTGTTGATCAAATTAATTGAATAAATTTTCTTATTTTTAAGATCTTTTATACATTTTTTTAAAATAACTTATGGAGGGAAAAAAATAATTGTTTTTATGGATTTTTAGAAATATTTATGTAGCAAAATATTAGCTGATTCGTTTCCTTTTTTAAGGGATTTTGAGGGTGTGTTCCAGAAACCTCCTTTTATTTCTGCTTATCAGTTCATTTTTAATTTTTTTTAATTTATGTTATACTAGCTCAGATACCCGGCTTCGCTCGGGAATTCATTTGAGGCTGAATGGTGATGGTATATTTTTGGCAAGGCTTTACTTTGCACAATATTTTGACATTTACCCGTTCCAGTGTTTAGGGTTAATACCCGTTGTTGGCATTTGTTAATAATAAAATTATTTTTTTATGTAAGACTTCACTGTCCTGCATATTGTCATATTTCCCGTCTCCTGTGCATTATGCATAGATTTGAATTATTAAGGAGAAAATATTGACAACAATTTGAATTAATTTTTTCAGGTGAGGTACCTGGTAGTTCATATTGAAAAGAAGTGTTGAGCAAATTTCTCTAAATAACAAAATAAACAACTTTTGTTATGTGCATATTTGCCGAAACCCCAATAGGAAATCATTAATATTAATTTCAGGCCTCCCTTATAACCCCCACTCCTGCCCGTCCCTAGAAATGTTAGTATGGCGTATTATAAGGAAGGCGTTAGTGCTAATACACATACTGAGTGTTTTATTTAGTTCGGTTGAGTCTTTAGTGCCAAATAAAATTGTGGACTCCCGCTATAGTTTTTAGCGTATAACTCATTTATACTTCCGTATACGGCAAAAGTGCATATAACAAAAGTTACTCTAAATAACAAAATAAACAACTTTTGATATGTGCATATTTGCCGAAACCCCAATAGGAAATCATTATTATTAATTTCAGGCCTCCCTTAGAACGCCCACTCCTGCCCGTCCCTAGAAATGTTAGTATGGCTTATTATAAGGAAATCGTTAGTATTAATTCACATAGCGAGTTTGGTTTAGTTCAGTTGAGTCTTTTGTGCCAAATAAAATTGTGGACTCCCGCTATAGTTTTTAGCGTATAACTCATTTATACTTCCGTATACGGCAAAAGTGCCTATAACAAAAGTTACTCTAAATTACAAAATAAACAACTTTTGTTATGTGCATATTTGCTGACAAAGCAATAGGAAACGAAATATCACTATTTTTAATTTCAGGCCTCCCTTATAACCCCCACTCCTGTTCGTCTTAGAGAATATTAATATAGCCTAAAGTCTAAGTTAGGCTAGTAGTAATATACATACCAAGTTTCATAAAATTCGGTTCAGCCGTTTATGCGTGAAAAGGTAACAAACAAAGAAACAAATAAACAAACAGACACGAAAGAAACAAAATGTAGTTATGGTGTCTATGACATGTGAAACGAAAATTTATCGTGATATTTCGCGAAAAAAATCAATGTACAGACAGAGGTTACAATTTTATATTTATACTAGCTCAGATACCCGATGAATTCGCCGAGAAAATTACATTCTATCATGTACAGGTCGCTCTTCTCATTGTCACCTATTTGGTCTTTATTAGCAGATACCCGTTAGCAGAAATCAGTTATTGATCAGTTGTTGACAAGATGCGATTTTCTTCAGAAACATTTCTTTAAATGTCCACGGATCCTACCCAGTATGAGGTCCATTAAAAAAATAAATATATGTATGACATATATATATATATATATATATATATATATATATATATATTATTACAGGGGAGAAATCCAAAATATCTCCATTACTATGTGTCGAATTGAAAAATTTGTTTTATACACTTGTTCTCTATCTCTAAAAAAAAAAAAAAATATTTAACTTCCCAGAACTCCCACAATTAGTGACCGCACATTAACAAGAAGTGAAAATATCATGAATCGTCTTATTCCAAGCTGAATACCATTTATTGTTTTCAATAGATTTTTACAAGATTAGATACATCCAAATAAGGTTATTGATGACGCCATCAATTAATACTTATTCACGCCCACTTCTACTCATCGGATTTTTATTTGGAAATAGAGAATATATTGTGAATCTATTTTGAAGATGAAGAATATATTGTGTCATCTATCGTGAAGATTGATTCGTTCCTCTACCTCCCAGCTTCCCTAGAAGAAAATATATTGTGAGAGGAGATAAATAGGCTATTTATATGTTATGACATCTCATGAAAAATCGTCTTAGTTTACGTATTCCCTGAGTGGCGACCTACTTTTTTAAATTCCTTTCACAGAGTAAAGGAAGTATTATAATAGAGAAAAAAATTTGTTTTCATATTTCGATGGAATTATCCTTGGGGACAATCCCTGTACCCTTATTGACCACTAGTTTTATCTGAACGTATTTTAATATGAAATATATAGTAAAGAAATGCTTTAACTTAGAATTAAATATTGAGACACAAAACCATGTTTATTTGTGGCGAGATGTTCAGCGTAGAGTTGATTTTTGTCGAGTTATATTTCTTGGAGTCCACCACTGTTTGAGGAGGTGAACAGACAAAGGCTGCGAGCTAGAAGAATAGTAATCACGTTGCTTTAATGAATGGATCAGCAGGTCTGTGCATTAGAAAGACAGTGGTGAGTGACCTCTTGCTAGATTTAGTAGGTTTAAAGAAATAATGTTCCATTTTGATTATCAATGCTACGATTATATAGAGAGCATCGCCCTGTATCATGCGACATATTGAATAAATAAATAGATAGTTCAAATCAAAAATGTATTAGTTTGAAGAAAACACTTTGTGTTTATCCTGAATACAGTCCTGATTAAAATTAACAACTTAACTTACTCTTGGGCTTCCTTGAACATACTAGAAGTGTTGTTCTCTAAAGTAATTAGGGTTTTAACTATAATAATAATATTCAATAATTTCCCCTTTATAGTTAAATTAATAAGTTAACTTGTTAAAGCTCTTACACAAATAATATTTCAAAATGCTACTGTATTATATACGTTACTTTATTTAGAGATTCAGACACTCCAGCAGAGTTACTTTTCAATTGCTTATCATTTATTGTTTTCCTCCTCATTCTCTTGTGAACCATGAACCACCCCTCCGCTCTCTGAACATGCCCATATACTTACTATGTAAATAACTTCTAGTATTAATTATACAATCCCCACACCGAATAGATAAATTCTACATAAGTTAACACCAGTTGAGTTACTCAACGTTGACTAGTTGATGCATTTTTTGGATGTTTTTATAAATATATTTTTCTTAATGCTATTGAGGAATTAATATATAATAATAATGAAGTTCTATTTGACTTGAAGTTGGTCATCAAAATTTTAAGTTGTGCGTCTTAATACTTTACTGCATTACTTTATACTTTTACTTTTATACATATATATATATATATATATATATATATATATATATATATATATATATATATACTATCTAAGTTACCCGGCTTCGCCTGGAAAATCAATTGAGGCTGAGTGATGATGGTATTTTTTTGGGACTTTACTTTGTGCAATATTTGTACATTTTCTCAGTGCTTAGGATTTACACCCGGTGTGGTCCAGTGTGCTGGGGATATGTTAATAATAAAAGTATTTGTTATGTACTTAATTCTAATAAATACACAATATTTTTATATTACCCGTCTCCTGTGCATGGATCTATGTTTATATATAACATAATCATAGATTATTGTATTAAACATATTATTCATATGGTTAATACTATAAACTATGAATATAATTAATATATAGATTAAAATAATTAATTAATTAACCCTTAATTGGACAAGGACATAATTAACTGAGAAAAAAAATTTTTTAACTTGTATTATTTCTTTTTATGGGTTAAATAAGGTAATTACTAAGTTAAAAAATTTGTTGTCATATTTGGACAACATATGCAAATGATGTATCTTCTAGGATACATTGTCCAATAAGCCGGTATAGAAAGAATGGTGGACGGAAATGAAACTCAATTGAAGTTGTTGTAAAAAAAATTTTTAATATACATTTTAAGATGAAAATATTGTATAATACAATGAACTAACTAACGAATATGAACTGGCAAATGTTCACTTGAAAGAATATCAGCCAAATTCAAGTTAGTTTGTGAAATGACAGCCATTGGTTCATCTAGCACAACTTCGGAAGCTGCTTCCTCGCGGTCAAGATGTTCTTCAACAAAAACGTCTAAAAATTCGGCTGTTTGTTGAATAATTTCATAGTCACGAAAAAGTTTTGAATTTCTTCTTCTTTGTCCTCTTCCTCATCACCGGAATCTGCGTTTTGCCGAGGAACCAAAGATAATAAATATGCTCCTCTTGAGGAAAATCGACTGCCCTAAAATATAAAACGCCCAAATCATACAAAAAGTCACACAATGACATAAATTACTGCACACTATTAAATAAAAAACTTGATCAAAAGAACCGGTCGGATCACGGTCATTGCAATCTGCTAAATGGACAGTGTATCTCACAAGATACAATAAATAAAATAGAATGTTTGGCGGAAATATCAAGTTAATCGATCAACTTTTTTTTAAATAATAGATTAGATATAATAATACACAATAACCATAATTTATAAACCATGAATTATTGAAACATTTAATAAATAACTGAATGCAAACTTACCCAATTCGAGCCGGACGCCATATCGAGGTTAAAGTTGAGGTGGTTGTTGTGAAAGGCTATAAGTCAATGTTTTTACACTGTGAACCACAGAAAAACTTATGGGGGAACAGGTGGAAGGGCGTAATGGTTTAACGGGAAAAGAGGGGGAGCTGATTGAAGCGCCACAATTCAAACTAAAATTCCTTGAAAGCCAAGTATCCTGTAGGATACACTGACCAATTAAGGGTTAAATTACTTAAACAACTCACTGAAATATAAGGTTAGCAGTGAGTGGGCAGAAAGGAAATCTCCCACCTCTCCCCCCTATACTCACTGTAGCCAACAAACATCCCACTTTCTTAAGATATCAGTTCTGTTTACATTAAATTATGTTAATAATTCTTCTTATTATTGTTGAATTAAATTTCCTATTTTAAAAACTGACATTTCTGATTAATTACTGTTTGGGAATGAGGGGGAGGGGCGCGTGACAATATACTTTGGTCTTCATTTAACCTATTAATAGTGACTGTTAAGTTTAATGAAAGTGTATTAATCCATCGAGGTACTAAGTTGAATAAATTCATACGTGGATACGCATTCATGACTATAACAAAACATCCATGCAAATTACTGGCTTTATAAATTACGATAAAGATGTACATATATAACAAAAGTTACTCTAAATATAAAATTAAACATATTTTGTCATGTCCACTTTTGCCAAAAAAACAATAGGAAACCAAATATGCCGATTTTTCATTGCATGCCTCCCTAACAATCCTTACTCCTGTTCCTTCCTAAAAATATTAATATAGCTTATAGTCAAAAATACGGAGTTTTGTTGACTTCGATTTAGTCTTTCGTGACCAAAAACATTGGTGACACATTCTATAGTTTTTCGTGTATACCTCATTTATACGGCAAAAGTCCTTATAACAAAAGTTACATTAAATAACAAAACGTTACATTAGTTATATGCACGTTTACCGAAAAATGAATAGATTACCAAATATCACGATTTTATATTTCACACCTCCCTTATAACACCCACTCCTGTTCGTACCTCGAAATTTTAATATAGCTTATAATCAGGAAGGTATTAATACCAAATCACATACGGAGTTTGGTTTAGTTCGGTTGAGTCTTTTGTGCCATATGAAATTGATGACTCCCACTGTAGTTTTTAGCGTATAACTCATTTATACTTTGGTATAAGACAAAAGTTACTCCAAATAACAAAATAAACTTCTTTTGTTATGTACATATTTGGCGAAAAACCAATAGGAAACGAAATATCGCTATTTTTAATTTCAGGCCTCCATTATAACCCCCACTCCTGTTCGTCTCAGAGAATATTAATATAGCCTAAAACCTATGTTGGGTTAGTAGTAATATACATACCATGTTACATAAAATTCGGTTCAGCCGTTTATGCGTGAAAAGGTAACAAACAAACAAACAAACATATATATATATATATATATATATATATATATATATATATATATATATACTAGCTCAGATACCCGGCTTCGCCCGGGAATTCATTTGAGGCTGAATCGTGTGGCATTTTTTTGGCAAGGCTTTACTTTGCACAATATTTTGACATTTACCCGTCCCAGTGTTACGGGTTTATACCCGTCGTTGCTGTGAATTTTTTAATAATAAAATTAATTTTTTATGTAAGACTTTACTGCCCTCCATATTGTCATATTTCCCGTTTCCTGTGCACTAAGCATAGCTTTGAATTATTAAGGTCAAAATATTAACATAGATTTGAATTAATGTTTCCAGGTTAGGTACCTGGTAGTTCCTATTGGAATGAATTGCTGAGCATATCAATATTTCTACGCAAATTACCTGCTTCATACATTGTTCCGGAAAAAAATGTATAAAACAAAAGATACTCTAAATAACAAAGTAAACAACTTTTTTTATGTGCACGTTTGTCGAAAAACATATAGACAACGACATATCGCGAATTTTCATTTCAGGCCTCCCTTATAACCCCCACTCCCGTTTGAACCTAAAAATTTTAATATAGCTTATAATCATGGAAGAATTAATGCTAATTGACATACCGAGTTTTGTTAAGTTCGGTTCAATTGTCAGTGCCCAACAAAATTGTTGGCTCCCGCTAAAGTTTAGTTTATATCTCGTTTATACTTTGTTATACGATAAAAATGAATATAAGAAAAGATACTTTAAATAACAAAATAAACAACCCCCACTCCTGCCCGTTCCTAGAACTGTTGGTATGGCTTATATTAATGAAGGCCTTAGTGCTAATACACATACCAAGTTTTATTTAGTTCAGCTCAGCACCTGGTCACGCAGCTGTATAGCGTGCCAAAGCTCCAATGCCCACCACCAATTCATGCTGATATCATAGGTCCCTTGCCTCCGTCCGACAACAATGTTCTCTTACCATTATAGACCGTTACACACGATGGCTCGAAGCGGAACCCATTGAAGACATATCGGTACAAACCGTCTCATCAGGACTCTAGAGAGTTTGGATTAGTCACTTTGAAATCCCAGCAAGAATCACCAGGGACCAGGGTAGACAATTCGAGAGCGACTTATTCTATCGCCTAATAGCCATCCTCGGTTCTAGACGCAACCGTACAACGGCATATCACCCTCAGTCCAACGGATGTATTGAAAGATGGCACAGGACCCTCAAATGTGCTCTCGCTGCGCAGCTCATTAGTTCATCCACCTGGGCGCCAACGGTACTGCTTGGTCTACGTTCAGCTATCAGAGATGACTACTTAACCAGGGCAGCTGAACTAACGTATGGCCAACCCTTGAGGCTGCCAGGAGAACTATTAGAGGACACCTCACAAACAGAAGAACTGGATGAGTTCATGAAGCGACTCCGAAGCCACATTAGACACCTTCGGCTAGCACGTCACAGGGCAAGTTCCAGCCAGCATTTTGAACGAAAGGACCTGAAGACCAGACACATGTATTCCTCAAAGAGGACTCTGTGAGAAAGCCTCTCTGCCACCTTATTCTGGACCCTACTTGGTTCTCAAGAGAGGTGATAAAACGATAGACCTACAACTGCCCTCTGGGCCAAAGACCGTATCTCTGAACTGGGCCAAACGAGCCTTCATGATACAGACCTCCGAAGCCAGTACATCTACAACTCCTACCAGACCTTCTCCGGACCTCGCTGCCAAGGAATCTAGCAACGTCCTCTTACCACTCCGATGCAGAAGCACCAGCAATGCAGCTACAACTACGGTCATCAGCACCCGACAGGGACGCATCATTCGCCTTCCAGTGCGCTTCTGAGACCAAGTCGTTGGAGGGGGGGGGGATGTAACAGTTATATTAACTTGTGTCTAGCTGTCACCGGGGCCCCCCTGCTTTCAAATTTAATAGTGGTTCGGGAGTGAGTGCGGGCTAGTGGCAACACTGCGTGCATAACCTGTTCATCGAGGTTAGAAGAATGACAAAGTAACAGTCAGTGCCTCGTGCGAAACTTCCCCAAAAACATTGTAAATTATTGATACATTTATTAAATTTTTTTGTTCACTTCTCTCTTATTATTCTACAGATTAGCCACACCAAAAGTACATATATTCAAAAGTGAGATATTTGTTCTCATGTTATGAAACTTTCTGTAAATCGTATACACCCCTCGAATGTCTGATTGAATTGATACTAGAGCGTTTTGAATTTTTATGAAAGTGCTAACATATAATTCGCTTGTGAATTCTTAAAGCAACAAATGAATAATTCAATTTAATGCATTGCACGATACTGTTTCAATAATAGAGCATATCAACACTATATTCAAGTAAATAAATTATTTAGAACTAACAAATTAAAATACATGAAAATGATTTATTTAAAATTTATATCAAGGCCACCAACGAACCTATCAATTCTGAATGAATTGTTTCATCATCTGTGTACGAAGTGGGTATTGGCGGCTCGAATCTAATCAATCCAGTTCAATAAAACTGAAGAGGGAAACGCCCGACCTATTTCAATAAGATATAAAATAAGAATAAAACCTTTCAACCTTGAACGTTTTTGCAAACATTAGGGACTATTTTTATTAAATGAACTCTGTACTTCTCTTTACTAAGAAATTAGATATATACTAATTAGATATATATTAGATTATTATATACTAATAATGTTGGAAATGTAATATTCTGCAATTGTTGTTCTATACATTTTATCTGTAACTGGGAACATTAACCCAGTTATTTGTATTATCAGTCTTCAGCTAACAACTTTGCTCATGTGATTGTCACTTAAAACAGCTTTATCAATGAACAAGATAAGAAGAAGTAATAAGTAGCTCACGCAAACAGGATTTGCAATTTACGCTAGACAAGAAATGTTTATTGACACCGTTGTTTCAAGAAAAGCTCATGAGCAGAAGCCGTGCTAGCTGAAGACAAAGTACAAATAACTGGATTAATACTCCGAGTATATTAATATTATTAGAGTATATATTTACTTCATGGAGTGCCTGATTGCCGTACTTTATAAGAATTGCTTATGGAGAATGGCTTCCTGCTCGGTATTATAAAATTCAAGTCAAAGCTAGATCTTGTCAGAAGATATTTTATGTTTTAGTAGATCCATTAATTTACGAATTACTACATCTCCATATGTCCCCAAATAGGGAAATCTGCTTAGTATATGCGCCTCTGTGGCACGGACGATTTTTTAAACTAAGTCCATGATTGTCAATTAATGGCAAGCCCTGACCAGTTCAAGGTTCACAGAGAGCAATATCCCATTTAAGGCTGCTATTGATTTCATATATAGGCTTCCCGTTACAACAACTGCAATATTTATGGACGGACCATGACCTGGTAAAAAATAAACTCTTATTCTGTATTCCTCACTCTATAAGTCTATGCTCTATATTTTAACAACAATTTAATTACATCTCATGAAAAACAAATCACCTGCAATCAAGTGCTAACCTTAGTACATATCCATTTTAGCAAATTTACCTTAGGGTTGACGACACTATTTCGAAAGGTGTATATGTTGTATATATCCATCGATCCTGTCTAGAAAACGACAAAAAGGAGGTCCGTTCAAATTTTATGTGGATAAATATATATGTGTATGTGTATGCGCTACTCTAGTCGAAATTGCAGTTTAAACTAGATATTTAAACGTTTCAAACTAAATATCAAGTTTGTTAAAGGCAAGACCGGTACCAGGTAGAGAGGGCAATTATAAAAGTGGTAATATTATAATAGAAACATAAATACGTCAGTTATTTTTCGTATCGGTTCCTTGTTATTCATGTAATGATTTAAAATTATTGTATTGTTTACTAAGCTGTAACTACAAACTCTCATGTGGCACCACATGACTTCCTTGTACTCCCATTAAACTAAATAAAATGTTTCGTTGTGTTTCATGTAAAAGACGATATTTCCACTCCAATGCATCGGATCAAAACTCGTAATAGAACATAATATTTAAATCTGTCAATAATATCAAAATAGGATGTGTGGAGAAAGTTGAATTTTTGATTTGAAATCTGAATACCAAAAATCTGCGTTTTCAATACTTTCTTTATTACACACAAGGAAGTAAATAAAGTCCGTCACGCAGGGACTCTGTTAACTAAGAAGATTTCCCACTTGCGTCACGTATTTGCATTTAGCTCGACACAAAAGTTCAATGAGAACAATATTTGGTATTTTAGCTTCAAATAAAGTGCTTCATAATAGAACAGCTAATTGTATTTATCGAAAATTCGAAATATCTCTGTTACTATAGGTCGGATCGAAAACTTGTATAAAACCAATCTTACTGCAAATTACATTTACTATAAATATTGTTATATTCATTTAATCTCTATATCGAATATTAACCGAGATATTTGCATTTTCATTAAGTGTGTGTGGATAACGGACGAGATGAGATCGACTATTGTCGGTTCTGGACGTAAGATTCCGGATTAGTTCGGCCGTTTTCGTAACTGTTCGGGTCTCATGAAATTGGTTTAGACTCCCGTAAGCTTTTACTTTGTGAGATATATGCAAATACGTTCTGTTGATACCCCCCCCCCTTCTTTAGTTCTTGGACTACTAAAAATTGAGTTATTAAAATATAAATTATTCTGATTCATTATAAATTGCAGTACTAGATATAGTAAATAGTTTGCTACACATTAAGTTAATGTGTTATATTCAGATATATATCAGTAACTGTTTTTTTTCCGGAGAAGAATATGTCTATCTGTTTAGCGGGGCTCAGATTGACCGTGCGAGTTAAGGCGTTGGTCTTAATCTCAAGTGGTAGACATAGGGTGGCGGGTTCGATTCCCGCCCTGGGCAGTAGAAATTTATTATAAAAAGAAAAAAATATATTTGTTAAAAAGTCTACAGTCGTAGGTCAAACCACATTTACGTTTTCTCCATTGGATATTAATGGTAGCGGAAAGCTAATTCTTTAAGTCTACGGTTCGATCTAACTGTGGCGATCAGTTCGGCCGTGTGAGTTAAGGCGTTGGTCTTAATCTGGCGTGGTAGACCTAGGGTGACGGGTTCGATTCCCGCCCTGGGCAGTAGAAATTTATTTAGTGACGGACTCATTAAATAAACTCCTTAAGCCCACCCTGGCTAGAAAAGGGTGGTAACCTGTAGACAACCCGTCCCGATTAGCCATAGTAGCATAAAGTGGACGTAAATAATAATAAACAAAAAACAATCCTTTTAGCTCTGAGTGGTTGGCAGTCCTATTTGTTTACAATTCAGAAGCCGTTTCCGTTGGGAGCTTATTAGAATTAACTGAAAAAATTCTCATTACCGTTTGTATTTACGGTGGTGTTAAGTGTTACCAGTGTGCAGATTTTTCTATTGTAAAACTTCACTTGGGAAACCTGCTTAGTTTAAGCAGCCAATGCGTGGCGAACTTTTTCTCTACTTCGTACAACTTGGCAAATTTCCTTGTCATTGAAATAACACTGGTCGGCAAGGTTTTCTTCACAATAAACCTGATTAGTGAATCTAGTGCAGTTATTCATACTGAATTCAGACATGTAGTCAGATTTTTTTCCATCAGGCACAGTTTTTTGTGACAGCTACTTTTTAAAATATGATTTTAGCGATTTTTTTACATGTCATAGGAACCTTTACGACATATGTAGCGATTTTATCCAAGCTGTATTTAAGGAAATTTTATTTGTAATATTATGCTGAAGCGCCATAAAACAAGGCCGTGGAGGTTTATCAGTAATATTATGCTGAAGCGCCATAAAACAGGGCCGTGGAGGTTTATCCATGTTTGGACACACTCGGACTTGTTCATCTGGCATTCTGATGTGTCAGTATCGAGCTAATCTATGCTGTGTTTCGTGTGTTAGATTGCTGACTGGGTTGAAGAATGGTACACATCGAATGCCATTTGCAATTCCCATGATTTGAAGGGAACCGATGGATCATTTAAGCGATTGTTATTTCTGTTTTACAAATATTAAAGGAATCACATCTAAAACAAAACAGTTAAGTATCTGAATTTTCAATAGGAAATAAGACCAGTCTTACACAATGAACAGTTAGTTCCCTGTACCAGTATATGCAGATACTGATCACCTAACTCTGAATCTGACCTAACTGAAACTGAAAATGCTTCAGAAGACAATTAAAATGATCCTACATATGAAGTAAATACCTGTTCACAAAAACAATACTTTTCCAATCATAGAGACCTTAACGACCTGATTCTTGATTTAAGTCCGTGTAAACAGCTATCTGAAGGATTAACTTACAAACTCAAAGGGTGGAATCTACTCCAAAAAGAAGTAAGAATATGTAGTATTCGAGGCCGCTATAGTGATTTCAAGGACTGCCAACTGTTGGACCAAGAAGAGGGACGTTCAAGACGCAAAATATGCCCGAAAATCACTATCTACCACTTTTTAGGTAAGTCAGAATGAGTAGTTATAATTTTGAGTTAGATGGATTTTTTTCGAATATTATAAAAATTCAAATACCACACCAAACCCATGCCTGATAAAGAAAAACTAATGTTATATTTGAATTCAGCACTCAAAATTCTTCTAGAAAATGTTATTTTAGTTCTTGTGAAAGAAAAAAATGTTATTTTTGTCGACCAGTGTAATCTTTCTTTGACGATTTTGACTTGTTACATTAAAAGAAACTGATTCAATATCAGTCGGTTCTTTGTTGTAACTGTTCGCTATTAGAGCCTCTCTTGAATTCTTTCAATATTCCTTAAGATTAAAGTTTTTATTAGTGTCCTTCTGAGCTGGGTAGAAATTGTGGCATGTCTGGGTTTTCGGTATACGTAATGGCAAAGCGAATTGACGGATTATCTCTCTCTAATAGCAGATATGAAAATGGCAGCCTTCGTTCATGTTCTCCGTCAAATGAACGTCAGTGAAGACAAAATATTTTCATAAAAATATCGCTTCATTTATCCTATAACCAACATTGGCCAACTTATCGCTCGTTCGTCTTCGATTAGGCTTGCTGTCCGCTAGATGACCATAGGTCACTCAACTCTTGCTCTACCATGAAAGCCTCCGAAGGTCAGCTGATCAGAGGACCCTAAACTGGCATTATATTAATGCATAAGGTTCATTTACCCTTTGGCCTTCAAGATCACTGTCATGCAAGTTATCAGAGGACAAACACCTTTCGATTCCTCCCTTCCCCTTCAAGCTTACTATAACTGCTGTTCTGAGGGCACGCACCTCTCCGAGTTCAAGCGCATCCTATCATGGCCATGGGCTTACTGAATCCCCAAGCACATGAGCGCACACTCCCGTCCGTCCACATTTCATTTTTTAATGACTTTTTTAAATTAATCGATGCTGTCATATTTAAATATGCAGTATTTTACTGTGCCATGTTTCTGAGCCTTCTCCCTGCACACTTTGAATATTGAATGCAGCCACTGCCGTTGTTACCTTAAAGGTGCCTGAATGATTGCTACACACCAGGATCCTTGGTTGAAGGGCAGCAGTCCTTTTTTTTTTTTTTTTTTTTTTTTTTAAATCTAGACCTCTAAGGAGTAAAATTGCTGCTAGACAATGCAGAGCTTGTAAACCGTCCGTGGGATAGTCCTTGTGCTGATTTTCGTTCTTTTTCAACGCATCGCCAGATCAATTTGGGTGCAAAAAAGGAGGGTCTACCACTGAAGCAATTCGAAATATGATCCAAAACGTGCAAATTTCCGACACAAAGTACGTTTTGGGGATACTATTTGATATCGCAGGGGCCTTTGATAATCTATGGTGGCCATCCATCCTGAGAGCACTCAGGAGAAGGCAGTGCCCAGAAAATCTATACCAATTACTAAAAAGCTATTTAAGCAATAGAGTAGCTATGATCCCATGCGGGAAGACGATGATCAGGAGGGAAGTAGCTCGGGGCTGTGCACAAGGCTCTGTGCTGGGGCCTTGCATCTGGGCACTGGTGTTTGACGAGGTGCTCCTCAAGTTGCGGTCCCTTGGCATTGAGGTTACGGCTTATGTAGACTATCTGTGCTGCTTAGTTAAGGGAAATAGTAGGCAGGAGCTGGAAGTGGAGGGCCAGCGGATCATTAACACAGGATTGGTGTTTTCAAAATAAACTTCAACTCAATGACCAGAAAATACAGAGCATCTTGTTAAAAGGAAAGCTTTGTCATAGGTGGCCCCCAAGGTTGGTAATAGGTCAGACCAGGCTTCAACTGATGACCAAAGTAGTATGCCTGGGAGTCCACATCGGGGAGAGGTTAAATCTCAACCCTCACGCTTCTCATCTCCGGGATTGGGTCAGCGGACGATTTCACCACCTAAGGACAATAGCACGCAATACTTGGGGCATCACTGATAAGAACAGAAGCATTTTATATAAAGCTTTGTTTGTCCCTATAGTGTGCTACGCTCCTCCATCCTGGGCTCAAAAGATGTCGAAAGCGACCAAAAACCTTCTATGCCAAGCCCAAAGAAGAGCTCTCCTCATGGTAACCAGGGCGTGCCTCATGGTGACTGGCCAGCTTCCAATAGACCTGGAGGTAGCAAAGCGGATCGCTATGTACCAAGCAGTCAGGGGGTTGCCTTACAAGATAGGAGAGTCTATCTTCACAATAGGACAGCAGGACCTAAAAAAAACACTCCACCATATTGAGAAAACCATCTGGGGCAGTTGGCAGAGTCGCTGGACCAACTCCAGCAAAGGTAAGATGACCTACAAATTTTTCCCAGATGTCAGGATCAGATCTAAGATGACATGGTACGTCCCAGATTCCTTCTCCAGCCAACTTATCAGTGGCCACGGGGGAATAACAAACTACATTTCTTCAAACGAAAGGAATCCCCATTGTGCTCCTGTGGCGAGTTGGATACGGCTGACCACATGATCCTCCAATGTCCGCGTTTCAACGCCAAGCGTATTCGGCTAATGAGTGCTTTTTCATATGTGAACTGGCCTCCTGAGAGCTACGACATGTTTGTAAACGATGCTGAAAGATTTTCAGCCTTCAGGACATTTGCCCAAGAGGTGTTGAAAGACAAGTAAAATTGAATTTATTTGTAAATTATATGTATAGTTTTATGTGAGTTTAGGCTAGTATTTAGGCTTTAGGTATGCAGGCTAGTTATTTAGGCTCTTGCTGCCACTTCTTTGAACAGAGGCAAAGGAGTCGCAGCTGCGGGTTCCCCTAGGACTTTTCGGACTTAAACCAAACCTCCCAAATGTTGCAATTTAATGCTTAGCCGTGCTCGGTGAGTTAGGCTAAGTTACCTGGCCGAATTTATGTATTCAAAATTTAATATCTCTTATTAAATGGAGACCGCTGGTATGGGGAAACCCAAAGGTACAGCGGGGGCAGAGGTGGAGGGGAAAAAAAAAAGGACCTGGTACCTGGTGTTACCAGGTGGGCTGTAGGATGGGATAAAACGAAAATATGAGGAAAGAGAGGGGATGAGAAGAAAAAGAATAAAGAAGTTTTTAGGATTTTAGCAGTCTAAGCGTTTAAACGTTGCCTCTAAGAGGTTATAACGTTATTAGAGACCCTACCGGGAGGTATAGCTAGTCGAATGCGATTTTATTTGATTCGACCTTTGGCCGACGCGTCTGTAATTGTAATAATGAATTTTATTAATAATTTGAATTGTATTGCAATATTTTTGGAGACCATGAGTAGAAAAGAGGGTTAACTGAAGGATGAAAACTAATAAAGTACAAATAACTTGGTTTATATTTCACTTACAGAAAAAATATATATGGAACAAAACTTGTAGGATATTACATTTTTAACTAGGTACCAATCCTATATATACTTAGAACGTTCTTCTATTCAGGCCCGGACAGGCCCCTCGGTGCGCTCCTTGGAAAATACTGCTTTTCCAAAGGGCGCTCGAGTTAATTCGTAATACACATCAAAAATTTGTTGATCAATAAAAGCACAGTTGTAGTTGTTCAATTGCTTTTATTTTAGCAGTTGTTGTTTACTGGCCCACTGTCCCAAGGGTAGGTTGGCCCATTCTTAAGTCAAAGTTCTTAAGTCTTCATGGGTCCAGACCAGCCCTGGTTCAATTTTAACACTAGTATCTTAGCCCGGTCATGTGTGATCAATGAATACTGCCTTCATTCGTCTGTCACTGCACTCGCAGCTACAAAGTGCCCATGGACATCTTGAATTCTAATTACCGCTGTGCCTAAAAGTACTCCTTTTTAGCAAATTCCCCCTAAAGGAAATCAGCTATTGAGTTATAGTTATTACTCATTACGCACATTTCAAAACATTTTTTTCAAATGCCCATTGAACCTACCTAAGAGATGACGAAAATGAGGTCCGTTCAAAATTATATATATATATATATATATATATATATATATATATATATATATATGTGTGTGTGTGTGTGTGTGTGTGTGTGTGTGTGTGTGTGTGGGTGTGTGAGTATATGCGTCTGTGTGTAATTTTGAACGGGCCTATCCGGAGGTAGGATCGATGGGCATTTAAGGAAATGTTTCAAGGAAATGCATCACGAGAGCATCCTCAATGGATATTTTTTCCTAATGGAAATCTGCTAAAAATGACAAGCACTTTCAGGCACAATGGTAATTGACATTTTATGATCGCATTAAAACGGAGTTATCATGTGTTACTTTCTCCCTATGCAAGCATCCTAGTCCATAAGCCCTCACTCATCCATATTCCCCACCACGGAGCCTAAAGAGACAATGGTCCAGAGATATACTATAGCAATGTAAAGTGAAGTGATAGTACTGGCTATTAGTAGATTTCCCCTAAGGGAAATCAGCTATTGAGGTCGTACTCATGACGCGATTTTCAAACATATTCTTCAAACGTCCATCGATCCTCCCAGCAGATGACGGAAATGAGGTCCGTTCAAAATTATATTATATATCTAGCGGTCACAATTTTTGCTTGATCGTTACCAAACTGATTATTTAAACGTTTTATGTAAAAATAAAGATCAAGTTCGTTAGTGGCTCAGTGGGGGGGGGTTTAGAGGGGAGGATTTTCGAAAATTCGATATATCTCCGTTACTATACGGCGGCTCGAAAAGTTTTCTATAGAACCAATCTTATTGGAAGAAAAGCCTTCCAGAGGTGCCCAGATGGCGTTTATAAAGAAATGAACTGGGCGATCTATAAGTCCCTCAACAAATCATTTGCCAAGAAGATAACAATGGCCAAGAAAAGCAACTGGGAAGATTTCGTTCTGAAATCATCTGCAGATGGCCCATAGGGAGCAGCATTTAGAGTCGCTAAAAGGTCGTGATCAGAGCTGACACAAAGAGGCTAGTTCAGTCCGAAACTACAAGAGCTGTCGAAGTGGTAGGAAGAGATGGTGTAGCAAAGTCAAAATAAAATTGGCACTCGACAAGACCACGGCGCTAATCATGAGAGGTAAATTCGAAAGGGCACATCCTCCTTGGATATCAGTCGGTGGATCCCAATTAATCTTTAAAGATGCGTTGACGTACTTGGGAGTTGCTCTGGAGTCAGGAATGGTTATAACACCGCACTTTACGGCGTTACAACCCAAGATAAACGACGTCACAAACATTCTGGCCTTACTTGCGAGTAGAGATGGGCGAAGGGTAAATACCCAAAAGGTAAAAACCCGGGTATTTTCCCAAATGGGTAAATACCCGGTATTTATGTGGGAAAACCCCCAAGTCATGGGTATTTTCGTTTTTTACAGTAAATGCCACACCTTTTATTAATTTTTACATTCTTATGAACAAATGCAATATAAACTATACCTTCATTATTTTGCGAGGTATGAATAAACTGAGGTTTGGTTAAAAAATCTGTAAATAATGAGATAAAAGCGAGGAAATAAAACAAAGCCAATATTGAAACAAGAAAGAAATTTACATAATATAATAATAATAATTATTAACTATAATAATTAATAATTATTAACTATAATAATAAATAAGTATTAACTATAATAATTAATTATTATTATTTATTTATATATAATTATTCAACAAAAGAAAGGTTTGGAGGCAACTAGTCTCTATTTTAGCAGATTTCCCTTAAGGGAAATCAGCTATTGAGGTTGTACTCATGACGGAATTTTCGAACTTTTTCTTCAAATGTCCATCGATCCTACCTTGTAGATGACGAAAATGAGGTCCGTTCAAAACTGTATATATATATATATATATAAATAGATAAATATATATATAGATATATATATATAGCTACATATTTGACTGTTACCGCTCTAGCGGTCGCAATTTTTGTTCGATCGTTACCAAACTCGATATTTACTCGTTTTATGTAAAAAGAAAGATCAAGTTCGTTAATGGCTTAAATCGGACCAGTGGGAGGGGGGGTTTAAAGGGGAGGATTTTCTAAAATTCGAAATATTTCCGTTACTATACGTCGGATCGGAAAATTGTATAGAATCAATCTTATTGCAAATTAAAGTTACTAAAAATATTGTTATATACATTTGTTCTCTATCTTGAATATTAACCGAGATATTTGCATTTTATGAGATCGGGGCGGATAACGGATGAGTGAGTTTTCCGCCAAAAGATAGGTCGGCCGTTTTGTTAACTGTTCGGCTCTCATGAAATTTCTCTATTGTAAAATCTGCTTAGTTTACACAGCCCCTGCGTGACGGACTTTTTAAAATCGTTTGTGCGCTTTGTTGTTGGCAAGGCAACGCTGGAAGCCGACAAAAGAAGTGCCGGAGCCCGCATAAGGAGCTATCGACAGCTTCAAAGACTCGGCAAGCGATGTACAGTCTCAGTACACGTTGATAAGTCAAACATTAAATCGTTTTAACACAAAAGTTTTAGAATCTATAACTACAAAAATAGTTCGGGAAGCTAATTTAAAAATACCCGAATATTTACCCAATCGGGTATTTTCCCAGGTATTTTCCCGAATTTGGGTATTTACCGGGTAAAATCCCATCTCTACTTGCGAGAAACACATGAAGAATCACATTCCATGCATCACAGCAGATCTACAACGCATGCGCATTGGCTGTGATCAATTATGCAGTTCCTAGCTGGGGGGTGCTAGCGAAAAAAGGACACATGGCTGCCCTCTTGAGGTTACAAAAGACCTTAAACTTGAGAACCACGAAAGCTTACAGAACAATCTCAAGCGACGCACTGAACGTAATAGCAGGAACTCCACCCATCGATCTTCTATTCATGGCAAATGTGGTTTTGTGGACAGCTCTAAAAGGAGGGGAAATGGCGACTTTTGCAGCCCAGACACACTGAACGCTAGTTCAGGAGATTCAGAGCAGTATCAGTGGTGTCCATGGGCTTAAAAATGCTTTAAAAGAAGCCCTCCATTAACTAGTCTTAAGGGAATGGGAGAAAAGATGGCAGGAGACCGAAAAATGAGCCCACACCAAAATATTCTTCCCAACAATAAAGGCACGGCTTGATAGAGCATGGGTAAACCCAGGATACCTCCTCACACAGTTTCTCTCAGGGCACGGTGATTTCAACCATTACCTCTACAGAGGAGAGAATCTCCTCACTGGGCTAGCGCCAATTCGAGTGAAACTGCAGAACACGCGCTGATGGAGTGCGCCTTATATGAAGGAGCAAGAAGTAGGATATTCAGGGACTAATTTAATTACATCCCAGGCATAGAAGAGCTCGTTAAATATGAAGCTAGCCTCCGGGCACTCAACGAATTCATTAAAAAATGGCAGAAAAAGAAAAAGAAATAAATAATCAAATAAACAAACCAAGCACCCTATCCGATCCTATCCCAGCCCAAATATGGCAATATCGCAGCTTGCAACAGACGCCATTAAAAAAAAAAAAAATCTTATTGCAAATTAAATTTTCTAGAAATATTGTTATATACATTTATTCTCTACCTTGAATATTAACCGAGCTATTTGCATATTTATTAAGTGTGTGTAAATAACGAACGATGAGATCGGCTGACTTCGGATCTAGTCGTGAGTTTCCGCCAAAAGCTAGTTGGGCTGTTTCCGAAACTGTTCGGCTCTTGTAAAATTTTTCTATTATAAAACTTCGTGGGAAACCTGCTTAGTTTACGCAGCCCCTGCGTGAAGGACTTTTATACATATCTCTTAACCTTAATATGTTGAAATTCTATGTTCAGTATTGTTTTAACATCCAGCACTTCCCGTATTGATCGATTAAGGGGGGATTATTTGAGAAGGGTGAGGAAAAAAAAAGCTCTTCCTAGGTAAAGAGTATTTGTATTGCATCTTTAACAATAAAAGATCAATAACTTATGTACTACGGTATGTCACAGTACGGAGATGTCACTTTCAAATGAATTAAATTTAAATTAAGAGCTGCAACAAATTTTGTGAATTCTATTTAATATTATTATTAATTTGTCACTAAATAAAAGCCTCACTGCTAAGGCAATCGGCAATTTTCGTGTTGTTTTATTTAACTCATTAAGTCAACAGAACGTATTTGTGTATGTATATCTTACAAAATAAAAGTTCAATGAAAACAATATTTGGTATTTAACCTTGAAATGAAGTGGTTCATGATATATAACAGCTTATTATTAATATGGCACGAGTAGAAGTGGGGGTTTGCTAAAGGCTGAAAATTGAAAAATGAAAAAAGAAAGGAAAAAACTTCCATCACTCAAGTGAGGCATGTTAATATTAAAATGAAATCTATATGAAGTCCATTAACACACAAAAAAAAGTTATATGTGTGTGTGTATATATATTATATATATATATATATATATATATATATATATATATATATATTACTGAGCTGACCTATCTAATACACAGAATTCATAACAGGGCAGTAACCTTTTGATAATTTCTACCTTCGTGTGGTTCAAACAGGGCGTTAAACTCTAACCCTAACCTTTTATAAAGACAGCATTGTGGTTATTGAGTCCCTAGACCTCCCTATATTATTTATTCGAAAGCTTGAAACCTGGGTAATTATTAACAAATAAATTCGCGTGTTAGGGAAACACCCTGTCTACACATGACCATTTTCAAACTTCTTCAGGCCAACGTTCTATTTATAATTCAGGATTATTGAACAAAAAATAAATAAAAAGACGCGATGAATTTTGCAGAAAGTAAATTCCTAATCATCTTTCTTTTACGTGATTGCTATTTTTTTTTCTTTTGCTGTCGCTATGAAACGCACGTTTATTCAGTTTACATGTTCCATGACTTTGGGGATATTACATTAGTTTTAGTTGCATTGAATTTTATTAATAAACAATTATTTAATCAATAACATTAAAACATTAATAAAAAATTAAAACAAAAAAAAAGAAAATCAAATAAAATAAAAGAAAAAAAATTATTTTCAAAAACAACAAATTTATTTAAAAATCTAATAAGTAGAATATTTTATTTAACTGTTTAAAATTCAGTCTTTGTGGATGCTCCCTGGACTCATTTTAACCAGTTTTCGCTGAGGTCTGTACCTATGTACATACCAGCATAACTCAAAAACGACTAATCTTAGAATGTTGACCTTCAAATTAAGAACTGCTGTAACGTCTACTAATGAACCTCCCCTTTTGATTAAAATCGATAAAGGGGTGGGGGGCTATGGGGGAGGGGAGGGCGAGAACAAATAAAAACTGCAAATTTCTCCGTACCTATTAGAGGCACAATATCTCAGAGATTTTCAAATGAAATACAGCAAAATATTTTGTATATTTAATTTAATAGGAGTACAAAAATATCATGTGGTACCTATATCACATTTTAGATTTCCGTTAAGGGAAATCAGCTATTAAGATTGTACTCATAAACGTTCTCCATATTTAAACATTTTATCTAAAACAAAAATCTAGTTAATGACTAAGGGAACCATTCCCATTTCTAACAGCTTCCAACTCGTTTATATTTTGATTCTGCTTGCAATTTTTTGTAATGTGTTGTCCCCTTAGTTTACATTTTGCATACAAGGCATTTTTAATTTTACAGAATTTTTTTATGTGTGGGCCTCCACATACGTAACAGGGACCTTTATTAACCACAAAACAACCATAATCTGTGACTATGGAGGTTTGAGCTGAGGCTTAATTTATAGGGGCTAAAGTATTTACTAACTCAACTAACTGATAAAGGATTAGTAATCTTTCTTTAATAAACTTGTTTTAACATTTAACTCATTTAGGCTCATAAAAAAAGCAGTTATCAAAGCCTGTTGATAAAATTCTACTGGAAACTTACACCCATTTTCCCCATTATGCCATTTCCCGTCGATAATTTGCAAATCTTGTAGGTGATTCTGTTCCCTGTTTAATAGAGACAAATTTTACTCTCTCGGCTGTTGCTACTTTCATTACTGTGTAATTGGCTAATAGAAGTTTATATCGTTCATCCAGCTACAATTCGTCTAACGACATTGGTTTGCATAAGTTCAACAAATTCTCAAGTATTGATGTGTCTAAACATTTAATAAACTTTAGTACCCTCAGATTTTATGTTTGCTAACTTCAAATTTTACAGAACTTGAAGTAACATGCCTTGATGTCCATATTCTGCGAGTTGAATTCTCATTTGATCGAGTAAAACAATTCTTCTTCCGGCGCCCCGTGGTTTTGCTCATCTTCATCCTTAAGGCTAACTTAAGTTTTACCTCGATCATTCTATGGCATCGCCACTGTTATGTTTACAAATAACTTATTTTTATTAGCTTAGAAACTCTACTTTTTAACCACAAACTCTTTTATTAACCTCCTTATTCTCATGCATTCTTTAACTTTGCAATAAGACATCTTCTACAAAGCATATGGTCTACCAAACATCTGAACTACAAAAGGTATGATCTACAACAGTAGCTTAAATTTTAAACGAGTTATTCCTACTTTCTTGTTTTCAGCCCTCAGTAAATCCCCACTTCTACTTATGGGATTTTAGCAGATTTCCCTTGAGGGAAATCAGCTATTGAGGTCGTACTCATGACGCGATTTTTGAAAAATTCCTTCAAATGTCCATCGATCCTACTCAGGAGATGACGAAAATGAGGCCCGTTCAAAATTATATATATATATATATATATATATATATATATATATATATATATATATATATTCATTTATTTATTATTTAGAGCTCCGCAACTGTGGCGACTTGGCTCTTCTTAAACTTGGGGGGAAAACAAAACAAAAACAAGTAAACAAAATAACAAAACAAAGTAATAAGAAATAATATCAAACAAACACAAGAAACACGAACACAACAAAATAACAAGAAACATGTAAACAAAATAACACAAAAGGAACAAGAAACACGAACACAACATAGAACTAAAAACAGGTGTTAAATAAATAAGTGAAAAGAAAAACTTGGTGACGTTGACACAAAATTATTCATAAAAACAGTAATAATAAATTTCAATAAAACTTTAAACACATCACACACACACACACACACACACACACACACACACACACAAACCCACACATGCACTCACACACATTAACAAATTTTAAAATATGGAATTAAATATTCTCAAACTGCCCAATTGTTTTTAAATATGTCAGAATCGTGGCAATATGTGGGCTACCCTCAGTCAGTAGTTCCTTCAAGTCGTGTGGAATGTTTAAGGAAGTTCGTAATCTGCATTCTGTTAGTAAGTGCTTTATAGTTAGTCCAGTGTTGCAATGAGTACAAGTATATATATATATTTGTCTGTTAACGCTCTAGCGGTCGTAATTTTTGTTTGATCGTTACGAAACTCGATATTTAACCGTTATATGTAAAAAGACAGATCAAGTTCGTTAATGGCTGAAATCGGACTAGAGGGAGGGGGGGTTAAGAGGGGGGATTTTCGAAAATTCAAAATATCTCCGTTATTATGCTTCGGATCGAAAAATTGTATAGAACCAATCTTATTGAAACTTACATTTACTATAAATATTGTTATATATATTTATTCTCTATCTTGAATATTAACCGAGATATTTGCATTTTTATGAAGTCTGTGGTTGGGTATAGGTCGGATTAGGTCGGCCATTTCCGTCATTGCTTGGCTCAGGTGGGAGGCTTCTTCTAACCTTACCTTACCTTCCTTACTTTGTGAGATTTATGCAAATACGTTCTGTTCATCCGCCCCCCCCCCTTCTTTAGACTTGGACTACTAAAATTTGAGTTATTAAAATATAAATTATTTTTACAATTCAGAAGCCGTTTCAGTTGGGAATTTATTTTAATTAACTGAAAGATGTCTCATTACCGTTTGTATTTAATCATGGTGGTATTGTGCTACCAGTATGCAGATTTCTCTATTGTAAAACTTCACATGAGAAATTTGCTTAGTTTACACAGCCCCTGCGTGACGGACCTTTTTTATTTTGTAATAGAAAATATACGGGGAGAAGTGATCAATAGTGGGCCATACCATCACATGGGAAACTACTTAGTTTACGCAGCCCCTGCGTGGCGGACAGTTTTGCAACTCCATTTATCGAGGATTAAATTAATCTTTAGAATCTTTCCAAGGAATTAAAAATAATTTAGCTAAATATAGGAACTTAACTTCGATACGTCTAAAAATAGAAGTTCTGAGAATCTTCTTTTAAATATTTAATGGTATGGGCAATTTGAGGCAATTTGCCTTTGAAAATAGAATGCTCAATAGAACCATGAATAGCTCAAAATGACAGAAAAGTAGTTAAAAGTTCAAAAGCATCCCAAGAAATTTCCAATATTTTTGAAACTGAAATGAAAGGAAAATCAATTTTATGAATCCTGAGGGAATCCAAGATTGTAAGGAATGGAGCTTTATTTAGTTACATAACTTAAAATCATAAAATAAATATTCATAAACTATACCTTAATTTATCATTGAATGTACGTTCAAAAATTAATGAAAAATTTTAACTTAACTTTAAATACAGCATTTTATTTTTATTTATTTCTCTTAATAGTGTTCAAACAATGTTCCTAATTATATTGATATTTCTAATTATGATTATATTTATTTATAGGCTTTCGTTAACGTTGAGGACGCAATAGCTGCAGGAGTAGACATAAAAACAGATGATCAAGACGTAGAAAGAGTGAGAAGGTATTAATAACAAGTTATTAAAAGTAATAGATTTTGCATCTTTATTATTTTTATTCTGATATTATTATCAATTTAAATTCAAATAACATACACATTATGCAACTATAGTTAATCGGGACGTGTTATCTACAGGTCACCACTCTATTATAACTAGACTAGCTAAGGTACCCGGCTTCGCTCGGGAATTCATTTGAGGTTTATTGATGATGGTATTTTTTTTGGCAAGCCTTTACTTTCCACAATATTTTAACATTTCCCGATGTATACCAGTTTGTTATGTAAGGCTTCACTGTCCACAATATTTTTATATTTCCCGTCTCCTGTGCATGTAGTTTTTTTTAATATATAATTCATAACCATAGAAAGTATTCTGTCCGCCAAACTATGTTTGAATTAAACTCCCTTTCCCTTGATACGGTACAGAGGCCAACAGTGACTGAAAACCAAACAGAAAATGTAATGTCGATAATTATTATTTCAGGCTTCTCTTATAACCCCCTTCCAATCCCGTTTGAACCTAAAAAATTGAATATAGCTTATAGTCGTTTAAGAATTAATGCTAATTCACATGACGAGTTTTGACAAGTTCCGTTCAATCGTTAGTGCCAAATAAAATTGTCGTTTTAGTTTTCAGTGTATATCACGTTTATACTTGGTATACGACAATACCGATTATAACAAAAGTTACTCTAAATAACAAAATGACAAAACTTTTGTCATGTACATATTTGCCGAGAAACCAATAGAAAACGAAATATCACTATTTTTAATTTCTGGGCTCCTTACAACCCCCACTCCTGCTCCTCCCTAGAAATGTTGGTACCGCTTATTATCATGGAGGAGTTATTACTAACACACATATCGAGTTTTGTTAAGTTCCGTTCAATTGTTAGAACCCAATAAAACTTTCGGCCCCCGCTTTGCTTTTTAGTGTATATCTTGTTTATACTTTGTTATAAAACTAAAGTGAATATATCAAACGTCACTTTAAATAATAAAATAAACAGCTTTTGTTATGTGCATAATTGCCGAAAAACCAATAGGAAAAGAAATATCGCTATTTTTAATTTAAAGCCTCCCTTACAACCTCCACTCCTGCTCGTCCCTAGAAATCATTGTACAGCTTATTATCATCAAGGAGTTAGTGCTAATTCACATACGGAGTTTTGTTTAGTTCTCAGGTCAGAAACCTAACCTGTTTTAGTAGTAAATACATACCAAGTATCAAAATTCGGTTCAGCCGTTTACGATTCTATAAAGGACATACAGACAAACATTCTTATATATATAGTTGTGAAAATGAAGGATTAGCAGAGAGTCGCGTATTTGTGAAGTGCGATATAGATCAAAGAAGCCGACAGAATGTCCTAGCTCCTACCAGTACCTTCCAGACAGACGTCGAGGGGTCCAGACAATTCACCTTTGATGTATGCCGACAACCTATATAAAGAACGGCCAGCCGCGAGCGAGTCAGTTTTATTCTCACTTGTCTTGATGTTCTATCAGTGCTACAGTGCGACTTAGTGCAGTGCGGTAAAGTGTTTTTATAAGAAGAACAGTGTTGTGCCGTGACTGTAAGTAACAGTTTAGTGCCGTGTTTAAGACAGTGCAGTGCCGCGAAGTAAAGGACAGTGCAGTGCCGTCTTGTTGTGAATTTCAGTGACCGTGAGTGAATTGTTGGACTGTGTAATCTGAAGAACAGTGACGCTATCAGTGTATACTGTGAGTAGTACTTAAGAATAATTACCAAGTGTATTGTGCATTGTGAAATAAATTGTGCAGTGATAAAAACTGTGAAACTTGCGAGTATTTAATTTTGCAATCCAAAAGAGCTCTTATTAAAAACGTTTATTACTGGTTTTGGTAATAAAAACATAACAACTGGTTTTAGAAGTGGGATTGCAAAATTAAAATCAACGAAAATGAACTTTGAACAGCTGAAGAGGGAGCTGGCTAAACTGGGTCTGCCAACAACAAGAAACAAGGCTGAACTACAAAGGCGGTTGACAGATGAATTCCAAAGACTAGGAATCGACATAAGTACACATGAGTTTGACGATAAAGAAGACATTGCTGTAAGTAATCCTATCTCAAGCAATTTAGATTTAAATTCAATTTTGGCCGCCATGATGGAAAAAATAACAGATAATAACCAGAAACTCTTAGAAGCTTCTAGAGTTAATTACGAAAGACTAGAAGAAGCTTCTAGAGCTAATTGCGAGAGACTAGAAGAAAAATTCCAGGAAGCTTCTAGAGCTAATTACGAAAGACTAGAAGAAGCTTCTAGAGCTAATTACGAAAGACTAGAAGAAGTTTCTAGAGCTAATTGCGAGAGGCTAGAAGAGAAATTCCAGGAAGCTTCTAAAAGCAACAGTGAGAAAATCCTAACTGAAGTCAGACAGGTCCTCCAGGAAGCTTCTGGAACAACAAACCAAAAACTCCATGAAATGTCAGAGGTATTGGGCAAACGAGTGGAAGCCATAGAGCAGAGAGTCAGCGAGTTTGATGGAAAACTCTGCGGCATTTCTGCGGCACAGAAGAAGGTAGAAGAGGACGTGTCCAATCTAAGAAAGAAGGTAGACGATGATATACGTGAGCTACAATTCCAAATGGATAATCTACATGTTCGAGAGGGTCCGGTGAGGCTCATTTCAGAGCACTCCAGCAAGATAAAGACCCCAACTTTTGACGGTAGTGTACCATTTAATGTTTTTAAATTCCAATTTGAGACGGTGGCCAGTAGAAACGGATGGAATAATGAAGAGAAAGCGGTAGAATTGATTTTAGCACTGAAGGGACCCACTGCAGAAATTCTAAAGAGTTTACCGGCCGATTGCAGGAATAATCATGAGGACATTATGGTGACCTTACAGCGCAAGTTTGGCGGTGAGCATAAGCGAGAGCTGTACAGGATGGAGTTACGGGGCAGAGTGCAAAAACCGAATGAGACGCTCCAAGGTTTTGCCATGGAAACTGAACGTCTCGTGCAGCTGACTTTCCTAGATCAGTTCAAGATTGAAGTATTTGTGAATGGTTTTCGAGATCCAGATGTTAAATTTGCGGTATGCGCTATGCAGAAATCATCCTTTGCTGAAACCATCTCATATGCGCTAGCCCAGGAGACCGCTAAAGTAATTTCAAAACCACAAGTCTACAAGGTGCGGAGTCTTGAGGCTGATATTCAAAATGACCCGTAAATGTCAAGGAGTGACATAGAAGAATTAGTCAAACGAATAATGGAGGAGCAAAGGAACAGGTCACACTCAAAGTGCTTCAACTGCGGCAAGGCCGGCCATTTTCAACGTAACTGTAAATCACCGAAGAAAAGGTCAAGATCTGTTTCGCCACCAAGGGAGAACAAACGGACGAAGAACCCCAAATCTCAAGAGACACCGTTAAACTAAAGCGAGCTAGCACTGAGGGGCAAGAGCTAGCTCCTACAACCGCTGGCCCCACAATCTCCATTTCCATAATACAACAAAATAGCAACCTTACAGCTCGTGGACTCATAAACGGAAGGAAGCAGATCCTCACCATAGACACTGGGGCGTCGTAGTCCATAATAAGGCCCGATTTGGTAAAAGGATCAGTGGAACCATTAAAGGACAATCAAATCTCACAACGCGCTTTGAACTTAAAAAAAATACTTTATTCGTAATATAAAGGTTACATAGATGTGTATCGTACGGATGTTGGGTAACAAGTGTCTGGGAGGAGGAAAGGAGGGGGTTTATATACAATGGTTCTTGTAAGGTGCTGACTCTGCTACTAGTCCTGGAGTCCTAGGATCTAAGTCCTCCCTTCTGAAAATCCGAAGTCCCCTGAGGATGAAGAGGTCGGGCGAAGATGTGGTACGGATCCAAACTTATTTCTTGAACTGGAGATGATACTGGAGAAGGTACTGGCAGCCGATGTGTTACATTTGCTTTACATTGACAGTTAGTGATAATGGAATATATATTAAAGAATATTAAGTATGCTAAACTAATGTAGATTACATAATCTTTAAAGTTGAAATTTATGTGACTAAATGATAATTCTTGATATTCTATTTCAGTAAGATTCATTGACTCTAGATTTTGAAAACTTACATTTAGATCCTTAGTGCCCCCCTTAATGGGTTCAGAATTAATTAACAGTTAGAACGTTTATATCTAGGTGAACAATGTTAGGAGGTAAACATTCCTCAATGGACTCATTTGAATTTAGATAAATTATTGAGCTTAACGGCAGAAACGTAATTTTCTTATTTACATGAATAACACTATAGTTGTAAGTAACATCTATATTGGCTATGTCATAATATTTAATAAAACTATGTGAGTTTATAGTTATACTTGTACAATTGTGTGTTTGACCTAAAAATAAATTATATATACATTTGTCTAAAATAGGTTTTACATTACTACAATAAAAATTACTATCAATATAATTACAATTACCATAATAATATGTGTCATTTACAATTAGTACATGTGAGTGTGGTGCAAGTGTTGTTATGAGTCTCGTATGTTGTACTGGGTATGATATAAGTGCATAATAGTCCACAGGGTTTGAATATAATGGGACCTGAAGAAATACATGTAATAAGTCATCATAGAGAGCACAATGAGCATGGGATGTTAGCCAAAGGATTTCAGTATTTGAAGAAATAAAAGTAATGTCCTGAAATTGTGTAAAATTGATTTGTGGAAAGAGTGTGTGGTGTAATTTACCGTTTTTACACTCGTCTATACTTGATATTAAGTTTGTAATTTTGGTATAAAGGTATGATAGCATGTTATGTAATTCAAGTAAGTGTAATTGTAGTTCGTCCTGTGAGAGTACAGCGTTAATAGATTTTATTTTATTAATGTTATTGTTAAATATACTAATATCTTTTTGAAAGGTTTTAATCAATTCTTTATCTGATTTTGCCTGGTATTCAATATTATGTTCTATTTGGTAATTATTGTGTTCGAGTTGTTGTATGATTTGGTCATAGTGTTCTTTGTCATCAGCGTCTAGATTCCCTGTTAACCAGTTAATAGCTTTCCCTAATCCATTTACAATCCCTCTTTTATGTATATTATGGTGAAATTTGTAGGAATCTATTAGTGAAAATTGTGACTTTGTTAATTTCAATAGATTAAGTGTAATTTTGTACATGTCTAGTGTCGAGAATTTATATAGTTGGCTTTCCAGTCTTAATAGCTCGTTATAATATTGTTGATAGTCAACGTAAAATGTTATCGTATAGTACTTGTCAAGTATGTATGCTGGAGGCAGTTTTACATGTGTGATACCTGGTGTAGTACTTACGTCAGTCACTTTAAGAGCGTCACATGTCTGATAAATGAGAATTAGAGTCAGTAATATCTGAGTTCTCATCTGAAACAGATAATACATTTTTTGTTGGTTTTATGTAAGTCTTTCGTTTTCTTTGTATGTTTTTTTTATGTACTTTGTATGTTCTGTTTTTGTCTTTGCATAAGACTGACACTTTATAGGGATTTTGATTTTTAGTCCGTGTGTTAGCCTTAGTGTACAGTGGACTGTCTTCGGTATCTGGAATGTCTTCTCTATTTTCGTTTAGTTTTTCTGTTCGTTTTTCTTTTTCTCGAGTAATATTTTCGTGTGCTATTTTTTGCATAATTTTGAGCCTGTCGTGATATTGTTCAACAAGTTTTTCCGTGATTTTATTGTCCGTCTCGAGGTTGTCAGTAATTCCAAAAGTTATTTCATTGGGTGTCAGTTTTACCGTTTGATTTAAAGTGTTGTTGAATGTTAGTGTTGCTAATCGTACCTGTCGTGTTAGTGTGATTTGTGGGTCTTCTTCTTTTATAGCTCGAAGGATTTCAATCAAGGTAGAGTGAGTACGGTTCGCTAAAGCCAATGAATTGGGATGCATGGGAGTAGTCAAGTGGGCTTCGATATTTTGACTCTGTAAAAAGTTAAGAATTAAATTGTTGTCATATTCTTTCCCGTTGTCCATTCGAATTACTGTAGGTCGTGGGTAGTGTTCTAAAAATTCTTCCAGAGTGTGTAGTACATTTATGGCGTTGCACTGGTTTACAAGTCTGGTAAATAGTCGTTTTGAAAATGTGTCATGTATTGTAATGATATATTTAGACTGATAATGTAAAGTGTCCATCATTAACTCGTCAAAAGGCCTGTCCGGAGTGTATGTAATACAGAATTTAGTTTTCACCGGCTTCCTGTCATATTTCGTTTTCCTGCCTGTGGAACACTTGTTTACATAGTCCATTATTTTGTCCTTCATACGGGGAAAGTAATAATTTCTTTTTAATTTATTGTATGTCTCCAATCCACCGCGATGGTATGATGTACCTATAAGATAATCTACAATTAATTGCGTCTGTTCCGTGTCAGTGAGTATGTCTATACATTTTTTCCTGTATCGTTTAATTTTTACAGAGGGGTATTTGTCTTGAACAATGTCTGAGATTTTCTGAAATATGCCTTCGAATTCGGGGCGTACCGTCTCAACAGTTGGTTCGCAATGAAGTCCGTAAGTCATGTTTGGTTTGAGGATTTCCTGGAGAGTGTCTTCTAAGTCTGAGCGAAAAGGGTAGGCAGTCTCAATGGAGTATCTGTTCTTGTTAAAAGGTTTTGTATATTCAACAGTTGTACTTCCCCGTTGTATAAAAATTTGATTTTTTTCGATGCTAATAGGCTTGAGTGGATCATCTACAATCCAGACTTGCTGATTAGATGACTCCTGTGAATGAACTGTCTGGAGGTCGGAGTCGTCTCGGGTTTCCCTTACGTCAGGTCTGTGCTCTAGCTGCTCTAGTATGCTGTCATAGTCTGTTTCTAATGTAAAGTGTGATGTAGACGGTTCATTGAGTATGTCTTCTATGTCAGAGTCTATTGCCATGCACGTGGTCTCCTTTTTCCGAGAAAGGGCGTCAGCAACTACATTACTTCTACCTTCAATATGTTTGATATCAAACTCAAAGTCAGAGAGTTGAAAAATCCATTTCATTAATCTATTGTTCGCATTTTTCATTGAAAATATCCATGTTAATGGTTTATGGTCAGTTTGTAATGTGAATTTTTTCCCAAATAAATATGGCTTGAAGTGAGTACAAGACCATACAACTGCTAAGAGTTCTTTTTCAATAGACGAATATTTTTGTTCAGTAGGGGATAATGTTCTCGATGCAAAAGCAATTGGGTGGTCCCTCCCTTCTGAAAGTTGGAACAATACTGCTTGCTCCTATTGCATAATTGCTGGCGTCAGTAGTCAGTGTGAATGGTAATTGGAAATCTGGATATTGTAGGATTGGTGCGTTCGATATCATATCTTTTAATGTCTGTACACTGCTGTTTAATAATTTCGAGTCTACGGACTCAGTCTGTTTTAGTGCGTTTGTAAGTGGTTTAACAATGTCTGCGTACCCTTTAAAAAATTTCCTGTAATATCCAGAAAGTCCTAAAAATTGTCTAATTTCTTTTTCCGTTCTAGGGGTAGGGAAATTTAAAATTGCCTGTATTTTGTCAGGATTTGGTTTTATGCCGTCTGGGGATACAATGTGTCCTAGGAAAGGTATTTCAGATTGAAAGAATTCTGTTTTGTCCAATTGAATAGTAAGATTGTAGTCTGCAAGTCGTTGAAGTACCTGTCCTATATGGTGAAAATGTTCTTGTTCGGTTTCCGAAAATATAATAATGTCGTCAATGTATACTGCACAGTTCCCGAGATTCTGAATTGCAGCATTTGCTAGTTTTTGAAAAGTGGGGGGTCCATTACAGATGCCAAAGGGCAAACGCAGCCATT
The DNA here is from genome assembly GCA_019009955.1 of Riptortus pedestris. Lineage (NCBI taxonomy): Eukaryota > Metazoa > Arthropoda > Insecta > Hemiptera > Alydidae > Riptortus > Riptortus pedestris. The sequence continues at coordinate 89,040,301 of CM032228.1, forward strand.
CATAATGATTTTTTTCAGTGCTGAATGCAATTTTAGGAATAGACTCCTCATCTAATGGTATCTGATGAAATCCACTAGCTAAATCTATTGTCGAAAAAAATTTTGATCCCTTAAGTTGGTTTAGTATGTCCTCAATATTAGGTAATGGGAATTTGTCTGGTATAGTCACCGCATTAAGTTTCCGATAGTCAATTACCATACGGATTTTCTTTTTCCCGCTGGCATCCATTTTTTTGGGTACTACCCATAGGGGAGCATTATATGGTGAATTACTTTCTCGTATAATTCCATTTTTCAATAATTTATCTATTTCTTTATGTATCTCTTCGCGAAATTGAGCAGGGTATCTATAGTTCCGTGCATAAATAGGTTTGTCTGTTGTTGTCTCGATTTTATGTTTTAATAAAGTAGTTGGGGGTAATGGGTCATCTTCTCTTTTTATTATTTTTTGATGCTTCGATATTAAATTTATTAATTTTTCTTGTCGCGTTTCATTTAAATGGGAGCATCTGATTAAATTTTTTATTTCTTCATTATTTATATAATTTAAATTAATGTTATTTTTATTAAGAATTTTATTATTTTCGATAATTACATCATTATTAAATAGACTTATTTTATTTTTTTCACAATCTAATGTGCTATTTGTTTCGCGCATTGTATGGTAACCTAATAAAAAATCGTACTTACTACTAAAAGGAAATACTAGAAATTTTATATATAAATCTGTAGTTAAACCCAGGAAAGGTGCAAGGTTTATTAGAGCACTTTGGCTACCCTTTTCGCTACCCACTGGAGTTTTAACCACAAATTCTTCTGATTGGATTTGAGTGCCATCAGGTAAAGCACTGGGTGTTATATAATTTTGTGAAGATTCGGTATCAATAAGCCAAGTTTTTCCCTTAATGTCTTCAAATGACGGTAAAGATTCAGTTAGACTTAGCGTATGTCTTTGTTTTGTCCTAAGTCTAAAAAATGGTCCAGTTTTTCGGTAAGACAGATTTTGATAGATTATCATATTTTTCTTTTAGTCCTGTAACGTCTGTGTCCATATGATTAACTTGATTTGAGCGAACCGTCCTCATAGATACGGTATTACTACTGTCTAATTTTTGAACGGGGGGTTTATTAAAAAATTCATGCTGTTTTTCTGGGTCCCACTGTTGATTATAAATAGGGGGTGTCCTCGGTCTGTAGGGTTGTCGGTATTGTGGGTCATTATTTGGGTACGATTGATACGTGTGAGGGGGTTGATACGTGTGAGGGGGTTGGTATGTGTGAGAGGGTTGATATGCCTGAGGGGGTTGATACGCATGAGGGGGTTTATATTGTTGGTCTCTGTGCCATATTGGGGGTTTGAAATTGTGGTGGTCATGTCTATGTTGTTTTTGTGTATAACGACTTGGGTGGAGTCTTGGTTCAAATTTGAAATTTGGGATGTGATATTGTTTTTTGTGTGGTGTCCAGTCCCGATTTTGGTGGTATGTATTGTGTGTCCGTTCAACTATATAGGCTGCATCGTTCTGCAATGCTTTCCTGACTTGTTCTAAAGTGTCAAGTTTTTGAAATCTAATATAGTCTACAATGTCTGGGTGAAAATGTTTGTTAGTGTATGAAATTATATTTCTCTCGACAAATTTTAAATAAATGTCAGGAGACTCTTCGTCTAATTTTGCCCTAGCACATATAAGAGCAAACATACCCTCAATTCGCTCTAAAAATAGTAGTGGATGTTCGTGTTTGTATGGGCGTGTGGAATATATCTCCTCCATTAATTGGTCACATGTCCGTGAATCTTTGTATTGGCTCTCTAAATGTTTCAAAATTTGTTCAACTGTGTCGAATGTATGTCGCAAAAAGCATCTTTTGGCTAATCCCTTTATTCTATACTGAACCATGGAAAATATTCTTCCATGGTTGGATTTATGGTGGGGATTTTCTTCTTTACAAGTCCTAGCAATTAAATCTCTTACGACTTGACAAAAATAAATTAGTTCTTCAGGATTCCCATCATATTCGGGAATCATTTTTAAATCAAAATCTGAAATGATGTATGCCATTGTATCGTTAGTTTCGGTTAATTTAATATCTAATAATTGTGTTGCAAGTTCTCCTAAGTCAATGTCACTGTCAGTTATGGGTCTCTTAATATTTAGCCTATCGCTTAATTTACTCATAAAAATAAATCACATAAAAAATGAAAATATACTTTATAAAAAATACTTATGAAAAGTTATTATAATTAAGAATTTAATTTATAAAAATTCAAATATGAAGACAATTAATTATCATTAAAAATGTGAAATATATATTCCATTAACAATTTAAATTTATGTAAAGCAATGTATTTTAAGTTGTTTCTATTAAGTACCTTTTTTAAGCTCTCAGAGCGAAGTGAAGATTCAATGAATTTCTTGGTTCTGGATGGTGATTTTGAGTATTGAGATACTCCTGCGATGTCAGTTCCGGCTTCTCCTGGCTGGATCTTGAAGATACAGATGTCTTCCTGTGTCCTTGGTGGAGGCTTAGAAGAGCTTAAATCGCAGCACCAGTCCCTCAGCTTCGGGCGCCAATCAAATCTCACAACGCGCTTTGAACTTAAAAAAAATACTTTATTCGTAATATAAAGGTTACATAGATGTGTATCGTACGGATGTTGGGTAACAAGTGTCTGGGAGGAGGAAAGGAGAGTGTTTATATACAATGGTTCTTGTAAGGTGCTGACTCTGCTACTAGTCCTGGAGTCCTAGGATCTAAGTGACGTTCGACTGCGCACTGCTACTGGGGAATCAGCCACCGTCTATGGAAGAGCCAAGGTTCAACTGGCTATCGCCAACACTAGCGCCGATCATGTATTTGTTGTCGCCGATATAGTGGAAGAAGTGATGATCGGTGCAGACTTTATGATAGCCCACGGTATAAATCTGCACATGGGTCAACAAGATATGTTCTGGCGCAACGTCGAGATACCCTTGGATGTTGGATATGAGAGCAAGACCACAGTAAGGAGGCTATTTACCGTCGGACGCCAGAAATTACCACCCCTTAGTATGGGCGCGTGTGGAAGAAGATTGTGAGGATAACCGATTGTGGGTAGTAGAACCAAAAGAACTTAAAAATGACATTATAACAGCTAAAGCCCTCATGAAAACCTGCGACGATGGACGAGTTCCGGTGAGAGTACTTAACCTATCCAACAATGAGAAGATCATTAACAAAAATTTTGAAATAGGTCAATGTGAGCCAGCAGAAGCAATAATTAACTGTGCCAAAAATTCAGGATGCCCGAAAATGACAGTCAAGGAGTGCGAACTACTTGCAGAAGAAAAGGAAAAATGGATGAAAGGACTGACATCGCCTGAAAGAAACAAAGCAAAGGAGTTGCTAAGAACACATGCCTCCGTCTTCGCCCTAAGTAATAAAAGCCCAGGTAGAACAGCTGTAGTGAAACACGAAATAAATATCGGTGAAGCAAGACCTATAAAACAAGCACCCAGGAGTGTTCCCCTAGCGAAGCGGAACGAAGTCAAAGAACTTGTCAACGAAATGGAGCGGAATGGAGTCATTGAACCATCTTCGAGTCCGTGGAGCTCGCCAATAGTACTAGTAAAGAAGAAAGACGGTAGCACCAGATTCTGCGTCGACTACAGAAAACTCAACGACGTCACCAAGAAAGACAGCTATCCGCTGCCAAGAATTGACGACACCTTAAACACGTTGGCTGGAACGAAATGGTTTTCTACATTGGACTTGCAAAGCGGCTACTGGCAAGTAGAAATAGCCGATAAGGACAAAGAGAAAACTGCCTTTAGCGCAAGCAATGGTTTATGACAGTTCAAGGTGATGCCATTTGGGCTCTGCAACGCTCCAGCTACTTTTGAGCGTTTAATGGAACGTGTGCTAAAGGGTCTTTTGGAAGACATGCTTGGTGTATCTTGATGACATAATCGTTATGGGGAAGACTTTTGAGGAACATCTTAAAAACCTGGATGAAGTATTTAGTCGCATAACAGCAGCTGGGCTGAAGTTAAGCATAAAGAAGTGTGCTCTGTTTCAGAAGGAGGTCAAATACTTAGGGCATCGGGTAACAGCAGAAGGCATCTCCACTGACGAGGACAAAATACGGGCAGTAAAGGACTGGCACATACTACAGGAGATTCGTGCCAAACTTCGCTCAGGCAGCTGCCACCTTGCACGAGCTAACCAAAAAGTCGCGACCATACCACTAGAGTGAGGCAGCGGAAGATGCGTTCCAGAAGCTCAAGGAACTGTTGTGCACAGCACCTGTCCTTGCCTATTCAATCGCTGGACAGAAGTTTATAATTGCCACGGACGCCAGTGGCTATGGAATAGGAGGAGTGCTTTCTCAAGTAGTTGATGGGGCAGAAAGAGTCATTGGCTACTACAGCAGGGTACTCTCCAAGCCCGATAGAAATTATTGTGCTACCCGACGGGAGCTTCTGGCAGTGTTGGAGTGCGTCAAGCACTACCACAAATACTTGTATGGTCAACACTTCACCTTAAGAACAGACCACTCCGCACTACGTCGGCTGCTGCAGTTCAAGAACCCGGAAGGGCAGCTGGCACGATGGATTGAACGTCTGCAGAGCTATGACTTCATCATCGAGCATCGAAAAGGTGGGAAACACAATAACGCTGATGGCCTTTCAAGACGGCTTTGTAACTTAGAATGCAAACATTGTACTAAAGCCGAGAAAGAGGAAAGCGTGATTGATGTGCGACTTACTCGTATTGACTCAGACGAGGACTGGTCGAAGGCTCAGAAAGATGACCCGATTCTGGCTAAGATTATATCGGCTAAGGAGGGCAACAGAAAACTGACCCGTAATAAGACATCAGCTGAAAGCCCACTTGCGAAATCATACTGGGTCCAGTGGAATAACCTAAAACTGGTAGAGGGCTACTTATATCGATCTTGGGAGAGTACAGATGGCAAAACCACAACCGACCTTATTGTCGTGCCCACTTCCAAGATAAATGAGGTATTGAAGCAGTTCCATAATGGTCCCAGCGGCGGCCATCTGGGCATTAAAAAAACCCTGGAAAAGATAAAACAACGATTTTACTGGGTGGGATGTCAGCAATCTGTAACCGATTGGATAGCCAATTGCGAGCAGTGCATTGCAGCCAAGGGTCCAACGAGAAGAAGTCGTGGCAAACTTCAGCTGTACAACGCAGGTGCCCCTTTCGAACGGATAGCCATCGATGTTGCTGGTCCATTCCCTGTCAGTGAGGCTGGAAACCAGTATGTCCTAGTTGTAATGGACTATTTCAGTAAATGGCCCGAAGTGTATGCCATTCCAAACCAAGAGTCCAAAACGGTTGTAGATGCCTTTGTAAATAATTGGGTGTGCCGATACGGGGTTCCAATAGAACTCCATTCTGATCAGGGGCGAAATTTCGAATCGGCCATATTCAAGGAAATGTGTGAATTGTATGGCATCAAAAAGACAAGAACGACACCGCTTCATCCACAATCTGATGGCATGGTTGAAAGATTTAATCGGACACTGGAGGAATATCTCAGAAAAGTGGTTAGCACACACCAAAGGGATTGGGATGTGCACATACCAAAATTACTACTGGCTTACCAGTCGGCCGTCCATGATTCCACCTCACATACTCCGGCGAAAATCTTATTTGGAGCAGAATTAAGACTGCCAGCGGATTTGGAATTTGGGGCCAAACCCGGACCGTCCTTCGAAGACAATGGAAATAGAAAAGTTTCTCTAAATAACAAAATAAACAACTTTTGATATACCAATAGGAAACGAAATATCGCTATTTTTAATTTCAGGCCTCCCTTAAGACCCCCACTCCTGTCCGTCCCTAGAAATGTTAGTATAGCTTATTATAATAAAGGCGTTAGTGCTAATACGCATACCGAGTTTTATTAAGTTCGGTTGAGTCTTTTGTGCCCAAATAAAATTGTTGAATCCAGCTATAATTTTTAGCGTATGACGCCTTTATACTTCGTTATACGAAGAAAATATATATATAACAAAAGTTACTCTAAATAACAAAATAAACAACTTTTGTTATGTTTACATTTGACGAAACACCAATAGGAAACGAAATATTGCTATTTTTAATTTCAGGCCTCCCTTATAACCCCCACTCTTGTTCGTCTCAGAGAAAATTAATATAGACTAAAGTCTAAGTTGGGTAAGTAGTAATATACATACCAAGTTTCATAAAATTCGGTTCAGAAGTTTATGCATGAAAAGGTAACAAACAAATAAACAAACAACCATACACCAAAGGAACAAAATGCAGTTATGGTGTCTATGACATGTGAAACGAAAAGTTATCGTGAAATTTTGCGAAAAAAATCAATGTACAGACAGAGGTTACAATTTTATATATATATATATATATGAATTTGACTATTACAGCTCTAGCAATCACAATTTTTGGTTGCTCCATACCAAACTCAATATTTAATCGTTTTATGTGAAAAGAAAGATCAAGTCCGTTAATGGCTGAAATATCCCCTGTGGTTGGGGAGGGGGGTATTTAAAAGTTTGATATCTCCCTTATTATACTTCGGACCGAAAAATTGTAAAGAACCAAAAGCATTGCAAATTTAATGCCCTATAAATGTTGTTAGTATGTTTTCAATTTCTTGATTATTAACCAAGATATTTGAATTTTTTAACTTTCAGCCTTCAATAACTCCCCCTATTATTACAATGCAATTTAACATTAAGCTATTATATCATGAAACGTCTTCTTCCAAGCTTAAATACTAAATCTTGTTTTCAACTGATATTTCCTAGATGATATACATGCAAATTGCCTGTATCATGTCGTCATCAGTACATATTTTACATTCTTAACTCGAAAATATTTATTTGATCTATACCTTACTCGATATTTAAGCATTTCACTCAACACTAAAAACCATTTCATATCAATGCTGCATGGAGGGAGGGGCACATATCTTGTTAAAATAGTAATATACATTTTTTCGTTACACAAATATTATGCTAGTTATTCCAACATTCTTATTATCAACCTTCAGTAAACCCCTGCTTCTACTCACCTAATTTGCATTATAAATAGGGAATATATGGTCAGATGAGAATAGTAGTGTGACTACTAGCATGTGGGAAATCTGCTTAGTTTAGGAACTTTTTTAATTGTCAGTCTTTAGTTAACCCCCACTTCTACTCAAGCTATTTTCACTTAAAGAAATTGTATGGATAAACATTTTGTGTGCAGCTTATATTTAAAATCCTACATAAATTTATATAATTTATGTATATAAATATATGTTATTTACATAAGGTTCTTATTTGGGGAAAATTAGTCAATATAATGTGGGATGACATCAGTGTGCTTAGTTTATGCTGCACTTTCCTTACCAAAGAAGTACTATATCAAACTCTACCTGACCTCAAACTAATTCATGGCTACTTTTCATTTCATCAGCACAGACAGTAACATCTATAAGGAAAGGAATTCTAGCTCCTTAATCCAATACAATATACTCTTCTTGTTTCAAACTTTTTTTTTTTTAATATAATGATATTTGGGACACATCTCATTAAATCCCTTTGAAATCTATATTTTTAATCAATAATATCCTTCTTTGTACATTTTTTTATATATATATTAATTTTTAATTATAGAATTATTTCAATTTTATCAGTATTGGAGTTCTGAAATTCTTTTTCTTTTTACAGAGCTCATAGAAATGACATGGAAAATATTCCATTGTTTTTGATATCTGGACTAATTTTTGTGGCTACTGATCCAAATGCAGTATTTGCTCTGATGTTGTTTCGACTTTATGCAGTAGCAAGAGTGCTTCACACCATCGTCTACACAGTTATTGTTGTGCGACAACCGGCTAGGGCACTTTGCTTCAGTACAGGAGCAATTATTAACTTCATAATGGTATGTGCAATACTTTCAACCTGCATTCAGCTGTAAGGGTGCCCTCGACAGCCAAGAGTTATAGGAAAAACGCTTGAATTAAATAAAGTGTGAATAGTTATATATTAAATACTAAGTAAGTTAATGGCATATTAAATCTAGGTAAGTAATTCAACCAAATTTCTAGAGTAAATGGTTTTAATACTATTTTTGATTGTTATTTATTGTACGTTTTTAAAAATCTTCCTTTTTAAAGGGCTAATTGTAATAAAATATTTTAAAGTAAAAATACAGTAATATCCTTGGCATGATGAATTCTAACTTGTTACTTCATTCTATAAGTAGCCCAAGTAATTAAGGTAATTTTTTATTGATATTGGCATACATTCATTTATTTAGCCAAGTATTTTGGATGTTTTAAAAAGCCACTAACCTGTATCGTGCAAATATATATACATATATATATATATATATATATATATATATATATATATATATATATATATATTCTTATTCTTAAATATATCATAGATGTAGGTTCCTACTAATACAATATAAATCAAAAGAATTATTAAGGGATGTGTTAAATTAATGTTATTAATAATTTTTTTTAAAAGGGATAGCCCCTGAAGAGGTGGTAAAGAAGCTACAAAACATGTAGGGCAGTTTCAATAAAGTTTGCACCGAAGAAAATGTTTTTTAATTGGAGACCCTTGCCATAACATTTGAAGAATATATAAATACTATTGGGTCCAGACTTCCTATTGATATTGACATTCTAAAACATCATATATATATATATATATATATATATATATATATGATGTTTTAGAATGTCAATATCAATAGGAAGTCAGGGTCTAAGAAACAACTTAATTTTTGAACTTTCTCTTTTTATATTATTAGTAATAATTATGTACATAAAATATACTTTCTTGAAAGTCTGATTTAAGATATATCTGTATGTGTTCACAAAATGAAGTATTCAAAATAAAACTTCAAAACCTGTCATGCTTTTTTTCATGATGCACCTAAATCACTCTGTAAAAGGAGAACTTATTTTAAACGTGGATTCACAAATTGCAGCAATGCAATATTTTTTTGTTGTAATTTGCTCTTGATTCATGAAATTATCAGTAAACAATAATAACCATGATTTATTATAAATAATCTGCAATTTGTTGAACCATAGGATAACAGAGTGACCTTCGGGGAATGTTTATAAATTCAAAAACTAAGGCGAAATTGCTATAATGTTCTATATTTCAAATATTATATTTAATATTTATGTTCTTTAATAATTATAAGATTTCCAAAAGAGGTACCTCATAGCACCCAAAAAGTAACACAAACTAATAATTGAGCTGAACTGAAATGGGAAAGGTACAATGTGTTCCTTGTCTTTTTTGAAGGTCCTATTTTCCTGGGATTCTTAAAATTGTAATGTAAATCCATTCTTCTACTTCAAGTTTTATGATTATTTATATCCTGTTTAATGTTATATTACAATATGTAACTTTTACATATTTTTAAATTGAAATAATGTTTAGATTACTTTTTAACTTCTTATTGGTTATCATACACGTAATTCATTTTGTCATATTTGTGTAATTATGAGCATCTCATTTTAATTAAACCAGAAATTGTAGAGATTTTTTCAATGATTATATAATAAGAAATAAGAGTAAATGATTGTCAAATCCTTTAGCATGATTTATCAGTCATGTTTATTAGAGAATATTCATTCTCAAAGATAGACTATTTTAAGACCACACCTGTACTCTCTGTAAGTTAAAGTGGGTTGACTCCATTGTCAAATTGATGTATTTCCAGGATTTCCTACATCATTCACTACGAATCTTATTTCTCATTTTCAATCTCCACCACCTGTAGCCTTTCAGCATGGAGGAGACTCAACATGGGAGAAGGAATCCTTTACAGCCCTGAACAGGGAATTTAATTTCTCATTGTTTCTTTCTTCTACCAACTTAAGAATCTATAAATTATAAATAAATAAACCTTTCCTCAAATTCATTTATATTATTGTACATACATGTTGAATAATTCAACTGTCTTGAACTGATAGACTTCATAATAGTGACATTTAGACCCTGTCTATTTTCACATTACTGATATTATAATAATTTTGCATTTGTATGACTTGCTATCAGGAATTCCATCCTGGCAGAACAAGACTTTTAATGAGATCCAGCTCTTCTTACCATTGTTGAGCAATGGTATTCTAAATGAGACACTAGTTTTAAAGCTCACACTTGTTGAAAATGTATACATTTTAAAGGCTCATTTATCTATTCTAAAAGCTATGACATTTTCAGCAATTCATGCCCTCACATTCAAATCAATATTCTACTTAAGGTTACTTTGCTTTATTTTATCAGATTTCCCTTAAGAGAAATTGGCTATTGAGGTTGTACTCATTATTAAATTTTTTTGAAAAGTGCCTTCAAAAGTTCATTTGTCCTAACTACTACATGATGAAAATGAGGAACATTTAAACATGTGTGTGTGTGTGTGTGTGTGTGTGTGTGAGTCTCTCTCTCTCTCTAATATATATCTATATATATATAAAATTGTAACCTCTGTCTGTACATTGATTTTTTTCGCGAAATTTCACGATAACTTTTCGTTTCATATGTCATAGACACCATAACTGCATTTTGTTTCTTTGGTGTCTGTTTGTTTGTTTGTTTGTTTGTTTGTTTGTTTATTTGTTTGTTTGTTTGTTACCTTTTCACGCATAAACGGCTGAACCGAAGTTTATGAAACTTGGTATGTGTATTACTACTAACCCAACTTAGACTTTAGGCTATATTTATATTCTCTGAGATGAACAGGAGTGGGGGTTATAAGGGAGGCCTGAAATTAAATATAGCGATATTTCGTTTCCTATTGGTTTTTGGCAAATATGCATATAACAAAAGTTGTTTATTTTGTTATTTAGAATAACTTTTGTTATATACACTTTTTTCGTATACCGAACTATAAAGGCGTTATGCGCTAAAAATTATAGCGGGAGTCAACAATTTCATTTGGCACACAGACTTAACCGAACTAAATAAAACTCGGTATGTGTATTAGCACTAACGCCTTCCTTATAATAAGCCATACAAACATTTCTAGGGACGGGCAGGAGTGGGGGTTATAAGGGACGCCTGAAATTAAAAATAGTGATATTCCGTTTCCTATTGGTGTTTCGGCAAATATGCACATAACAAAAGTTGTTTATTTTGTTATTTAGAGAAACTTTTGTTATATACACTATCGTCGAATACCGAATTATAAAGGCGTTATACGCTAAAAATTATAGCGGGTGTCAAGAATATTATTTGGCACAAAAGAGTCCACCGAACTAAATAAAACTCGGTATGTGTATTATCTCTGACGCCTTAATTATCATAAGCCATACCAATATTTCTAGGGACGGGGAGGAGGGAGGGGGGTGTAAGGGAGGCCTGAATTTAAAAATAGCGGTATTTTGTTTTCTATTCATCTTTCTGCAAATATGCACATGACAAAAGTTGTTTAAAGTAACTTTGGTTATGTTCACTTTTGCTGTATAACATAAACGAGATATGCGTTAAAATCTAAAGCGGAAGCCAACAATTTTTTTGAGTTCAAACGATTGAACCGAATTTAACAAAACTTGGTATGCGAATTAGCATTAATTCTTCCATGATTATAAGCTATATTAAAATGTTTAGGTTCAAACGGGAGTGGGGGTTATAAGACAGGCCTGAGATAAAAATGCGCAATTTTCATTTTCTATTTTTTTTTTGGCTAACGTGCACATAGCAAAAGTTGTTTACTTTTGTTATTTAAAGTATCTTTTGTTGTATTCACTTTTGCCGTAAATGAAGTTAACACGGCATATACGCTAAATCCATTGCGGGAGTCATTAATTTTATTAGTGCTTATTTAAGTGTTTTTAATAAATGGATATTATGACAAAAGATGTTATGTTTTAGTCTTATATGATAGTTGCAAGTATGATTCGGATTAGGGAGCTTATAAATCTCCGTCGCCTCCTCATTTATTTATTTATTTTCCCTATAACTTTTTCATTTATTTCTAATAGAATATAAACTATAAGAGCATTTCTGGTATGTAATATATACTCGATATGAATGTTTAAAGTATTACTAGGTTGCAGGGGGGCTCTCTTCCCCTCATCTAGCTTTTTGAACATAAATGAAATTATGTTTAGGGATCTATTATTTAGTTCCATCTGGGAGATAAATTATTAAAATAATATTCTGAATCAATATTCTAAGGAAAACAACGATGATAACGCTCCTGCGAGAGCGGAAATGGACGGGAGGTAATTGAGTTTAGTTATTTCCTGTGGAATGCTGCCACGACGGGAAGTGATTTCCACTGAGGCTTACTAATACGAATATAATCTTATGTATAAAACTATATGTGCTTGGTTTGATTTTTGGCAGGAAATATGTTCATTATAGATGACATTTAATTGTGATAAATGCTACCCATGATTATGGTTTGAATTATTCAAAAACCGTGAGTAAAAAAGTCGTGAGGGATAAATTAGGAACCTATTTTCATATATTCTTCAAAACTAAAATTTCTATTCTATTAACCCTGAAAGTTACACTTTAGGATTGGCTGTTTTGAAAAAACAATACATCGTGGAGGGAAGTGCAATTGTACACATTGAAGTCTTGCTATAAAAATACAATCATTAGTCAGTCAGTAATGATTTCCCGGGCATCGCCGGGTACCTTAGCTAGTATATATATATATATATATATATATATATATATATATATATATATATGTATATATACACATATGGCCAAAATAGTAGTGGTAGTGAGGTGGATCAAAAAAATATTTCATAACTAATCTTATTTATAAAGTAATGTACTACATATGTTCTATACTTGGTGTTCAAGATAAACCGTATCAAATGCTTTTCAGTGCTAAATGTCTGAATAATTAAAAAGTCCGTCATGCAGGGGCTGCGTAAACTAAGCAGATTTCCCACGTGAAGTTTTACAATAGAGACATTTCACGAGAGCCGAGAGTTAAGGAAACGACCAAACTAGCTTTTGGTGGGGAAGCCCAGTTAGCCGCCTAGTTTTAATAAAAATGCAAATATCTCGGTTAATATTCAAGATAGAGAATAAATGTATAGAACAATATTTATAGTAAATTTAATTTTCAATAAGATTCATTCTGTACTATTTTTCGATCTGACGTACAGTAACGGAGATATTTCGAATTTTCGAAAATCCTCCCCTCTAAACCCCCCCTCCCACTGGTCCGATTTCAGCCGTTAACGAACTTGATCTTTCTTTTTACATAAAACGACTAAATATCGAGTTTGGTAACGATCAAATAAAAATTGCGACCGCTAGAGCAATAACAGACAAATATATATATGTATATATATATACACACAGTTTTGAATGGACCTCATTTTCGTCATCTACTAGGTAGGATTGATGGACATTTGAAGAAAAATTTCGAAAATTCCGTCATGAGTACAACCTCAATAGCTGATTTCCATTAAGGGAAATCTGCTAAAAATGCCAGAGGTAAAAGTTGTTGGGTCCTCATCTCTAGTTTCACCATACAGCATTATTTTTCAACTTTGACGCACCATGGATGGCTTACGCGTGTCCAAATATTGCGATCTCCAGATGGCATATTAATATTAAAGAACCAACAAACCAAATTTCAATATCTTTGAAATTAAAGGAACTATGTTATTGTAAAATTGCAATATCATTCTAATTTTTCAGGTGACATGAGTTGGAATCTTGGAGATCTAATGCTTCATTCTTATGTTTTTTTTTTTTTTTATGTTCTTTCATTTAAAAATATCTATGAATCTGTAGGTGCTACACAAAAAGGGAAGTGAAAGCAATATTTTTTTAATATTGGAAAATTTTCAAATGAAAAACTAAGTTTACAATATTTTTTTTAATTTAAAAATTTAATTTAAAAATAAAAAGATTAAGATCAGTATTGATGCAAGAAAAAGGAAACCATAAAAAGTTTTTAACCAAAAGAAACAACTGCTTTGGAAATCTTGCAAGGTCCCTTAAACGGGTATAGTTATAAAAACTTTAAAAAAATTCCTCTTTGAGGTCTAATACACATCTCAAAATGTGATGTCACATTAAGAGCAGCACAACAAATGCTTCAACTTAGTATTCTCCTGCAGAACTCTGTAAGCCTTCCTCTAAGCTGGGCAGGGCTGCCCAATGGGCTTTCCTGGGTAGTATTTTTTTTTAATTTTTCCAGCTGATCAAGATCTAGTAGAATGAAATCTGAAGAACAGGGAGGCCAAAGTGCTGAAACACCCTCATATCCACCTTTCCTCAAAATGTTTCTGCTTCAAAACTCTTCTAACTTCTAATGAATGAATAATGTGCTGGGTACCCGACTTGTTGCAGTCACTTTATTGTGCTAAGTTGAAGAGGTACATCCTCCTATAAGACTGGGAACTCCTCCCTCGAAAAGTTTTTATAACTACACCTGTTTAAGTGACCTTGGTATAATTCTCAAAGCAATTACTTCTTTTGGTTAAAAAAGTTGTTATTGTTTTCTTCTTTACTCATCAATACTGTTATTAATCTGTTTACTTTGGCATTATTTTTCTTAAATTTAAATAAATATTGTAAAAGTAGCTTTTCATTTGAAAAATCTGCAAAATGCTATTAAAAATGCTTTAGCATGAGCCACGAAGCAACATGACCACCAGAAGAAGCCAATTGGAAAATAATTCTCTATGGCGAAACTAGAGATAGAGACCTACAACTTTCACCTCGACATTTTTTGATTAAATCATTCATTTAGCCATGAAAAACGTTTGATCCAGTTTATCTTGGACACTCTGTACAACTCTCAAGACCTTAAGTATTAGCAGAATTATTTGAATTTTCTGTTTTCAGTCATTAGTAGCCCCCACTTCTACTGATGTGAATTTTTTTATCTAATGCTATGCATCAGTATCATCTCAAATCCAGTTAAAGATTAAAATCTTGTTTATATAAGATTTATAGAAATGAGGAAATAAAAGATAGAACCTGCAAATATCTTATGTGCTAACTTGACACAATGTGACACCATCCATTTTCATTCCCCCATTTTTGCTCCTGAATGACAGATGTTTTTAAGCTACATTTGGGTTTTCAGCTTCATACTTCCAATATCAAAGATATGTCATTTTTCAATGCTCAGGTTTCCATTTGTAATATTATGTTTTTTTCAATGGTTTAAAATTTCTGTGCACAAATATTCTAGATCTATACTATAATATAGATAAGGTATTGACAGTCATTTACTCAGTTCAGATGTAAGGAAGCACAACTTTATCTATGGCACTTTTTTTTCTAGATATTTCTATGTTATTCAGTGAAACACAATGTAATGACAATGCCTAAATATCTAGTCAAAAATAATATTTGAAAAAACAGAGGAGACCTCTTTCACATATTAAGGAAATGTAGAGCAAACATCTATTAAAGACAAAACTTGTATTCTGTTATAGTGGTCTCAAGTGTTGTAGCATTAATAGTGCCAGACAGATAAAAAGAAGCTCTCTTTGCCTTGAGAAAGAAATTAAATCTATCAAAATGTTTGCAATAAAGATGTATTCATTTAATATCCTTGCCTGATCACGACAGAATATCAGTTGAAATTAAATATAAGTTTCACAATATAATGTTGTTATATTACAAATGCATATGAAACTGTATATATGCTTTACCAATGTACCTATATTTGTTTTTAAACTTATCTTTACAAATAATTAAATTGGTTTTTAAAAAAAAAAAATTATGGATTTTGTCTAAACCCATTTTAATTCAATCATATTTATTCTTTAAATGCCTGCTTTTGGGTTGCAGAATTACTACATAAACCTACACTTTCCTGAGGAAAGTACATTAAAAATTCCTTGACCATAAAAAGCAGGCATTTCTATTTTGTGTATCAGACCAAAATACTAAAGTATGTCAGTTATCTAACATTACATCATACAACATATTTATCATATCATAACAACCATAGACTATAAGTTTGTGAAGGTAGAATAGGCAGGGATACCATTACTATATCAATTAATTTCCAGATAACAACAATTCTAATCATAATTCATCTATAGATATACCAGATACAAAAGACCTAGGCTAGGAGCATGCATAGCCTCTGACACCTATCTCCATTTCACCTCCGACACCCCTCTTTTAGCTCGAGTGCAGCATGTTTCCATCAAAAGTTCGTCATGCAGGGGCTGCGTAAACTAAGCAGATTTCCCACGTGAAGTTTTACAATAGATAAATCTACATGCAGGTAACACTTAACACCACCGTGAACATTAATTGAGTAAATATATACGGTAATTACATCTTTCAGCCAATTTTAATAATTTCCCAACGGAAAGCGTCTGAATTGTAAACAAAAAGGTCTGCCCAACTGCTTAGCTAAACTTCACCGGAGAAAAAAACAATTACTGAAAAAATATCTGAATATAACATTATTTTTTTAATTTTATTGGAAACTATTTACTATATCTAGTACTGTAATTTATAATGAATCAGAATATTTTTTTTCTCAATCACTCAAATTTTACTAGTCCAAGAACAAAAGAAGGAGGGGGGGGGATCAACAGAACGTATATGCATGTATCTTCTGAAGGAACTTTGAAATGAAGAGGTTCATGAAATATGAGCTTATTATTAATATGACATGAGTAGGAGATACAGAAAAATGCAAAGATCTCGGCTAATATTCAAGATAGAGAATAAATGTAGATATCAATGTTTATAGTATATTCAATTTTCAAAAAGATTGAACAATTTTTTGATCTAGTAACAGAGATATGCCGAATTTTTGAAAAGCCCCCCTCCCACTGGTCCGATTGCAGCCATTAAGGAACTTGATCTCCCTTTTTACAAAAAAAGGATTAAATATTGAGTGTAGTAATGATCAAACAAATATTGTGACCGCTAGAATGTTACAGACAAATGTGTGTGTATGTGTAAAAACAAACCTCATTTTTGTCATCTCCTGGGTTTGATTGATGGACATTTGAAGAAATTTTTCAAAAATCGCGCAATGAGTACGACCTCAATAGCTGATTTCCCTTATTAGTTAAACATAAATTTAGGTTTAGTTAACAATAAAATAAAAAAATTGGAAATTAAGAAATCTATGAAATGTTACTCATCATCATTTTGAATGCCATCACCAAAGCCTCTAGACATTGTTTGGATTCAATCCAAGAATATGTTCACAATTAGTTTGTTATAAATGATGTTTTCATGAGCTCCATTATTTAACATGTTGAAGTGTGAATTTTCATTAGTTGGTATAGAAATATCTTGATCTGAAAAGTCAAACAAAATATTTTATACTAGTAATTAAGTTAACATGCTTGCCACTGAGTAACAATGTAGGAAATTATGATGGTGGTGAGACTCTTAAAAATACTTTTACAAGAAATCTTTAATGAAACCCTGATCAAGAATATTCTTATAAGTTACTCACTTATTTTGATCCCACTATTTTCGGAAATATCAGTAAATTCAATTTCACTTCTCTCAGCATTTTGAAAAAAAAAATAATCATCAATAGCAATCTTTTAGATTCCTTAAATTATAAGGAAGGTTTTTAAGCTGTGTTTCCAAATCCTGTTCAGAGATAGGTCACTTTTCAGAAGCTAATAAAGTATTAGAAAAAAATGTCAAAATAGATTGACACTCTTTTTAAATTGTTCTTTATTTGATTATCCATAATCCACCCCTTTTTGTTTTGCAATTTATGGCAATTTCTTTTTTTGTGTTTTGTTATTATTGTTCATCAGGAGTATGACCTTCCCAATAAATGACTATTTTGTAGCAGACAGACATACACTTATACGGACAGATATTCTAGTATACGTTCAATTATAACAAAGTACAAAAAATAAATAAATATTGGATAACAAAATAAAATAATGGCTGGGTTGTGAAGAATTAATGTTTTAACAATGTTTCTGATGTGAGCCCTATTTCCCTGAACCTTATTAACATCCAAATAGAAAGTCTGTCACGCAGGGCTGCTTAAACTAAGCAGATTTCCCACGTGAAATTTTACAATAGAGAAATCTGCCTAATAACAACTGTAGTAAGAAACCTCTAAACCTATTCACGAGGGACGAATAGTTACGAAAACGGCCGCCAGAGCTCACGGCGGAAAGTCCGAACATAGACTGCTGCCGAGCACACGCAGAATACAAATGCAAATATCTCAGTTAATATTCAAGATACAGAATAAATGAATAGAACAATATTTATAGTAAATTTAATTTGCAATAAGATTGATTCTGTAATCTTTTTCGATCGACGTATAGTAACGGAGATATTTCGAAAATCCTCCTTGCATAAAGTAAGTTATTTTTTTTTAGAACCAAATTCATTTGTCACTTTTTTTTAATTATATCCTTTTAAGCGCCAATTTTCCAGTCACTTAATTTTTAAAACACTCCACACAAACATTACTCATTTAAATGCTATAGTCATGAAGTTTCTAGAGTGGTCATTATTGGCTCATCACTGCAGTCTCCAGATAGCATTGTCCCAATACATACTCTTTGCTCACATAAATCTTCCTCCAAATAAACTATTTCTGTCAGGGCCTGGCACTTTTCCTCACTCCTGCCATAATACTATAGCATTTGTTTATTCTCTTTATTGTTCCATTTTAAGTTCATTATAATAAAAATAAGTATCTATACTTCCCTATGGGCACTTGTAATTTGTTTATGGGGTTTAGATCAAAAGTGGATTTACCTGGGGCAAGTCAATCTCAAACCCACTCATTGATGCTAAGTACTAGATGCCTTAGCTGTTACCTAGTCTCCTTGTCAATGTCCTTTTGATCCTACCCTATTGTGTTTTCCTGAATCCTAGGGACTTCTCTCTTTGGAAATAACAAGACTTTTAACAAATAATAAGGCCAATGTATAAAACAAGTACTTTATTTTTTTTATATAAATGAAATTTATTATAGAGTGGCAGGGCAACATACAAATATCAACATGTAAATCTATTTGATATGTACCCAAACTTGTCATGATAAATAATATACAATAATTACAAATAATATTCATTTATTTCTATTTTATTCTTGAGATTGGTTAAAAAATAAATAAATAAAAAGAGAAATTACAATTAGGATTTCATATATTTGAATACCCTAAAATTAGTCAAATACAATAAAATTAATATTTGGTAATTAATAATGCAACATAATTGGTTTAACATATGGAATTTCAAAGATTATGTTGGCACAACAAAATATTATTAAACAGAGCTCCAGTTTATAGTATATACTTTATTTATACCTATAAATATATATATAAATTTTTAAATATTTTTAACATCTGTTATTAAATTATGATTACATGGTTAAATTGTTCATAACAGCTAAAATGAAGTTATTTTTTATTTATTTTAGATAACAGATAAATTAGAAGTAACAGATAAGCGTAATTGCATTTAAATAACAAGATTTAAATATATTAGAAGGATTAAAATGGTAGGCGATTTCGAAGCTCCATAAGGACTTTCTCTTAATTTTTGAGCAACCTTAGGGCTAGACAAAAAGAAGGAGAAAAGTCAACAGCTCTCAATATCCCAATATATATATATTTATATATAGTTCTCTATTAATTTAAAGTTTAAATAATCATACAATTACAGTTCAATACTGACAGTCTCAGCATAAATATTTTTTGACAGCCACATGCTCTTAATATAAATATTAAGATTAGTTAAGAAGGAATTAATTTCTGTTCAGAAAAGAAGAACAAGGTTATATTATAATAAATAACTTGGAAACTATTAATAAACGATAAATGTTGCAATATTTTAAATCATAATAAACCTTTAAATTTTTATATAAAGAAACTGTAAATATTTAAACATTATATCCATTTCAGAATAAAATACTGGAAACGTTAGCAGCCCGTAATCTATAATTGACAATTATTCATAATTTATATTTCATAAATATAAAATATATAAAATTTAACATCAATATTTAGAAATCAGTGAATATATCTGTAGATGTCATACTCTATTGCATAAAATATTTCACATTAGTAAAGCTCTAGTTAACATCCATTTCTCATCAATTTTTAACGTTTTACATACATACCAATTTCTGCAGACTACAATTTTTAAAATAAACTTATTTTTAAAAATTTTTGTGTTCCATTTTCTTGCCTTAATTTTCGGTACTTTATCATATTAAACAATTGGTGTAGTAATACTCTGTTAAGCATAGAATAATTGTTTCAGGAAATTTAATATAATATTGCATTAATAAAATATGAAAATATCGGTACATTCAAGTAATGTTAATTCTAAAATTACTAGATAAAAATGAAACAAATTTTGAAATAAACAGTGATATACTTCTAACATATTTCCTATACATATTCATCGATATTGAGCAATATTGTAGGAATAAAAACAATTTATTTAAATTTTTAAATTGTCGAAAATGAAACATCTATATAAAGTTAATTATCAACAAATCCTATATGAGAAACATTCATTACTAAAATGAACAAGCTTAATTCTTTATATGGCTAAAATTTATTATAATATCTAAGCAATAACGCCATAAATGATCAATTATTCAACATATATAATGCATATTTACAATGTAAACACATATATTTACAATAAATGTTATACATAGAAGTATTTAAAATATATTTACAAAAAATTCACCAGGTAAGTATAATAAATGAAGGAACTAAAATGGAAGACATTTTATATTTAGCTGGAAATAATTTTGTGCTGAATAAAAATTTAACAAATAAGTAACAAACTCTGGTAATATTCTTCATTCCATTCAATTCAGAAATATATATATATAAAAAAAAAAATGAAGCAACCCTTCTGAGTATTAAATTCAACAATTTAAATTTTTTAGGTAGGGTTTTCAGCCTTTTCGTTTTATCTTACAGGAAATACTATAGAATTCAATTTTAAATTTACACTTAAAATAAATGGAAATGTTGAAAGCACAGCACCTTTAAAGATCATTTATAGTTTTGAAAAGGAGTTTGAGGAAGCAATCAGGCTCCTTTATCTTATTATTAATGTTATAAAAACTAATGATTATGCAAAACAAATGATATTAGGAGTAAAAAAATATTTTACTAAGTATTAAGAAAACTTTTTAACAATTGCTTAGTGTTAGATTTTATTTAATTAGAAAATAAAAGAATTTCTGAAATAAATAGCTATTATTTCTTTCTTCAGTATAGTAGATTTTTAATTTGTTAAAATAAACTAAAATCAAAAGAGAAAGGCCTCATAGAACAGCACTTAGATTAGAATCTACCCTCAAAAAGAAAATCTTAAAGCTTTAATCTTTACAAGGAGGATATAATTAAGAAGAACTGCTACCATAAGCACTTTTTCAGTGTTTATTTTTATGGGGAGTCTTATGACTACTTTAAGCTAAAATGTCAATCGACTAGATCCTCAATGAAATATCACATTTTATTCGTATGAATGTATGGTAAATTAAATGCATGTTTGAAATGCTAAAGGACATACATGACTAAGAGTGATAACTCTTTTAAAGTTGAATATACAAATAGTTTGATTAAAAATTCTGTATACTTCCTTAACAGCTTACTGAATAGGCAATTACACATATACAATACATACAGGATAAAAACATTGGAATAACGAATTAAATGCTTCTAAGAATTCACTAATTATATCTATAGACAAGATAAAAATATAAAAATATTGATGTCTTTTGAATTTATGTACAAGAAATAAAAAAATAATGCCAATGTTAATTATTCTATAGTTCTAAAAAAATAAAATCACATACTTCATTTGTTGAAATAACTGATAATAATGAATTTTGCTCCAAGTGGTCCACTGAATGTGTATTAAAATATACAAAAGAATAAGAGGCCAAATAAATAAAATAACGAGTAACCAAGATTTTCCATGAAGAAAATGTACCTAATTGGGTGGGTGAGAGGTGGGGAGGGGGGGGGGAAGAAACTGAGTTAAATGATAATTTAAATTTTAAAATCTATAAACAATTAAATAAAATGATGAAAGAGGGAAGACGGTAGGACACACTCTTTCAGCATACAAAACAAATACCCTGATATTTGTATAAAATCATACTTGAAAACAATCTACTATATCCTTGTATAGAAAAACATAGTATTTATAATATTTTTCATGTCATTGAAGTAAAATTAAAAATACCTATTCATTGGCAACAATACATTTAATGAAAGTATCAGGGTAAATATGTAAATATACAAGAATACATTAAAACTATAATCAATAACAAAGCTGCAGAATAATAATATATAGATATGAGCGATGTGTAAACCAGACATAAAAATGAGCTAAACAGAGTTTTTACACCATTATTGGATCTTCATCACAGTCCTGGCTATAAAAAGTAGCAGATGAGCTCTCGGAACCACGTTTTTTATGCTTATGAACAACTCGATGCCTTAACAGTGGTTGTGCTACAAAAAGAAAAATAAGTCTATTTTAGAGCAAGAAATACATTAATTCATAACAAATACATATGTATATTCACACACACACGCATGCATACAAACACTGAAAAAGGTAGTAGGTAGATAGTAGAGGCTAATTTCACACATGCCCTGCTTGTAGAGCGTTCTTGGTATTTTCAATATATGAGGAAAGAGTAAGATAAATTATTTTGAAAATATAACATGAACACATTTTGGCATATTGCATTTTGTCAGCCTCACATCTTTCAATTCTGTTTATAGTTAGAAAAAGTAATTAAAGTTGTTTCTTCCATGTACACACTAAAACTCATATCCAGTTGTTTAGTTCGAAACAATTTGGAATAAAATGCAATGTGGCTGAAATAAACACTTGTTAAAAGAAATACATGCTGTGTTTCGAAGTAAGTGATCCAATTGTGGGAAGTCCAAAAATCCTCTTCTAAGATTCCAAATTTATACAGCACTACCTTTTTTAAAATTCTCACTATTCAGTTGGTCGATGTTGTAGCAGAGCACTTGTGGTCATGTTTAAGAGGTGGGACAGTTAAGTTTTATCCCGATACAGTTCAGTCGCCATCATGCTTTGGAAAAGTGAGGTGCGTGTGAATGCTGTTGACGCCTACTTTTCGAGCAGATGAATCCTTGGTTGACTGATTGCAATCCAGTGTGCTTTTTGAATCGCTTTAATTTAGCCCCCTGTCTAAAACAAAACTTTATGTGTGACTCTATTATAAAAAAACCAATACAAATTTTCTGATTCACACAGTGGGTTTCATTAAGTTTTGAAAAAAGAAAGTTATGCTGCCGTACCCTGTATATAAACTATTTGTTTTAAGAAAATATGATTTGTATCTTGGAAATTGAAGGAAAATTATTTTTTTTTAAACATTTTAATGTAATTTGTCTTAAATTTCATTGTAATGAATCATTCATGTTCCAATCACATTAGAATCAATTTCAATTTTTTTCATATGTATTGGAGATACAAAAAATAGGTCCTTTTTTGTTTGTCAAAAATTATTAGAACATTTTTCTGTATGAGACATTGAAATGGGGATATCGTGTATCATTTGCAAATGAAATGACTTCAAATGCAACCAAACATTTTGTTTATTTAATTCTGTAGAAGTACAAGAAAGCCATGCTGTGCCCACATCAGATTTTGTTTTGGAGGAAATCCTGTCTAACCTTTTGTCCTCCATTTACCTCAACCATGTGACACTAATGACCAGGGGGAAAATTGCAACAAACAAAAAGTACAGCCAATGCAGTAAGGAAAAAGTTGGCTATGTAGTGTTGACCAAAATGTCCAGGAAAACAAGGACTTGGTTTCACTCAATATTTTGGAAAGTAGCATAATTATTTTAGTAAATAACTAATAGTTTCCATATGATATAATGTAATACTATATAGTATTATTTACTCATAAATAGTAAATATGTTTTTAGAATTGCATGCTTATATTTAGTAGTAGTGATGTATATAATTTATTTAGTTTTTGTTTTACTAATAGTATAACCATTACTTACAAGACAAATACATAAATAGTTGTTTTTATGAATTGAATACCACAAACTTTGCTTGTATTTGATGTTTAGGATAGTTAGGTATCAGCTACAATAAGTACTCAATCAATAAGATTAGAATATTTTTGATGCATCCTTCTTTAGAGCAAAAGGGTTACAGCAGGGAGATCACTATCTTACTTATCAAAGGTTACATTGCAATTTTTTTTTTCTATTTATTTTTTTTTTTTTTCAACAGTCAACATCAAAAATCCCCTCCCCTCAACCATCATCTAAAGAAATATAGTATCTTCTTCAACCGCCAGAAACTAAAAGTACCATTCAATTTATATTTCAGAAAAGAGACCCTATGCACAAGTATGTATAAGTAACCTCAGTGAGGGACACATTTTAATAATAAAAATAATGCGTTATTATAAATCAGATCAAGAAATGTTATGTAACCAATTTTGTTATAAATTGAATTTTTATTCTAACACGAATATTAACCAAATAATATTCGGAATTTTTTTGGTTTCACCCTACTTCTAGTCAACCGATTTTCACTTTGAATAACTAAGTCATTTAAACATGACATGTCCAGCTTCAATTTCAATTCCAGTTTACATAAGATTAATACAGAATAGTTGGTGAGATGAGATCACTAGCAAGCCATTCCAGCAGTTGAGAAATCTGCTTAGTTTACACAACCCCTGAATGACAGATGTTTTTTTGTTTTGTTTTAAATGGCAAAACCAGCCTGTTATTATTAGCATTGGCTTATATTACGATTGATTAATGAAGATTTTTTAAACATTTTCTTTTTTTTTGGCATCTATTCTGGAAATACAGCCTTAATTAGTAATCAATAATATCCATTACCAAGGAAAAGACATAACAAAAGAGATGCACAAATAACCTTTAAAAACCTCACCCGAATGGAAATTCAGAAACAAATACAAAATTATTAAAAACATTCCTCTTAAAAATACAATAAAATTCAAATTTTTGGGCTTAATAATAAAAATAAAATTAATATAAAGTTTTGTACCATGCATAATTCGTGCAGGATTAAATTTTGTTTAACTCTTAGGGAATAAATTTCAAAGTAAATTAACAAAAAAAAAAAAATATATATATATATATATATTATTTCATGATACACTTAAATTTCATAAACACAAGTGCTTGAGATAAACTATGGATGGACTGGTCATTAGCAGGTAAAATATGGATATCACAAACAAACATCAGTATTTCAAGGAAATATTGTATTTTTAGACCAACAAAAAAGAATAAATCACATGGTATTGAGGAAGTGGAAGTGGAAAGGAAAACCAAACTGTTAGTACCTCTCTCTAGAAGACTGAAAGAAGATTTCTTCCTAATCACCCATCTCAAGAGCTGGAAGAATGTAAAATGTCATTTTACAATTATAAAGGTAGACAATGAAAAAAACTGTCCAACATTCGTTGTCAAGGTATAAATAAAATGCACATAGTGAATTTAATTGGGTTATTTATGAAGTTTCCTAAAAATAAATAATTAAGACCAAAAATATTGAGAGAAGTGGGAAATAAAAACAGAATTTTTTAAATATCATTAACAAGGAAGAAATACAACTTTAATCCCAATAAACTTGATAAATAAGGATCAGTTCGAACCATAACTACTGAATAATTACTAACAGACACTACAGTCTGCAGCAAGACCAGTCTTAACAGGCCCTTAGCTTCGAGTCACTACTTACTAACAGAATACCTCTGTCAAGCATAGGATCTTGTTCGTGTTCCATCTGATATATCATACATTTTTTTTAGGACTCACTGTTTACATCTATTGAACACAAAAGATTATACGTTTCTCATACAAATTAATTAGTTTGGTATTCTTCTTGATCCTTTGTGTGTGATGTCCTTTTATGAAATATTCACCTTAAAGCTCTAGATCTGGAAGACTATATTTTTTTTTCTTTGGCAATAGTCTTCATTTTATTACCATATGTAGCTGTGAGCTTCATAACCGTTTTATAAATTAACAGCTTTGCCTTCCTGGAAAGATATATATAGTAGGATGTACTGCATGCATTCTGAATTTCATATAATCTTGTACATTATTACTTAGTTACTTAACTACCCAGTTACTTAAACTGCAACAACTAGAAAATGTTTACACATTTAAATCACTTGTAAACTAAATAGCAAAGAAATACCTGTGATACAAATCACATATCTATTAACAGATATAAATATCTATTAACAGATGCTTCCCGTGTAACAATCCAGATAGAAACTTCCCCTCCCCCCTCCTACTTTAGTAATGGTGATATTGGTATAGATATGGTCAACATACAATGTGAAATTACTTGTTCACCACGCAGACTAAATTCATATTTCTTAAAACATTACATTCTAATAGGAAATGGAAATGTCTTATGCTCAAATTGTCAGCCAATAGACTTTTTCCTTTCCAGTTCTAGCTACACTTTAGAAGATCATCAACAACTTGTGGTAACAATTTTTTATCTACTAAATAGTGAAAATTTTGCTTTTGTAGAAGAATGATCATTCAAAATGAAAACAGTGAAGAAGAAATGACTTTTCAATCTGGGTTTGCATACTTTTTCATTTAAAATTTCATAACCAATAGAATTATGAAAACATGTTTACTTAATATTAACAAGATAATGTAAGATGTCTCCTGAAGAGTCAAGAAATATGAGAAATGTCAGACTTTCTAGTTCAATTTAACAAAATTATATTTAAATTTCTGCTACTGGCATTAAGCTCCAAGTAGTTTTGGCTCTAAAGAAAAAGTCTTGCTTTCTTTTATGCTCATTGGGTTGCTTTTAGTATTTCTCACAATTAAATATCCTTGTGAGTTTGTGGCCAATACTCTAACTGTACCCCCCTTCATAGGTCTCAACAAAGATGGACTTTGTAAATAAACGAAAGTTTTGTTTATTTAAAAAGTAACCAATTTGCATGTTCTTGAAGCCTTGTTTCTTGTGAATGCAGATTAACAATTCCTACTATAACAAACTCTCCTAGAGTAAAATATTGAAAATATATCAATGTGCTCATTATAACTTACAAGGTGTGTGAATTAATTTTGATGTTTTTTTTTTTTTGTAAATTTAAGACTTTATTATGAACACCTGAATACATCATTATGTTTCAAAGTATTGTCCATCGCTAGCCACTACTTTCTCCCATCTTTCTGGTAGCATACGGATTCCGCGTCGAAAGAACGACTGATCTTTTGATGCAATCCACGAATCAATCCAATTTTTCGTGTCTTCGTAAGATTGGAAGCGCTGCGTAACCACGCTGTGTTCCATGGATCTGAACAGGTAGTAATCAGATGGAGCAATATCTGGTGAATATGGCGGGTGGGGTAAAACCTCCCATTTCAACGTCTCCAAATATGTTTTCACTCCACAAGCAACATGGGGTCGAGCGTTGTCATGGAGAAGAATCACTTTATCATGTCTTTCCTCGAATTGCGGGCGTTTTTCTTTGAGTGCACGGCTCAAACGCATCAGATGTGTTCGGTAGCGTTCACCTGTGATTGTTTCATTCGGTTGAAGCAGTTCGTAATACACAACACCTAGCTAGTCCCACCAAATACAGAGCATAAGTTTTGCACCATGAATATTTGGTTTTGCCGTCGATGTCGATGCATGACCAGGTAAACCCCGTGATTTTCGCCGCTTAGGATTATCGTACCGAATCCATTTCTCATCGCCAGTGATGATCCGATGCAAAAATCCCTTCCTGGTTTGGCGTTGAAACAATTGTTCACAGGTGCATAATCAGCGTTCAATGTCTCGGCTTCAGCTCGTATGGCACCCATTTTCCTTGCTTTTGAATTATACCGAGATCCTTTAAACGTTTAGAAACGGTTGTGCGATCAACATTCAACGATTCAGCAAGTTCATCTTGCGTTTGAAATGAATCGTGATCGAGTAATTCTTCCAATTCCGCATCTTCGAACTTTTTCGGTTGACCTGGGCGTTCTCTGTCAACTGTATCAAAATCACCACTTTTAAAACGTCGAAACCAATACTCGCACGTTTTTATCGATGGAGAATGTTCGCCATAAGTTTCCAATAGCACTCGATGACTTTCAGCAGCACTTTTCTTCGAATTAAACAGAAAAAGTAACACTTCCCGCAAATGGTGTTTTGTTGGCTCGTAGTTCGACATTTTCAGACTGGCAAACAAGGGTGTTGTTTACACATCAGCCCAAAGTCTAATACTAAACAGTAAAGCCTATTCATAGAGCTTACACGAGAATATAGTTAGATAAGAGTCTAATGAGATATAGCACAAGATAAGATCTATTGTTAATCCCTCAAAATTAATCTCACACACCTTGTAAAAAGAAAAATGGCTACAGCATTAAAAATGGGGAGTAGGAAGACTTGGTTTCTAACCAGGTTGACAGAAAGTCCTAACAGACTTTAGAAGGCCCTCTGAATTCTTCAGTTTTAGAAGAGTCCTTCAAAAAGAAAAATAGAAATGGTTTTTGGATGAAATGGGATGCATCCCACAAGCAGCTGGCACTAAACAAAAGATACAGATTGTTTCCAGATGCTCAGAGTATTCCAAATTAGAAGATATAACACAGCAAACCCACAGTTGAATCTTCAAACCCTAGGTGATTTTCATTTCAACAAAAGTGTAGTTACTTTCAATTAGACATGGATGTCCCAAGAAGAAAAAGAAATGTATAAGTCCAGACTAATGACTAGTTCTGATGATGAAAATTGAAAGATACAAGAACAATGGAATACTGTGGAATTGCATCCAATCCCTATTTTTCAGACTGTACAGTTTTAAAATACACTTTTAATTAAAGATTATATTTATGCTACATGATAATGCCTGATAAATGGGAAACTGTTTGTATACGCATTAAAGGAATGAGAATTGTTAATATGAGCAATTTGATACTTTACCAACATCCTTTTGAGTGGGGGTTTACTTTGACGTCAAAACATATATCCATCAATATCTTTGTTAATATGATTTTACCGTAAAAATGTAATGAGTGTATTGTGTTTAGAATAAATTGTAAGATCATAAAACATTACTTAGATGAATTTGAACTTTTAGACTTCTAGTCATTAAATAGAATTTATTGCTCTTTCATGAGAGTACCTAGCTAGAATTGTGAAATGCTTTGGATATGAATACAAGATATGAATAAGGACTATTTTATACAAACAAATCGTGACAAGTGAGTATCTAGTCACAAAAAATTGCATGATTGAACAAGCCGCCAAGTGAGTAACTTGTCACAAAAAATTGTTTCGGTTTAGTATGTACTACAGTTTTATTATAATTAATTTTATAACAATATATTGATGGGAGAAAGTCAATAAAATAAATTCATTTTTGAAATGCTTGGCAGACCGCATAAATATGTTTAACAGGCCACCGCAAGCGGCCAGCGGGCCGCGTGTTGCTCACCCCTGTCTTAGATATAATTGATTCTGTTGGAGTAAATATAAAGAAAATGCCATTAGAGTGCCTCAAACTAATAGTGAAATTGATGTATATTCAGAAAACATTAAGAATATGTATCTCTGAACATTTACTATACATGTATCAGGAGATTTCAGGGAAGAAAATGATGGGAAGATTTTGTGTAAAGGTTAATTTAATCTTAATATTTTCATGGGAAGCAATTTCAAATTTAACCTGTAAACAAAAGAAAGCAGCAGGCTGGTGTATGTGCGGGCAGGTGTGCGTGTGTGTGTGTTTATACATATTACAATTTCAAAATTCAAACTTGCAGATGATCGCTGATACATAAAATGCAATTTATTTTTGTGTAACAAAGATGAAACAAAATTTGTGGCTTTAAAATAAATATTCTGCAATTTAAATTATTGATAATAAACTTACGATTTGAAGTATCAACATCATCAAGACTGCCATCATCTGTTGAAAGAAGATCATCATCACTAGGCGACCTAGTAAGAGAAGGTAAAGTTTGTGTAAGAAGAGCTTTTTCCTTCCGAATCTCTTCTATTTTACCTACTAACTCAGCTTCTTCATCATCAGGTTTTACCACAATTAGTTCTTCATGACTAAATATCTGAAATTTAAAAAAAAAAAAAAAAAAAAAAATTAAAATGACTTGACAACTTTAGTAAAAGGAGAATGTATCCATAAACTTATTTAATTAATATTAAGAAATTGGTAGAAGAGCTTGAATAAATTCCTAGAAGTAAGGACTAAATCAAAGTTTGGTTTCCGAGAAAGGATCAGAGATCAAGAGAACTTTCTGCAAGGCAAAGGAACATGCTATCCCTGCAGCCACTCTTGCCCTCATATCAAATTCTAAGTTAAGTTAAGTCTTTATCAAAATAACAGAATCCCCTTCCTTTCTCATAGATATTCAACTAAATCATGTGCTCCTCACACCTTCCTTGGTTGTATTGTACCAACCATAACCACAATTTTAATACCAGTGATCAATATGTGCTATGTGCTATGTAAGCCTTTTATTTATGGCACCACAAACATTAGCTTTTAGTCCTGGAAGTAACACGTCTCCTTGCCTTAGACCCCCAATACCTTCAATGCTGTCTTATCTGAGGTATCCATATTGATATAGACTTTACAAAAAGTTATTTTCAGAGTTAATCTCATCAGTGAGACTATTTGCAAGCAATTCCCATGAACTGTATGTCTAGTAATTTTAAATTGTCTACACATCACTCACAAAAATCATTTAAATTGTCACAACCTCTCAGAAGTCATTGGTCATTGAGTGCAAATGTCCTGCACCACTTGGTGAACCTCATTCCACTCCCTATGGTTCAGCAGTTCCGAAGGCATCAGGTCTAGAAGACATTATTTTTAAGAGACATGATTACTCTGTCCAAAATTTCCTCTTTTAGGTGACATAGCTTCCTCAATGTTGTCATTACTGGACTGGCCAATAACTGTACACAATATCCAACCAACTGGAATCGGTATTTCATTAGGATTAGGGTTTATTAGGGCAATAAACAGCGAGGTTATTATGCCCTTTGGTATTTCATTGACTTTGAAGTATTCGGCTCATCTCTCCTCAATTTTATTATAAGAAGATTCCCTTGTCTTCTGGTTGCCTTGCCTCATTTCTGTCACTAATCACTAGACCAGGTCTCTGCCTTCTCACAATCATTATAATAAAACCAAGGGTTTGTTTTCTAACCTATTTACTTTGTCCCATTATTTCTATCTCCTGCACACAGGTCTCTCTTGTTCATTTAATATCATGTATCAGGCTCTCTTCACAAGAGAAGAGAAAAAATGGGTAATATACAAAGTTGTTGTACTACTAAGCTGGTGAATTTACTCCATTTTCGTTATCATAACTACTAAGGAATATGTAACTGAACATGCTTTTAGCAAATTCTCCTTAACAGAAATCAGCTATTGAAATTGTACACTCATGAAATGATTTTTGAAAAATGTTCACATATCCAACAATAAACACATCCATTTGCCTGTTAAAGACTCTAGCTAAGGCAAGTTTTGTTTGATTGTTCTAAACTACACGATGTTTAAATGTTTCATGTAAAATAAAAGATAAAGCTGGAATCAGACTATAATGAGATAGGAGGTTACAGAAGCAGTAAAATGTAGAATTACAATTACCTAAATTATTATGAGTGTTATCGAAAAATGTTATATAAATTAACTTGTTCATGCTGTAATTTATAATTATTGCTCTATTCATTTTTTCTCAAAATCTCTTAACTACAGTAAACCTGCTTTTTAAGTGAATTTCCTAGTGCATTTACTATTTTCATGGAAATTAACTCACTTTTTAACATGTACAATTTTAAATGTATGTGAATGAAGGAAACATGATGTTTTAGCATTTTAGAGAAATAGTATAATTTACAATGGCAGCCTAAAGACCATAAGGGGGCATGGATTGTAAGGAAGGGAAGAAAAGAAAACTGTGAATTTATTAAAAAAGCAGAAAGTAATTTAACAGAATGGAAGTCATGTGGTGTCCACATCAGACATTTTACTTTAAAATAAATTATATATATATATATATATATATATATATATATATATATATATATATATATATATATATATATATATATATAGATATAAGGGGGTAAATACCTCCAATTCCTTTTCCAGCAGTTTTTGAAATTTTATTATATACTCAAAACAAAGGCTTTTAAGGAACGATGGTATTATGAACTACAATTCTCAGTGGCTAGATAAGAAATATGCTTAAATATAGAAAATTTGCAAGAATAACAAACACAATAACTCTTATAAATCAAATAAATAAAAAACCATGATTGTGATTAAATGCTTCAGTTTTATAATAATGATGTTTAATTATTAAAAATAATACTTTTGAGCTCCTTATAGATGAAAGCCTGTATGTGGCAGTATGGCATGCAGTATCTAGAGTGTCGATATCAGCCAGGGTTGACTTAACTTTCCTTAACTGTTCAGACACTATAACTTCAATGCAAGTAGTTTGACGACTGATATCATGAAGAGAATCTTGTGCTGGTACTATTTTATTTGTCCTTAAAATGCAGGGAGCAAACACAATAGCCAAAGCATTTGCACTCATGCGGTTTACATCCTCATGAAGGGCAACCCTAGAAGAAAATATAATAAGTGTAAATATTTGACAAATATAACATACAAATACTAGTAAAATAGTAACATTTTTAACTTGTGAATCATGAGTTTCAACTAGCTGATTTTTTCTTTTGACATTCAATAAAGACTTCAATGGAACAATAAAGACAAAATAAATGCTATTCTCAGTAACTAACAATTTGGTTTGTCAAATGGATCCTGAAGGATTTTGCATAAACATTCTAGAATTAAGGCTTTATGAAAAACATCTTTTCATAAAAAAAAAAAGGGGGACATATATTTGAATGAAAACAAATACAACTCAATTTATGCAGATGCTCAAAATAAATATCTTGCCTTTTGCCATCCTTGGGTGTAGATGGTGGAATATTTCATACTTCAAAATATTTTGATTTCTGTGTAACTAATTAAATTAAATAATTTACAAGTATGCCTCAGCCTCTTGGTACATGTAGTAAACATAATAAATGGAAAACTAAAACAAATATCGGGTTTATTATATAAAATGTTGTAGTCCAACATAGGCTAGAATGGGCTGATAACCTGTAAAAACCCCATCCCAATTAGCCGTTACCAGCCTTGAACTTTGAATATAGTACCAACCCGGAAGTTCAAGAAGAATCTCAATTTTGTTCAGAATGGTAAAGGAAGGAGGTTCATTGTCATTATGACAAGTTGCCTAAATACTCATAGGTAGACTTAGCTATTTCGGTAGGATGGCTCATGTCTGGAAAGCTGTTTTTGGAAACAGAAATCTTTCAGAGAGTTCCATAACTGCTATTCATAACACCATATACTTAAGGACAGTAGTATCTCAGACAAATATAGATTGTGCACCAAAACATATGAGCCAAAAACAGTCGGATGTGTATCACTTGCTGGATGCAAATTCTGTAAAAGGGGACAGTTACATGACAAAATAATACCATCAGGCTCTAACATAGAAATTTGGTATGGTAAACAGTACGGTACCGATAATAACTGACCATATTGTGCATCATAACAAAACTCATTCTCATAATTGACAAGCTCAATAAGACTGCCGATTGTAGTATGCAATGATGAGAATATTAGAAAATTTTGTGCCGAAAAATTAAGAAAAATCTAAGATGTAGCTCGAGCTTAAAGAAGTATACAAGCTTAAGTCTTAGTCTGTCACATTATTATTGTAGGTACAAAATTGACTCATGTCTAAACAACAATAATAGGCACCAAGATTTTAAATCTGCCAATAAAAATAATAAAAGAAGCACAGCAAGGAGTACTACATGAAACAATGACAATTGTGTGCAAATTTTTAAATTTCCCCTTTAATGCATATGTATCACGAATAAAAAGCTTCATATCAATTGGTTTTCCCCCTGATGTGGATTTCCCCCCCAGTTTTCTGAGAATAACCCTCCACCATAGTGATATATACATAACAAACCGGATATTCTCATTATTAACGAGATTAATAAGATTGGTGATATGGACATTGCAATACCAACAATGAGAATATTCAACAATTTTATGCACAAAAATTAAGAAAATACCAAGAATTAGCTACTGAGGTTGAAGGCCAAAACCAACTCGTCTTCCACAATTATGAGTATTATCATAAGTATAAATGGAATCTGCCAAAAAAAAAAAAAAAAATAAAATAATAATAATAAAAAACTCACAAGGGGTACTTCTTGTGCCTAAATTGTAGGGAAATTTTTTTATTTCCTCTAAACAAACGTCACAAAAAAAATGCTTTGCATAGATTATCTTTTTATTTAGCAGTCTGATTTCAAGACAGAATGGATTACTATCTGTTCCCCATAAGCCTACTCAGCATTGAGATCAAATAAGTTGGTCTATGAATTTCCAGGTCTCTAAAATTACAAATGTAGACTGGGATGTAATGTGAACCACTTGACCCTGAGCTTTGAATAAAGTGGTTCATGGTATAGCAGCTTTTTTCTAATATGACATGAGTAGGGGTTACATAAAGACTGAAAACTAAAAAACCAAATGTCTTGGTTAAATAGAGGAACAAATTATATAATCTCTTGGATAGAGAAACAATGTATATAACAACATTTATAGGCCACAACATTTTGCAATAAGATTGGTTCTATACAATTTTTCAGTCTGACTTAGGAGATATTTTGAAATCCCCTCTAAAACCTTCCTCCTCATCATTCTAATTTCAGCCATTAACAAACTTAATCTTTACTTTTACATAAAATGCTTATATATCGATAAGACAAAAATTGTGACAAATATATAAATATATATATATATATATATATATATATATATATATATATATATATATATAGGGAGGATAGCTCCCCAGATGTTTTAGTGCCGCAGATCGGCCTGCCAGATGGAGAAGGAGTGGGGGCCGTGAGGGAGGCCTGAAATTATAAATAGCCGTATTTCGTTTTCTATTGGTTTTTCGGCAAATATGAACAGGATAAGAGTTGTTGATTTTCCTATTTAGAGTAACTTTTGTCATATTCACTTTTGTCGTATAACAAAATATAATCGAGATATTCACTAAAAAAGTAAGGTGGGGGCTAACAATTTTATTGGGCACCAACGATTGAACCGGACTTAACAAATCTCGGTATGTGAATTAGTATTAGTTTTTCCGTGGTTATAAACCATATTAAATTTTTTATATTCGAACGGGAGTGGGGGTTTAGTGAATGCCGAAAACTAAAAAAACACCCATATCTGGATTAATATTGAAGACAGTGAAAATATGTACAAGACAACGTTTATAGATCATTATGTTGCATAAAGATTGGCTCTATACAAAATTTCGATCTGACGTACAGTAACGGAGATATTTCGAGTTTTCGAAAATCCTCCCCTCTAAACCACCCCTCCCAATGGTGCGATTTCAGCCGCTGAAGAACATGATCCGTCTTTTGATGTTATATGTTTAAATGCGGAGTTCGGTAACAATGAAGCAAAAATTGCGACCACTAGAGTGTTAACAGGCTAATACATCTATATCTTTATATATATAATTCTAGCGTAAGTTTGTATGTCACTGAACTCCTCCTAGACGGCTGGACCGATTTGAATGAATTTTTCTGTACGCGTTTGGGTGACCCCGGATGGTTTAGTGCCGCAGATCGGCCCGCCAGATGGAGCAGGTCTCCGGTCGAAGGGCGAAGGGCAAGGCTATTGGAAATGTAATGAAATGTTAATATGTTTTTCTAATGTATGTCCTTAGAGTTCTACCAGATAATCATAGAACTAAAACGTCTTCTTTTTCTTCTCTCATTTTTCCTTTTTATTTTGCATACCCAGTTTTCGCGATATTTTATTTTCTATTTCTTTTTAGGCAAACATGCACATAACAAATGTTGTTTTTTGTGTTGATAAAGTAACTTTTGTTTTAAACATAATATTATTAAATTTAATATCCTAATCGCTTGAGATATCATGCAGGACAACATCTGCGGGTCCGCTAGTATATATATATATATATATATATATATATATATATATATATATATATATATATATATATATATATATAGGAGTACAACCTCCATAGCTGATTTTCCTTAAAGGAAATCTGCTAACATTAAGAGTATAATCACAAAAATGAATAAACACAAGACTACAATAAATTACCACCATACACAAGTAATCCTAACAAGAATAACTGGTTATCACTTAAAAGTTTTAAAACAAGAGATATGTGAATGATCATTAATACCTGGCAAGGTGAAAAATAAGCCTTTCCATTAAGTCAAAATTAGGCTTGGGTAGTTTCTTTAATATGGCAAACATAGTAGAAACCCTGTCTTCCGTAAGATTAGCAGCACGAAGAAAGTCATCGTAGCAGTCAAAAGTTAGAAGAGGTTCAGGCATTTCTCTAAGGAAACTTTTCAATACACTGGCAAGAACATGAACCTAGACAAAGTATATGATCAAAATTGTTCTGGCCCATTTCAAAATAAATTAATTTAATTAATCACTAATCAATTCTGATAATTACCTGATAATGTTCAAAAGGAATGGTTTCATTTTTACCTTCTTCCATCCGAGATTTTAGCTCTTTTACTTTTGAACTGACCTAAAATGAAGAAAAATAATGTAAGAGAAAATAGTAAAAGGTCAAACCTGTAAGTAAACGTCCAGAACATGGCTTTTTTTTTATCATTTAGAATTTTTATTAATATAAAAATTAGCTATTGAGAATATTATAGTTATATTATGATGTAATTTTTATAATCTATCTTCAAATATCCTCTGGTCCTACCTACTACAGCAACAATGGAGAGGGTCATGAGTGTTTTACATACCAGCTTGTTAGAAAACTACATAGTTTACACAGCCCCTGCATTACAGATTTTGTTTGCATTGACTGAATATCAGAAAGTGCCAGTGCTGCATAAGCTAATCACATTTCCCATGTGCTGAAATAGTATACTGAAGATGTAATCTCAAATTCGATTTTGTACACTAATAAGAAGCCTATGTAGCCACAACTTCAAAATTAAATTGGAAACAAGACATTTATTACGGTTTATCTAGAAAATATTTTATTGCATACCACATTTCTGGTTAAAAATATTGAAATGATTATAGTTCAATTTTTAACTGCTTGGTAGATAATTTAAAATTTACATTTTAAACCGAAATAATTCATTTATTTGATTATTCTGTTCTTTCTGCAATGAGCCAATACATCACATCATATATAATTGCTTAGTTTTCACTCTTCTATAAAGCACACACCAAATAATGCCATGCCACTATTACTTTGAGGACATGAGCATCTTTGTGTCGTCAAATTTCATAGTTTACATAGGCTTCTTATTATGACGAAAATGGTGTATATGTGCCCATGTCCATATGTGTCTGAATGAGTGTGTGTGAAAGAGAGAACAATTTGCATAATAAGGAAAGTGCCTTCAATTTAGGTAAATATTGGGTATGTTACTCGTTTCTTTACAGGTTTATGAGCATAAACAAAATCAGTTATTTTTGGGCATGCCCTGATTCTTCTAAACATTGTCAATTTAGCAGAGCATAATAAAAACATAATTTAAATAAATAAATAATTTAATGATAAAATAATAATTTAATTCACACATCAATAAACTGTATTCTTACTATTGGGTGTAGGTCTATGATTGAAATGATAAATTAAAAGTATGTAATTTTGTCCAGATTAATAAACCAACATTGAATAGGTCCAATAGAATGATTTTTTTTTATAATAAGTGAATCTACATTAACTATTTATAGTTTCTTACCCCTGATTTCCTGTATATTCCCTCAGTATACATTCCATACATTTCAATAGTCGTAATCAATCGATCTACAACTAATGGTACTTTTTCTTCAGGTGATGTAAGGTGTTGAAGGGGGACTCCAAAAAGAGGATGGGGGCACTGTTTCTTCACAATAACTTCTTTACAGATAGATACCACTTTTGAATAACATTTTTTATGACAGGTAAATTTGCAATCTGTAAATGTAAATAAATTTACTGATCATGTAAATAATAACTAGATAACTAAATTCTGACAACACAGTGTTGTAACAAAAAATAACTTTTGTCCATTAAACACAAAGTGTGTTGAGACTATAAATAATACTAATGACAAAATCTAGAAGAGGTGTATAGTACTTATTTTTAATCATGCTAAATAATAGATGATCGTTTTAGAGGTTTCGGATTTTTTCCTACTGATTTTCATTAGTACAAGACATCGATTGTGAGGTATTGTTGTTGAAGCAATTTCCAAAAATAAAATTTAACTTCCATTCAAGTAATATAAAATTATTAGCAGATTTCCCTTAGTAGAAATCAGCTATAGAGGTTATACTCATGATGGGATTTTCGAAAAAGTTCTCCAAATATCCATCGATTCTACCCAGGAGTTAACAAAAATGAGGTCCATTCAAACTTTTATATATATATATATATATATATATATATATATATATATATATAAAATTTTGAACGATCCTCATTTTCGTTATCTCCTGGGTAGGATCGATGGACATTTGGAGAAATTTTTCGAAAATCCCATCAAGTTTCGTTTAAAATTATATATGTCAGTTAACACTCTAGCAGTCACAGTTTTTGTCTGATCATTACCAAGCTCGATATTTAAATGTTTTATGTAAAAAGAAAGATCAAGTTCGTTTGTTTCCATTGGGAGGGGAAGTGACGAAGACAGAAGCAGAGGAGGTGATTTAGGTAGGAGAGAGACTTTCTTGGAAGCTGGCGCAGGAGTACATATTGTATCCCGTCCAGACCAGGGAATTTACCTCCCTTGGTGCGACACAGTATAGCATTGAGCTGTCTCGGGGAGGAAAACATGAAGTTGCCTCCATGCTCCGGCCGAGGCGCCTCATCACTCTGATGAAACCTAGCCTGATCTGCTGTAGAAAAATGCGCCACCAGCATTTTAGCCTGGTATGTGGGACTCATGACAGCATTGGTAGTCTGGAGAAGCACGGATCACCTTTTGGTGATCCTTGACTTCACCAACTTCCAAAGCTTTCGGTTGTCTCCGTGCGTCAGGCGGATGGTTTCAGGCCACTTCACCATCTTCCATTGTCTCATTAGGGAACGGATTTGATTGGGGCAGGAGTTTAGGGCAGGGTAGAGGGAGGGGTTTCTGGTGTGTTACCAGTTATTTTTGATGTTGTTCCTCTACTTGATCAGCTTGAGGATATGTTGTGGCGGTTTCTTGAGGCTGGGAGGCATCTTGACATACTTAGGAATCGCGGCATCCGGCGCATTGGTTATGATTCTGGTGAAATCCTCGATTCTCTCTTCAAGGGTATGGACATCACCGATAGTGGTGAATGCCGGGGTAGTGTCGTAACACATAAGGGACTTGAAACATTTCCAGTCCGCTTTATGAAACGAGTAGGAGGTAGCTGTGGGCTTGGGAGGGGGACCGTGCAGTACATAGAGTACTGGACGGTGGTCACTAGTAACAAAGATCAATGCAAGACACCTTGTCACTATGTGTGGGCTTTGGGTTGAGTAGAAGGTCTATTGTAGACCAACTGTCATCGCGTCTGAAAGTATGAGAATTAGGGTGCATGACGGTGAAATTTGACTTCATTATCAATTTTTGTTTACTAATGTGATCAGTAAAGAAATTATTGACTTTGAAATGATGACTTTCATTATTACGAAATTATGCTGACGAATCCTAGAGAAGACAAACAAATCTTCAGTAAGCCCCCACTACTACTCATGTCATATTAACAATAAGGTGTTATGTCATGAAGCATTATTTGAAGCCTCGCAAGAATTCCAAATATGGTCCTCATTGAACTTTCACCATTTTAAGAGAAATGCAAATACGTGACACATGTGGGAAATCTGCTTAGTTAACTCAGCCCCTGCGCGACAGACTTTTTATTTAATGAATTTGTCACTAAATAAATCCAAATCGCTAAGGTAGGAAATGAACACACAACAAAGTGTGGTTTTACCAAGAGCATCAAGACCTATACCTTAATCTACATGGCTACCCAGACCAATAAAAATAGAAGGGGCAAAAAAAAAAATACCAACTGTGACCACCCATTTACCAGTCATTTTGGAACTTACAAAATGAAATGCTGATATTTTAACAGAGTGAACAACAAGAGCTTTCTAACGTAGTATAGAAATCTTTGACCACAATTCCAAGCCCCCCCCCCTTCTCCCCCTAATGAGTAAGTGATCATAAGTAACAAATATATAACTAATTACACTAAAATAGATAAAGAAGGGAGTTTGTCAAAAAAAAAAAAAAACAGACTCAAAAGAAAGCAGTGAATGATAATTGTTTTTCATTGACCAGGGGGTGAATGTGCCAGTGATACATAAGTGTTTTCAATACTAACACATTTAAATGAATATACTTTTATTTGCTTACAAATAAATTGTACGATCATTAACATTTTATTAATTTTTGTTTGAGGGAAAATGTCCTACATATATGAAAATCTATTTCCAAATGCCAATCATTTATTTTACTAACTCAAATTACTTTTAGAAGTCACTGAATTTAAGTTACTAAACAAATAGATTTAGAGATTTAAGTACAAAATAAGGAATATTACATATATTTAAGTTTGCATAGATGATTAATATATTTAAATATTGCTAAATTTTTGAACTTGAATAGTGATTTTTCCATGAAGTCAATGTTTTATTATTTATTCAAAATGACTGAGAGTATATTGTACTCAGGGCATATGCATGTTTTATAAATCTCTATTACAAAAAACTAAAAGATATTATTAACGTGTATGATCTCTATACCAATATTTCTTTGACTGACGATATAGGAAGATTTAACTAATGCTCATGCAGTTTCATATTTTTTTTTCTTCATTAGAAATGTTTCTAAAAGCATTAAACTAAATATACAACAGACTTGCAAGTAAGGGTACTTAATTATTTGGAGAGTAGGGAGCAACCTTCGTATGTAATGAAGGCAGTAGTACTATACACACACATGGGCGCAACAAAACATGCATGTTACACTATCACTTAAAACTTTAAAAGATATGAACACAACCAGAATGTAAGCAATCATCAAAAACATTAAATAAGAGTATGGAAATAATTTTCTAAAGTAACTTACTTTGGCAAACCAATCCTCGCTCAATTGGCCACATAAAAAAAGAATTACATATTTCACATGCTGTAGGGATGTTAATAATTGTCAAAAGAAAGTGATGGCCAGCATGTAAAATTGGATCTTCTACTTTTCTCTTTTTCTCTTTTTTTCGTTTTGCTTTCCTAGGCTTTTCAGGTTCTGATCGAGAATTCATAAATTCATTCATAAATCCTCGAAATGCATTTACACCCATTGTAACGGGAAAGTCTTCTCTCATGTTTTCATGTAATCGAACAGTCTCCATAACCTGTAACATCAATACAATATAATATCCATCATACGAAAATCATGTAGTTTATAACATAAAATCTTAAATGTTAACGTTGCACCAAACATATTTGCATATACCTCATAAGGCAAAATTTCAATGAAAATAATTTATTTATGTTTCTAAAAAAATGGTTCATGTTAAGAGTATGGTTTTTTTAATTTATTTATTTTTTATATAAATATCTTTTATAGAGTTATTACAAGAAATTTACAAAATAATTTATAGTGTTCCTTCTGACCACTATAATATTATACAATAAAATAAGTATGGCTTGTTAATACAAGATGAGGGATAGCTGTCAATTAAAAAAATCAAATATCTCAGTTAATATTCAAGGTAAAGACATAAATCAAATTTGCAACATGATTTAATATAATTTTTTTTTAATCCAAATGAAAATAACAGAGATATTTTGAATGTTGTATTTTTCTATTTTAACGTCAGAACAGAGCGTGTTCTTAGAGGGACTACTAGAAATCAGATAAGTTTCATTTCTTTGTAATTTAGTTTAATTATACATAAGTGTTCCCATTATTCAAAGGTGTCTATCTCACATTTTCAATTAAATATTTATTATTGGTGATTTTTTAAATTATAAATAAATTTATATTTATTTAAATTTGGTCAAGAGTCGATCGTTAGTGAAACCCTCCCTAAATTCTTTTTAAGTGATTTGGTTGTGGGAATTTTTGTATTTTTACAGCTTCCAATGCCTATTGCCGCAGCCAGACCACTACAGTATACAATAAAATTTGTAGAACAATATATTTGCAATAAGAATGGTTCTATACAGTTTTTCAATCCGACTAATAATAACAGAGATATTTTAAACTTTTAATATTCCCTTCGCTCTGATTCAATTTCAGATGTTAACAAACTTGATCCATTAGTTCTACATAAAACATTTAAATGTCGTGTTTGGTAAAACAAAAATTTCGATTGCTAGAGCAAATATTTATATATAGTTTGCACGTAGTTTTAAACTGACTTCATTTTCATAATTTTCTGGGTAGGATTGACGGACATTTGAAGACACTTTTAAAAAAATAGCATCATGAGTACAACTTCAAGAGCTGATTTCCCTTAAGATAGCTGATAACTTTTAAGTTTTGGATTCGATTCCAACATTAGAAAAGGGAATTTATTTGGTGATGGGCTTACTAAACAAAATCCCTACTCAGGGTTCCCCTGGCAAGAAAAGGTTTATAATCTATAGATAACCTACCCGGGTAGCTTATACACATAAAGTGAACAGTAATTTTAATAATACAAAACATATGCATTAATGAAAAACTGAATTAACACTTTCACTGCCACCTCCGTAGCGTATACGGAAGCGTGAGTTTCACTCTGTGTGCTGGCTCCGTAGATGCTACGGAACAGGTATAACTCCAGACCAATGTTTCTCCCCACCTCGGCACACAAAGAAAAGGCTTGAAATTTACAGTGGCACTCAGTTAACACCGGAGATTAAAAGAGAACCATTGGTTTTAACAAATCTGTTCAGGAACACTTCAACTTTCAAATTTAGGTAAAACAAAGTGGCACACAATTAAATTATTTGAAAATCTGGTGGCAGTGAAAGTGTTAAAACTCAGTGACATGAAAAAATGAATGCTCAACTTACATGAGAAAAATTTGCAATAAGGTCTTTGTACTTAATATTTAATGTTTCTGGACCTTGCTTGTTAAAAACACTGTATGTTGCAATTAAATTGTCTTTAAATTCTTTTAAAGCTTGTTTAAAAACTTTGTCTGCTTTTGAAGGTTTC
The DNA here is from genome assembly GCA_019009955.1 of Riptortus pedestris. Taxonomy (NCBI): domain Eukaryota; kingdom Metazoa; phylum Arthropoda; class Insecta; order Hemiptera; family Alydidae; genus Riptortus; species Riptortus pedestris. The sequence continues at coordinate 89,083,616 of CM032228.1, forward strand.
TCTCCCTCTTCAGCTTCAATTTTATAAATCTATAAAAAAAAGGAAAAAAAAATGAATTATTTTATAATGAGTGGATAGTAGGAATTTGAATGGAAGAAAATAAAATCTGTGCTTAGATGTGATTTACTTTGGAAAACAATATTGGTATTTCTCAGAAGTTTCAAAATTATAAACAAAAATAATTCGCATACTATATTGAGGTAAAATTATATTTTTGTGTATTGTATAATGGTTCCTAATACTTAATTACTTCACCGAAATAAACCAGAATTGATAACAAATGCTGGTCCTCCGAGGTAAATCATAATATCCTCGAAAACCTAGAAAATAGCTTACAAAAAATCAAATATGCAGAGAAGGGGGCATTCTATTCATAAATATAATTATAATTATGAATACGATTATATCACATGTTAAATGTGATTTTTGTCTTATTCAAACTATGAATATGATTTTTCTCTTATTCATATCCATGAATGTGATTTTTTTGGTATTCACCATTTTTTTTTTGAGCCATAGACAATATGGTTTGGAGGGTTTTAACCGAAAATCACATTTTTAATATTCAAGGAAATAAAAAAGATCTTCAGGTCTCACCAACACTTTATTATTTTATTTGGCATTTATGATGCTGATTCTAAAATTATTTTCCAAAGTCAATATAAATCTAAAAACTCGACAGGAGAATAGAAACTTATGATTAACTCTTCTTGGGAAACAGAGAGGTAGACGAATGGATCCATCTGGATGTACACAATAGGCTACTTTTTTTCTACAATGCATTCATTTAGACAGAATGCACTTTCAGAGCAACAGCTCCATCTTCAGTGCCTTTGAAGAGCATTAGATCCCCCCCCCATTGCCCGGCAGCCGTGGTGCAAGCTACTGCTCTCTAGCACTCTTCAAAAGCACTGAAGATGGAGTTGTTGCTCTGAAAGTACACTCTGTCAAAATAAACATATTGCAGAGGAAAACAGGCCTACTGTGTACATCCCGGTTATGATTAACAGCCTTAACCAATGTGGTAGGGTAATTTGTCGACAATAGCATTATCTTAGACAAATTACATTATTCGCTAAGGCTGATAATCACAAGTTTTAATTTTCCTGCTGTGCTCTGAGTTTTATATTGACTTAGGAGAATAATTTCAGAATCAGCCTTGTAAATTCCAAAGAGGGCAAGATGTGTTGCTATATAATGATTTCATTTATATAATATGAAGCTTTTTTTTAAAAAAAAATAATTGTATACATTTTTTTTTTTTTTTAAGGACTAAAATAGAATTTGAAAAGAAAATATGTAAAATAATACTTTGAATTAGTATGTACTCATGTAATTTTAGCTGTTTGTAACAAAAATCCACTTGTACTTTCTTCACTTAGGATCACTAGGCGTTTTGAGATTGAATTGGCCTTCCCAGTGACTTCATGCATTTTTTCTCAGGTAAAAAACCAAAGGACTCGATTCTCTCGCACAGAGTCCCAGGGAATCCTTGGTTCAAGTAGCATAGCGTCCTTGTGAAAAGCAGGGCACTGATGATGGAGCATATGCTCTGAAAGTGCCCTGTTGCAAAGAATAAATAACTGTGAAGGAATGAGGCCTTCGTTTTCTTACCTAAGATACCAGTTTCCTTTACCATCCAGCACCTCAAAAATGGTCATATATTTTTGGTATAACCTCAGTTTTTTTTATCATTTGTACATCGTTTTAATTAAAATAAACTACAAATTATGTTACACTATTTTTTTTTTATTTTCTATACTTTAATTTTAACATTTTATTTTTAGTGTAAGTACATATTTCAGTTTGTAAATAGTTCTCTTCAATTTGTAATTTATTATCATTAATTTTTAATTATAATAAATTACAAATTATGTTAACTCATTTATCTATCTTCCACTTTATCTATTCACATAATAAGTTACAGTTATGAAATAAAAGAATATGTAAATAAACTAAAAGGAACATCAGCATGTCCCTTGCTGGGCGAGAGTCTGTTCCAGATAATTGGTTTACGGCTTACTGGAATTTTCTTCCAAGGTAAAAATAAATTACCTGAACCTGAACCATACTCAGCAAGGGGCTAAATAATATGGGGATGGCTACTAGATAGAGGATTTCTTTTGATTCTGATATATATATATATATATATATATATATATATATATATATATATATATATATCTGTATATATATAATATACGTGTGTATGTCACTGAACTCCTCCTAGACGGCTGGCCCGATTTGATTGAGTTTTTAAATACGCGTTCAAGTGACGCCCCGGATGGTTTAGCGCCGCAGATCGGCCCGGCAGATGGAGCAGGAGTGGGGGTCGTGAGGGAGGCCTGAAACTAAAAATAGCCCTATTTCGTTTCCTATCGGTTTTTCGTCAAATATGATCAGGATAAGAGTTGTTTATATTGTCATTTGGAGTAACTTTAATCATATTCACTTTTGTCGTATAATAACGTATAAACGAGATATACACTAAAAAAGTAAAGTGGGGCCAACAATTTTATTGGGCACCAACGATTGAACCGAACTGAACAAAACTCGGTATGTGAATTAGCATTAGTTCTTCCATGGTTATAAGCTATACTAAATTTTTTAGGTTCGAACGAGAGTGGGGGTTTACTGAAGGCCGAAAACTAAAAAACGCCGATATCTCGGCTAATATTAAAGACAGTGAAAATAGGTACATGACAACGTTTATAGATCTTTTAATTTGCAAAAAGATTGGTTCCATACAAAATTTTGATCCGACTCAGGCTAACGGAGATATTTCGAATTTTCGAAAATCCTCCCCTCTAAACCCCCCCTCCCAATGATCGGATTCCAGCCGTTGAAGAACATGATCCGTCTTTTAACGTAAAACGTTTAAATACTGAGTTTGGTAATGATCAAGCATAAACTGCGACCGCTAGAGTGTTAACGGGCTAATATACCTCTATCTTTATATATATAATTCTAGCGTACGTGTGTATGTCACTGAACTCCTCCTAGACGGCTGGCCCGATTTGATTGAATTTTTAAATACGCGTTCTGGTGACGCCCCGCATGGTTTAGCGCCACAGATCGGCCCGGCAGATGGAGCAGGTGTCCGGTCGAAGGGCGAGGTTATTGGAAATGTAATGAATGTTAAAATGTTGTTCTAATGTATGTCCTTAGAGTTTAAGTACGACATCTAAATAAAGATGTTTTCAGCTGCGAGAGGTTTTCACTTTCAGACATTGTTATTTATTGTCCAAATTTGTTTTAATTTCATTTGAATGTTGTAATTATTTTTCTGTATTATGTATTTGCATTATTGTTGTTGAGGGTTTTGATTTATTTCAATTATTGGTCTACAACTGTTTGTTTTTAAGGACGTGTAGTGCGCATTCTACCAGATAATCATAGAACTAAAACGTCTTCCTTTCTTTCTCTTATTTTTCCTTTTCTTCTTGCGTACCAAGTATTCGCTATATCTTATTTACTATTTGTTTTCAGGCAAACGTGCACATAACAAAAGTTGTTTTTTGCGTTATTAAAAGAAGATTTTTTTTTAAACATAATATTATTAAATTTAATATCCTAATCGCTTGATATATCATGCAGGACAACGTCTGCCGGGTCCGCTAGTATATATATATATATATATATATATATATATATATATATTTGATTGTCTATTCTATTATATATATGTGCATAGGCTAAAAATATGATTTTTTCTACTATGCAAAACCTATTCCACATACAAAAAAGCCAGTCATTGAAGATATGATATAATGATAGCATGTAGTGCAGGGTTGCCTATCTGAATCACTCTACACCCATGTGAAGTTATACAATAGAGAAATCTCCATACGAGAGCCGAACAGTTACAGAGACGGCCGAACTAGCTTTTGGTGGAAACGAATAGAACTGACCTCAGTCAATCTCATCTCGCCCATTATCTGCACACACTTAATAAAAATGCAAACATCTCGGTTGATATTCAAGATAGAGAATTAATGCATATAACAATATTTATAGTATGGTTCTATACAAGTTTTTGAACCGACTTATAGAAACGGAGATATTTTGAATTTTCAAAATTCCCCCACCCATTGGTCCCATTTCAGCCGTTAACAAACTTGATCTTTCTTTTTACATAAAACGATTAAATACTGAGTTTGGTGACGATTAAACAAAAATTGCAACAGCTAGAGTGTTAACAGGCAAATATATATATATATATATATATATATATATATATATATATATATATAGTTTTTAACTGAGCTCATTTTCGTCATCTCCTGGGTAGGATCGATGGACATTTGAAAAGTTTTTCGAAAATCGTGTCATGAGCACGACCTCAATAAAACATAGTTCCCCATTATGAAAGTGCAGCAATGATCCTAATTGTTCCACAAAAAGTCAAGGAAAACTTTTTTAATGTTACAAATATTCAAAATAAATAAAAGAATTGACAAAAAAATCTGTCGTAATTTTGGGAAATTATCTCACGTCATTAAGTAGCTCACTTGGTCAAAGAGTTAATAGTACTTAATTAAAAGAATGACTGACAGTTTGCATGGTTACAAAATTCCCAAAATAAAAAAAAAAAATCTAATAGTTCCTAATAAAACCATTGTTCAATCACTGAAAAACTATGAGTTTTCGTTGTCTACTAGGGAGGATTAAAAGAAATGTTTCAAAAATGACGTCATAAAAACAACCTGAATAGCTGATTTCGGAAATCTGCTAAAATGAACAGAGCATCTATAGGGCAAATAAATATTAAAATATATAAAACCAGATTTTCATTTAATTAACTCACTTTCTTTGTGATGAAGTCCTGCATTGACTGAAGTTCATTTATATCCGATATGATTTTATCTGTGCTATCAGTGAACTCAGAAGTACCAGTTAAATTAAATTTCACATGAGCAGATTGCTGGTGAAGAGATCCTTTATCTGAATGGTGAGGGCGAGAAGATTTCCTTGAATGCTTGCTTCTTCGACCGTCTCTACCTGCTGATACACAGGGCAGCTGAAGAACACCTCCATTTTGAATGCACTTTGTGTGAAATAAATGTTTGCAATCTAAAAAAAGAATATTTTTAAATAACAAAATGTACTAATTAATATCCTAATTAAGAATTGTTAGGAATTTAACTCTAAAAGAATAATTGGTTTTGTTATTTTAAAAAAAATGCCTACAAACTTACAAACACTTATCAAAAAAGCATTTAAACTCCAAGCAATTCAGATATACTGTAGATTTATGTGCCCCATATATAAATATAAAACCTGAGATTGTCCCTAGTTGGTTCCAGCTGGCATTTAGTTCACCGTCAAGCCGTGTCTTTGGCACAACCTCAGACTTGACAGTTGATTTAAATTTATAATCTCCAACAATACAAGTTTCATTGGCACGTAGTTTTTAATATCATTAAAAATATCATCGCCAGGGTGATGGTTTGGCCTGTCTTGTATTTAACATGGCTCTTAAGATAGCTGTGAGGAGCACAGGGATCCAGACCACAGGGACTCTCCTAAATATACTTGTTCAGGTGCTTGGGGGACCTGGACATTGGTGGAAGGACACTGGGCCAATCAGGGAGGCTTTAAAGCTTTGGAAGTAGCAGCATCACATACAGGAGAAAAACATTCATAACCAAGGAGAAAAAAGTATATGATTACGAACCCAATGCATGAGAGCCAAGTGAAACATATATACACAATTTTGGATGGACCTCATTTTCGTGATCCTAAGTAGAATAGATGGACATTTGAAGAAATTTTTCATCATCATGAGTACAACCTCAATAGCTGATTTCCCTTAAAGGAAAACTGGTAAAAGAATCTAACATGCTTTGAATGCTGTCTGTGGTAGTCCAAAGACCACATAGCAAAGGGAGGTGGGGAAACATTTCTTGAATAAATGAAAGTAAATCTGATCCTATAAAACACAAACATAATTCTTTTTTTCTAATTAGGTATAAAAATAAATAAATAAATTTATTAATATAGTTTATATAAAACAACTAGTTATATATAAAGTGTATAAAGACCTCTCACTTTTTATACTTGTATTCGCCCCTTTCTGCAACCCAGGGCCCTATTACGCATTCCTTGCCACTGCCTCTAGTGTTTACATGTATTATTGTTGCCCTTATTAATTTCTTATATAGTTTTAGATAGTCAAATAATTTAAATATCAAAAATAAAAACACTACAAAAATATTTAAAAAGTAAAATAATAAAAAAATATCTGTAACTCAATCAGTCATGTCCAATGTAATAAATGAAAAATATTTGATTTTCCGCAAGGGAAATCTGCAAAAAAGAGGATGGCAATTTTTTTTTTTTTTTTTTTTTTTTTAATTTCCAACTCTAAAATCAATTATATATTATGTATTTCTTTTTTAATATATTGCAATTTACATTATTCAATTTTATTTTCACACATATGTTATCAGTATTTATGTTTAAATGATTCCATTCAAAGTAGAAAATTGAATAAAAATTAAAAAAGAACAAAAAATAAACAAGCTTGAACTAGTAATTAAAGATTGCAGCCCTTTGAATACAATCTAAGGGTTTAGATTAAACATGTTCCTACTCTAGTGGGAAGTGTATTTTTAAATAAAGTTTCCCTTGCATTTGGAAATGTCAAAATATTAAATTACCTGAACATTTATGTCCTTGAGTGAAAAATGCATCCATGGCATTATTACAATATGAGCATCGATCTTCCTTTGTAAATCGCTGAACTTTCCTAAAACGGTGCCCAGCTATAGTAAACATAGTAGTTCCTTTCCATTCTAGAAGATCAGCAGAAGGAGAGTGTTGGGGTGGAGCTGAATGTATTACTTTTGAATTATTGGCTTCAGTTTGCGTTGCAGCAGGATCACTGTTTCTTCTTTTGAGATCAAGGTTATTTCTGGAAATATAAAATGAATATTTCACTATATAAATTCATGTATGTAGAGTGTATGTGTGTCTGCGTGTGTGCAAAATTGTAGTCTCTGTCTGTACATTGATTTTCTTCTGAAATTTAAAGTTACTTTTTCATTTCCTATGGAGTTAAAACAATGTCAAGAATTTTGGCTTTGGTATTGGTTAGTTCATCAGATTTTCATTTTTATGAAACTTTGTACATGTATTATACTGGTAATCCAACTTAAGACTTTAGACGATACTAATATTAATATTAAACATTGGATTTAGGCAAGGCGGATTGATCTTTAAACTGGATTAATATTTTTACAAAGCAGATGGTAAAGATGATAAGAAATAAAAATCATTAAAATTAGCTACCCCTTTTCTCCTCCAAAAAATTACTTTAAATTACATATGTTAAAATGATATTTATAAGCCAATTGATAATTACTCATCAAACTTAATCTCATAATGGAATATTATAGCAAATGGTAATCTGTTTTTAGACTTTTATGATCGTTTTAAGTATAATTCGGGTTAGTGAGGTTATAAATCTCCCTGCCTCACTTTCTTAAAATAAATTAAGTCATGGTTATGTAATATTAATCAGGCTTATTTTCTCCACAAAAGTGAATTATTGGAACATCCTGGTGGCTTAAATTTTAGAATAACTCAAATTATTATAATTTAATTTTTGTGCACTCACTCACATCTGTGGTAGAGGGTTCAATATCTTTATTCTAGCCAATGATTTCAGGGACACTATGAAGTGGGGGCAAAATGATGCTCAACTTCAGCGTTTGCCCACTCTGATGAGAAAAGTATTTCAGCAGATTTCCCTTAAGAGAAATCAGCTATTGAGGTCGTACTCATGAGTACTGAAAGTGAGTATTGAAAAATTTCCTCAAATGTCCATCGATCCTACCCAGGAGATGACGAAAATAAGGTCCGATCAAAATTATATATATATTTGTCTGTTAACGCCCTAGCGGCCGCAATTTTTGTGTGATCATTACCAAACTTCATATTTAAGCGTTTTATGTAAAAAGAAAGATCAAGTTCGTTAACATGGCTGAAATCGGACCAGTGGGATGGGGGTTTTTGAAAATTCGAAATATCTCCGTTATTATGCGCCTGATCAAAAAATTGTATAGAATCAATCTTATTGGAAATTAAATGTACTATAAATATTGTTCTATACATTTATTCTCTATCTTGAATATTAACCAAGATATTTGCATTTGTATTGTGCTTGTGGTCGGCAGGAGTCGGCTATGTTCGGGACTATCCGCCGAGAGCTAGGGCGGCCGTTTCCCTAACTATTCGTCCCTACTGAATAGGTCTAGAGATAGCTTACTACTACCGTTATTAGTAGACAGATTTCTCAATTGTAAAACTTCACATGGGAAATCTGCTTAGTTTACGCAGCACCTGCGTGACGGACTTTTTTAGTCATGAAGGCATCAATTGCTTCTGGGGCTACCCTTAAAATGACAATTTGCTATTCCTCCAATCTTGAAATGTTTTATTTTTCCTTTTTAATTTTTTATTACATTCAATACATCCATATCAATGCCTATATCTTGTCTTTTCTTATGATAGTCAAAAGTCATTTAGAACTGTTGATACTGATAAATGTTGAAGGTTAAGAGGAGTTTTTCAAAGACAATGTACCAGAGGTTCTGTATCACCTGGGTGCATAAAGCCTAGCCATAGTTAACTTTGCAGGAAGTTAAATAATGGCTTCAATTTTGATGCTCTGTCGTATCATGTTGGATTTCTCAAGGTCTTCAGAAATATAAATTTTATTACCTGTATGAAGAGCAGAAATTCCTCTTTGAAGGAAGGCAGGATAAACCTGCTTAGTTTATGCAGCACCTGCATGACGGACTTTCCATGCCCCCCGTCTGTTTTTTAGCAGGTTTCCTTTAAGGGAAATCAGCTATTGAGGATGTACTCACGACACAATTTATAAACATTTCTTCAAATGTCCATCGATCTTACCCAGGAGATGATGAAAAAGACGTCCTTTTAAAATTATATATAATATAATTATATATGTCTGTAAATGTTTTAGCGGTCACAATTTTTTCAGATTGTTATTCTGACTCTAAATTTAAATGTTTTATGTAAAAATAAAGATCAAGATCGTTAATAGCTGAAATCAATCCAGATATATATATATATATATATATATATATATATATATATATATATATATGTGTGTGTTTTCTAGATTTTGAATATTAGCCGAGATATTTATATTTTTAGTTTTCAGCCTTCAGTAAACCCCAATTCATGTCATATTAACTATAAGCTGTGATATCATGGACCACTTTATTAATCTTAAATACCAAGTATAGTTTCTTGTACGTTGCTTTGCTTTGTAAGATAAGCAAATACGTTGTGTGATGACTGCACCAATGAAGATTTTACATCTTTACTTGAAAAAGTTTATTTGACGTATACCATAATCAATAAACTGTGTAATTAAACACAAAAGTTCATGTGGCTGAAATATTTCAAGAATAGGAAGAGAGGGTTAGAGGGGGATTCGGAAATTCAAAATAACCGTTATACATTGTATTGATAAATGTTATAGAACCAATCTTTATAAACTATTGATACTTTACAATTATTCTTCTATACATTTTTTTAATATTTGTTAATAATGGATATTGGCTTGGGGCTAACAACTGGTTATTGGCTTGGGCCTGACAACTGGTTATTGGCTTGGGCCTGGTACTGGTTATTGGCTTGGGCCTGACAACTGGTTATTGCCTTGGGCCTGACAACTGGTTATTGCCTTGGGCCTGACAACTGGTTATTGGCTTGGGCCTAACACTGGTTATCGGCTTGGGCCTGGCACTGGTTATTGGCTTGGGCCTGGCACTGGTTATTGGCTTGGGCCTGACAACTGGTTATTGGCTTGGGCCTGACACTGGTTATTGGCTTGGGCCTGACACTGGTTATTGGCTTGGGCCTGACAACTGGTTACTGGCTTGTGCCTGAAAACTGGTTATTGGCTTGGGCCTGACAACTGGTTATTGGCTTGGGCCTGACAACTGGTTATTGCCTTGGACCTGGCACTGGTTATTGGCTTGGGCCTGACAACTGGTTATTGGCTTGGGCCTGACACTGGTTATTGGCTTGGGCCTGACAACTGGTTATTGCCTTGGGCCTGGCACTGGTTATTGGCTTGGGCCTGACACTGGTTATTGGCTTGGGCCTGACACTGGTTATTGGCTTGGGCCTGGCACTGGTTATTGGCTTGGTCCTGACACTGGTTACAGGCTTTTCTAAAAAATTCAATAAAACTTTTTGACACAGAGTCAAAATCTAAGAACATAGGAGAACGGTTGATAGAACCAGGTTGATGGTCAGGTCCAAACTAGGCACATTTTTCTATGTCGAATCAAGGCTCTTCTTGTGATCTAGAGTGATTTGCAGAGTGCCATAAATATTTTGTTTTAAAGAATTTGTAGTTTGAATAAAATTTTTGAGTTGGGCTCATGTGTAAACAACCCATTTGGGTAGTCATAAAAACACAACATCCACTTAAAAACTATGGGAAAGAAGAAATTCTTACTCAAAATATAAAGAAATGAATAAAGAATCCCAAAGTGGGGGGAGTGATAAAGTAATAACACAATAGCTTTAATATGGTGCTTATGAAAGTAAACTTCATATTATGAGTGTTCATACTGTTCTCTTTAACTCTTAAATCAATGAAGCATTATTATTCAAAATAAATTCAAAAGGATGACAGCTAATGACACTCACTTCTGGCACCTTAATCGCACAAATAATATGGTGGCATCATTAAACATCCAAACACAAAAGCACCACTTCTATTCATCACATTTATATTTCATAGTGGCATTAGAAGAAATTTCAGATGTTTGATAAGAAAATGAATTTAGCATAAATGTCTGTAACAATGGTGTTTTATGGATAATATACTAAGTTTCCCCTTAATAGCTCAGGGTCAGAGATTGCAGTTTAGACCACCAACAAAAAATAAATTCATTTTTTCCAAAAAAAATATTGCTGTGAAATGGAAAACTTTTAATTGATCTTTGCAATAGTTTTTCTATGACTTTTGAGAGGTTAATTAACTACTATAAATGTCTTTCTTCCTAATTGTAGTTCTTTAGTTAGCTTTATTTAAGTTATGTTATAAAACAACATGTAGTACAATAATGTGTGTGCGTGTATATATATATATATATATATATATATATATATATATATATATTATACAATAATATATTTTTTAAATGTGAGCCATATAGGAATTATGTTGATCATTTTGAGCAAAAATCCATTCAAAGTTATAAGCAAATTTTTGGAAATCCTTGCTCGGAATGTAAATTTTCTGTCCCCCAGAGCTCTTCTTAGTTTTACAATAGAGAAATTTCACGAGAGCCGAGCAGTTAAGGGAACGCCCGAACTAGCTTTTGGCGGGAAAGTCACTCGTCCGTTAGCCTCCCAGATTTAATAAAAATGCAAATATTTCGTTTAATATTCGAGATAGAGATTTCCCTTATAACAATATTTATAGTAAATTTAATTTGCAATATGATTGATTCTGTACAATTTTTCGATCTGACGTATAGTAACGGAGATATTTCAAATTTTCGAAAATCCTCCCCTCTAAGCCCCCCTCCCACTGGTCCGATTTCAGCCGTGAACTTGATCTTTCTTTTTACATAAAACTACTAAATATCGAGTTTGGTAGCGATCAAACATATATATATATATATTTGTGTTACCGCTCTAGCAGTCTCAATTTTTGTTTGATCGCTACCAAACTCGATATTTAGTAGTTTTATGTAAAAAGAAAGATCAAGTTCACGGCTGAAATCGGACCAGTGGGAGGGGGGCTTAGAGGGGAGGATTTTCGAAAATTTGAAATATCTCCGTTACTATACGTCAGATCGAAAAATTGTACAGAATCAATCATATTGCAAATTAAATTTACTATAAATATTGTTATATACATTTATTCTCTATCTCGAATATTAAACGAAATATTTGCATTTTTATTAAATCTGGGAGGCTAACGGACGAGTGACTTTCCCGCCAAAAGCTAGTTCGGGCGTTCCCTTAACTGCTCGGCTCTCGTGAAATTTCTCTATTGTAAAACTTCACGTGGGAAATCTGCTTAGTTTACGCAGCCCCTGCGTGACGGACTTTTATTAGTTGTGAAGGCTTTTATTTTGTCACAAATCACCTGTCCTGTTATTATTTTTTTTTTATTGTAAGAGTATTATACACACACACCTCTTATATGAATGTACATACTAAGAACAATACTTATCAAGTACATTTCCTTACAAAACCGAATTTGGCCAACAGACAAACCGAAACTATTACTGACATACATTAAGGGATTTATACAACAGTTAGACAAAATTTTGTAGTTCTACTCAGACTGTTCACACACATATGTAATGTTTACATGTTTTATTTTATTTATTTGTATTCTTGTATAATATTTATAATCATTGTATCAAAACATATATTTGTTAATATTGGTTTTATTGGGAAAATGTTTTTGAATATTTAACAGGGATATAAATATTGTCAAAATGGGCTATATTATGCTACTCTACCACTTATAGGACAAGGGATTGGAATAACCTTAATTAGATTTCCATGGCAAACCATTTTTATTTCAAAAGACAAAGTTTCTAATTATTTCCAATTTTGTGGAATGCAATGGGCTGATTTTGTGCATCTAATCTTTATATTTCCTTGGGAAACAATTTCTATTTCAACCTGTTTTATGACGTGTAACACGGCTAGTTAAAAATATTAATTTTAGAAAAAATCATATGGTGCAATATCTTATTAAATTTGGAGAATGCATCAAGAACAAAAAATTAAAAAGCCCGTCAAGCAGGGGCTGTGTTAACTAAGCAGATTCCCCATAAGGTACGGATTTGCATTTATCTCAATACATAAAAGTTCAATGAGAACACTATTTGGTATTTAGGCTTCAAATAACGTGCTTCATAATATGACATGAATAGGAATGAGGGTTTGCTGAAAACCAAAAACTTAAAAATGCAAATATCTTGGTTAATAATCAAGATATTGAAAAAACGAATATAACAAGATTTATAGAACATTACATTTTTCATAAGATTCATTCTATACAATTTTTCAATCCAACGCATATTAACTGAGATATTTCGAATTTTCTAAATTGCCCCCCTCTAGACACCCCTACCCTCAGTGGGATTTCGAATTTAGCCGTTAACGATCTTGACCTTCATTTTTACATACAACATTTAAATATTGAGTTTGTTAATGATCAGATGAAAATCGTGGTCGCTAGCACCACAAAAAAATGGTGTTAACAGAAAAATATATATCAAATTTTGAATGGACCTCATTTTCATCATCTCCTGGGTAGGATCGATGGACATTTGAAGACATTTTCCTAAAATCCCATCTTGAGTAAAACCTCAATAACTAATTTCCCCTACGGGAAAACTGCTAAAAGAAAGGCCCTACCTGGTGGAAGAACCAAGTTGTCAGCTTAAGGCATTCATTTAGAGCACTATTGTTGAGACACTTCAGATCAGATATCAATACTTTATCATTCAAGAGTTATTTAATTGCTTAATAAATAACAGAGTGGGCAAGGTGGTAAGTAATCCCCCGAAATAAAAAAAAAAATACAGTTAGCATTCTTCCATCTAGTAAGTGGCACTTTTAAGACAGTAATTGTTGTTACCCACAACTCTCGAAAAAATAAAGTAGCTCTGAAATAGAGTAGAGGCAGCACATAATAAATTCCCAGGGCATATAGTTGCAAACTGCTCTATGGTCTCTTCAACAATCATCTTGAAAGGTGTCCAACACAACGAACATTACTCACTAATCATTCTGCTTCAAGTAAATGCACAACAAGAAAAGATATTTTTATCATAACCATACTTTTAACTTAACATTATAAAATAGAAAAAGAGTTTCAATTTTTTTGGAGATAAAATCTATGAATTTCCAGATTTCTGCAATAAAATAGATTTAAAAAAAAAAAATACTAACAAAGGCAATTTATTTGGTTTTAATGGAGGAATTGGTTGATCTTCTCCAATACTTCTGCAGACAACATCCCTTCTTCGGGGCAGTCTTGGCGGATAACTAGGTGGTTCCATTTCACTATCACTGTGGGCATCACTTTTACCTCTGTCCTTACTAGCACCTAAAAATGAAATAAATAAATGGTATCAAAATAATTATACAAAAAAAAAAAAAGAAATAAATAAATTGCAGCATTTTTTTTTTAAGTTTATAGCTTCAATATTAATCCCCCCCCCCCACCCAAACTACTAAATTATCCAGGTCCATACTCTGCCAACAAAGCCTTAAGTATGGGAGCATACAACTCAATAATTCATTTTTCAACTTACCAAACATGAAGCCACCTGCCTTTGTGCATTTAAGAAGGGCAATTAATAAATAACAATGTTTTATTCTTATTATTTTGAAAAAAAATAAAAAATAATTGTTACTCATTAGTTATATCATTTATAATAATATAATTATTTTTAACATTTAGAAAAATCTAACAATTTTCTGTCAGTTTTGCAATTGTTAATTTTTAAAAGTAAGGGAAAACAAATGAATGAGATAGTTGTTCTAGTTTTAAGATGGTGATATTCTGTGATGAATAAGAGGATTTCAGATAATGATATCTAAACCCAGCAGCAAATCCCAGAACACTAAACAATTAATTCCCATCTTATATGTTAATATAAATATTATTTCTATAAAAAAATCTATAGAATACTTTATTATTTTCTTTATTAGCCAACAAACATCACATAAACAGGATGCACTTCCACGCCAGGAATCTTCGATTCCAACTTATTGTGAGCATATGCAGCATTTTTTTTTTTTACAAAGTCTTGGCATTAACTTGTTTTTAAATCATCGCTAAGGGAGAAATGAAAGGAGTAATTATAAAAATGTAATTCAGGAAAAAAAATTAGTGAGATTTATTAAAAAAAAGGGAGTAAATGAATTTTATTTTTTAAAAAGTCTGTCATGAAGTAGTTGCATAAACAAAGCAGATTTCCCATGTACTGGTATGAAATGAATTTGAGTTGAATTAAACGGTTAAATATTGAGTATGGTATACATCAAATAATCATTTTCGAGTCAAGACAGGAAAATCTTAATTGATGTCATCACACTATATATTTGCACGTATCTCACACAGTAAAAGCTCAATGAAGACAATATTGAAGGTTTGAATAATGAGTATCATGATATATCAACTTATTGTTCATCTGACATGGGTAGGAAGGGGGTTTACTGAAGGATGAAAACTAAAAAATACAAATACCTCAGTTAATAATCAAGATAGTGAAAAAAACATTTATAGAAAACAATTTGTATTAAGATTGGTTTTATTCAGTTTTGCGATCCGATCCATAATAACTAGGATATTTTGAACCGGCTGCACAAGTCGTTCCTTCTATGGAAATTCTATGGCTTTCGGCAGCACTCTTCGTCATGTTAAAGTAATGAAGAACTCCCTACAAAAACATTATCTGGTATGAAGTTACACATGTTTGATAAAGTAAAACAATTAGTTATTTACGCTTCAAAAGAATGGCAAACTAAAAACAATGCCCAATCACAGTAGGATTATGTGGAAGAGGAAATCATGTCATTAATTGGAAAACTCCACTAGTAATGCCATCTATGAGAAAATAACAATTGTAAGAAATTACGTTATGAACAATACTGGTTATAAAACATTTTTCAAATTGACACACTACTTATTCATTTCCTCTTAACTGTTCAAAGAGGGTGTCTCTTTCTTGTATGGCATAGTCCATCACATAAACAACATTAATAATAGAAATAATAATTTAAAAAATCACATGATGGATGTAACCTCAATAAATGACTTTCCAAAATCGAAACCATAAAAAAACAAGAAAAATCAAATATTTTATGTATCAGTTAAGTTTTACAGATGAGACACCTTACCTTATAGAAATGTATCTCATTTTATTTAAAAATTAGATCAAGCCTATCAGAGATCTATATCTATATCTAAGATATATATATATCTGAAGAGGTGGGAAAAAACGGTGATAGGTTTTAAGGGTAAAAGTAGAGAAAATACTAAGCATGAGCTACCTGCTAATGTGAAACATATGAAGAACTTACATTATAACCACTATAAAATTGTTGTGTTAAAGACCATAGCAGAAAAAATTGGAAGTAATTAGATTTAACCAAATATTTAATGGTTTGATTTTTTTCTTCATACCTCTAGTTGAGATGTCCTTTACTACTTATTATATATAATCAACAAAAGAAAAATGATAGAAAACTATGCTCCAAACACTGAAAAAACTTTTTAAAAAAATTGCTAAATTTTAAATGATGTATTGTTAACATTCCAAAAGGATCCTTAAAATTTATGTCCCCTTTAGAATATTGACACATTATTCAAATACAAAACAAACTAGACAAAATATACTAACTACAGAGGCTTCCCTAAATTGTGTTCTTGAGTCATAAAAATCATCAAAATAAAAAGCATAAATTAAACAAATTTTTCCTTAGAATACTTCAAGTCACCTATAACTCAGTAATTTTGGAATTAAATAAATCAAAAACCATTATTTCTTAACAGTATTCAAAATAAATTAATTTACAGTGAGTCTGTTATTGAGATGACAACAAGAGGTCAATCACAACTCTTAGAATAGTAAGAGTTCTTGTCAGAAACAACAGACTGTAATTAAAATATGCACACTCTTTTATACACATAAAATTTCATATTTTATTATTGTAAATTAGTTTAAATAAGAATCTAAAGATAAAAATAAATGTTTTAAAACAATTCATTGTTGAAATAATAGAAAAACCATACAAAAACAACAAAAATTAGGTCAATGATTAGTATTCCCAACACCTTTTGCTCAAAACAAAAAACATAAATAATCTATATTAATAAAGTCAGAAATAAAACAAAACAAAGCTAAGCTACATTCTATTGTGATAAAATAAACCAAAAGAAACAAGAATTAAAAAAAAAAAATCTTCCTCTGATAAATCAGAAGAATATGCAGTTGTTCTCATTTATCAGAGGAAGATTTTTTCAGAACACAGAATTCAGAGGAATGATAAATTAGAAGAACTGCATATTTATATATCATACTGAAAGGAAGCATGTTCAAAATCACCACTAAGCAAATAAAAGAATAGGTCTAAATTTCTTTATACTGATTTTATTGTCAAGACTCATCTTAATGAGGTGATCGTCACTCTCAGTGTTTGGGCAACTTAATTAAGGGGGGGGGTTTAAAATTGAAATGATTCACATGTTGAAAAACTTATTTTCTAACTTCATTTATTCTCATTGCCCTAGTTTTTATAGTTCTGGATTAAAAAAAGAGGTTACATGTTGAGAAAAGTGTGGAACAAGGGAAATAAATTCAGGAAAATGTTATTCTTTTTTTTTTTTTTTTTTTTTTAATTTAACCTAAACTATAATATAGTATAGTTAACCCTTTCGAGACGGGAGAATATGGAGGGAGAGAGACCTGGGTGATTGCTAAGAACACTTCCTCCTCCTTCCCTATGGACAGAATACTTTTACACGTATCTCTTCTTGGGCCTGTGTTGTTAATTAATTCATTGTTTCACAACTAATTCAAGCTTGGTTTATTTTCCTGTTATTTAATTTTTATTTAGTGATAATTTGAATACGATTTTTTATTTTGGACATCATTAAACATATTATGTATCTAATGCGCTCTGAAAACTAAATAATTATTGGATGATAGTTAAATATAAAAAATAAAAACATTAGGAAAAAAGTTTAAAAAAAATAAAATTAAAAACATTAAAGGAGCTCAGGTTAGCCAATTGAGTTAAAGTGTTGACTTTAATCTCACATGGTAAACCTTGAGTGGCAAATTCGATTCCCGGCTGGGCATAGGAATTTATTTAGTGACGGAATTCATTAAGTAAAATCCTCCGCCCCACCCTGGCTAGAAAAGGGTGGTAACTTGTAGAGAACCCGCCCCAATTAGCCTTAGTTGCAAAAAGTGGGTGTTAATAAATAATTTAAATTTAAAAACTATTAGAAAATTTAATAAAAATTGAAGAATTAAATTAAACTCCACCAGTGTTGTGTCCAAAGTTAATTTGGACACAACAGACATTGGTGGTAACAACAATAATAATAATAATAATTCTTCTTCAATCTACTATTTTTTAAAAAGTATTTATTTTAATTTTTTTAAACGTTTTCATTTTTTAAATATTTGACTATCAAAAACTAAGAATTGAGTAAGTGCAGCCAGAATTTGTTTGAACATTAGAAACAGGACCATATAAGTGAGAAATAGAGCCCTTTGAAGCAGAATTGGGTGAATACAGGTATAAAAAATGACTGGTTGAAAAGTTTACTTGAAACCAATGAACTGAATGACTGGAGTATCTATCTAGGAGATAACATACTACTAGTTCACCAAAATATGACTAACTACATTTATGGTTGAACTAGTATGAGAATCAACTGTAGCAAAATAGTAAAAAGGGAGAAGACCGTCTTCAAACTCATATAAGACCACTGTTCCCTGGGCATGGTTTCCTTTGAGACTATCCTTAAGTCTACTACTGCAAGGCACGGTTTTCCCTGACTCATTTATGAGACCACCAAAGGGAAAGGGTTAATAGAAAATAAGCCAATAAATACTTGTTTGGAGTACTTATATTGACCTTTCATTTTGTCATTTTTCACAATTTATTTTGTCATATTGAAGTAAAATAAATTATGATAACTATCAATTTAAAATGTTTAATGAGTAATATTAATACACAGCAACTACCAAAGAAGAAAGAATACCACACTAAAACAATTCATGGTTCAATACCAAAACCTAACTGTTACAGAAAACATTGGTGATAAATAAAAATCAAAACAGTGCATCTAGGCCCAGAAATACTGACTTATGAAAGTTTCATACTACCTATAAAAGCTCTTAATTGATGCTTAGCTTTGAGTAATTTGATCTTCACTATAGTTGAATTTAATGAATCAAGACTCCTTTGAGATATTAATGAATCAATGCTACATTTTCTTTCAAAGTAGTCTGTAAGAAATATCCCTCATTCATGTTATTAATGAATTGATAAATTAATTAATACTAAAATAGCCTTTACATTTGTTTCAGCAAGTAAATTCAATAAAATATAATATTCATCTTACCATAGCCAATAGTATCTTCAGAATAATTCCTGGCCAATGCTTTTCTTGGAGATGTTCTTCTTTTAAACTCAATTCCCAAAATTTCCTTATTGGGATCACCCACACTGAAAAACAAAATGAGTTACTTAATAAACTTAAAACTTACACTAGATACATGAATTTAGGTATGATAAAACAAAATAAAATCATGAATTATTTTTTATAGAAAAATCTATATATATATATATATATATATATATATATATATATATATATATATATATAAAATTGTAACCTCTGTCTGTACATTGATTTTTTTCGCGAAATTTCACGATAACTTTTTGTTTCACATGTCATAGACACCATAACTGCATTTTGTTTCTTTGGTGTCTGTTTGTTACCTTTTCACGCATAAACGGCTAAACCGAATTTTATGAAACTTAGTATGTATATTACTACTAGCCCAACTTAAGACTTTAGGCTATATTAATATTCTCTGAGACGAACAGGAGTGGGGGTTATAAGGGAGGCTTGAAATTAAAAATAGCGATATTTCATTTCCTATTGCTTTTTCGGCAAATATGCACATATCAAAAGTTATTTATTTTATTATTTAGAGTAACTTTTGTTATATAGAATTTTGTCGTATATCTAAGTATAAATGAGTTATACGCTAAAAAATATAGCGGGAGTCGACAATTTTATTCGGCACAAAAGAATCAACCGAACAAAATAAAACTCGGTACGTGTATTAGGACTAACGCCTTCATTATAGCAAGCCATACCAACATTTCTAGGGACGGGCAGGAGTGGGGGTTGTAAGGAAGGCCTGGAATAAAAAATAGCGATATTTCCTTTCCTATTGCCTTTTCAGCAAATGTGCACATAACAAAAGTTGTTTATTTTGTTATTTAGAGTAACTTTTGTTATATTCACTTTTGTCGTATAGAGAAGTATAAACGTGATATACACTAAAATCTAAAACGGGAGCCAACAATTTTGTTGGGCACTAACGATTGAACCGAACTTAGCAAAACTCGGTATGTCAATTAGCATTAAATCTTCCATGATTATAAGCTATATTTAAAATTTTAGGTCCAAACGGGAGTGGGGATTATAAAAGAGGCTGAAAAGCGAGAAGTCTAATGCGGGAGCGGAAGATGACGGGAGCCTTACCGGTTAATTGAGTTTACTTATTTCCCGTCTGGCATTGCTGGAAGTGATTTCCAGTGAGATTCACTATTACAAATATAATCTTACGTATAAAACTTTGCCTGAACTATTTGACCTCGGGTAGGCTTTTGAAAGAAAATATGTTCATTATGGATGATATTTAATTGCTACCCATGATTATGGTTTGAATTATTGAAAAACGGTGAGTCATAAAGTGTAGAAGGATAAATTAGGAACACATTTTCATTTATCCTTCAAAACTAAAATTTCTATTCTATTAATCCCCAAAAGTTACCCTTCAGGGTTCGCTATTTCGGAAAATCATTATGTCGTGGAGGGAAGTGTAATTGTACACATTGAAGTCTTACTATCAAAATACCATCATTAGTCAGTCAACAATAATTTCCCGGGCATCGCCGGGTATCTGAGCTAGTATCAATATAAATGAATAGTAAAACAATCCATTTACAAGCAACAATCAACAAGGGAAAACAAGAAACTTACAATACAATGAACTTTAGAAAATTACAATCATTAGAATACCTAATTTCTCGCCTTTCAGTGTTTTCTGATGAAAAATTTAGTTCAGATGAATCTGATGGAGATAGTTCTTCTGGCAGCATTTTTCTATCAAATTCTTCAGAATAGCAAGCACTGAAATTAAAGAAAAGAAATAATATAAATAAAAAATAAACAGTACCAAAAAAAAATTGTAAAAAAAAATCAAAACATTATCACTATGCAAAGTTGAATTAAAATCAATTAGGACAACAAAATAAAATGTCTGTTACAAAGATTTTGGCTAATTTGTAAGGGTAATTTACAATTCGCCACTCTTTCCTAGTCAGGGTTGAACTAAGAATTTTATTTAACAACAATCAGTGTCATTTTCGAGTCTACTCTGTATGACCAAGAGGGAAATTCTGTACAGAAATTGATGCAAAGGTTGTATCACCGGCTACCCAAAAAAACATAGGCTTACGAAAACTGTTGCATCACCAGCTCTGAATTCCAGTTTGTCACTAAATAAATTCCTATTGCACACATGGGAATCGAACCCATGACAATAGGTAAGTCAACTTTACTAAGACCAATACCATAACTCATATGGTTAACCTAAGCTCCTAATTCCCGATTAAACAATATCTCTGTAATTACTTAATTCATTATTTCTATTTCTATACCACATGTTCGCCAAAATAAGTGAATGGACAAGGTTTAAACCAGCTCAGTACTCGAGAAGTCCATATAAATTGTAATTAAACACTTTCTCAATGACCAATATATATAATTTCAGTCTCTGTGCAAATAAAAAATAGCCGAAACATCACATTTAGACAAATCAACATGTCCAAAATGTGTAGAGCATATTTGTTTTAACAGATTTCCCTTAAGGGAAATCAGCTATTGAGGTCGCACTCATGACGCGATTTTGGAAAAAGTTCTTCAAATGTCCATCGATCCTACCCAGGAGATGAAGAAAATGAGGTCCGTTCAAAATTATTATATATATATATATATATATATATATATATATATATATATATATATAAAATTGTAACCTCTGTCTGTACATTGATTTTTTTCGCGAATTTTCACGATAACTTTTCGTTTCACATGTCATAGACACCATAACTGCATTTTGTTTCTTTCGTGTGTGTTTGTTTGTTTGTTTGTTACCTTTTCACGCATAAACGGCTGAACCGAATTTTATAAAACTTGGTATGTATATTACTACTAACCCAACTTAGACTTTAGGCTATATTAATATCCTCTGAGACGAACAGGAGGGGGGTTATAAAGGAAGCCTGAAATTAAAAATAGCGATATTTCCTTTCTTATTGGTTTTTCGTCAAATATGAACATAACAAAAGTTGTTTATTTTGTTATTTAGAGTAACTTTTGTTATATACACTTTTTTTGTATACTGAATTATAAACGAGATATACGCTAAAACCTATAGCGGAAGTGAACAATTTTATTTGGGACAAAAGACCCAACCGAAATAAATAAAACTCGGTATGTGTATTAGCACTAACGCTTTCATTATAATAAGCCATACCAACATTTCTAGGGACGGGCAGGAGTGGGGGTTGTAAGGGAGGCCTGAATTTAAAATAGCGGTATTTCGTTTTCTATTCGTTTTCGGTCAAATATGAACATAACAAAAGTGTTTTATTTTGTTATTTAGAGTAACTTTTGTGATATTCATTTTTGTCTTTTAACAATGTATAAACGAGATATACACTATAAACTAAAGCGGGAGTCAACTATTTTATTGGGCGCTAACGATTGAACCGAACTTAACAAAACTCGGTATGCCAATTAGCATTAATTCTTCCATGATTATAAGCTATATTAAAATGTTTAGGTTAGAACGGGAGTGGGGGTTATAAGGGAGGCCAGAAATAAAAATTCGCGATATTTCATTGTCTATTTGTTTTTCGACAAACATGCACATAACAAAAGTTGTTTACTTTGTTATTTAGATTAACTTTTTTTTTTTTTTTTATACATTTCTCCAGGAACAATGTGTGGAGCAAGTAATTTGCGTAGAAATATTGATATGCTCAACAATTCATTCCTATTTGAACTATCAGGTACCTCAGCTGGAAAAATTAATTCAAATCAATGTTAATATTTTGTCCTTAATAGCTGAAATCTATGCATAATGCACAGGAGACGGGAAATATGACAATTTGGAGGACAGTGAAGACTTACATAAAAAATTAATTTTATTATTAACAAATGCCAACAACGGGTATTAACCCTAAACACTGGGACGGGTAAATGTCAAAATATTGTGCAAAGTAAAGCCTTGCCAAAAAAATACCATCACCATTCAGCCTCAAATCAATTCCCGGGCGAAGCCGGGTATCTGAGCTAGTATATATATAAAATTGTAACCTCTGTCTGTACATTGATTTTTTTCTCAAAATTTCACGATAACTTTTCGTTTCACATGTCATAGAAACTGCATTTTGTTTCTTTCGTGTATGTTTCTTTGTTACCTTTTCAGGCATAAACGGTTGAACCGAATTTTATGAAATTTGGCATGTATATTACTACTAACCCGACTGTAGGCTATATTAATATTCTCCGAAACGAACAGGAGTGGGGGTTATAAGGGAGGCCTGAAATTAAAAATAGTGAATTTCATTTCCTATTGGTTTTTCTTAAATATGCAGATAACAAAAGTTGGTTATTTTGTTATTTAGAGTAACTTTTGTTATATGCACTTTTACCGTATACGGAAGTATAAATGAGTTATACGCTAAAAACTATAACCGGAATCAACAATTTTATTTGGTACCAAAGACTCAACCGATCTAAACAAAACTCCGTATGTGAATTACCACTAACTCCTTCATGATAATAAGCTGTACCACTATTTCTAGGGACGAGCAGGAGTGGGGGTTGTAAGGGAGGCCTGAAATTAAAAATAGCGATATTTTGTTTCCTATTGGTTTTTTCGGCAATTACACACATAACAAAAGCTGTTTAGTTTGTTATTTAAAGTAATGTTAGTTATATTCACTTTTCTTTTATAACAAAGTATAAATGAGATATACACTAATAAACACAGCGGGAGCCAACAGTTTCATTGGGCTCTATCAATTGAATGGAACTTAAAAAACTCTTTATGTGAGTTAGCACTAACTCCTCCATGATAATAAGTGGTACCAACATTCCTAGGGAGGAGCAGGAGTGAGGGTTGTAAGGGAGCCCTGAAATTAAAAATAGTGATATTTCGTTTCTATTGTTTTTTCGGCATATATGTACATGACAAAAGTTGTTTATTATGCTATTTAGAGTAACATTTGTTATATTCACTTTTGTCGTATACCAAATATAAATGAGATATACATTGAAACTAAAATGGTAGCCGACAATTATATTTGGCAATAACGATTGAACGGAACTGAACAAAACTTGGCATGTGAATTAGCATTAATTCTTAAATTAATGTGTTAGGGAGGGGGGGGGGGTGTTATAAGAGAAGCCTGAAATAAAAATTCGCGATATTACATTTTTTATTTAGCCTTTGTACTGTATCAAGGGAAAGGAAGTTTAATTCAAACATAGTTTGGAGGACAGAATACTTTCTATGATTATAAATATATATAAAAAAAAAACTACATGCACTGGAGATGGGAAATATAAAAATATTGTGAAAGTAAAGGCTTGCCAAAAAAAATACCATCATTAAACCTCAAATGAATTCCCAAGCGAAGCCAGGTACCTTAGCTAGTATGTATATATATATATATATATATATATATATATATATATATATATATATATATTTGTCTGTTAACACTCTAACGGTCTCAATTTTTGTTTGATTGCTACCAAAATCGATATTTAAACGTTTTATGCAAAAAGACAGATCAAGTCCGTTAATCGCTGAAATCGGATCAGGGGAAGGGGGGGTTTAAGGTGAGGGATTTTCGAAAATTCGAAATATATCCGTTACCATACGTCGGATCAAAAAATTGTATAGAACCAATCTTATTGCAAATTAAATTCACTATAAATATTGTTCTATGCATTTATTCTCTATCTTGAATATTAACCGAGATATTTGCATTTTTATTAATTGTAACAGACGAAATGAGATCGGCTAACTTCGGGTCTAGTCGTGAGTTTCCGTCAAAAGCTAGTTTGGCTGTTTCCATGACTGTTCGACTCTCGTGAAATTTCTCTATTGTAAAACTTCACGTGAGAAATCTGCTTGGTTTACGTAACCCCTCCATGACGGACTTTTTATATAAAGACCAATAAGGCCAATAATAATTGTTTCTAGAAGTAATTTAATAAGCAATCTTAATTAGGTATTTCGAACTTAGCGCAAAAAGAAAAATACTCACAACAGGATGTAGACATACTGAAATAGGCAGTATAAATTTATCCACTACTTTCTTATTTCCAATGTTGTAAGGGATAACATTTTGGTCATTTAACGGATTTGGTTTTTAAATGTAGCATCTATACTAACATGCAGCTTTTCTTCAGAAGCTTTTAGCCACAGATATTATTGCTCGTTAGTTTTACTTATTTTTTAAAGTATCCTAAATATAAATTGCTTTTTTATTTCAATTTATATCTATATAAGAAGTCATATTTATAGGATTTGATGCAATATCATATTATGATAGGGTTGTAAGTAAAGCCTTTGGACATTTAGTCACATTAATAATGGCATTTATTTATGTTGTTTTTAATATAATTTTTTCCCCTTTTAAAATATTTTTTGCTTCTGTTTATAAGGTGAAACAATGTGTCACACCCTATTACTAAAGATGATTTTTGGAGCGATAAATATTTCATTTATTACATTCAGAATTTAAATTTAAGAGAAAGCTGTAGGAAACATAAATTTTGTTTATTTCAGGAATTTTACCAAAATAGGGCTTCTCAAAATAAATGTTTTCTTCTAAATAGAATAAATAAAACAATATGGAAAAGTAGTTTTTATATAAGATGAGAGGAGTGTCTCACAGGTCTTGTCCCATGGGAGGGGCAGCTTAACTTAAAGTCAAGTGAGTTTAATTCAAGTTCAAATCACTAAGTCAGTAGTATATATTTCAGCTGTTGTTGATTTTATATACCTATATGAATATAACCACAACTTACACCAGAATTTCTTCCTCTGTACTGTTACTTCTACTTCTAGTTTTTTCAGGAATATTTTCAATACTTGGATTCATCTTTTCTTGATCAGATGTTTTTGGTTTCATCTAGAAATTAAATATTAATATATAAATTAGAAAGTTTTAAAAACAGAAGTAAAGTATTAATAGTTTTATAAAAATATGAAGCGAATACGGAACAAACATAAAATAAGGGAAGATTAAAATAAATGAAGATACAATGCATCCTAAAATTTAAAAGTATTTAAAAAATGTTAACCCTATAGGATAACAAGGATGGGTAACCTCGAGTAGTGGGGTGATTGAGACATCCAATGGAGTAGTGGGGGAATTGCCCACAGGAACATCTTGTCTAGGGAAGACAGGATACATTTGATCATGAACATCCACTTCCAGCATTGGCATTACAATTTGTTTTAAATCATTTTAGGGGAACTCAGCTATTGAGGTTGTACTCATGACGCGATTTTTGAAAAATTCTCTCAAATATCCATTGATCCATTAAAATATCCCCATTACTATAGTCTGATACAAAAATTATATAAAACCAATATTACTGAAAATAAAATGTTTTTTTTTTTAAATATTGTTATATACATTTATTCTCTATCTTTAATATTAACAGAGATATTTGCCTTTTTTAGGTTTCAGCCTCCAGTAAACCCCCATTCCGACTATGTCTCATTATCAATAAGCTGTTATATCATGAACCACTTTATTGGAAGCTTAAATACCAAATATTGTTTTCATTGAACATTTACTGAGTGAGATACATGCCTATACATAGCGTGATGACGTCATCAATTAAGATTTTGCTAATGTGAATCGAAAATATTTATTTCTTCTATATCCATTCTGGATATTTAACTGTTTCATTCCACACTAAAGATCATACTAGTTAATGGTTGAAATTGGGGGTGGAATAGGGGAGGGGGTTTAGAGAAGGATTTAGAAAATTCAAAATATCTCTGTTATTATGAGTCTTATCGCATAATGTTATACAACTAATCTTGTTAAGCTATTGATGCTCTACAATTGTTCCTCTATACATTTTTTTGTAACTTAAGTATTAAGCGAGATATTTGTACTTTCTTGTTTTCAGCCTTCAGTAACCCCCTCCCCACAACCCTTTTACTCATCGGTTTTTTATTCATACGGTTAGAAATAGAGAATATGTGGAGAAATGAGATTCTGCCGAAAGCCGTAGAATTTTAGTGGATGTTTTTGGAGAGCATGCTCTAGCTGAGCTAACGTATCGGAAGTGGTTTGCTTAGTTTAAAAGTGGTGATTTTACAACCTTGGCAGCCAAAATATATGAAGAAACACCATGCAATATGCTTCAAGATTTGAAATTGGCTTTTCGACCTCCAACAAACACCTGAAAGCCAAAGCCATGGGAATGATCCAAAAGCGGAAATTAGGTCCCATATAAATTGAAATCAAGAGACATAGAGGGTGTGTGTGTGCATGTGTGAACATGCGCATGGAGTGGGCACATGAGAGTTCGTGTGGGTTGAGATTGGGTAGGTGTGTTATTCAGCTGTGTGGTGACAGCCAAGTTTTGAGATTGTATTTTTACGCACTCCCCTAGAATTATCACATAGGGGGAGAGGAAGAAGGAGAAGAGAGATAGTTATACCAAGCACCATTAAAGATATGTCAATTTGTCATAGAACCATTTTCATCAATTGTTATAACAAGACTTTCATTACTATCATTTATTATGACGATCTCCCCCTTTAGTAGGTCCTATATGATTGCCAATCAACATGTGCTTCGCTACCCCTCTGAAAAGCATAAGTACTTCACTATCTCATCCTAGCCTAGAAGCAACCTAATAAGCTTTTAATATGAATGGCTACAATGAAAATGCCAATGAACATGTACTTTAAATAGGCCAGACCATCAAATAATAAAGAAAGCAAAGTGAGAGGAATATCCATCATTTCATATGTAAAAGGCAATTCAGAAAAGAGAGCCAAATCACTGCAGAAACATAAAACCAAAATATCTTCCTGACTGAAAAATAACAATTATTGTAAAGTAACAACTGAAATTGTAATATTAAGCAACTGCTCACGTTAGCCATGCGTGTTATGTTTTTGGTCTTAAAATATTTGGATTAACATAAATTGTATGCTCGATTGCAGTAATTCATTAAATGATGGACTCAATTAAACAAAATCCATATAGTTCTACCCTAGCTAGAACAGGGTGGTAAATCTACCAATCCAACTATGGGCAGGGGTAATCACCCATCCTGATTACTTTAAATTAATTGTTTTATTGAATAAAGAAAAAACAATTTGTAATTACTTTTTCAAGATTTTTCCTTATAAGAAAGCCTCTCGCGTGAGCTTGAAAAGGAATTATTCCAGCTTTCAACTTTCTGAGCCAAGCACCTGCTGCATATGCTCTCCAAGCTCTCTGAATGATGACACAGCTAATAATTTTCTGCTTACGTTGTTGTTGACAAAGCACCATCCTCCACCAAGCCTATTTAAATATATCAAGTTTTTAAGTAAAGCATAAAGGTACAAAATTACTCATATGTTTTCCTGCAAATGTGGGAAAAAGTAGAGTTTTCGTTATGGTAAAAATATGTGAACTCTGTTGAATAGACAAGGAAACAACCTTGATTTGAAACCTAACCAAATTTGCTTTGAGATTAATACCTGCAAAATTCTGTCTTCTAGAGAAAATGGTTGTACTGAACTTGAATAGTGACAAAAATAAAAAACTATCAAATTAATACATTTATTGAGGAATTTTTACTCAAAACAATTCCCCAAAAATAAATCATTTAGAGAACTAAATAAAAATTAGTTACATTGATACAACTATTTTAAGTTTATTAATATCAAATATATCCAAAATGAATACAGTTAATAAGATTGTGTAAGTATAGTATTTGGTTGTTAACTTGAAACAATGAAAGAGCAGCAAAGATCTATACTTCACATAGATTTACTGGGTGTATGTATGATAAATATGTTTATTTACCAAAATTAGGCATGGATCAACATAATTTGCAGCTCCTAATCTATATATATATATATATATATATATATATATATATATATATATAAAATTGTAACCTCTGTCTGTACATTGATTTTTTTCGCGAAATTTCACAATAACTTTTCGTTTCACATGTCATAGACACCATAACTGCATTTTGTTTCTTTCGTGTATGTTTGTTTGTTTGTTACCTTTTCACGCATAAACGGCTGAACTGAATTTTATGAAACTTGGTATGTATATTACTACTAGCCCAACTTAGACTTTAGGCTATACTAATATTCTCTAAGACGAACAGGAGTGGGTGTTATAAGGGAGGCCTGAAATTAAAAATAGCGATATTTCGTTTCCTATTGTTTTTTCGGCAAATATGCACATAACAAAAGTTATTTATTTTATTATTTAGAGTAACTTTTGTTATGTACACTTTCATCATATACCTAAATATAAATGAGTTATACGTTAAGAAACTACTGCGGAAGTCAACAATTTTATTTGGCACAAAAAATTCAACCGAACTAAACCAAACTCGGTATGTGAATTAGCACTAACGCCTTCCTTATAATAAGCCATACTAACATTTCTAGGGACGGGCAGGAGTGGGGGTTATAAGGGAAGCCAGAAATTAAAAATAGCGATATTTCATTTCGTATTGCTTTTCGGCAAATATGAACATAACAAAAGTTGTTTATTTTGTTATTTAGAGTAATTTTTGTTATATACACATTTTTCGTATACCGAATTATAAACGAGATATACGCTAATACCTATAGCGGAAGTGAACAATTTAATTTGACACAAAAGACTCAACCAAACTAAATAATTCGGTATGTGTATTAGCACTAATGTCTCCATTATAATAAGCCGTACTAACATTTCTAGGGACGGGCAGGAGTGGGGGTTGTAAGAGAGGCCTGAATTTAAAAATAGCGGTATTTCGTTTTCTATTGGTTTTTCTACAAATATACACATAACAAAAGTTGTTTATTTTGTTATTTAGAGTAACTTTTGTTATATAAAGTTTTGTCTTATAACAAAGTATAAACGAGATATACACTAAAACTTTAGCGGGTCTCAACAATTTTATTGTTCTCTAAAGATTGAACCGAACATAACAAAACTCGGTATGTCAATTAGCTTTAATTATTCCATGATTATAAGCTACATTAAAATTTTTAGATTCGAACGGGAGTGGGGGTTATAAGGGAGGCCTGAAAAAAAAAATTGTTACATTTCATTGTCTATTTGTTTTTCGACAAACTTGCACATATCAAAAGTTGTTTACTTTGTTATTTAGATTAACTTTTATTTTTTATTTTTTGTGAAAAATGTATGAAGCAAGTTATTTGAGTAGAAATATTAATATGCTCAACAATTCTTTCATATATGAACTACCAGGTACCTTACCTGGAAAAATTAATTCAAATCTATGTTAATATTTTGTCCTTAATAATTCAAATCTATGCAAAATGCACAGGAGACGGGAAATATGACAATATGGAAGACAGTGAAGTCTTACATAAATAATTAATTTTATTATTATCAAATCCATAGCAAAGACGGGTATAAACCTTAAACATTGGGACGGGGAAATGTCAAAATATTGTCATTCCCATAAAAATACCATCACCATTCAGCCTCAAATGAATTCCCGAACGAAGCCGGGTATCTGAGCTAGTGTTAAATTAAATCTAGCTAGAAAAGAAATGTTTAATTCTGGATACTACAGTCAGTTTTGAGATAGTAGAAATCAAACAGAGGAGGCAAGTCTAGAGAACAGGGTGGATCTATGAGATGTGGTAGGGTAGATCTATTTTACCCAAAAATATAACATTAAACACCAGATGGTGAAGTGGCTTCTGTTCAAGACAGGAGTTCTCCATTAGGAGTGGCCAAGACAATAAAAGAATATAGGCTGAAAAAAGTGATTATAGACCTTTCAACAGTAATCCTGAAATTTTCCATCCCAATTGCGAACTACCACTTATATAAGGCATAGAATAGATAGATATTATATATAAGCTACACTTTAAACAGACATATCAGGCAGTATAAAAAAAAAAGGAAAAAAAAAAAAAAAAAAAAAAAAAAAAAAGTGCCACATAGCTAAATTTTCAAAGAGTGTGCATATATACTAGTTATATTTTGAATAAATCAATAATTTTTTGGTAATCAAGGTAATATGTGATGGACATCTTCCTTAAGAATACCACTAATGCAACTAGTAGTGTAACAAGTCTTTAGACAGATTTTGATTAACTCTTAAATACAAATAAATGTATGTTGACACACACATACGCACACTTCTTCAAAGTTCAACATCAATTCAAAGCAAATGAATAATTTGCCTTTTATCTTTAAAAACTCATTTGGCGGTTTAGATGAATGATCAGATTCTAGTGGAGAAATTTTTAATTTGAATAGATAAATATATATGAACATAAAATAAAAAATGAAATAACGATCTTTTATATTCAGGAAATATCAGACTGTCTTGAACTGTAGTGTGTGTTTGTACATGTGCCTACAATTGGCTATGACCACCCACAATCGCTGAACATATGCATGCATGTGCGTGTCTGCAATCGACCATGATCGCCCAAAAACATCCTTAACCACACATGTGCGTGTGCACGCATGCCAGTCTCAACCATCCCAAAAAAAAAAAAGACATTGTTTTACAATGACAGATTCTTCATTACAAAGAAAATATTCCTTCATGTGTCTGCCACTACATATTGGCTTCTCATTGTCATGAATACATGGCCAAGCTTTTGTAAAGTTTTAAGAATATAAGGACAATTCTAGGAACACAAAAGCGTCATGGGTAAAATGTTTTATATAATGGATAAAAGGGTATTCTGCTCCACTAGAACAGGGATGAGTCAGTGATATAATATATATGTCCTGTTATACAATTAACAGAAATGTATATTGCTAGACTAATTAGGTAACAAATCAAAAAGATAAATGACTGAAAACCAGCCTTGCCAAACATTGATAGAATGAAATTGTAGAAGATATTGTGGAATCAAATGCTTTCAATTTTAATGCTGTTTAGCCAAAAGTTTTAAAGACCCACCACAATAAGAAATGATAAATCAATAAATGATGACAATACAACTGAAAATCTTTGTATTAAATTTAGTTATAGCACCTGCCAATGTTCATCATTGTTCTTTAACACTTCACAAAGATTGTCAGGAGCAGCACTTTGCAAAATGTTATATTGAAGCAAAGAGTCAATAAATATAGTACAAAAACAGACAAAAATTTAAATTAAGGCTGCACAAATAAAAATATATATAAAAAGAAAAGCAATATTCCTCCACACTACCTTCTGTTCAATTTGAAGGGAGAGGAACTTTTGAACTGATCCCTTATTAATTTAGTTTCATAATTCAACAAAGCTAGTCAATAATATGTTGAAAGGCTTGAAAATAGGTAATAGCTGAATCACATGAGTATTGCTTTTTTTCCTTGTAATTCCAGCAAACATTTGTTTAATTTTTCATGGAATTACAAAAAAATAAATAAATAAATAAAAATAAAGAGTAAGCTTACCTGAATTGCAATAACAGAAGATCGTAGCCGAAGAAATCTAGAACGTTCTAGAATAGTTCTAAACCACCTCTGAATTTTAACTATGCTTGCTATGATTTGTTGATGGAGCCTGTAGTCAAGTTTAACTTTTTCACATTCTCTCATAAATATTTTGGTGCTGCCTAACTGATAATTATCCCTGTTCAGGTTCAGAGTGAGCAGGAAGTCCTTCACATCACTTTGTGAACTTTAAAAAAAAAAAATTAAATAAATATAATGTAACAGGATTACTTAAGACTATAAAAATAATCAAACAATAAAATTAGAAAGAGAGACAATGAATCATTTTAATTTTTATTTTATGTATGTATGTGTGTACGCATGCCCGCACATGCACTCACGCATGCGCACGTGCGCACACACACTCACGCTCACACACTTATATAAATCTCTGTATTTAGACATTTAATTTAAAACTGAATTTAAGTATTTTAATGGCCGTTATTGGTCCAGGAGGCATATTGGTTTAATTGATATTAAATAGTTAATTGATCTTATCTCAATAAATAAATTGATTACAATATAGCAATGCTTAAAATGTGACATTGTTTGAAAATAAAATGACTAAGGTTTAATATAGAGTACAAGATAGGCATATTCATATCTTGGTGTATCAAGAAGTGCGAAATGAGACCCATATTTTAAATTCATTATACTTTATAATTATATAAATTACCTCAAGAGCCCCTTTGGTAGAAGAATCCTATATAACTGAATGAATTCATCATAAGTTAGACGAACATTATAACCAGCTTGCCTGATACGAACAGTCTCTAACATTCCTGTATACCTAAGTTGTCGTTGTACAGTTTCGTCATCAAAAGAGTGAGGTATCTAAAAAGAGAAACGCCAGTGCAAAATTAATGAATAGAAAAAATATTGATTTTTTATAAATTGCAAAAATATAGTAAGTAGGTATAAGAACTAATAAATAAAATACAATATTTTTGTCGACTTTTTGTGACTAATTCTAAATGAGATGAGTTATTTACAGGTTACTACCCTTTTCTAGCCAGAGTTGTACTAAGGATTTTATTCAGTGAGATGTAGGAACCTTTTAACCATGCTTAGAATTTATATTTAAAGAGCCAATAACGAAATATAATAGTTAAAATGTATAAAAAATCCAAGGGATTTTAAAAAGACTCCAAAATCCAAGGTCTACTATGAAAACTGTTTTGTTCATATGAGGGCAGGGAGGGGAGACAATGCATAGGAAATAGAGGAGTGTAAACTGTGCATTTTTAATACTTAGTCATTTAGGCCTTGACCAACTCTCACCTCTCTAACAAACATAAAGAAACAAAGAATATTTCAAGGGCAGCCTAATAGATATGGTCTTCCAAGGAGTGCTCTCTATCCTGGAGCGGGTACCTGTAATTTCTAACCAGTCACCTCAGTCATCCAACCCAGAACCACAATACCAGTGATCGACGGGGATATACTCCCAAAAATTCCTTACAAAGGCAATCATTCTCTAAATATGGAGAAATTGGCCAGTTACTAGTCAGATGTTTGATTTATCTACAAATTAACTGAAAGGAAATCAGTTGTGTAGATCCTCAAAAAATAACAAAATTATAAAAGAAATATATCAAAATATATTTGTAATACAATATTAATAATGTTTCATTAGCCATGAAGATTCATAAAATGATCACTATAATTGTAATAGGTTAAGGAAGGGATCAATAAAATTAGAAAACTTTTCATAAAACAAACTTACTTTATTGCTATTGCTTTTAATGCACCTAATGAAAAAGGGATTAGCTTGATTTAGAGTATCCATTAGACTATGAAGTGACTGCTGGAACTGAGCTGTAACAGTAAGAGGCTGTTTACGAGCTTTTCCCAACTGGCCTAAACTCTGAGTCCGACCAGCCAAAGTTTTTACACTCTGCAGATTTTTCAAGCCTTTCTTCCCTCTTTCTCTTGGCCTAAATGACTTGTTTTTCCTGTAAATGAAAAAAAATTGATGCATTTAACATGAAATCTAACCAAAATATGGTGTGAAAAAATAGCCAGCAATAACAGAAGAAAATAACACCAAGAAAAATCTAAAACGTGCAAGGAATATAAAGAACATGCTAACACACAACATCAATATACAAACAAAAATCAAACTCTGAAGAAAAAACACACTTATTACAGGAATAGAAAATCTTGATATATATGTTATGGTTTAAGAATACTCTATTAACTAAGAAAATTGATACAAGTCAATTTACTACCTAGTTATTCATCCACTTTCTAGATTCAAAAAATAATTTTTAATTAGTAATTTAGTTTTAAATAACTTATAAGCTACCTTCACCATAGTTTTTAGATTAGAGGTAATGAAAATGTAATTTATTACATACGCAACAATCTGAGTCGCTCTTTCGAAAACCTTAGCTTCATCAGGATGTAATACTTTATTTAAAATTTGTTTATCACAGTCATTTTCCTTTGTATCACTTATATCACTTATTACATAGTTTCGTTGAAGAGATGTAAGGTTCCTTGCCGTTGCGAATTCGTTGTTGTTGACATTTAAATTCTGCATAACTATTTGCTGACTATTTTTTGTGAGCTCATCCTTTTCAGGTTTTGTTGCGTAACACCTTGAGTTACCATAGCGAGCATTGAATCTAAACATTGTCATAAAACACCTATGTACATGCATGAAATTTAAACTGATATGATAAATGAAATATATAAAACAATAAAAAAAACAAAAAAAAAAAACATAACTTTAATATATAAGGAAAATTGGACTACTTCTGACAATAGCAAAGAGTAGGATAGCAGACTAGTAATCACAGGCAATCACTGATAAATAATAAAGAAGCAAGAAGTAAGCTAATTAAGAAATAAAATAGGACAAATTTTAAATGTTACAAGCAAAAATCGAATTAATACATGACTAATTAATATTGTGTGTGTGTGTGTGTGTGTGTGTGTGTGTGTGTCTATATATATATATATATCATCAAGATTAAGGGATGAAAGCTTTTCGTAAAGGGCAACCTTGATATTATATATATAATTGAATCAACGACCTCCAACAGCAATGAATGTAAGAGGGAAATGAGCACTTCAGAAATGGATAGCCCCTGAAGAAGTGATATGAAAACCACGAAACATGTAGGGCAGTATGAATATAAAGTTTGAGTGACAAAATGCTTTTTATTGGTGACCCCTGCCATAAAACTATGAACATATATATATATATATATATATATATATATATATATATATATATATATATATATATATGCAGTAACTCGAGTTTTGACAGTTGATAAAATATATAACGTAAAAAGATTCAGAAGTCTGTTTACTTTTCCGAAGTTTTTTTCTTCTTTTCGTTACCACCCTTCAAAACCCTGTTTTTTAAGTGCTCTCAGTAAGTTATTCAAGCAAGTGAATGTTTATATATGTATTTTAAGTAGATCAGAATACCATGCCAAATTATTAGATAAATTTAGGTACCTATGCAAAAATATTTTTAAAACAATAGGAAGTTGGACACCAAAACATGCAATGTTTATAACGAAAAAAGGTCGGCTAAAATCACAGTCAGTTTTCACTTACGCAATCCTTGTAACGGTTAGATTAACCGCAGACATAGTCACTAGTTGGCTAGACAATACATATAACAATCAGGCAATCAGAAACACAATTAAAAAGCCTTAAATTAAAGAAAGAAAATTGTAAATAAATTTAATATTGTCAAAGTAAGAATTTAGAATAGTAAGGTAGGACATTTTTCTTTAAATGAATGTTAAATCAAGAAACAATCACTTTAAACAAAATTTCATTATCTACCATTTTTAGGCAAACCACCAATCTTTGACGACAAATCAAACCATATGCATAACCTAGTTTTTGTTTGGCCAATTAATAGTATATAGCATGCCAGTTAAGCTATTCTATAATATTAATTTAAAAAAAAAGAACAAGCAGATAAGTGCTCTTTTTTTCAGTCTCCTATGTATATTACATTTTTTCAATTAAGATTAAGGATATCTTGCAAGCGCCAATTAGTAAAGTCTGCCACAAAGGCGCTGGGTACACTTCTTGCTGGTTAAAAACATGAATCTAAACATCCATGACCATTACAGTGATAACAAAACAGCAATGAAGTTTTTTCAAGATGTTGAAATTTTACCTACAAAAATGTTTTGCAGAAAGGAACTTTTTAGTGAGTTTACATGTATGACACATTAAATAATAGTATAAAACACATAACAGTATAAAAGTACTTTTTTTAAAGGAAGTAAGCAGTCTTAAAACGGGTTGATAAACACAGTTCCTGATTATGGTGGAAAGCTAAAGAGGAGGAGGGATGCAAGTCAACAATGAATGTCAATTTTGTTACTTAGCTCCTCCCCAGTAGCAATGGAGATCACTCCATAAGTTATATTAATAAAGATATATTGAATTCTGCAAATTAGTTTTTGGCAGAGATCTTGTTTCTGCCAATTATTTACTTCGGTCTGTGATGATTTGAAATTCAAGAAATTTTGAAAAGAGACTTCAATATAAGATAATTGTATAAAAGTCTGCTGTTATTTAAATGATAGTTTTATATTTTGAATTTAGTAATTTTGATACAATAGGCATTTTATTACGTGTATTAACCAAAAGAAATCTTGTGCATTCAAGAAATCATTTAATGCCTATTATAACTGTGTTAAATAATCATGCTTTTAACAATCATAATATGATGTTAATGTTCAATATTATTTAAAAATACCTCCTTTATGCAACTATGGCTAATTGAACAGCTTAACTACATGTTATCAACCTTTTCTAGGTAGGGTGGGGCTATGAGAAATAGAAATTAAGAATTTTACGTAATAAATAAATTCCTATTGCCCAAGTGGAAATTTAACCCATAATTCTAGGCTTACTAGTTCATGGGGCTCGCTGAAGGTTGAAAGCCATTAATGAACTTGTATTTTTAGTTTTATTTTAGGTTGAAAATAGAGTTTGGTAATGAACACATAAAACAAAGAACCACTAGAATGTTAACAGATAAATAAAAATACCTATCTTCTTTGATGTATTTACATAGTCTAAATAACTATATAAATAAAATATATATATATATATATATTTATTTGAACAGAAATAATTTTCACCATCTCCTAGATAGGATTGATACATTTGAAGAACGTTTTGGAAAATTGAGTCAGGTGAACAACTTCAATAGATTGTAGTATTGTGTGTCAGAAAAAAACCCTATGTGACAGACTTCTTAAATTCAAGAAGACAAATACTCTGATAGCTCTAGACCAGTCAAAATTGTACAAAACTCATGCTGAGCAAAGCTGGTATGAGTGCTATTGTATTTCAAACTCTCCTTAGAGATACTGTGCACAAATGAAGAAAATTCAAATTTATTGTGAAAGTAGACTCCAATTTAGAGATAAACAGTTGAAAATCTTTAATGAATTCTTGCATTCATACTAGATGCTATAAAGTATGAAATTGTCAAAACAACAAGAAAATGCATGATAAGACCCCATAACAAAGAACTTAATATTAAGTAAAGGTATGATAACACTAAAATACAAGAATGATACTGAAAAATGTTGTCGTTATTTATCACATCCACTTTGTCCACTTTCTGCAACTACGGCTAATTGGGATGGCTTATCTACAGGTTACCACCCTTTTCTAGCCAGAGTGGGACTAGGGATTTTATTTAATGCGTATGTCACCACATAAATGTATGCCACTGCTATGACTTTCATAACAACTTTATAGTTAATAATAGTTTTTAATTAATAATTGTGAATATTAAAAGGAGTGAAAAAAAGTTAATGGAACATGATTGCACCAGATGTGCAATATTTGACTCATAAAAAAGATGAATAAATTTATCACATTAGTACACATAGGACCAAACACAAATCAATTTCAAAGACAGGCTAGCCATATACACTCCCCATGCTGACTAAGTTTATTCTATATTATATTCATGGAAAATATTTAAATTCAATAAATATAAGAAAATTTAACAAATACAATACACACCTTAATATTGAGTCATTCGGAGTATGATTCCGGTACCTAGCATGAATTGAACTTGGTTTACTACCATCTGAAATAGAAAAAATGTCAAGTTAAAAGCTCTAAATACAAAAGAATAAAAGAAAATTTTTTTTTCATCAATAGCACTCTAACTGATATTATAATTATTAATAAACATTAACAAGAGACTGATATGGATGATGGTGAGCTAGAAGAAAAGAACAATAAATATTCATATTGTCTAATCTACCAATTCAGGAAATAGAATTTTGACAATTACCATCTATACTGTTTTTATTTTCTTGGACAAAGTAAGGTATTATAAATTCAAACAATTTTAGTTTTCAACAAAATTCTTCATTTTGACCCTGAATCCATCTTGACTAGTTTTGGTATGACACCTCTATGTGTACATATATCTCGCATAACTCAAGATCGTCTAGCCTTAGAATATAGAAATTTCATATTTAGGACTGTTGCAGTTAGGTGCAACTCCTTTTGATAAAAACTGAATGAAGCATAGGGGGATTCAAAGAGAGAAAATAAAAAAAATACAAATTTCTCTTGGCCTATTAGAAGTTCAGAAGATTTGTAAAGGGCCAATAATCTGTAAATTATATACTCCATAATAATTTTTGATTGTATGCACAAGAAGGGAGATTATCTTATATGAATTTCATGTCAAACAATTTTAAATGAAGTGCAGCAAAACATTTTGCAAATTTAATTAAATAGGAATACAATGTGTGGGTGGCCACATATGATGTGGCGACCACATCAGATTTTTTTTGTTCTAAACTACAGCATTATAACAACACAATTTTTTCTCTAAAACCCAAAACGAAAGCAAGCTAGCTCATAAGCTTCAAATGAAAACCAAAATACCAATTTAGAATAAATACAAAAATTCTTCAACTAAGGATTAATTTTAATTAACTACTAGACAACAATACTCAAAACGATTTTGAATTCCATGAATACTATTAGTATTACAACTATGAAATTAGTATTACAAATAAGATTTTCATAAATACACTTTTACTTTAGTCCGAATCTGGTAATGCTTTGGCCAGAAAAAAAAAAAAAACTGAGATGCATGAGATTACTTACATTTTTACAGATTACAGTGCTATTGATGCTAAAAGAAAAATTGAAGTGCAAAATTAATGTTTTGTTTTTTTACCCCTGGTGAGTCTATGTTTACGTCCAGCCTCATGGAAAGCAAAATAGCCTCTGAAAAATGCTCGCACAATAGCCCATCTGAAGACAGCCACTGGGTCAGCACCAACTAATTCTCGAACAAATGCCATATTGGAGTTTTTAAGGACACCAACAATTTCTTGTCTCATTAAGTCAAGATTCTTTTCCCGCATTTCATGAACCTAATGACAAAATAAAAATATTATTTCAATATCCACATTAAGTAATAAATAGTTATAATTATTGCAATGTTCATTAATTAATACAATACAATAGTAACTAAAAAGCAACAAAAATAGACCCATCTAATAATAATAATTGACAAGTGATTATAATTATTTGCTATTGTTATCACTCTTTTTGTGT
The DNA here is from genome assembly GCA_019009955.1 of Riptortus pedestris. Classification (NCBI taxonomy): domain Eukaryota; kingdom Metazoa; phylum Arthropoda; class Insecta; order Hemiptera; family Alydidae; genus Riptortus; species Riptortus pedestris. The sequence continues at coordinate 89,123,810 of CM032228.1, forward strand.
TTGACTATTTATAACATTGATATACAATGTACAAATAGTATCTGTTTGATTAGCACCAATATAGTCAAAACATATTTGAGCAGATTGTTTCTTTTGTTGATTTACTGTGTGTATCAATACTATTTTTATAATGATAAATCTTATCTTATAAAAATTGATGCCAATAACCATAATGAATCTATTTATTAAAATCTATATTTAATAGTTATTAAGAAAAAATATAGTATCACTAAATAAATAATATTCTTCTTGTCCAAACCAGCTTTCTGCTCCAGCAGTCTTCTCGTCAATCTTCACTGTACAAGAGTACACATTGAACAGTGAGGATAAGATCAGAGAAGAAGAGCATACAGCCAAACAAAAAAGTCTACAAAACCACATAAATAAATATTCATTTATAAAAAAATTTAATAATATTACCTGATATTTAACTTTTCCAGCATAATGACGAACCATAAAAGCAGGTTCCCTCTTTTGTGGCATCTCATAAAACGGATTATCTTTGTGAACAGAGTTAAATTTTTGCAATAAAGTTTCATTTGAAGCACCTGGAAAACTAATTAGAAAAACAGTGTTATTTACTTAAAAAAAAAAAAAAAAAAAAAAAAAAAAACTTTAAATATAAATAGAATTCACTGTGCTTACTTGCACTGATCGTCCAATACACATAATAGACCATTTGGTTTGCCTTCAATTAAATATAAACACGGAGCATTATCCAAGAAATCTATATCCCGCCATCTAATTCCTTCCTTTCTATATTCTTCTTGTTCATATTTAAAAACATGCTGATTAAAATAATGTTGTAAATGTTCATTGGCATAGTTTATACAAAACTGTTCAAAACTGAAAATTAAAAAAGAAAAAACGTTTAAGCAAAAATTCGTTGAGAAGCACGGATAAAATAGTAAACGATAAATAGTTACCTGTTAAAAAGGCCAAAATCTTCAAAACCAAATATATCTAAAACTCCGATTGAATTGCCTTGATGATCTCTAAGAGTATCCTTCTTTGATAGTAGAGCATGATTAACTTGAAGTACTATCCAATCGAATAAAGCACCATACAAACATTTAGCCATTGCATCACGAGCAGCTGTTGCCTACAAGAATCATGATTTGAAGAAATTAATTATTTGCAGAAGAAATAGACATTTTTAAGGTATTCATCCAATAATTTATTTATGTAAATGATAATTTCAACTCACATCATTTTAAAAATTCCTGAGCAAAAAGTTTAGAAATAATAACCTTTTTTCCTTAGTTGTGTCTACAATAAAGGTACAGAACAAAATTGCTGTTAAAAAGATAAAGAGACTCTAGCATGTTTAACTACATTTAAAATAAATTTAAAGACTAGATTTGAAAAGAGAATATTACGTTACATTAAAAAAATAAATATGAAAAGCAATGATCCTACATTATTTCAGAGTTAAGGACATGTTTAGAAGAGTGGGCAACAGGAAATTCCTAGTTAGGGATGCATTAAATATTTTCTACAATTTATTTCCACAGAAGAAAATCATTATGCATATGAACTACCTATAGTAATCTAAGAGAATTTAACAAATTGAATTTATTAAAATTTTTATTTTGGAAGCAGTGAGTGATGGTGTAGTGGGTCAAAGCATTACATCTATAAACTAGAGTCACTAAATTTTATTTGTCTGTACAGTTATCAAATTCTTGAGATTCTGCTTCTACTAGGTCTTCCCTCGTCACTGGGAGGCAATTTAGCAGCTACTTTAATAAAGAAGAAATGATCTTTGTCCTGTAATGCTAATGCCACTACAATATAACAGGGAATGCATAAAGCTGCCTACTTGATCCTCCCGTTACGAAACTGTGTGGGAGGCCCTGGTCCTACTTGTTTGTTGAGTCAAAGAATTTAATTTTTATTTGACCAGTGAAAGACATAAAATTCTAACAAAGATGAGTTTTTATGTTTGTTTGTAATAATATCACTGCACTGTAAATCAATAATTACCATTTTAAAGTTCTGGGGCTAGGGTTTGATGTCAGTATCGATGAGTTTTGAAAAATTTTAATTTCATTTCCAATGGCATAAAAGTCTGAGTTATGAGAAATCCAAATCCAAACAGCTTTGACTGTAAAATCAATGGGGAACTCAGTGGCAGTAGTATGCTATATATTTTACATATTTTAAAATATGTAAAACATTTTTTACACAATTGTGGTATTATTTTCTGCAGGAACGATTTGTATAAATCAGGGAGAAGCTGGTTTTCTTTAATTAATCTTAAATTATTCCATTTGTTCAAATGCTCAGTCAAATCAACATAGAACGCTAACATCCATAGCCACTCACTATTTGGTATTTCAGTTAGAGGGCATGCTTTTCAAAAATCAAAATTTTGATCTCTAAGTTTAAAAAAGCACTGAAGAAAGTTTGCCACAACTAAGCAAGTACGAGTCAGTATGATATGGTACATCATTTTCTCCAATCTCTTCAATAAAGTCACGGAATCGTTACGATTCAGCTGACTAGATCGGATGAAATTTACAACTGATAAATGACGGGTTTTGGAACTTCAGACATATCCAAACATTATTTTGATGTAATGTGACTAATGGTTCTGAACCACCATTCATTTTTACAGTCACTTCTTTGTTTTTATCAATTTTTTTTTTTTTGGGTGGGGGTAAAAAATTACCACCAACAGTTATAATACATTTCAACTTTTTCTTGCAAAGGTTCTATTTATAAATTTAATTAAAAAATTTTTCAACTTCCTTAAAAATAAAGCTCTCAGTAGTCGTGCCTTGAATACTATCAATATAAAGAAATTCATCATACACTTCTTAGCTTTTATCTAGTTCTCAAATAAAAATCAACACCTCTACTAACTTATCCAAGACCTGATAAAACCATTCAAGATGTGCATTTTTGCAAGATTCATACAATTGCGATACACAATTTTGCGATGTCTCATATTCTCCAAGCCACAGAGCTTGATGACAAACTCACAGTTTTAAATGAAATTATCGGTAATTCAAATAAAGGATTAGACACAGCCAGTCAGGCTAAGGTATTTTTAACTAGACTTACTAACAAAACCATACAATTACATAAAACAATCGCCAACATACGTTTTAACAAACAGTGCTTAACTAACAACATCACACCACGATACGCAACCGTACAGATTAAGACTAACACTTACGCCGCACAAAAGACCAAAACTGACGCACAAAAACGTTGGATAAGGACAGAGATACGATCACTGTACATTAAGAAAGACCGACTGAATAACGAGATATATAAATTACACCTACAAGCAACTAACGCACTAACGCACCTGAACCTATACCACTATTTCCAACCGTACACGCGAACGTACAACGGGTCATGACAACCAAATACGATACAATGCACAGAAAGATTGAAACACTCACCAACAAACTGACAGCCAGTGCAGGTAAACCCATTTATTTTCCACTTTTTCTTAACAGGGTAGTCAACCTAACAGATACTTCGTTCATGGAAAACGAGACTAAATTATTGGAGAAAGGACTGAAGTACAATATACCCAATGCCAACATAAGAGACACACTGGAGACGAACATCATCGTCGCAGAAAACGCCATCACCTACTTACCGCAGCACAAACAGGAGTGGATGAGACATAAAATAGCAGACATTCTAGAAATCACCACCAAGAAACAAAGAGGCATCAACACCACCTCAACCGAAAACTACACGGCGAAAACCTTAAGAACCAAGCTACGGATGAACAAACTCATGGTAACTAAAGCTGACAAAGTAATAATGACCACACAAGATTACATCGACAAAACCCTCCAGTTCATCGAGGACACCAACTGCATTCGACAAAGGACAGACCCAACAGACGCCTACCAGAAATAAGTACGTGACGCACTAAAACGCTGCACTAACACCATTGGCAACCAACACTACAAATACTTGAACATGAATCCAGGACCACCTACACTGAGAGCTCAACCCAAGATTCACAAAGCCAACGTACCCATGAGACCAGTAGTAAACTACAGACCAGCGCCCGCATTTAGATGGGCAAAACACATCAGATCTATACTCAGGAACACAGTACACCTGCCCAACACATACACCATCAAGAATACTACAGAACTTGTGAACAAACTCGCAGGCGTACACATCAAAGAACGAACAAGACTGGTTTCATTCGACATAAAAGACCTATACCCGTCTATACCCGCGCAAGAAACCATCGACATACTCACTACAAAACTCAGCGACTTATATGATGATGACTACATCAGGGAAATCGCTGACCTGACAAAGACAGTGCTCAAACAGAATTATTTTCGCTTTAACAACGAGATATACATCCCGACAGACAGACTCGGAATGGGATATCCTACCTTATCTATACTAACAGAGATATTCATTCAGCACATCGAAGATATGTACATATAAAAACTCATGGACAAACACCACATTACAAGATACTTCAGACTCGTAGATGACACTTTTTGCATCACCGAAACAGACAACATCAACGAGATACTATCAGACCTCAACCCCAACATACGTTGCACTATGGAGACGGAAAACGAAAGAACACTGAACTTCCTGGATCTCACAATTACTAGAAAAACTGACAGCCTGGAATACGGAATATACAGAAAACCCACAGCCACAGATACAACTATACACGCCACTTCAAATCACCCAACTCAACATAAACTCGCTGCGTTTCGACACATGTTACACAGATTGAACACACTGCCGCTCTCAAGGGACAACTACGACAAGGAGCTAACGACAATATACCAGATAGCCTACAACAACGGCTACAAACGACACACGATCGAAAAACTACTCAAGAAACTAACCAGTAACACCAAACGAGATGCAAACACCCCAGCAGAACCAATCACGAAACGCCACGCCGTTACCTACACAGGACCTGACACATACAAAATCACCAATGTACTACGAAAAGAAGGACTCCACACCACCTTCAGAACCAACAACACACTACGAAAAAAAGCTGAGAAATGATATCGAGAACCAGGACGTCTACAATATGAATGGAGTATATAAAACCATGTGCAGCTGCAACAACACGTACATTGGACAATCTGGGAGGAGACTGAAAACACTATACACCGAACACATACGGTCATTCAGACTGAATAAACGAGACTCCAACTTCGCCATCCACTTGAACGATCACTGCCACGACCCTACAAGTATAGCCGACAGTATGAAACTTCTACACAGACAAACGAAAGGACGAAGATTGGACATACTCGAGAACATGGAGATTTACAAAAAAACATTCAACGGAGACATTATCAACGAACAGCTCAACACCAGCTCAGATACGATATTCAGACCATTGAGACTACTTACGGCCATACGCAGGAGTATCAACAGACGAAGCGACGACATATGTAGATCCAGATTCCATTTAATTATTTGAGTATATTTATTTATTTATTTAATTATCCTTGATGTATACCAACAATTGTACACATATCACATTACACCTGTATCTACACATTAACAAACTACACCAGACCAACACACAAACAAAATACTAGAAACGTAAACAACCTAACTTGGATGAGGACAACGACCCACCAGATGAAAAAAATTTACCTGGACACTAGCTAATACCCTTCGCTTGACAGATTTGAGGTAAGTAAACAGACTTGGACTAAAACGTAAACAACCCACCACACGAAAATATTTTACCTGGACACTGGCTAAAACCTCTCGCTTGACAGATCTGAGGTAAGTAAACAGACTTGGACTAAACGTAAACAAACTAATACGGTGACCAGACGCATAAAACCTACTGACCAACAGACATCTAACTCAGTACAACTATTCGACGGGCTTGAAGATGGTGCCATTGCATCGAAAGCGCTTCCCAGCAGTACTCGACGATCAGCCAGTGACGACGGTCTCCACCAAAAGGTATGACAACGAAATTATCGGTTATCAGGGCACATTTCTTTGGCTATTCCAATTATTAATTCTTCGATAATTTCTCCACCAGTAAATGGCTTTCCAAGTTTTGTGATTTCAAGAGCAACACAATGCTGGCAAGGGTTGCAACCTTTATCATGAATGTACCGCAAGCCCAATGGCTCTCACAAATGAAATTCAGCTGCGAGGGGAGGGGATATGACACTAGTTCTACCCGGAATGTCTTAGATTATAAGTTAACAGTAAGCCAATGGAATAAAATTACCTCTGGTAATCTGTAATTGATAACCAGTGTCTCTCCAGATGCGCGAGCCCTCTTCGCTGTCAGAGCTGCAAGAAGAGTTTCTTCTTTCACCCTCAACAATTCAGATATTAGTTGGACTACTTCAGGATTTTTCACAGCAACTGCCTCATCATGATGATAGGCTGCTTTCCTTGGTTGAAATTCTACATTACCTGTAAGTTAAAAATAACACAGTTACACCATCCACAATACTTAAAATGAAGAATAAAATTACAATGTTATGCAAAATTGTTATAACATATAAATATATAATAATGCAATTATTTGAATAATTATAAGAAAGGTAATTTTTTTTTTTTAATGGACCTCATTTATTCTTAAGTAAAAGTGATGGACATTTGAAGTAGGCTTTTGAAAATAGCGCCATGAGTACGTCAACAGCTGATTTTCCTAAAGAGGAATTTGCTAAAAGGAACAATTTGTTGTCACAATAATCTGTTTAGTTGGTTGAACATTGTTGAAGATAGTTAGAAGACCTGGATCGAGCAATAGCAGATTCAAACAGTTTTTCACTAAAAAGGTCGATCATGCAGATGCTATGTAAACTAAGCATATTTCATATGTGCTGGAACGACATGCTGGTGATATCTAAAATTTGCTTTTCTATTTCTCAAGTAATAAGAAGTCTATGTAAACAAGACTTGAAAACAAAGTCGGACATGAGATTATCCTGTCTTAGTGGCCATCTGTAGGAGTCTGGAAGGAGGTGAACTCCTGTGTGCCGGTACACCCCTGATGCAGTCGAGCACTCTCCCTTTTTTCCAGTTTAAAGCCAGTGAACTGATTGGGAAATTAGATCTAGGAGACTGTTGAACTATATATCAAAGTCCTAAGAAGATCTAGTAGCTAGTGCTTCCACGGGATAGACTAGAGAGAGAAACAATTTATTGACATCAACAATGAAGTGAGGCTGCTCAACTTAATTGAATGCTTCACCACACACAGCATACTTATCAAACATGCATCATAAGTTTAAAATAAAAATATCTAATCTAGTATGCATTATACACATGTATATGCTAATCAATCACAGTTCATAATGTTCATATCATTGTCAAGGTTCAATCCATAAAAATGATAACTCGGCCATGTCCGAAAGTTCATGAGGATTGATGCAAATTACTTCAAAGAATTTTTTTGATCGCTTTGGGATTACACCTCTGGACCCAAACCACAAGCCACAATTCGAAGCGAATTCTCAAACTTTTCTTTATAGAAACTCACGCATCTCTCGTAAATATCATGTTTTTCAATGTTAATTTTATCGGCCAATTCAGTCATTTGCTTTATCATAGATCGCCTGCTCAAGAATATAAACCATATTGCTGTTTCTCCAGAAAGCTTTTATGTCAGTAAATCTTGAAGCTCAGTCTTTATCAATGCCATGCACTTCCTCAAAGCATTGAAATCTGCTCTCTAAGAGCTTCATTAAATAATTAATGCTTAACTCGATGATGATGGTGTCTGATTACAAGGAGCATGGTATATGGAGATTATCCCAAAACCGGTGCTGAGGTCTCTAGTTCTTTGCCACACCTGTGACAAAGGTGTCCAACATCTCCCTGAAGACTAGTGCTTGGAACTGCGGGGTGGGGCACATAGTTTATATTCAACTTGAGGACATTGGTCTGTTCCGAACTGCTGAACTTCTTATCGCACACGCACGAGTTGAAGTTCAGGTTGCCTTTGTACTGCATCATCCTGTATCCTTGCCATTTACAAGCATCCCATTTCTCAAAATTGTCCTTATTCTTCTAATATTGTCCTCAACAACGTGACCATCAAGCCCCCGCCTTTCGGCACAGGTACTAACTTCTTCCTGAGCTCCAAAAATGCTTTGGAACAATTGTCAGGAGCCCTAGAAAGCCTCTGAGTAATGAAACAGTGTTGCAGAGGTGGCTCCTACTCACACCTCAGCAACTCGAGCTAACAATACCCCTGTAGTGCATAGAGCATGTCGCATCAGATGCATTTGCTGGTATGCCCAACATCGCCTTTACATATGACTTAATGATGCTGGGGCTACTGAGCAGTGATGGAGGCAATTCAGTTTAGGGGGGGGGGAGCTTTGGGAAAACATATTGATTTAAAATGTTTAATTTTTTATTGGGCTTCAATAAATTTGTGGTCTTTGAGATTATCATTGAAGCCCTGAACCAAGGTTTCGTTCACCCCAGTATATGAGAATCCCAAGTACTTGATATTATCATCTACTGCAGCAGACTCTATGACTTTTCTGTTCTTAAGGTAAAGTCTCTGCAGAACTAATTCCCAGTTCTCAATTATCATGGTCACACTCTTCTTTGGGTTAATAGAAAGAACAATTTCACTTAGAAGACTTTGAACTAGGTCAATGAGTCCATTTGCAGTGACTGCTTGATCGTCAGTAATTCAGTGAGAATAACCATTTTAGCAGATTTCCCTTAAGGGAAATCAGCTATTGAGGTTGTACTCATGACAGAATTTTTGAAATTTTTCTTCAAATGTCCATCGATCCTACCTAGTAGATGACGAAAATGAGGTCCGTTCAAAACTGTATATATATATATATATATATATATATATATATATATATATATATATATTTGTCTGTTAAACTCGATATTTAGTCGTTTTATGTAAAAAGAAAGATCAAGTTCGTTAACGGCTGAAATCGGACCAGTAGGAGGGGGGGGTTTAGAGGGGAGGATTTTCGAAAATTCGAAATATCTCCGTTACTATACGTCGGATCAAAAAATTGTATAGAATGAATCTTATTGCAAATTAAATTTACTATAAATATTGTTCTATACATTTATTCTGTATCTTGAATATTAAGCGAGATATTTGCATTTGTATTGTATGTGTGGTCGGCAGGAGTCGGCTATGTTCGGGACATTCCGCCGAAAGCTAGGGCGGCCGTTTTCGTCACTGATCGTCCCTCGTGAATAGGTTTAGAGATTCCTTACTACTACTGTTGTTATTAGGCAGATTTCTCTATTGTAAAACTTCACGGGGGAAATCTGCTTAGTTTACGCAGCCCTGCGTGACGGACCTTTTTGATTAGACTCATAATAGCAATGATGTTTTGAATTTTTTATTATCTCCTCCTCAAAATCCCCCTCTCCTTGGTCTAATTTTGTGAATCACTTAAATTTTAAGTTTAACAAACATTAATAGGAACTATTGAAGTGTTAACAGACAAGTATGTGTGTATGTGCATGTGTGTGTGCTTGTGTAATTTTGAATGGACAAAATTTCCATCATCTCCTACATAGGATTGATGGACATTTGAAGAAACCATTCTTATTATTAAAATAAATGATACCATACTTATCATTCGTTAAATAAAATTATATGAAAGGGTCAGAGAGGTTTTAACTGAAATGTTACCCATACAAAAGAATTAAAAAAGAGAATTCATTCCTCTTCCCGTAGACTTGTTTCTTAGCTACAACTTTTATGTCATAGCATTTTTCAAGAAAATGTACCGTTTATGTTATAAAATAAGATTTGTGCATTTTATGGCTAACGGATGCGTCAAATCGAAAAATTGACTGATACAAATTCGTTTTAGAATTTCATTTTCTACAAGAATCCGTCATAAAAAGTATGACGTTCCATTGGAAATTCTAAAGTTAGGGTTGCTGAAGAAGTTCTGGAGAAGGTTACAAGGTTAAATATGGACTGCAAAGATTCTTCCACACCTAGTTTCAGCCATTTATTAACAGAATTGGTGATTTTAAGGGGGGGGGAAGTTGGGACACCCTGTATATATAGATAGATAGGTAGATAGATGATGAATAAATAACAATAATAAATAGATACATACTGTGTAAATTAGCTGTAATGGAATGTGGGGAAGCTTAAATTATATAATAAAAAAAAATATGAAGAAGATGTAGGATTATTTCCGTAAGACCAATAGTTATCTTACAGAAGTAATGAGATGTTATCTAAACACAAATCATAATCATTTGTTGTTTTTATACCTAAGAGTAATACTGCTGATAAAACAGCAAACAGTCTTCTTTGTTTTTCAGTTGTAAAACCAACCATTTCCATAGACTGCTTCAGTCTAGAGAACTCGTACTTTTCTTCAACGTTATCCAAAACATAGCATCCACTCTACAAATGAACAAATATTTCAGTAAATTAAATTGTTAAATTATTTTAGAAGCCACTGCTTTGAAGTAACTAATCGAAACTCTAGTCTTCAACAACCTAGTATTAAATTTTATTTCTTAGCCTATTTTTTATTACACATAATTGTATTTTAGAAGCATGAATAGAAAAGAAAGTATTCTGTTACTACTAAAATCAATTATGTTTTTTTCTTTAGGTTTGACTATTAGCAAGCTCATAAGTAATATTTCCACTCTAAACACTATTTTTGATTACATAAAGCACCTCCTTCATATCACCATCACCATCAAGGCTTAAGAGCCTACCCTAGCTAAAAAAGAACACCTTTTGAAAAAAGTAAAGAAAAATAAAGTTCACAAAGATAATACGTAAAAAGATCACTGAACATTAAGAATTATTAGTCTTGATTTGTGTGACACACAACACCACTATTACATCACAATACATCACATGGAATTCTATAATTAAAACAAAATAATTTCCTACAAAGTCTCCAATAAAAATATAACCCACCCAACTAACTCAAATGCACGCAGACACACTCAGAATGCCCGACCAATACATCACAATATACCATGTGAATTTCTTTATTTAAATCATAATATATTTGCTAAGATGTTTTCAATAAAAATATTACCCACCCTATTTAAATAATTATAATAATCAACTGTTTTCAAGTGCAATTGTTGCCTATCAGCATCGCTAGCTCCAGCCAACAGGTAATAGAAAACATGGTAATTCCTTTCATTTCGTCCTTGAGAACATATTCGAGATTTCTCAAGGAGGTATTTCTGCACAACAGCTCTAAAAAGACAAAACAAAAATAATCCATAAATAATATGAACATAATAGACAATAATTAACAAAATTTTAAAATATTTGTCTTGTAAACAGAAAACTTAGATAGAGTAACATTTTTTTATGATCCCAGATGCATAAAGGACAAAGTGTGTTAATCATAAAAAGTGCATCTATTTTTCACTATAATCATTTGAACACAGTCAGATAAGTGACCCGCCAAAGGAGGGCTGAGAAGTGATACCTTATCGATCAGCGGGTCAGCTAAAAATCCATTCCAATATGCCCTGTATTTTTGTCACATACCCTACCCTCCTATACCACCACTAATTTAGCTAATTTCTAGTGTGTTTCGCCTTCATTAGTTTACTTTTTGTTGACTACCTTCCTAAGGTTAGAAAAAGACACCAAAGCCAAAAATTGTCCATATTGTTTCAATTCCATGTGAAATAAAAAAGTAGCATACAATTAAAAAATAAATAAATGAAACAGATGTTCCAATTTTATATCTATATACAAAGGGCGATCAAAACGTTTTGCAAACAAACTAAAAACAAAATAGACACAATTCTAAAAATATTTTATTTTTTAACATATCCTCCTCCCCCCCCCCTTCCATATCAATGTACTTATTCCACCTACCCTTCAACATACTGATTACATTGGGGAAAAAGTTTCTTCTTGGTTTTGAATCCAGGAAAATGAAGTCAATAAATCTCGTCCCTTTTAAGAACCTTTTTAAATTTAGGAGCAAGAAGAAATCACTGGGGGCTCGATCTGCGCTAGAGGGTGGGTGGGCAAGGTGTTCAAAGACGCAGTCATGAATGGTAGCATGTGCAATGCACGACTTGTGGACTGGCTCATTGTCATGCAACAAGAGCCACCATTCCCCTGACGTTTCTCCACGATGGCATAGTTTTCTAATAACCTCAGCATAATACTGAACTGTTATTATAGAGCCAATATCGAAGTAATCAATTAACAGAATACCCATTGCATACCAAAAAATTGTTGCAATCACTTTCCATGCAATGCTGGATTTTTTCGGTGGGGGTGAGTCTGTCCACTGCATCAACTTGTCTCTGGATCCCACTGGTACAGCCATGTCTTATCCCCCTGTCACTAACCCCTCTGTGCCTGGCTAAAGAGTTATAACAGCTCTTGGCATGACAAGAGGATGATATCGATCTTAAACCAAAAGATATTGGTAAACCCATCTTACAGACACTTTAAACATTCCTAAAATGCTGTGGATGATTGAGCTAACACTATCATAGGAAATGCTTAATCACATAGCAACTTCAGATGATTATTCTACAATTATCCATGAACAAAGCCTCTGCTTGAGTCACATGATCAACATCAGCTGAGGTTGTAGGTCTCCCTGATCTTCCTTCATCTTTCACACTCACACGACCGCCTTTGAACTCATTCATTCACCATTCTCTCATAAATTTCATTTACAGAATGTCCTTTACACAAAAATTTAATGACGCTTTGGTACTCAAACTCACTGGACATTAACATGTTTGTAAAGGCACTACTAAATACTGACTGAACTGAGGACTCCATATTTTGGGCATGTTTATTCTTAATAGATAAGCTACCATGAACAAAAGAAGGATTGACAGTTTAAAGTTTGTTTGCACCTTAGTTCCAAAAATTTTTGATCGGCCCTCATAATTTTGAAAGAATCTCATTTTCATCATCCCTTAGGTAGGATCGGTGGACATTTGAAGAAATATTTCAATAATCGTGTCATGAGCACAGCCTCAATAGCTGATTTCCCATAGGGGAAATCTGTTGAAATGGAAGGGTTTTAACATTTAATTCTGAGGTTATTTTGATCAATAAACAAGGTGATTTTTTAGCACGAAAACATGCAATCACAAGCTGTAGTATCACAAAAATACACTACCTGTAAAACTTGTTTCTAAACTATTCACAACTTGTTTTGATCAATAATTCCTAGTTAGTCTAAGCATATTCTTACAAATTCATCTTGGAAAGAATGAAAATAATTGGTTGATTCTAGTACAGCCAGTCTATCATTCAAAATGTAATTTGTATGTAGTCAAGTGGAAAAAAGTAATGGTTATCAATGAACATACTTTGGGTAATCAAACTGTTACTATTATTGCTTAACACATCCCGTGCGAGCTCCTTGCCAGGCAAGGAGGGCCGTCCCAACGCAGGTAGCGACGTCCTTCCCTGGCAAGGACCTGCCCTGGGTATTCCCAACTGGAATTGGAGGGGGTACGCTCGTTAAAACCGACTCCGGATGCCTTCATTCGCCTCAGACAAGTGTCTTGCATCTAACAGTGTAGTTCGTTTCCGATTTTAGTGGATTTTTTTCAAGTTTTTATCAGAAAATTCTTCTTTTTTTTAAGGTAAGCATTATTACTGTGATTTTTAAAGTATTTAACACATTATAAAGCATATTATTTTTATGGGTTTTTAAAATAATAATAATAATGATGGTTTGTATTATTTATAGGTATCAAAATTTTGAAAAATGGAAAAACGAAGTGTGAAAAAAGGGGTTCTGACCAAAGGTAATTCCTTTTTCAGAAGAGGGATTCCCAAAGACTTAATCAAGGAACTGCTAAAAAAAGGGGAAACATCTGAGCGATGGAATAATTCTGGGATCTGCATCGTAAAATGGCGGAATAAGCGCAATATTTTGATGATTTCGTCAGAGCACATGTCCAGTGTTAAATCCAAAAGGGGCATTGACAGGCAAAAGCCTGATGCAGTTATTGCCTATAACAAATACATGGGGGGAATTGATCACTTGGATCAACAGCTATCTTATTACCACCACGAACGAAAAACTGTGAAGTGGTATAAAAAAGTGGTTATCCATATTTTCGAGATTATGATTGTCAATAGTTTTCAACTATATAAGCGATATTCGGGGAAGAATATAACTCTAAGGGACTTTCGCCTTGCTATAGAGGATAAATTAATATCATTCAAAACTCCTGTGATTCCCTTATCCCCGAAAATACCCACAAAATGGCTGCATTTCCCTAGTTTTACCCCATTCACGGGTAAAGGGAATAAGCGGTTGCAAAAAAACTGTATGCAATGCAGTAAGGCCAACGGAGAAGACGGGAAAAAAGTGAGAAACCAAACTATTTATTATTGCCCCGAATGTCCAGAAAAACCCGGGCTTTGTCTTGAGACCTGTTTTAAATTGTACCATGGTAGGAGAGATTAAGTTATTACAGTATAATATGTATTTGTATATCTGTAAACTGTTATCACCTGTAAGAATAGTATGCAATTGAACAATTGACGTTTATTATGTAATAGGTAATGCAATACACAATATAGAAATAATAAATTTATTTGTTAACGAATACTGTGTTATTTTAACCCGTTTTCATTGCTTGTTATTTTAAACCGATCATGTGCTTTGTGGGTTGCCTAACCGGCGACGTCCGCTGGTAGCGAGCTCCTTGCCAGGCAAGGAGCTTATTAAATAAGTTAATTACCATTAAAAAATGTGTTGGTAGGCATAAAAGCTAGGTTATTTGTTAAATAAACATGTTTTTGATTTAAAATAGTAAAAAAAATAAATCGCTCCTGAGAAAAAAATAATAATTTCACAATCGCACGCAATGTGTTAATAATGCCCAATTTTCCAAACAAAACAAAAAAAAGTTAAAACTTACTTGTAGGCTCAATAATTGATTAATAGTTATCCTTGGTTGATGTAATGATAGTATAATGAATTATACACAGAGAATATTAATATAAAGAAAAATCAAGAATCAATAAAAAGGGACTCAGCCTTCAAAAAGTGTTTGCATTTCATTATAATTGTCTTCTGCTTCATCTAAGACCAAATAAATGTAAATTTACAGCAATTAGGATTAAATTCCAAGGAAGCACTTGGGCATGAAGTATTTCCAGGAAATATTTCATATCGCAAGAATAATTATGCAATCTCCAAAAATCATTATTGAACAGTCAATTTTCTCTAATTTGAGTTAACCATTTAAGTACTATTCTAACATGCAATTCATTAACTACTGGCTGTGTAACCTGGGTCTAATAGGCTGAAGTCAACATTCATTCTCATTGAAATAAACAAATTAGATTAATACAAGAACTAAGTAAAAATAACATAGTTAATTACTCCTTCGCTTGGACCACTATGCTTGATAACATTATTAGCAAACTGCCTATTAAAGTTTGGTGTCTAAATAGTCTCTAAAAAATATTGTTGGCTCAACAGCCAATGAAGGGGCAAGGCCTGCCACTTGACTTTGGAGGTAAGTCAAGTAGTCAGCTTGACAACTTTCGAGTCATGCGGTGGCTCTACAAACAAAAGGTTTTGAATATCCCAAAGGATTTTGAGTTTTACTACACTGAATAACAAGTATATGATACCATAAAGTTGGGCCTGTCGGGCAGGGAACCCCTCATGTATGGTTTGGTTCCTTTGGTTAAGGTGACAAGAAATTAGGAAAAGCCTTCACTAGACAGTTTAATCACTACACTTTGTATACACAGATGTCAGGAATTTTTATTTCATTTTTTTTTTCTTGATTTTAATATTTAATGACAATGATAAATTAAACTTGTATTGTAAATTTTAATGCCACCCATAACCGTCTCGTACTCATTACCCTTACACTCCACGCGTTAATAAAAGTAATGGAGGGAAATAGTAACACCTGAGAAGATGGGGGCTATTTGGATGTGAAATTTTAAACTAATTTTCTAAAACTCTGTCTATTAAAACATTGGACTGTTTATAATTGTGTGAATGGCATACAGTTTTAACCCAATTAGTCTTAGAAAAACTAAAACACACAGGCTGTATGATCTCAATTACAAAAATTTAAGGGCAATTTAATCACTACTTCAGATATAAAGATTCAAAATAATTAGCTTCAAATAAATGACAATACCTTTCCCAATGTACATAAAACTGATTAAAATGAAAAAAAAAACTGATGAATTTTTTTTTTCTAGTCATATATTCATTTTATTTGGAACTCTAATAGCATATTGTAATAAATAAATTATGTATACAGAATGTTTAACATTAACAAACACAAAGTGAAAAAGTTTTTTTAAGCAATACACAATTAACAGGAGGAAACTGATTTTAAAAAAAGAAAAAAATATCCTGATGCTCAAGGAATATAAAAAAAACAAGATTAACTCTTTTCATTTAAGAGTTTATAACAAGATCAGGAAAATACATTACAAAAACATTCATTTCCTGACAAAAAAAAAATGAGATACAAAATCAAGCAATCTATGTATTAGCTTGCAGTTCATTTGCAGCTTAATAATTAAGAGTTAAGTAAAGTTAAATAATCCATTGAAATCAGATTAATTTATTAAAATATATGAATAATGTACATGCTGACATAAGTATCGCTGGAATAATTTTCTTGGCAATCAGTGTTGTGATATTTTTGAATCCAACTTTGCATGTTTGGAATGGCACTGAAAAAAGAGTTTAAAATAAAAAAAGAAGTCAAGAGATGCCAAAGCTCAATATATAAATAAAATGTTTAGCGGTTTTAAATATTTTTTAAAATGGATGAATAATATTTGAAACAATTAAATTAAATTTAAGAAGATTTTGTTTTGGATCTGATTAATTTTTTTATCTTAAGAGAAGGAAAAGGAAGAAATATAAAAAGTAATATTAAACACATCTGAAGCAACAAAGCAACGTACTCTGTGAATATCCTTCAGCACTTCAAATTCAAAATAGTTCAATTTTAAGATGTAAATTCACCAAAAGCAATAAACATTTTTATGTTTTTAGACTTCTGTGAATGAAACTGTGTAAACATTTCTGGAATAGAAAATGTATGCAGTTTGCTGGCCATAAGATTTAAGAGAGTCATAAATAAAACTGTAAATAGCTTTGTTTCAGTTAATTGTAACAAAGCTATTGGAATTAATTTGTATCTTTTCATCATAAACTAAAACAATTCTAAAAATATTTTTTGAATCCCTAAAAGAAACAAAGAAATTAGAAATTTTATGTTTCTATACCCGCCACCCGCCGGATGTATACTCCAAGTTTAAAATGGCCATTCCATTCAAAAGTTACTGCATTAATGCACACACACGTACAAATATATAAATACAATAATCATATTTGACAAATTGCATTTTGAATCCTAGGGGCATCAAAATGAAAAGTTACCTAGTGCTTATGCTTTATCATATGACCTATAGCAATAGCATATTCCATAAAAGGAATTCAGCTAAAATTATTAATTCACTTAACACTCAACAAAACTTTCCTTCAAAGTTCTACTCAATACTACTCCTTAAAAAATTCAACCCTCATTTCTTTTTATATTTTTTTACTGGAAACGAATAAAAAATAAAAATTTGCTCCATTCTGTGGCATTACTATAAAAAAGAACTATCAGCCAAAAAGAAGTGACCAAAGAAATTTTTGCAGAGGGGAATGAGACGAACTGTAAGATCAATGCAGTATTTTGATTATGGAAGTCCAATTCTGTCGAGCAGCTTTCAAAATGAGACTAGATTAGGTTGTCCTGCGACTATAAGCATGACAACCTCCCAGAAAAAAAAGAAAATTATATATACAAAGCAAAAGACATGAGAATATGACCAAAAAGGATCCATTGGCAAGGCAGCCATCCTTGATAATTAGTCTTGTGGGCCTTGTGATAACAGGACAAGTAGATATATTAGAGATAGAGACAAGTAGATAGAGTTTGTATATTGTATGTAGGTAAAGGTGCCTAAAACAAAATTAAGCCACTACTTAAAATCTCTTCGTTTTGAAAGTATTTGTCAAAGATCAGATCACCATGACTCATATCTAATACACCTCAATATATACTGTTAAAAGTGATACCCAATGCCAATGGACTGCTGCAGCAGATCAGGAAAATTAAATTTATGGAAACCTTAGAACCATCAATCATAATTCTAGGAAATTGTATGCTTCTCCTTCCAACAGATAGACTAAGTTTTTTAGCATTTTGAATTCAGTTCCAAGACCCATAACCCTCATTTCACAGTCAATTGCCAAACACTTGCCAAGGAGCATTACCCCTCGGCACTTTTTATGACCTACTCCTATACCTTGGATTACCTCAAACTAAAAATAAACTTTATTTTACACAAAGATAGGAAATAAAATAATCTTAGGACTTAATCTTAATCTAAAGTATGCCAGCACACAGCCCAAGCTTGCCAACTGCAATGGGTTAAGAGCAAAAAAACAAAACAATTTATCACATATTAGGTAAAACAGGACCAGGAGGCTCACAAACATCCCAGCATGAAGCTTTCACAATTTCAGTTAGAATCCTTAACTTCAAGTATTTAACCTCCTTAGCACATAGATAACTTTGTTATAAAACGTGAGCTAAATCTTTTTCTGGATATTTTCCCTGAATAACCAACTTTGTTTCTTTCATTTTGTCCTTTTAAAGTTTGCTACAAATATACTTCCTAAAACCATTCCATCCAACAAGCTGTTCTAATAAGATTGAAGATTACTATAAAAAATAAAAACATGCAAAGGAACCAACTGCAGGAACTTGTATAAAGAAACACTGGCATGAATTTCACTTCAAAGAATGACGATAATTATCCTCCTAGTGGTTTGGGTATATTCAACATTATTTTCTTTAAATTTTGATCTTTCTTGGCATGATTAGTTTACTACCAGGGGTATTTATACGAACTCTGCTAAATAGTGTATATGTACTCCACTTCATAACATTCGAGCTGCATAGCTACTCAATTTAAGCACAGCCTAGGCTCTGCTATCTCGTGTATATTTGCTTTGCTTAGGAAGGATAAGCATCCATTTGTCATACACTGCCCATTGTTGTTAAGTTCAAGTTTGGCTCTTGGTTTAGTTTATAATATTAACACTGTTTTGTTCCTATTCTATTCAAGTAATTTATTTTCTTTTAAAGGAATCATAATTAAAAGAAAAATGAAGAAAAGAAAACACGAATATGAATTGAATTGAATACCCCCACCATATTCTTAATCACTTTCAAGCTTCAAGGCCAAATTCTTGCTTAATTATCCTTGCAATTATCCTACCAAACACTTTAAAAATCAAATTACACACACACAAGCAAAGTGAATGACAGACTTTTAGTACAACAATAAGAAATTATGAAGGTTTCCTTTTTCTTAGTGAAATTTTGGTAATAGCTTATAGGTTTTTGTTAGTTTTATGGACAGGTGAATATTAATAAGGCCTCAATTTAAAACTAACATTTCAATTTAAACAGAGTTCAGAGTGATCTAATAAAAAAGTATAGAACTGATGTGTCTTAGTTTTAAAATCTAACAAATAAAATAAGCTCATATAGGAAAATATAAAACTGAAAAACATAAAATAAAATATAGTGCTTACCCATGAACCATTCCATTTTCTTTGTAGTTTACTTGGATAAATTTACCAAATCTGCTTGAATTATTATTATGGGCAGTCTTAGCATTTCCAAAAGCCTGGAAATAATGAAATATGAGTAAGTACTCTCACAAATGAAGTCAGTCTAATAAATTTGTAGTGGGCTAAAATTAAATTACATTAATCTATATTGATTTTCTAAAACTCTGTAAGAAAAAAATCAGTCACACAGAGGACGTGTAAACTAAGCAGATTTCCCAAGTGTTGGTATAACACACCTCATGTCACTACATTTTCGGACTGAAAACCAGAAATTACGAATCATTCGCTTAATAATTGAGTTATGAAAAAATGTATAGAACAACAATTGCAGGGCATCAACAACCGAGCAAGAAAAGTTTTGTAACATTTTTCAAAACAAACAATAATAACAGAAATATTTTGAATCATTGAATCCACTCTCTTAACTACTCCCCAAACTGGTCAAAATCGAGCCATTGACGAATTTGAACTTTAGTGTTGAATTAAACGGTTAAATAACAATTATGGTATAGATCAAATAAACATTTTCGAGTCAAGAACTCAAAATCATAATTGATGACGTCATCGCAATATTTATTCCCTTGATTCTCACACAGTAAAAGTTCAATGAAAATAATATTTAATATTTATGCTTAGAATAATGTGGTCCATGATATAACAGCTTATTGATAATATGACATCAGTAGGAACTATAAATACAACTTATTTTAAGGCAATAAATGGATTATTTAGTTCTTCCGTAACTAACATTTATATTTCGATGGGAAACCATTATTATATCAAGTAGTTTGAGGATAACCGTAATTCTAATCATAAATTTGTCTGAATGCTTATATCTCGGGTAAAACAAATGAATGGCAGCACTTTTACTGTTCATGTTATTTTGTGTAACAAATCTTTTTATTTCTATGGGAAATAATTTCTATTTCAACCCATCAGTGACGGGTAATGCCATATATATATAAAATAACTGGTAATTGATCTAGTGAACAGCAACAATTGTAGAAGTTAATAGTTTAACAAGATTGGTTATATAATTTTTTTTGATCAGACTCATAATAACGTAGATATTGAGAATTATCGACCCCCCCCCCAACTCTAAACCCCTCTCCCTATTCATAATCCGATTCTGCCAATAACATATATGGTCTTAATGTTGGCTGCAACAGTTAAATATCGAGATTCATGTAGATCAAATGAAAATTTTCGAGACAAGAAAGTAAAACCTTAATTGATGGTGTCATCACACAATTTGCATGTATATCGCACAATAAAGGTCTCATGAAAGCAATATTTGGTATTTAAGATTAGAATAAAAAGGCTTATGTTGTAACAGCTTATTGTTATCATGACATGTAGTAGGAGTGGGGTGATACAGAAGGCTGAAAACTAACAAATAAAAATATCTCGGTTAATATACATATTAGATAAAATATGTATATAACAACATTTATAGGCAATTATATTTACAATAAGATTGGTTCTATACAATGTTTCGGCCCGACGTATAATAATGGAGATATTTCGAATTTTCAAAATTACCCCTCCTCTGGTCCGATTTTCCTTAAGGGAAATCTGCTAAAAAAGTGTACAACAGAACATGGCTGTGGAGTATGTGATGCAACTATGAAACATTAAACAATGAACATGAAAAGCAACTTTTTTTTAATCCTAAACTTTATTACAAGCAATATCTGTTTGCAAATAGATCTCAAAACCCCATATGCTCAGATATATAATAATATAAAAGTTTTAAAAAACAAAAAAAAAAGATAATTTACAGATATACAAATGTAACTACATTTTCTACGAAAATAGTTACAATAAAAAAAAAATAAATATAAATATTTTATTTATTATATTTCCTAATATTATTAAACTTACGAGTACTATTTATCTATTCAAGGTGACAGTGGGTTGGCCGTATCTACCTCTACATGAAAGGAAATGTGGTCACCATATCACTTTATTTGTTGTAGTATTAGATGGAACAACCTTAACAAATTAGCAGCTGCTATATTTATGATCAAGTAACTCTGTAGTTTATGATGTTAATGATATGGGGGATGCTCAATTGTAGCATGAAATGAATTTTGGGGAGAAAATGGTAACTACAACCTCCAACCATAAGTATATATACATCCTAAGATTTTATCAGGGAAAGAAAAAATGTTTGACAGCCCAAAACTTTTATTATTTGAGTGAATGCATTTTATATTGGCTCCTATGATTGTTTTCTCCTATCAAAAACACATAATGACCAATTTAGAAGGAAACTGAGAAGTACATTATTTTTTTTAGTAATATCTCATTCGACATTTTTTTTTTTTAAATGCGATGTCTAAAACAACCTCCATTAATTAAAATGAACCTTACAGTGTTTTAGGAATTTTCAAACAAAATGTAAAACACATGTTTATATAAATCCCTTAAAATTGGAGATATAAAGAAAAATGATTTTCTTACTTAAAGACATCAAGCCAAATTTCTGAGGATGTATACTTGAAGGCATTGACTTTATTGTAGCAAAGTGAAACAATAATCATTATTGAAAACAATTTTCTCCCTCGTATATCTAACCAGAAATGTTAATTATTATTAATTATATATCAATTTTTTAAGGGGTCTCAGAGTGTGGGAGGCCGAAGTATCTTTAATTTGACAAATTTCTTTGCAAACTTTACAAAGAAGCATCTTCGGTTCCCAATAAGTTGTCCATAAAATAATAATCATCATCTTAATCTATCACCTCTTGTGACGCTATGTAGAGTATTGTTGCCTAAAATAATTTGAAATAAAATCTCTTTTTTTTTGGGGCACAATTAAATTGTTGTTGGAAAAAAAAATGTGTGCACTACATGATTCCTTGTACTCATATAAATCAAATAAATAATATGGCATGCTGCACTTCATTTAAAATTATTTCATTTGAAAGTCATTTACTATGACAATCTCAATTATAATAAATGTCATAGAACAAAACTTATAGATCTTCATTTTTTTTTATAGATTGAAATTTTTTATTTCTGATCTTTTCTAAATCCTCCTTCCCCCTTAAGTCGAGTTTGACCAAAAGGGGAGGTGCACAATTAGACGGTACAAGTGTCTTAAATATGAAATTTTGTCTTAAATTTTCAGGCTTGTTTACATCGGCTTCTGATTATGGGGAAAATAAAAAATTGATGGTCAGATCAAAACAGTGCTAAACATGAAATATCTGCATAAAGTTCTAGTCTTGTTGTGAATAGTGAATCCTTACATAATAAATACTTTTAATAATTAAAATATCCCGAGCTATGCCGGGACCTTAGCTTGTCTTTATTAAATACATAACTGTAAAATTGTAATCTTTATTAAATACTGTTTTTATATTAGAGAATATACTAAACAGTACCACGACTCTAACTTTGAAGTATTTACAAATGAATAAGTCTTACTTCAAGAACTGGTCCAGCACTAAGGATTGTCTGCTCAACCCCACTACCATGACTTCCTTTTTGGCTTAGCGCTGTCAGATGGTGCAGAAGAAAATTAGTGCTCTCAGTTTTACCACTACCACTTTCTCCACTTATAACAATGCATTGATTTCTTCTATTACGCAGCATACAATGGTAAGCCGAATCAGCGACAGCAAATATATGAGGAGGAAGCTCAGGGCCCATTCTTCTGTTCTGATATAGCTTGACATATTTAGGATTGTAAATTGGATAGAACTGAAATTCAAAACAAGATAACATAATTACAGATTTTGTAAGAAATAATTAAATACATTATTAGTGACACATCAGCATGCTAAAATAATTTTTAAAATATAGTTACAAGGACAAAAAACTACTGCCATTAAAAAATTAAAATTAAAGAATAGTTTATGGCTCATTCTAGTTTCTCCTTTAAAACATTATTTGACCAATTTAAAGCTTTAGTGATCCGTAAAAATAGGTGTAACATAAGACAGTGAAAGATAAGTGTGTGTAATCCCACTCAGTTTTTATTGACAAGATTCAATTTAAATTAGAGAATTTATTTAAAATTTACTTTTAATTATTTCTAATAACTTTGAGACTAAAAGGACTGGGCATTTCAAGTATAGTAATAAATGTGTGACAGACAGCTTGACGGCCATGAAAGCTCCTATTTTATTATGTAGAAAACTCTCTACATTTTATAACTTCCCAAAGTGTTTTTTAATTTCTTATACTATATTAGGGGGCTCAGGTTAGCCATGCGAGTTAAAGCGTTGACCTTTATCTCACATGGTAAACCTAGAGTGGCGAGTTCGATTCTCGCCTGGGCAAAAGAAATTATTTAGTGACGAAATTCATTAAATAACGTCCTAAAATCCCACCCTGGCTATAAAAGGGTGGTAACCTGTAGATAACCCATCCCGATTAGCCTAAGTTGCAAAAAGTGGACGTTAATAAATAAATAATAATAATAATACACTATATTATTATTATATAGTATGAAGTAAAAATTGGATGAATTAATGTTTAGACCAGCTGTTACCTGTCATTAATGAGTTGAAGTACATATTTTTTCTCTTCAAAATTATTGATTTTGAAACAATGAATTTTAACATTAGTTCTGAATAATGTGATACAATTCTCTTCCTGCATTTCCTTGCAATGCTAGTGAAGTATGAGGCAGTACATCCATCTTGGGAGTGAAATATTCCACATTTATAAATAAAAACAACTTTTTAGGACTCAAAAATATATTCCAAGTACAATTAATGTTTTTCATTTTCTTCAATAACATAAATTCTATGAATATATTAACTAATATGAGTTTTGATTTCAGGATTATGTGTATGCATCTCTAACAGGTTATGTCAAAACATTACACCTGGTTAGAGATAATAAACTATGGCATAGGGCACGATGACAAAACATTAACAAAAATTATTCCAATTTTGTTTGGTATCCTCATGTGTTTGGTAACACTAAATCCTAGTACACACTAGTAGACATGTTGCGCGATTTTGGTCTCTGAGACGTGTCTCAGGTTGTCTACGTAGACAGGTCTATAGACAGACATCCGTCTACGGGCTTGTTGCGAGACCAAAAATCGCAGGTCTATGGTCTCCCGATAGGAATGGGAGACTTCATGCAACTTAGACAAATTGCGGAACATTTTGACAGTGTGGATGTACTCAGCGCCTAGGGACTAGGCATCTTCACTCTGTTTCCAGCTGCCGAGTGGTTGTGGTTCGCTGTTTATATTTTATTTCGATTGGACATGGGTCTGCTTGCTGCTGAAATTCCGTCCATTCAGACCCCATATGCACCTTCTACATCATCACACCTTTCCCAAGTCAGAGCTTGCTCCAATCCTTCTGCATCAACTGCAGGTGGTTTAGAAGGAGCCGAAGATGTTCAACTACAGGAGGAATCAGAGCCGAGGGATGAAATTGGCAATGGCATTCGTGATTTTGTAAATAACTAGGACTTTAGGCCCTTCTGTAAGTACTTCGCACGTCCACCAACGTTTACGTTTTCGTGTTCTTTCACTTATAATTACCACTAAGCAGGAACTCATTCCACACAAAACAATGTCCTCCATGGCGGACTGTGAACATGAGACTGAGAAATTTACATTGTAGTGTGGACACTAGAAACGACAATGAACGGTGTCTCTAGACAGTCTACAGGCCGTGTCTCGAAACCGTCTCTAGATGGTCTATAGACAAATCGCGCAACATGGTCTACTGGTGTGTACTTAGCTTAAGACTTCCATTTTGTGTTGTTGAAAAAGTCTGTCATCCTTAACAAAAATTTGCTAAAATGTGTTCTAAACTCAATTTACTCCCTTTTATTAATTTATTTTGATAATTCTAATATTAACAAAGATATCACAGACATAGGTGATATAAAATTTATCCCACAGAATTTAAGAAAAACCTTTAGAGCCTTTTTTATCTAGGTTCTTGTTACTATGGTCAGTGAGAAGTTAGACCTTTATTTTATTAGTGTCAGAAGTTAATATTGAAATAAGAAATGCACATAATAATTATTTCATATTTTAAATTTTGGAAGTAGAAAACAAAAAAAGATAGAAATTATAATCCGATGATAGTGCTGATTGCAAAATTAGTTATTTCACATTTGCATTAGTGCCTAACAGTAAATAATTAAAACTAAATCAATTTTGTTTTGTTACATGTAAAAAGTTTTTTTGTTCACAAATATGCAATTATTTTTATTGAGAACAATGATCCTGTATACAAACACTAGTCAATAAATTACAATTACATTTATGATTAAAATATTTTTTCTTTGTAGTATACTAATTTATTTCAAAAGTGAATTATTATTAAATATTTCACAAACCCAAATTTATAGATTAAGAATTATAGACTAAAAACATTTTGGTGCAAAATTGATTATATTCAGGTGTAAAGATAGAATAGAATTGATTGAAATAAAAAATAAACATGTATTTAACCATGACTACTCATCACTAGGAATGAGTAATGCAATCACAACTTACGGCAAATGAATAATTCTCTCATTAAGCATTTACTTATTTATTTTTTTAACTCTGTGACTACATAGACGCTCAGACAGACAGATTCGAATGCACAAACACTTTATAGCTTCTGAGTTAAGCTTTTTCATAAATACTTCTTTTAACAAACATGTTCATGTCCTGATACATCTATCCCCAACGAATTTTGAAATTTAGCTCTTTTTTTCAATGGGTTTTATCCAAATTAAAACACTCATATATCAGTCCTGTGGACTCAGCATTTATCACTCTAAAAAATTGAAATAACTTGAAATGCACTAGTAACCATGACACATCTACAAGTAATGTGAATGACACACAGTAGTTTTGTTTTTTAAGGGAATAGTATAATATATTCAGTTTGCTGGAAATCTCCTAAGTGCAGGTAGAAAGGTAGGACAACACAAATTCGTAAATATCCAACCCTTATTCATGTGATAAAGACATTATAAAAAGGAAATGTTCTGTACAAATAAACATTTCTGTAACTATAACAGACAGAGAGAAGTTTATTATTTGTTCTTCCTCTACCCCCCCCCTGCCATGACTCTGCTAGTCAACGACCTTAATCTTCACATTTGATAGAATATTTATATTCGAAGCTTCAATGACAGTGAACATGAAGTTTAAAAGTATATAATACAAATAAACACTAGAGGAAATAGTGTTTTTGTCATAAAAAGGAAAAGTTATGTTTAGTTTTGGGCCTAGACCTTTCCTTATGATATAAGACGAATTCCCTAACGTGAAATCAGCTATAAATATGATAGCAAATACAAATTGTAACTAATATTTTATCAAAATAATAAAAATCAAAAACTAAAAGCATTTTGTATGAACTTTGACAATACCCGCAAAACTATTGTTCTTTGCCAACATCTTTATGCCTCAATAATAGCTTTATGTTATATAATACATATTCATTTTTTTCATTTAATTAAATACAAAAAAAAATGATGACTACCTCTAAATTAAGTTAAATAAAAGCCTAAAATATCCATAAACTCAGCATAACAAGAAAGCTTTCATATTTTTAATGTTTACCCAACAACTAATTAAAATAACTCAAAAACTAACTTTGGTAACTTTTTGAATTGTTCTTTATTACTAAAGTCATATGACAAAATGTTTCAAAAATCCTCTCCAAGAAAAAAAGTTTATTCAATTTGAAAATAATAATATATTCAATTTTCATTCTGAATAAGGGTACTCATTTTTCTTGTTTTTTCATTTTAATAGGAGTAGTTCAATGGTAATGGATTATTATATTACAGGCTCTGAGTTTCGGGATTGCCCTCTAAATTTTATTTAGCTGTGCAAATATCAGGCTTTAAGTTTGGGTTCACTCTCCAGTGCCCGACCACTCACCATTGTGAGGAAACTAAGCAGTTATTTGATTTAAAATGTAATAATTGTTGGTATGTATTGCCACCATAATATGGCTGGGAATGTGACAAGCTGACCACTTGACTTCCCACAAAAGCCACGAGGAATGCCTTGCCTATTCACAGAGTCTTGAGTCATAATTTTTTAGAATTTGAATAGAACTCCTTGAAAAAACAACAAAATTTTAAAATGAAATATTTTGATCTAAGTTTAATTTATTTGTTTTCTTAAGGGTGACAAACTATATAAAAAGAAACCCATCAATGCCCAAAGACAAAATCGCCCTGAAGCTCTTGCACACATTAGGAAAGACAGATACTCCAGTTCCAACAGATATCTCAGATATCCCTCTTTTCATGTATCCATTTGCTATGAAAGAACTCAGTTTGCTCCTTCAACCAGCTTTAGTTGGTACTGGGGCATTATTGAGTATTGTAATATTTTAATGGCGACTGGCCTATCGCTATATATAATGTACAGCACTAAGACAATTATTCCAAATAATGTTTATGACATGGTATGACATGCAGTGATGATGCAATGATGGAGATATGGTGAATTGCTCACAATAAAATATCCAACCTAGAGGGTAGAGCTTGAAGAAAAGAAGTAGGTAGGAGTAGGGTGTTGTCTTAGATGGGCCTACGTATAGAACATGCACTTGTCTTCAAACTTGTCAAAAATATTTTGGGCCTACGTGGCCACATATTTATCCAACCTGTGTAAATATCTTGTCATGAGTACGACCTCAATAGCTGATTTCCCTCCAGGGAAATCTGCTTAAATTGCATAGGCTGAACCCACATCAAAAAATATGTTGTAGGTCTAGTCAAACCAGTATCTTGATCTATGGTGCTGACATAAAAGCTATGAACTCCACATTATGTGACAAAACAGAGCAAAACATTTTTTAAAGTTTAAGTTCCATATGTTTTCTTTTATGAGTTTTTCTTTTCAATAAAGTAAAACATAGCTTGACGAAACCAAGATTTTGTAAGGGTTAGCTCTCAGAAACTAATAAATGTCACTAGAGAGATGTCATTCAGAATGCTGTAGGAAAATGTGAATTTGAAATGAACAACCATTATAGAACCTGTCTAAAAAAAAGTATATTTTACGACAACCAACATATTTTCACCTGAGTTGATTAAACACTAAATAAATTAATGTTGGAAAACCGAAGTGAAAACTATTTGGAAATAAAAGAATATGACATTATGTACCTTAAATGGGTTGACTGCAATTAATATAGATCCGACATATGTATATATGTGCCCAGCATTGAACCTTGCTCTTAAATTGTCCAATAATGTTTGTTCATTTAAGTCTGGTAACTGACAAAGGTCTGGATAATCCCTATCAGCAGGCTGGTAGAGAAATCGACAAAAGTAGTCTTTAATGAGTTGCGGGTCCATTGTAAAGCCATCAGCCCAAAGAGTTTCATTCATCTTTTCTCGAAGATAAAATCTGTCAAAGAACAAAACATCTTTAAATAAAAATAATAGAGAAATGAATTGAATAAACACTTCTTTTATAAAGAATAGTGAAGCAAATTAAGATACAATAGGCAACAAAATATCATCAATTCAGAACAAAGATAATACATATGTGTAAACAAATGGTTTATTGTTAAAGCCATCAACAATGAAACTTAAAATATACTAAGTATTTATAATCTAATTATCACTCAACATTACCCCAAAACAGCTTCCATTAACTTCATTAAAATTAATGCCAATAATTTGTTATTTCACTTTCAAAGTCTTTGCTTATTAAACATAGTTTTAATTTGCGTTATATACTGGTAAAAAGAAAACTTCTACAATTCTATACTCCTCAAAGTTGACTTTAACCAAATGTTATGTTACCTGTAGTACTCTTCCTGATTAGTTCTTGGCCATAACAACATAAGAGCAACAGGACATTCAATAGGCCCAAGTCTTCTTTCTTTACATTCTCTTCCCATAGTATCTCCAACCACTTCAGCAAGCTCAAAACTACTAGTAGTAGGCAATGAAAGCCTATCAACTATACACTGAACTATTTCTTCAGATGTTGTTTGTTTACTTGCTTCAACTGACAGAGCTTCATAGTGAGGTGATAATGCACCTACAAATACTTGGACAATATAACGATTATTTTCAGTCTCCATTGTTGCTTTTATTTTGTAACAAATGATCCCCTATACTCAATAATTATCCTAAAAAAACCCACTACTTTTCTTCTGATGCATTCTTCATTCATATCCACTTTATTGATCATAATGATCAATAGATCACTCATAAGATAGCAGATTTTCCTTAAGAGAATACTAATATATTTCTGATAGTTAAATGAAAAGAGACACTAAATACAGCTTGAAACATTACTGATGATAGAAAGATGTTCTATGTAAATCTAATAGTGGGAATGACTCAGAGGAATGAATAAAAAATAGTGGAGAAACAGTCTAAACTGATAGTAAACATATCAAAACTGAACTATTTCCAAACATACTAGAAATAACCTGGCAAACCCATTACATAAATGTTTACTTCCAGGAGTAAATAAACCACCAGTTGAATGTACACAAATCTTCTTGATTAGAAACACATTTGACATGTGTTATCGCAGAAAAATAGAATGTATCGTTGTCTGTAATTTTGAAGTTTATCTCTCATCCTTGTGCTTCAGATCACAAGAAAATGGCATTCAGTCAATTCAACTAAACAAGAAAACATATCACATGAACTCTAACAGCCCACAGCTAGCACGAGCTAAACTATTAAGTTACTTGTAATGGCAGTTCTAAAGGGCAAGAAACTTAATGAATAAATAATCCTAACAATAACCGAGTGTTCATTAACTTGTTCGCATCGCAATGACTTATCAACACAAGTGCCTTGATGAGTGAAGTATACATCAAGCGAAAGTGGGAGCAACTCACAGAAACAGAAAAATATTAATTATTAATAGAAGTAAATGAATAATTATAACTTCCTGGTTTTCTAATTGCAATAAAAATATAATTATTTTAAATTGAATAAGAAGAAAAAAAGAGCAATAGTATCTCTAAGTGCGGCTCAAGGGCAGTTTAAATTTAATTCGAAAGTAATACTTAATAAACGATACATTAAGCGTGAATCACCTCTGAACCAGATTAGTATGAAATTACAAACATTTTATACGAAATTAAACCTCCACTCCCCATAACATTGAGTGATAATATAAGAAATGTTTAAATAGATTTGCTCATTGATCTAGAAAATTATTCCCCTGTTAAGGACCACAGATTAATTAGTAAAATAAGATTAATGAAAATATTCAATATTAATTTAACAAACTGTTGAAAAACAACAGATTGTCAATTTCAATTAATGAGGGGGGGGGAAGAGAATTTTATATTTTACTGAAATAAGTGCAAATAACTCATATGAAAAACGAATGCTATTAGAAGACGAATCATTTAAACAAACTTACTTCTAAATACTTTTTTCTAACAAATTCATTAAAAATACCTAAAGTTGTTTTCTAAAGAAGGCATTGATTGTGTTATTGGGAGGTAACATCAAGTGCATTTGAATGATGTAAATACTGTCAAAAAAGTTGTTTTATCGTTTGATAATTCATTTTTTCAAATTCTTTAATTATGAATTCAGTAAGGCGTTTTATAATAACTATTTGGAAGTTTCCTTTTCAACAGAACAATAATTTTAATTAAAATTTATACCGTGAATGTATGAAGTATGACTGATGATTCTTTAGCATTTGATGACAAACTGGAATTGAAATCATGGGGCTTGCCAGAATACATTCTACAGGTTATTTATTTTTTAAAAATTAATTTCTATGCTGTAAAATCGATGAAACATTGATATATTCTTATACTAAATGGCAGTAACACCATTATCAAAAATATCAGTTTTCATAAAACATAAATGACAATTATATTTGTTAATGGAAACTAGATACTGACATACATTTGAGCCTTAATATTTTCTATGTCAATATTTTAGAAATATCAGAATCGGGGTGTAAAGAGAATGTTTCCTTGGCAATTAGAATGCCTTATGTCACAAAATGTTTTACTTGGAGGAAATTTGATATATTCTGCTCCCACATCAGCAGGTAAAGTTATTCATTACACTTATACGTCCTATTATATGGTGTATTCTCCTATTATATTAAACTAATAATGATTTATTATTATCTGCTCCTTATTTTAATATCTAAATCTGATAATTGTGCAATAACTACTTCGTGGAGTAATATTAACATGTTTCATATGCATCTGTTAAAATAAAATCTGTGTTGGAAAACATCATCAATTTTCAATGTGTTTTACTAATCTTAAACTATTATTTCAATCATCATGTACAGCACTTTAAAATTTAATGAAATTTATATTTGTACATAAAACACATTTGGAGTGAAGAAATACTATTAATCAAGTAAAAAGTATGAATGAATTTTAAAGATAAGTATATTTATGTACAGAGTAACTATTTTGAATGTACCAGCATAACCCAATACTTGCTCTATAGGTATAATCACTTTAGCTCCTATGGACAAATTATTTGTTGTTCCTAGATTAAGTTGTCAGTCTAAAATAATTTTATTTCATTTGCTTAGTATATTAAGTTAACAAATGAAACAATGCTTGTATATGAGTATTTAAATAATTTAGTATGTCCACAATAAGAAGAAAATGATTACCTCTCATAATAGGTAAATCATATTACTGTGATATTAGTATTTATTACTTGTGCTTTCAAGGAGGAATTTTAATACATTTTTCAAAATTGGTGGAAATTTAAATCATTAATTAAATTAATTTAATTGTACTAATACACCATTACAATATATATATATATATATATATATATATATATATATATATATTTGTGATGGTGTATTAGTATAATTCCCTTAAGTAAATGTGTGTGTGTGTGTGTCAATATATATATATATACACACATTTGAAAATATTTTTTAATTGGAATAGAAAGTTCTCTTGATCTTAGACTAGGTGTTATAAACAATTGCAAAGGACAATGTTGTAATTTTTTAAGGGAGGAAACGATAAAATAAAACTAATGCAATACTTATTGTTTTTGTATTTTTAGGTAAAACTTTAGTCGCTGAAATTTTGGCACTGAAAACAGTACTTGAAAGAAAAAAAAAAGTTATTGTGATATTACCTTTTGTTTCGGTTGTAAGGGAGAAAATGATTTACTTCCAGGTATTGTTATTCATTTTTTCAAGCACTAAGTATAAAAAACTTTTTTTTTAAAATTGTACAGCTTTATTTTAGTTTTTTTTTAATCATTAACAAACTTGATTTATACATTTCGTGCAAAACTAAAGATCAAATCCATTCAATTAGACCAGTAGGAGGAAGGAAGATTTCATAAATTCTAAATATCTATTATTATATGTAATACCAAAAAATCAAATAGAAATAATATATTGCAAATATTATTTCCTATAAATGTTGTTATGTACATTCTTCTTCTAACTTGAATATTAACCGAGATATTTGCATTTTTTAGTTTACAGCCTTTAGTAAACCCCCATTCCGACCCATGTCACATTATTAATAAGCTGTTATATCATGAACCACTTTATTCAAAGCTTAAATACCAAATATTGTTTTCATTGAACTTTTACTGTGTGAGACGTGTGTAAATATTTTTGGAGTTACATCACCATTTAAGACTTTACGTTCTAAACTACATAGTTTTATTTGATCAAGACAGCACCCGATATTTCACTGTTTCATGGAAAACCTTTGGGAATATTTGAATATTCAAAATATCTCGGTTACTATAAGATGGATTAAAAAAAGTTAATATTGGATTTCAATTGCATACAATTGTTGTTAAATACATTTTTTTATTAAATCAAATATTAAGTGAGTTATACATATTTTTATGTTTTCAGTCTCTGTAGACCCCCATTTATAACCGTCTGATTTTTACTATAATGAACTCAGTACATTTCAAATTCTGTTTAAATAGGCTTGTTACTATAGAGATTATTAAAGTAATGAACTAAGTGTCTAAAAATGAGACAAAAATACCAATCGGCAATAAAACAAAAGAAAAAATATTCATGCCAAAAATTTTGTTTTCAATTAGATTCATAAAATCTCTGGACTTGGCCTTACAAATGTGCATTTGGGAAGTTGAAATCAAAATTCAATAATAAAGAAAGATGACATGTTTACTAATCCATTACAGAATCTTATACATACTTGCTGGAACAAGTAACCAGTCATTAGATATGGATTAACATACTCAAATAATTATATAACACAAAAAATACTCCCACAGAAAATGATTTCCCTTTTACCTCACAAGAAATACAGGCAACAATGATTTTCTTAAAATCCCGTGTTAACAGTTTAATTTAATCAGTGTAAATAATAAAACATAATTCCCTAATACTGCCTAAATTTATTTCAGTAAATTACATAAAGATCTTCAACATAAGATACTTTCCAAAATTGTCATTAACATCTACAAGACCAATAAGCTTAATCCCTACCAGAGATAAAACATTAGAAAACCTTATAAATCAAAGGCTTTCACACTATTAACACATTAACAGGTTTGCCTGTACACCCCAAACTAGTACTTCAGATGCACTTCATAAACACTTACATTTATTAATACTGCTTTAACCCAAAAACAACATGTTCTTTTCATTTCATTAGACGTTGAAGGAACATTCAATAGTGCATGGTGGTCATCTATCCTTAGCTCTCTTCATAAAAAAATGTCCTATAAATCTATATAAAATAATTAAATCATTTTTATATAATTATCAATCATATCTCATTACTGATAATTTAAATATCTCACAAAATCAATCCCCCCTCTAAACCCCTCCCACTGGTCCGATTTCAGCCATTAACGAACTTGATCTTTCTTTTTACATAAAACGTTTAAATATCGAGTTTGGTAACGATCAAACAAAAATTGCGACCGCTAGAGCGTTAACAGACAAATATATATATAGTTTTGAACGGACCTCATTTTCGTCATCTCCTGGGTAGGATCGATGGACATTTGAAGAAATTTTTCGAAAATCGCGTCATGAGTACGACCTCAGTAGCTGATTTTCCTTAAGGGAAATTTGCTAAAAAAAGACAAATTGAAAAATAAATTCTCATGAAGGTTCAAGCTAGTCATTCAGCTTTGTTAGAGGTCAAAATATCAACTGCTCCAGATCAAGAGACATTACAGAATAGAGATTGCTATTGCCTTATTTGAGGAATTACTTAATTGCCCTACACAATGCTGATTCGACACTGGGGTACAGATAAGAGTCTGAACTTGAACTTGGCACCTCCAGTACTTGAATATTACCTTATTTACTCAGTGTCCCTTAACAGAAAAGTTTGACACACACACACATACATATATATATATATACATACTAGCCATGTTACCCATCATTGACAGGTTCAAATAGAACTATTTTCCCGTGTAAATATAAAGTTCGAATTACCTTATAAGAAATCATCTTTTTATTTTCATCGTGCAACAGAAATGTCCTCTAACGTGGTTTTAATAGCTGTGAAGTAAAATGTGATAATTGGACAAATTGAACTCATAATGGTTTCCCATCGAAATATAAATATTTGGTTATCTAAGCTCTGACAAATCCCTTTGTTTTCGTGAAATTGCTGTGATACTGTTTTATGTAGGAGACATGGAATGGTTAATGGAGGAATATTGCAAAACTTATTATTGTTATTAGGTCACAAACATTTAGTTTCCTGTCAAAAAATAATGATTGCAACCTCCTAGCATTCGACTTCAGCTCATATCCAGTATGAGATGAAGTCAAAATAATTAGCTGGCTGTATTACCCGTCTTAGCGGGTTGAAATTAAATTGTTTCCCATGAAAATTTATTAAGGTTATACCTTCATTTCTAGGATTAGTAGAAAACGATAATATAATGTATAGCGGCAATATTCATTTCTTAAATAAATATATGTAGTAACCTTTCAGAACTACTATACGACAACAGCCCATACATAGGCACAATAATGAAATGTCTCCTACATTCACTTATTTTCAATAAAATTCAACTGCACAATAAAATATTAAACTGAATATTTGGCTTTCTGGTCACTTTATTCCACTGGAGAAAAGCTAATGGTTTTTTACTATGACTGTTGATCTTTTATCATATGATTAGAATAAGGTGGCTTTACCAATTATTTTACTTTAAAAAAAGTGTGTATTTAAAAAAAAAAAGTCAAAATCTCTAAATTCATAAATGTAAATAACAAATTAGGATCAAGGTCAGTATTCTAAACACAATTCGTTCTTTACATTTTTCCAATACTAACGAAGATTGAATGAGGGTACTTTGATGTGAAAACATATAGTTTTCACATCAAAGCACCCTCACGCCGAGGGTCGAACAACAAAATTCGGACTTTCATAAAGCCTATGCTGTAACTTGATATAGTTGATTCACAAATATAGAATTTCATAGAATTCCTCAGAGGCGTTTTTGAGTGATTAAGCAACAAACAGGCGGACAGACAGACAAAATATCCTATTTTGTTGCCTTAGAATGTTCTGGAACATAAAAAAAACTTATCCCCATTCGAACTTAAATAGAAAATCAGACAAAGCTTAGAGTTTTATTTATATAGACCATTAGCTTTTCAAAATCGACTTCAGGCAGTATTATAGATCACTAATTCTATTTTGTGGCAGAAAACTGGAAATCAAAATTTCATTCATTTAAGAAACGCGTTAAGACTGAAAAATACATTTTAAACACAATGTGATCTTTACATCTTTCTGATAAAATCAATATTAAGAAAGATTTTTATGAGTATTAAGATACGATGTAAACCCCCACTTCTGAGAATGGAAGCAAAGTATAAAATAGTGCATGTTAGCAATGTTCATTCCCTTAAATTGTATGCAAATCTTTTTTCACTTTTTTTAGGCATTTTTATAGAGCACGAACAATTCTTTTGCCCACCTATAAATCGGAAGTCAAAACTTTGAAATTGTTCTTAGAATGGTCTGAAATGTGAAAAAAATTGATCCTGTCATTCACTGTTGAGCCAAAGATATGCATTTTCTTATGCTTGCTCGCATTAAACTTAAACACAACTGTATTTGAAGTATATATTTTTCTACATCATGAAAATTAACAATTATTATGAATTACCTAATTCTTTTGGACATGCAGAAACAATAAGTTTTAAATCATTTAAAGGATTTATTTTTTTTAGGATATTCTTTGTGGAAGTGGTATCAAAGTTGATGGCTTCATGGGGTCTTACAATCCTCCTGGGGGTTTTAAAAATGTGCATTTGGCTATATGCACAATTGAGAAAGCTAATGGCTTAATCAACAGGTACAGTACAATGTGGATCATTATGAGTGAGTTTTATTAGTGAATCTTTAATATAAGATAACAATTTCATTTATTTAATTGATTTAAACATGTAAATGATATTAATTATTTGATTCTCATTCTAAATATGTCCATTACATTTTACTGAAATCTTTGCATACATTGTTGTTAATTTTCTTTGCCTCCATCAGAGTGCATATTGATGTAAATTTTTAACATATATGTAAATCTTGTGTTCCATATTAGGGTACTTACATAGATTCTAATAAGTTTTATTGTTCCTTTACCATAACCTTAGCACTTTACAACTTCTATAGTGTGTTTCAGGTTATTGGAAGAAAAAAATTTTGATGATATTGGTTGTATTGTTGTTGATGAACTCCACTTATTAGGAGACCCACACAGAGGGTATCTATTAGAATTATTATTGACAAAAGTCAAATATATTTGCCAAAGGTTTGTAAATTTTGCTCATAATCAAGAATGTTGTTTACATATTTTAAAATATCGCAATCTAATATAATCACTTCTTTAGGGGGATGTCTCCTTGCATTCAAATTGTTGGCATGTCTGCTACTCTTCCCAATTTAAACCTTTTGGCCACTTGGTTAAATGCTACATTATATCATACTGAGTTCAGGCCAATTCCTCTTTTTGAATATTTAAAAATTGGGAAAACGGTTTATAAAGGCCCAGATTTAAATGAATCATTTGAACTTAAAACTGTTTGTGAGGTCCAGGTAATATACAGTTCTATTATATAATATATTTTCTTGTTTTAATCCTAATGAAGCAAGTTTGATAATTATAAATTATTTTCTTAATATTTCTATTGAATTTGTTCTATTGACTGATAGATATTTTAGGATAAATGCTATAGATAGTTATACAGTAAGCAGAGAAAACTTTATAAGGTCATTGAATGTGAAAATTATGGTACTTTATTTCCACCCTCAGGAATGGGGGGGTTTACGTCGACGTCAAAATCTTTCTTAATACTGATTTTATGCGAAAAATATAAAGACCACATTGTGTTTAAAATGAATTTACTGTCTTAGCACATTGCTTAAATGTATGAACTTCTAGTTTCTAACTTCCAGCCATAAAATGGAATTATTATTGGTATTCTATAATAATCTCAATTGGATTTTTAAATCTATATAAATAAAACTCTATGGTTTGTCTGATTTTCTATTTAAATTTGGATGGAGATAAGTTTTTTTTTTCATATTTCAGAATATTCTAAGAACTATGGCATCAAAATTGGATGTCTTGTTTCTTTGTCCACCCATTTGTTACTCAATCACTCAAAAACGGCTCTGAGGATTTCTTTGTAATTTTATATTTGTGAGTTAACTATCCCAAGTTACAACTTAGGCTATATGAAAATCCAAATTTTCAACTAGGGGGGGGGATTACTTCAATGTGAAAACACATATTCATCTTAATAGAATACATATCTTTGTTAGTATTGGTTCCCTCACTTAGTAATGAATTTTCTTTGTGACCTTTCGTAAAGATAATTATTTTTAGACTGGAATTGCCAATTTCTATTATTTTAAAATACAAAATTATCATTCTGCTCACGCATATTCTTTAAATTAATTTAAGGTGTTCTGGTGGTCATCCATTATGTCCTTAGGCTAAGTGAGGGTACGGCTCTTCTGAATACTTCTTTCCAGTTTTGATATCCACAAGATGGAGCCTGCCATCCTACCCAGGAAAAGTGTGCATGATCTGTCCCCTTGTCCATTTTCCTGGTACTTTTGGAAAATACTTCCAAATCCAGCACCGCCAGACTAGGTGTTAAGATTCGTTCCACTGTTTTCTTAAAGTTACATTTTTTATCCCAGGATTTACAACCTGAGATAGATTCTAGGTAATAATGAATTAGAGTTTGTCCTGTTTGCCCAGTCAGCAGCAATACAAGTTAAAGGACAACTATTTAACAAGTACTGTGTTAAATATGTTTCCTCTTTATGTTCTGTGTCGGTCTTCTCTCCCCCTGCCCCTCTCACACTCCCTCTCCTTTTTTTCTGTCCTCATATATTTCTTCATATTATCTTAAGCTATTTTCTCTGTCATGTCTATACTCCTTGACCACTCTCTTCCTTTATTTTCACTATATCCATAGTATTTGCTTCTGCTCCTTCTATGAGATCTACACCTTTGGGATCATTGGTATGGTGGTCTTTCCCTTGATCTATGCCTCTCCTTTCTGAACAAGGTATAACTTTTGGCTCAACTCCATTCAATGTGCCTTGAAGAGATGAAATTAAGATTTTACACCTATTGTTATTTGATGTTTTGGACTGTTTTACCAATAAATTGCTGTTGCTACAGTCCCAATTGAACTCACAAATTTACCTGTAGCAGGACCAAGGAAATGGCCAAGCCTGAAACAGTCCTTCTGAACCATTGTCTGATACTGGGGAGTCAGCTCCTTTCCACCCTAATGACGCATTGGAGATTGAGATAGTCTAGGTTGTGGGGGAGGTGGACAAATTCCATGGCTAGTTATGGAGGTGGAGGCATAGGAGGGTGGAGCTTGTTGAAAGCATGGTTTAGGAGGATCCCTATTTGGTGTCATACCTTGAGGAGGAGCAGGAAGGTGGCAGACCCTGATGCATTGACACAGGAAGAGTAGCTGTCTTGCTATCCTCTAAATGATGATTGTTCTTCCATCTACCATCCCTACAAACTGTTCTCTATTGATTTTTCCCTGCTATCCTATCAATTGTATGTCCTTTCCTCCATCATTTCATCATCACGAAGAACCCAAGACATGCTTTTTTAAACTCTAATTAATTCAATCTATTTTTAATTCACACCAAGCTTTCTAGAATGGCCCAATTATCTTGATGTATAAGTCATTTTGGTAGATTAGAACTTATGGGAAGGTTTGAATATGTTTTCACTTCTGGCCTCTTCACCCATAAGAATTAAATCATACTGTCTGACCTCCTTTTCAGGTAATGTAAAAGAACCGTTGGTCCTAATACCCATTAAAGAGTACCACCGACTACCACAACATATCTTTAACATTAAAAGACTACAGTCTATGATTTTTCTTTTCTGAAAGTTGCTCTATTTATCAACTAAATGCAAAATGGGCTCACTGGACAATGGATACCTAATTCTTGAACAAAACAATTGCCAATGAGTGCTGCAGTTACTTTCTCATCAAAAGGGTATTTACAGATGCGAGGACCTAGCCACTTCACAGGGAGAATATTTAAAGAACTTAATCCTTTCTGTCTGCCTTGTTTCCTACTATGCCTCCTAATTTTCTTTTATACCAAACTTCCTGTTGGCTTGGAAAATGGAGAAATCAATGATGCTTACACTTTAAATTATTGATCTCATACCACTAGCCTTTCTGTCAGGCTAAAATTCTATGATTGTTGAATGAAATATATTGTTTCTCAAGTCGGTTTTGTTGTTCTGCCACTGCTTGATGACATTCTGTGTCTATTCGGTGATGTCCATCCTCTAATCATGTTTCTGCCTTTCACCTTCTTTCTTTAATTGCACTTCTAAGTGCCAGTATAAATGTATGAAACGTATACTGATGGTCTTTCAATAATTTTGACCTTACATTAGGATAAACAAGCCCATGGGCTGGTCTATAAAAAGCATTTCTTCTGCTGCCCAACAACACACAAGGCTTCCGTCTTCACTTTTTTAATGGTGAATAGCAATTATTGTTATTCAATTGTTAAGTTCATTTTAAAACTTATTGTTTTTTTTCTATTGTTTGTTACGGTGTTTAGAATGATCCTGGTGATGTTGTGTCCATTTGTTTAGACACAATAATTCAAGGGTATTCTATCTTGGTATTTTGCCCTACCAAGAACTGGTGTGAGACATTAGCTGTCCAAATATCTTCAGAGATCAAAAGGTTGGGTAAGTTAACTTTTATTTAATAAGAATAACCTATTGTATCAGTACGATATTTAGCTAAAGACATCATTTAAATTCCTTCTATGTTTCCACTAGTACTATTTAACCTGCTATGGTTAGCAGTAGTACTAATTGAAGATTTTGTGGCTTAGTGGTGGTATACTGGCTGTATAAACTAAATAAGGAAAAGTTTATGAATGCAATTTTAAACATTTACCATCCCAGATGAATACATTATTAAGGACCTTAATATTAATATCAAGAGTAGTATGTGACTTACTAACTTCAAATAGAAGAGAAACCTTAAGGGGAAGATGTGTAAAATGACGGATATAAAGACGTATCTGACAAGGAATTCAAAAAAGTGAAGTATTTAAAGAATGACACTGTTACAAACCCTGATAGGATGAAGAGATCAGTTAGATTAATAATTAATAATTAACATCAAAGGTTTACATGATTACCTCCCCATCTGAAGTACTATAAAAAGTGAATCATGCACTAAATTCGCTAAAACCAAAACATGGAGGGAAGCTAAAAGCCCATCAGGTGTTTGCATAAATAGCAGATTTCCCATGTGCTGGAATAAGCAATGCTGATGATCTCACCTCACCATCTATTCTCCTATAGTATGAAGCTTAGGTAAACAGTGATAAAAATGTTTGCTGGACATAAGATATCTTGTGACTAAAATACTTATAATGAAAAGGAGATAAGTAGGAGTGGAGGTTTCAAAAAGGTTGAAACCAAAAACGTACAAATAACTAGGCTAAATTTTGAATTAGAGATAACATGCATAAGCCAATAGTTATAAAAAATTCAAATTTCAAAAGATTGGTTACTTAAAATTTTATGATTTGCCTCATAGTAATAGACATATTTTTCGTATATAAAAAGTACGAAGAAAACAAGGACATCTCTGCAAAGGATTGACACCACGGAGGAAGTCTAGAATCTTTTAGCCAGTGCCAGGCTATATAAAATTTGCCCAGCTTGCCCATGAGTCGGTCAGTTCTTTTTTTCTTATTAGTGAACTTCAGTGCAGTTCAGATTAGTGAACATCATTG
This sequence comes from Riptortus pedestris, assembly GCA_019009955.1. Lineage (NCBI taxonomy): Eukaryota > Metazoa > Arthropoda > Insecta > Hemiptera > Alydidae > Riptortus > Riptortus pedestris. The sequence continues at coordinate 89,165,681 of CM032228.1, forward strand.
ATCGTGAGTTATTGTTCTGAGTAATAAAAACTTGAAGTTAACAGTGCACATTGTGATTAGTAGTGAAGAATATTTTACCAAGTGTGTAAAAGTGAGTAGTAATTTCAAATAAATTGTGTCGTTAATGTTTCTGTGTTATTTTGTGATTCAAAAGAACCCTAATAATCAATGTTTATTGTTTTTGTAATAAACATAACATTATATTAAAATGAGGTTACAAAGTAGTTTCTTTATTAAGGTAATTTTAATGCAGAAATTTGGCTGGTAGTATGTGATGTTTTGCTCTTTTGCATTTCTCCCACAAATGGTGGGTTGGATAAGAAAATGGCCTGATATAAATTAGTCATAGAATTAAATTTTCCACCAGAATCTGCCATAAAATATACTCTTTGCCTTGGCAATTCCAAAGAGAGGTTTGCTTGAGAAGAACTGGAGAAGGTTTGGTTGTACCAACAAGGCAAAAGTTCATATGCCATAACTAAAACCTTCAAAGTTTAATTAGGAATTCTGAAATCTCTATATGTTTAATGGTAATGGGTGGGTGGAAAATTATCTGGGATACCCTTTATACATTCCTGCACACATTGTAATATTTTTTAAAATTAAATTGTACATAAAGTGTTTCCCTAATTTTCAGGAAATGAGAAAGACGATATTGGAATGTCATTGAGAAAGCAGTTGAATTCAAGAGGAATATTTGATACATTAGAGCAATTAAAGAAATGCCCAGCTGGACTAGAAAGAAATCTGGGAAAAAGTGTATCCTTTGGAGTTGCTTATCATCATGCAGGTGAATATTTCATAACAGCACTGGTAGTCATTTAAGTATTTAAAGTTGTTAACACCATGAAGGACTGTGTGTGCATGTACAATATATATTTGGTTTTTAATACTCTTTCTCTGTGTATTTTTTCAGTCAGTTCCATAAGGTTATTATACCATGTTTTGTATTATGACTGCAATGTTTACCATATTTTTGCAGGCCTGACTTTAGATGAGCGAGATATTGTTGAAGGAGGATTTCGACAAAATATTATCCGGGTACTTGTTGCTACATCAACACTTTCATCTGGAGTTAATTTACCAGCACGTCGAGTAATTATTAGATCACCTGGCTTTCAAGGCCATTGTATGGATATATTAACCTACAAACAGATGATTGGACGAGCTGGAAGGATGGGGAAAGATACATCAGGTAATTAGTTATTATTTTTAGTTTATTCATTATTCCAAATGAAAAATATTAATGAAAGAATTCCTCCAGCTAGAATGTTGGAATTCATTTGAGAAATCTATATGTTTTTTTAAAGGAGTAAATAAAAGTCTTATCACACAGGGGATGCATTAACTGAGCAGATTTCTCACGTGCTTTAGATATTTGCATTTTTCTCAAAACGTAAAAGTTCAATGATACCATTATTTTGTATTTGGGCTTCATATAAAGTACTTCATAATATAACAGCTTATTGTTAATATGACATGAGTAGGAGTGGGGGGAAGGATGAAAATAAAAAAAATCCCAATATCTCCGTTTATACTAAAGATAGAGAATAAATGTATATAACAATATTTATAGTACATGTAATTTGCAATAAGATTCGTTCTGTTCACTTTTTTGTTCCGACGTATAGAAACAGAGATATTTCGAAATTCTCCCCCCTTAAACGCCCCCCTCTCCCACCGGTTTGATTTTAGCTATTAACGAGCTCGGTCTTTAGTTTTGTATGAAATACTTGTATATCGAGTTTGGTTACGATCAAATAAGAATTGAGATCGCTAGAATGGTAACAGACAAGTATATATATTGTTCCGAAACCTACATACATGAAAAACTAAACAGAGTTAGTCACTTATTTAAGAAGTACGAAGTAGATCAAAGGGCCGACAGATTTTCTTACCCGTTCTCGGCAATATCCGTCCTGTTCTGGACATGCCTCGGCCTTCTCCTTTGATCCTGCCAAGCAATGAAAAGGGATCCAAGCCCACCCCAGTTTAGTTTAGTTTGTCTCAGCTCTCTTCAAGTGATCAACAGTGCATTCAGTGGAGCTTTAGTGAACAGTTGCAGTGTAGTAAAGTGTTTTATGTGAAGAACAGTCTCGTGCCGTGATTCTGTAAATAACAGTATAGTGTGTGTTTAAGTAAAAGGCAGTGCAGTGCCGTGTTTTTGTGAACTTCAGTGATCGTGAGTGAGTTATTGGACTCTGTAATAACAAGAACAGTAATAACAGCTATCAGTGCATACTGTGAGTAGTAGTTAAGAATAATTAACCAAGTGTGTAGTGCAATGTTAAATAAATTGTGCAGTGATAAAAACTCTGAAGCTTGGGTGTGTTTAATTTTGCAATCCAAAAGCACTCTAATAAATAACGATTATTACTGATTTTGTAATAAACGTAACAATATATATATAAATATGTGTGTGTGTGTGTAAAAGTTAAATCTTTTTTGTGGGAGTGTCAATGAAAACCCCAAACTCTTTAGGAATTAGGGTTGTCACTTAAATAAATTTAAATATGCACACGTTTTGGCATACCCATGTGTAATTCTGTCCAAGAACATGTGTGTATAGGCATACATTATTCACAGCATTCCCTTTGGTATGAAATTGCCAAACTTAAATTCTTTCAAATATTTTTTAAACCGATACATGAAGATTTTTATTTTTAGGGGAAAGTTACTTGATATGTACTGAACTTGATAAAACTTGGGGGAAACAGCTTATTACATCCTGTCTGCCTCCAGTTGAGAGTTGTTTGGGATTTGGAGATTTGTCAAATAGTTTAAAAAGAGCATTATTAGAGGTATTAAATATTCTTTCTGCATGCATTAGTTTGAATTGTATTGTTATTATTCATTTGGCATAATGCTAGGTTATAGCTGGAGGTGTGGTTACAAACAGGGATGAACTACAGGAATACACGAGGTGTACCTTACTTGCAGCAAGTGCCAATGATGAGCGTATTTCGAAAGCAATTGATTCATGTACCAATTATCTAAAGCAGAATGAATTCATTAAAATAGATTTAGATGGAGGCGTTTTACCTTCTTCTTTAGCAGAAGCTTGTTTAAGCTCATCTGTTCCTCCTGATCAAGCATTATATCTTTTAAGAGAACTTCACAAAGCCAGACAGTGTTTTGTTCTTGACTCAGATTTACATGCTATTTACCAGGTAAATGAATGAGATAAATTAATGATATAATAGTCTGCATTAAATAGTAAATTTCTTACTAATGATTCTAGGTAACACCATATTCTATCTGTGATAACTGGAATGTAGATTGGATGAGAGTGTTCACAATATGGGAGGAACTTCCTCCTAATTTACAAAAAATTGGAGATTTAATTGGTATTGAGGACCGATTTTTGATTAGAGCAATGCGCAGTACTATAAATTTGAATGCTGAGGAGTATGTAAGTTGAAGCTTTATTTATAAGTTTATTATTACAGTAATTATTTAATATTTGTTTATGGAGATAAACACACACTGGGATACGGGATTTTTCTCTGCTAAAAATGTTATTTTAAAAAATTTCCCTTTCTTAAATGTGTTAGGTACCATTTTTTTAACATTTTTTATGCTCTTCTACCTGCCAGTCATTCCTCTCAAAAGTTCAGTAGTATTTGCACTTTCTTGTACAAATTAAAGGAAGTGTAATCGATAAAAATTTCAATGGAATTATCTGTTTTCACCTTCACTGAGCCCATTTTGCCTAGTATTGGAATGATGCCTGTACACATGTATGATGTACACCCCATAATTCAAAAGTGACTAGTCTTAGAACGCTGTAATTTCATAGTTAGGACTGTTGTAATACCTATAAATTATGTTCTATGATACTTCTTTAGTCCAATGTATTAGAACTATGTTATCATTGGCACTTTCAAATGAAATAATTTTAAATGAAATCCAACTAAATATTTTATTTCATTTAATAGTACATCTGGTGCCAAGATGAGATTTTCTTTTTAAATTAAAAACTTTATTAATCAGTATTAGAGAATATTTGTTGTTGTTGTTTTTTTTTCTCATACATTGCAATGGTAAATGCTCTAGATTCAGATTTATGCATTAAGAATGTATGTTGTTTTTATTTTTTATTCTCATACATTAAAATAGTAAAAGCTCTAGATTCAGATTTATGCATTAAGAGTATATATTTAGTCTAGGTAAATTATGGATGTCTATTGCATAGCATGGAGCACTACAATATTATAGCTATCTTACTAATGAGTACAGGTTCTTATCGAAATCTGAGAAAGAGCCGAATGTCATGAAAGACATTAATTCCCACTATCCTCCCTTTAAGCTGATTCTGTTTATCTAATCAGTGATTATTTGATGTGAGTGCATGTATTTAATCATACTGCGATTTAGCGTCTCATGGGAGTTTGCTGATTTGGAGATTCACTATTGTATATGAAGATAATGATAAATTAAATGAAAAGATTAGGAATGTTTTACTTTACATTTAAATAAAATTTATGAGGTCTAGTTTCAAATAATGCTAAAATATTAAATGACAGGAAAAACTCCAGTCAGCTAGCATTGGCTATTTGATAGTATTCACATTTAATTGTAAACCTTCTAGGCTCACAAAGTATCCATACATAAAAGGTTTTATACATCTCTTGCACTTCAAGATCTTGTTAATGAAGTTCCTCTGAATGATGTAGCAGAAAAGTTTGGATGTACCAAAGGAATGTTGCAGTCTTTACAACAATCAGCTTCCACATTTGCAGGTGTGCACATTGTCTATTTATTCCTACATTTTATATTTTTAATTATTATGTTTTACATTTTATAAATTACTATTTAATGTTTATACAAATGCATTAGGTATTTAATACTTTTTATTTTAAAAAAACAACCTTTGGTAATGAAATTATTGTTGTCTCATAGTAGATTTAGACTGTCATCTCAGAAGTGAGTCAGCTGATTAACACCAATAGTAGTGTGTAACAAAATGGTGGGGGGGATACTAAAGGCTTTTCCAGAATTATATAAATAAATCATTGGTGGAAGAAGCAAAATATTTAAAGAAGAAACTGGGAACAAAGGAGAAATAGCTAGCATACAAAATGTATTTATAGTTTGAAGACGAGAAAGAGACCAGAACTGGATGGTATAGGAAATGAAATGTTAAAAGCTGGCAGAGAGCTGCACAGCGAACTTTCTTACTCTGTTGCCAACCACCTTCTGGCCTTAACCAATTTTCATGAGAAAAACCATTGAATACAAGCTATCTCTTTACCTTTGTTTTTTAGACTTTTTGAAAGCTTTTGATTCCGTCTTCTATAATTATGTTATTACAGTCCTAGAGATATAGGAGTGCATATCACAAAAATAGAATATGAAGAAAATGGAGCTTCCATAGTGACCAACCTAGTAGGCTCGATTTCCACAAGGAGATAATGCATCACCACCTCTTTTTATAAATATTCTAAAGATGGTTAATAAGAGAACATAAAGGCTTAACACAATGTCCATAAGAATAAATGGAAACATGTTTAGAACCTTGAAGTTTGGAAACTCAGAAAAACCTGAAAAATATGTAGTAAGAATTTTTCTAGGAGTATCAAAAAATGAGCTTGAAGCTAAGTTACAGAAAAACAAAGCTTATGAGAACCAAATAGAGATAGAAATATAATTGATGGCTTAACGTTCTTTAGTTAAATAAGCACCAATCACATCATTATTTTTTATTTGATTGTAATATATACATATTGAAAGATTATAAAAATAAGGAGCTAAGTACACTTCAGTGAACGGCTGAAGAAAAAACAGACTTTAACAACTTTCTGTTGTTCACAGCTGGCAAGCTCCGTTGCCATGGCAAAGCTCACCATGTTACCATGACAAGGAATGCTGCCGCAACAATGGTAACAAGCTGCAATATATGTAAGAATTTGTCTACCTAGGTCAGTGGTTTCCTCCCATGATAATAACTCAAAAGAAATTCGAAGGGGAGCATCCCAAGTATGCAAAAAGTTCTGGGTGTTGAGATTCATAATGAAGAGGGACTACCGTTTAGATTGGAAAAATAAAGTTTTTGAACAGTGCAGTAGCCCTCTGTATGTTATGTAAAATAAACCTGGTGATCTATAAAAGCCCAAGAAAAGAAGTTACAAATATTGGAGCTCTCCAGAGAGAGATATCCTCAACAAAAGTATAAAACAACAGATTAGGGAGCCATGCAATAAGGAACCAAACTGGCAAAGAAGGATGTCCCTGAGCATACACTAAATAGCAATGACTTGGGCAGGACATGAGGCTCAGCAGGGAGGAAATGTGAACAATGCTGACTGTACATGCCTTAAGGAAGAAAGACAAGATGAGGCGGACAGCATGGTCTGATTGCATGTGGAACAAGACTGGTGTAGAGTGGATGAGGATTGCAAGGAACAGAAGAATGTGGATGGAAATTTCGAAACACCAATCGGTGAACTCCTCTCCTCAGTAGGAAGACACTATAGGAAGTTAGACCGTTGCTCCGAATTTGATCAAGTCCCAGTGATAGTAAATTGCTTAATTTAACAATATAAGGCTACTTTGTTTGTTTTTCCCTTTAAATTCTCTTAAGAAGAAATATATATATTTCTTCATTTACATTTAATTGTATCTACTATCATAAATAAAGGCCTTAATCATTCATTCATACCAGGAGTGATACAAACTAACAAGATTCCAATGTGCAGGAATGACGAAAAGATGACATCTTTTCATACCCTGTTCTCTATTTTGCCTTAGAAAGAATCTTATGAAAATGAGAGTGAAAATTCAAGTGGGATGTGGAAATGTGTAGGGATATATATATTTATTTATTGATTTATATAGTTCTGTATTTGTATATGAATTCATGAAAAGTTGTGAAACTATTATAACTATAAAATAAAGTATTGATCTTCAGCCTATTCAGTAATTATAAGATGTTTTTAAATTTGATATATTTATGGTTTTCAGCTATGGTAACTAGCTTTTGTAGAAAGCTTGGCTGGGGTGGCCTAGAGGTCCTTCTTTCTGAACTATCTTCACGAATTCAATTTGGAGTACAAAAAGAATTACTTGACCTCCTGCGCTTGGACTGTATGACAAGTCTAATAGCACGCTCACTTTTCAGTGCTAGTATTACTACACTTTCTGAGCTAGCTTCATCAACTCTTCAAAATGTACAACTTGCAATTAATAAAGCAAAGCCATTTCAAAGGTAAATTCTTATATGAGCCCTTTTAAAGGTAAGTTTTTATATTTGAATGAATGAAAAATCTAAAATTTGAAATTCAATATTAATTATGTTTTTCAAAAATTGAATTTTAATTGAGGAATTGGAACTACTTCATAATTCCTCTTCACAATAGTAAAATACCTTATAAATATAAATTAAATACTATATATTAATAATTTTTGCTTTATTTGCAAAGACGGCTACAAAATTGTTTAAAAACCCCAATATGGTTTAAAAGTAAATAGGAGGGGGGGGGGGGTGGAAATGTTAAGAGGGTTGCCTGGATGCATTCGTTTGGTCTTATCTGTTCCTCACCTACCTATTCTCACTTCCAACCCAAACACATGCCCCTATAGATACTTTTGAACTCATATTTAAAGATCATACAATCAAATCCCACCCACACCTGGGGAAAACTTCCGTTTTGAAAATATAAAAGCAGCTGAGGACCTCTTGTTTCTACATTTCCCCTAGGTAGGAGGGTCCGTTCAGTGGATTATAAAGAAATTACAGGCTGCTACCCTGTTTTAAATATTTGTAGTGGCATAGCAAACTTTTTTAGTGAACTCATTACTAAAAACAATCAACTCGATCAGGCTAGTCTTGAACTCTCCTGATTTATGAGGAGATATCAACATCAAACACACAGTGCTAGCACCTCTTATGTACCATCTCGCTTAATGTTTTCCCACTATTTTCCCATCTTTCCTCAACACTGAGGTCTTTGTGGCTCCATTGCTGGCACTGATTTTGTTGTCTTTCCTTGTAGGTATTCTTCATTGCCTCAACCAATAACTTGCCCATCCCAATCAGTATGGCTTTGTATCATTTATTATTTTCCTCAGTGCCAGTAGCTGACTGTACCTTGAAGAAGTGATCTGACTCATATTCTGTTCCTTAGTAGCTTTGTTCATTAGAAATGTGAAAGGAACTCCACCACTCTAGCAATTTGAACTTTTCCATATTTTTTTTGTTTTTCTCCTTATGAGAGTACATGTTGCCATGACCTTCACATCCCTAAGCACAACATATTTTACTTTTTATGTGCCATTATCAATTGGACCTCTTGTAGAGCTACTATGTCCACATTACACAGCACCCCCCACAGTCTTCAAAGTTCTGCTTGCTCCTGGTTAAATCCTTTTATGTTCTTCTTTGATTTATGTGTATCTGAATAACTTAGCAAGACCTGGTGTTTGTTAGGACAGAGGGGGGGGGGGGCTGTACTAACTAGGTGGAACTTTTATTATTATTTAAGTTGGGAATACCCACCTCCATGCTCATCCCTCCATTTTTACCCAAGTTTGGGACTTTGGACTGGGAGCGACCAGTCTCCTGGCGGGGCCCTAGTAGTCACCATCTATAACAGGTAGAGCATACTTTGGGTGAATTTAATTCCCTGTCCACAGATGAAGTATATTGTTTTAGTAGGTTATGAATACCTTCTAGATACATTATTTTATTTCTACATCCAGACAAATAAATGCAAATACTTGTAGTAAATGATAATAGAATTCATAGATAAGGACAACAAGATTTCAGCACCTGCGGGAAATAGTTATTCTGCACTGACTTAGAATGAAGCTTAGGGAATGTTTCAAACAATGAATTTAATGCTGATTCAACTATTGGGTAAACATTTTGGAAGTCTCATACAATACAAAATGCCTGTGCATGCAAAGTATACTCAAATGGAGGAATGTATTATAACTGATGATAATGTGGTAGTGATTAAAAATACTCCTTAAGAGAAATTTATTAAAATTTAAGGCTAACAACTTTCCAAGCTACCTGATCTACGCTTAAATAAATAAATTAAATTCAGTTCATACTGGTTGTGATAAGTGTAAACAAATAACTATATGTGTATAATTCATAGATAATTTTGTAATATGATATTTTAACTTACTATTCTTTTCTTTACAGTGAACTAATTGAAGTTGAAGTATGTGATAAAAAAAATGTTTACTTACCTGGCCGACCTGGTTTATCTGAAAAAGAAGCAGCTTCCCTCTTAATACACGAAGCAAGAAGATTTCTTTTGGTATTTAACAGTACACAGTTGTTTCTTTTTTATATTCATTAAAATTATATTCTACATTTTCCCTTATTTAATTTTTCAGAAAGAGATGGGTGTGAAAACTGCTGAATGGGAAGAGAACAGATCTTTAGAAACTGAAAAACTTTATGGAAATTCAACAGTTTTACCAGATGGTTATAATGATGAAAATAACACTGTAATTGTTGAATCTTCTTTCCATATTGAAAATATTGGAACCCATATACTGGCATGCAAAAGTCCTAATAAGAGAAACAATGATAGTCTACATGCCAGTGATGGAAATGACAGATTTGGTAAGTCTTCATCAGTAGAATTGAATTTAAATTGTTCTGACAAGGAAATAACTGAGCAAAATGATTGTTCACTGGCTGATACTCAACTAATATCTAGTACAGAACAACAAAATATTTCACCAATTAAAAAAAATTATATAGTTGGGATGACTATTATTCCTGAATCGCAAGACATGGCTCAATGCAATGAACAAGATTCTTCTGCTTTATTACCTGAAAATGAGAGAGTTATCACTCAAAATTCTGAAAAAATAAATGCAGATCTAGATGTGAATGATTCTGTCTTTAAATTTCCTGACACTCCAGAGTATAAGAAAGACCCAATTCAAAACATAGCATTGAAGTCTTTTGCGATTTCAGATTCAGTTGACTTTCCACTCTTCGAATGCAATGCAAAAATTAGTAGCAGTTTCCTAACAGAGGATAAAAAAAGTGTTGACAAATTTAGTATGGAAGTTATGCAAGGAAGTCCTAATAAAAGTGATGCAGATTTTATAGGAAGCATTTTTGATAAATTAGATAATAACTGCTCATCTTTAAAGTCTAGTACTCCTGTGAACAAAATATCTAATGACGATATATCAAACTGCAGCAACAATGATCTGTTTTCAGACTCTCCTAAATTGGAAAGCACTGAAAATAAAACTATTACTACTAATCAAATCTTAGAAGACTTTGATCCTAATTGGGGTGGTGACAGTTTGCTTGAGGTCTCACAAAAGTTTGAAAAAACCTCATTTTCAAGTAACCCGAGAAGTGCAAAAAGGAAATTAAATCTTGTTGATGTTGAGGAAGGTTTTTCTTCCAAAAAGAAGTTGCGACTTTGTGAAGATATTGTAGATATTAAACATATATCTCCTTATTCTTTTAAATTAAAAGAAGATTCCTTTGGAGACAGTTCAATGTTTAATACTCAGTTGGAAAATATTGTTAAATCAAATGAAAGTAAATATCTTCAATCGTCTTCTAAAGAAATTAAATGTATTAAAGGAAATGATGATGTTAGTTGCCAGAAAGGAAAAGATTTAAAGTTTGAATCTCGAACAAAGTCTGATGGTTATTTAGTAACAAATAAAAAAAATCCAGATGATTTAAAAACCATTTTGAGTAACACAGTTCTAGCATCAGTGTTTGATGGTTCATTTAATCTAGATGAAATAATAGAAGATCCCAAAAATGAATTACAGAAAGACTCACTTGAAGATGTACATATATCCGATACTGAAGATGTGATTTCTAGGTAAGTTCTTTTGTCAAATGGGCTTATTAATCATTTTCCAATCATTAGAGTTAGTTTATAAATTTTTAAAATTTGTTATTGCATTTTTGTTATTATTGGAAAAAAATAATCAGCACTCTTCAACAAATTTTTGACTCACCTATTTGATAATAAATTCTTAATTTGTTGGAAGGGTCATTAAATTAAATTTTTCTTCTCCTTGAAATCTCTTTATTATACGTTGCCCTGCATATTTCTTGAACAATGTATATATATATATATATATATATATATATATATATATATATATATATATATATATATATTAAATTGGGTTTAAAATATATTCTTTAAACCACAACGTAGTTGTGGAACATGTATTTCAAATGTTTAGGCTTCATGCCACCGACCCATTCCCTTTTTAGCAGATTTCCCTTAACCCTTTCCACTCCAATGTCGAGTGTCACTCGACACTGATTTTGTTCCACTAGCTCCACTGTCGACATGGTGTAATACCTCTTTTTAAATGGAAAATTTTAAAACAGGAGGGATTTTTGTTACTGAAATGTTTGAGTCACGAATGAATGAAACATATTCTAGAATCGTAAGATACTATAATTCAATTAAATTTTATCGATGCTACATAATAAAACTAGTTGTTATCGCACCGTTATCTGTTTGCGTCGTAAACAACTTATCTCTGTGCATCATCGTGTTTGTTTTCATGCAAAGACATGTAATGTCATGTATGGTGTGAATTTTCCTGGCGGATAAGACTGTGACTGAATCAATTCGCTGTGGGGCACGGACACGGATTGATGGTGCAACAAGTAACGCGTTTTGAAAGTAGTGATCGGTCGATTATAATTGCATATAAGTATAATAACCCTCCATACTGTCGTTTTTTTTTTACAAAAAACACTAAAAGTAAAAAAAAAATCGGATCGAAAAAGTATATAGAAAGAATCAATCTTATTGCAAATTAAATTTACTATAAATAGTATTATATACATTTATTCTGTATCTTGAATATTAACCGAGATATTTGCATTTGTATTGTGTGTGTGGTCAGCAGGAGTCGGCTATGTTTGGGACTATCCACCGAGAGCTAGTGCGGCTGTTTCCTATTCCTCCCTTGTGAATAGGTCTAGAGATACCTTCCTACTATTGTTATTATTAGGCAGATTTCTCTATTGTAAAACTTCACGTGGGAAATCTGCTTAGTTTACGCAGCCCCTGCATAACAGACTTTTTTTAATGCTCATTTTGACTTATGTTACTGTTAGTATTCCAAACTATTTATCACCTCTATAGTAGTGTCAAAATCCATTAAAATTCCTTTTTAAGCAAATTTTTATTTAGGAAATAGCCTGTTATTGTAAATCGCTAGGAAAGACCTGGACCCAGGACTTGTGTTTGTGTGTGTGAGAGAGCGTGTGTGTGATTGTATGAAGCTAACACCTCCATATGTATTAGAGTTGCAAACATTTTTTTTTTAAACTTACAGATTATTTTAATTTTTTGTTATCCCATATATATATATATATATATATATATATATATATATATATATATATATATATATATATAATTGTAACCTCTGTCTGTACATTGATTTTTTCGCGAAATTTCACGATAACTTTTCGTTTCACATGTCATTGACACCATAACTGCATTTTGTTTTTTTCGTGTATGTTTGTTTGTTACCTTTTCACGCATAAACGGCTGAACCGAATTTTATGAAACTTGGTGTGTATATTACTACTGACCCAACTTAGACTTTAGGCTATCTTAATATTCTCTGAGACGAACAGGAGTGGGGGTTATAAGGGAGGCCATAAATTAAAAATAGCGATATTTCATTTCCTATTGCATTTTCGGCAATTATGCACATAACAAAAGTTGTTTATTTTGTTATTTGGAATAACTTTTGTTATATACACTTTTGTCGTATACCTAAGTATAAATGAGTTATACGTTAAAAACTACTGCGGAAGTCAACAATTTTTTTTGGCACAAAAACTAAACCGAACTCAATAAAACTCGATGTGCATATTAGCACTAACGCCTTTATTATAATAAGCTATACTAACATTTCTAGGGACGGGCAGGAGTGAGGGTTGTAAGGGAGGCCTGAAATTAAAAATAGCGGTATTTCGTTTTCTATTGGTTTTTCTGCATATATGCACATGACACAAGTTGTTTATTTTGTTACTTAAAATAACTTTTGTTATATTCATTTCTGTCGTATAACAAAGTATAAACGAGATATACACTAAAAGCTAGAGCGGGGGCCAACAATTTTGTGTGGCACTAACTATTGAATCGAACTTAAAACAACTCGGAATGTGAATTAGCATTAATTCTTCCATGATTATAAGATTTATTAAAATTTTTAGGTCCAAACGGGAGTGGGGGTTATGAGGGAGGCCTGAAATGAAAAATTGTGATATTCCGATTCCAATTGGTTTTTCAACGATTTTGTATAAAAATACAATCATTAGTCAGTCAACGATGATTTCCCGGGCATTGCCGGGTATATTAGCTAGACCGTATGTACAAAATACGTACATTATAGATGATATTTAATTATAATAAATGCTATCCATGATTATGATTTGAATTAGACACGGTGTGTCAAACAGTGGAGAGGGAATGATTAGAGACTTATTTTCATTTATTCTTCAAACGTAAAATTGTTTTCCCTTAAGTCGCCCAAGGGACCCTTACGGGGAAAAGAGCGCCTAGACGGGAAAAGCAGTTCTACACATAGAAGCATTGCCAAAAACAAAATAAAATCTTTCTGTCTCAAATGATTTCCCGAGCGAAACCGGGTACCTTGGCTAGTATATATATATATATATATATATATATATATATATATAGAGAGAGAGAGAGAGAGAGAGAGAGAGAGAGAGATGGAAATATTTATGGTTTTATTTTTTTTACCCCTCGTACAATTTCTGCTAGGGACATCCTATGTGGTCTGTAAAATGTGTCCAAATATGTAGGTAGATGAAAGAAATGGCTACACTTCCACTGTAACTATTTATTAAAATGACAGAGCACTTTCTATGCAGTGCATCATCGTCAGTCCACTGTTGACACAAAAACAATAATTACTTATCTCTATTAAAATATTTTAGGTAAAGGGTAAAATAGATAACATCATCATATAACAATAAAAACTATCTTTCTTAAAACTAAATAACACATAAAACCTTTCATACATCAACAGGCAATTTTTTTTAATAAAGTAAGTAAAGTTAGAACATTAAAACCATCTAAAAAACTTAACATAGACTATTTCCTTTGTCTAAAAAGTCTATTTGAAGTTTTTTAGATGGTTTTAATGTTTTACTTTTCCTTACTTAATTTAAAAAATTTGCCTGTTGCTGTATGAAAGGTTTTATGTTTTATTTAGTTTTAAGAAAGATAGTTTTTATTGTTATATATATATTTTGCCTCCCACCAAAGCCATTTGGCAGGCCATGACCCTTCATAATGCTGATCCAACGATTTTTTAATTAAAAAACCTCTTGACTAGATAGGAAACACACTAGAGTTACAAGGCTTTGTTAATTAAAGTGGCATTTTAATTCAGCTTACTCTGATAGGTAGAAATACAAATAATTTCTCTTCAAAATATAATGATTAGAGGCCTTGAATGAGTGGATGTGGTATTTCCACCTTTCACAAACGTAAAATATTTGATCATATTCACCACAATTTCACTCACATTGTCTTCCTCCCCAAGAATAGAATGAAGACTGACCCGGGTGAAATTTTTCTTCCAAAAATTGTTCACCATCTTCGTGAAAGTGGGAAATTGTGGGAGTCAAAAGTACCTGAGTCCTTTTTCTATCACTTTCGAAGAAGACTTCTTCATCTGCAGTTACAGCAACAGCCTCTTGAGTCACTCTCCATGTGCATCTTGCCTACCTGCTCCATGTTAACTCTTTGTTGGTACTCATAGTTAAATAGGCATTAAAAGTATGCCTATTCTCACAAAAATTCAAAACTTAACTGGCAATTGATAACGAAAGTAATGTAATGTGGTTGTAAAGGCTAAAAGACAGGTGACAGGTATTTTTTTTTCTCATAGTATCCCTATGAGGAGTTATTTATTTGAATACATGTTCCATTGCCACATGGCGTATTACATGTATTATTATGTTTAAATACACTTTTATTTTACAATATATATATATTCCCTTATAGCCCCCATTCCTGTTCGTCTCAGAGGATATTAATATAGCCTAAAGTCTAAGTTGGGTTAGTAGTAATATACATACCAAGTTTAATAAAATTCGGTTCAGCCGTTTATGCGTGAAAAGGTAACAAACAAATAAACAGACACCAAAGAAACAAAATGCAGTTATGGTGTCTATGACATGTGAAACGAAAAGTTATCGTGAAATTTCGCGAAAAAAATCAATGTACAGACAGAGGTTACAATGTTATATATATATATATATATATATATATATATATATATATATATATATATATATATCATTTTGAACGAAACCCATTTTTTAATAAGGGAAATCTGTTAAAAACACTAATGCAAATGCTTAAAACTGCCACTACTCAGTTAAATGGTTAATTCTCAAACCTATATATTCTGATAGTAATGAACATTTGAACAGTTTCCTATTGACCCCTATCATAGCTTAAGAAATATACAATTTTGAATGTAGTAAGTCGCCATTGACCCTTAGTTTCACAGTGAGTATACCTTAGTTAGCTGATCAGATTGGGGATAATAACTGGAAGAGACGTGTACAGTAAAAACTGGAGTTAGTGACACAATCTGCTTTGAGCTTATCCCTGGATTAAGACATGCAAATTCATTATTTACTGCTTTAATTTGCCCTTTAGCCAGCCATCCAAAAAATAAAGACAAGCCATCACAGTTAATTTACAACAGGCTCTGGCCTCCTGAATGACCCAATGTGTGCATCATTGGCTGGTGTTGTGGAAGTGGTTAGCATTAGTGGAGATCTCAGGATGTTAGAAGCGATTTGTCTCCCAGTTTAACCAAAGACTTGCCCAACAAATCATTATGGACAACCCCATAGGAAAAAAGTTGTAATGAAACTTTGAGAACAGTAACAACATATTAACGTAGTTCTAGGAGTAATGTTTTTACTTGAACAATCATCATACTTAACACCAAAAAGAAAGGGTTAAGATTTTGATAAAATTGATATTTTAGTATTTCAGCTCAATTATTCCTAAAATAATTTTTTAAAAAGTTTTATATTTAACAAATGTGTTTTAATTTTCAGGTCTCCTGAAAAAACTCAGAAACCTAGAAAGAATCTGACTGTGAATAAAAAGAAAATTAGTAAAAGTTTAATGAGGAAATCAAACTACGATAATTCACCTTGTAAGTCTTCACCAATATCAAGCCCTACCAGAATTGCATCTCCCTTAAAATATCCACCAATTGGACTAGATATTTTAAAAGTTTACAAATCTCCAAGCAGGACAAAGATGTCCAATTTAACAAAAACACCAGACAATTCTCCCAAGGAAAATAATAAAA
Organism: Riptortus pedestris; assembly: GCA_019009955.1. Classification (NCBI taxonomy): domain Eukaryota; kingdom Metazoa; phylum Arthropoda; class Insecta; order Hemiptera; family Alydidae; genus Riptortus; species Riptortus pedestris. The sequence continues at coordinate 89,182,034 of CM032228.1, forward strand.
TGCCTATAACTCCGTTAAAATCACAAAATCATGATAATTACGTTATTGATGTGTTAGCTACAGAAAATGCTGGTATAATTATTGAGGAAATAATCAAATTGAACGAAGTAGCTGTAGTCATTAAAAGCAGAAAGATATTAGATAAAGTTACTCAACAGGCTCAGATCGGTGGCAGAATTGTGAAAACTATCTTAAAATCAGAGACAGAACCCCAGTTCAAAGATGAAGATGAAGCGTTAATTAGCATTTATTTTTTTGGAGGTTCATCTGTCTATTACTTCAATATGTTAACACTTGGTAAGTTATTCCATAACATATCATTAATATATTTAATTCATAATTTTCAAAAACTGAATGAACTAAATTTTTCAGGTCCTTCTCATTACAGACTTCTCAAACATTTGTTAAGCCAACCCTGTTTAAAACTATATGCATTTAATATAAGGTCCCAGCTGAAACTGTTTTACAAATGCTTTGGGTATTTCATTTCCTGTAAAATATTCGACTTATCAATTGCAGACTGGACATTGAATCCTGAAGAAAAACATAAAACACTTAATGAAGTGGTGAGTATAGACACCTACCTTTTAGTAACTCCATCCTTCGGCTGTTCGGTGTTTGAACACTCCCACTCCTCTTCCACCTGTGTGCTAAACCCCAGCTCATTTCTTCTCTGTCTGGGGTTGCCTCCCATTGACCCTGCATTTTTTTTTTTTTTTTTTCGGTCTTACCACTAGAGTTAAACAAAACAATTTTGATTCGATTGGGAATTCAATGAATAACAAATCATTTAGGAATTATTTTGAATATTCTTGCCCTTATTAATTCAGTTAGATTGGGAGAAGATGAGGGGGGAAGGGGAGAGGAACCGATTCTGATAGGTATGATGAGGTGGCTCACCCGTACAAGTTCTTGTGTCTGCCACTTCCTTAGATGGTTTGTTCACTCACCCACTCCCACCAGTAGTCCCATTCAAAACTTTAAATATCTGAATAAAGAAAAGGTTGTCATAAGGGTTCTCTATAAACTAAGCAGGTTTCCCACATGTTAGAATGACACTGTAAGTTTAAGTTGTATTCTCTATTTCTCCCATAATCATAAATCTATATAAACAGTACATGAAATTTAAGCTGAACATGAGTTATTGAACGATACAAGTCACTTTGATCTTTAGTTTTACATCAAATAAAATATCGAGTTTGATAACATACTGAAATTACAACCCCTTGAGAATTAACAGACAAAACATATATTTATATACACGCATATGTGAGCAAGCACACACTGTAATGAGAAAACCGAATATCTGAAAATGGGGTGCTGGTGTTGTAAGAATTGATTAAACTTGAAGAACTGCTTAATGAGTTTATTAAATACAAGCCAGCTTATGAAGTATAATCATTTTTTGAATGATTTACTTAATTTCATAGCTCCCAACTAGCTTTTAGTATTAAAACGCTAAAAATAGTTCTGTTTGTTTATTTGCCTACACTAAAACAAACGAAACAATTACCATTTTAACATATTTTTTAAAGAGTATTGCCCAAAAGTGCATGAATGGTTTGTTTCAATGCCTGAATATAATATGCACACACCAGCACACGTCGCATGCATCTCCCTATCAAATAAGAATCACTGGAGAAACTATAATTTACCTGATTTGTCAGAATTTTAATCTGTCTTTTGGCTATTCATTGTTTAAATGCATGTCCAAATTATACTGATGTAGGAAAAGAGGATGGGTCATCCATAGGTAACCTCTCTTCTAGAGTGATAATAAGGCTTCCTTGACATTTTTTATAAACATATAATTTATTTCTACTTAAATTACTACATAAACTTTATTTCATACACAATTAGGAAAACATTATTTACAAGTTGAAAGTTTTAGCTTGATTTATCATTAGTTTTATTTCTTCATCATCTCTTCTATTAAACGTTCCTGCTTCGCCTTTGATCTTTCTTCTTTAAGCTTTTTCTTTTGGGCTCGTTCTTTAAGTATTAACATTTCTTTAAATTTTTCATCTTTTTCATCTAATCTATAACCAAAATGTTTGCGTACCTCCTCTATTAAAGCATCTTTTTTTGCTTTCGCCTTAGCTAAATCTGCTAATTTTTTTGCTGCCCTATCTTCTACTTCTTTCTTCCATTGTGCTAATTTGTTAATATTACTTAAAATTTTCTGTTGCCTTTCATTTATTTTATTATTTTCTTCTTCTATTTTTTCTTTCTCTTTTGTTATCATTTCATGTATTGTATAAGGGAAAGCAATCCTTTCATATTCAACAGTATTTTCAATATCATTAACATTTGGCCAAAGAGTTCCTGGATTAATTTTGCTTTGGCTGCCATACCTACCAAACATTCTTCTCTTATATTGTAGAGTTAGATGAGCATCATCCATTGGCTTAGTATATGGGACCTTATGATGAATTATGTTCTGATGTTGAGGATTTAACCTAGATTTATTCCTCTTCATTTCTAACTGTTGTTCTTTTTCCAGCATTCTTATTTCATAATCATCATCTGATATAGAATATACAGCTGCTTCATCTTCTTTCTTTTCCACAGTGGATGAGCTCCATCTTACAGAGGAATTCATTTTCCTTGATACATTTATAGACCTTATATTACTATGCCCGTTTCTCACTAATCTTACGATTTTCAGAAACTCCATTTTGGAAAAGAAACAATATACTAAACTGTAACTAAAACAGAAATTTCATAGTCGTTTTCTATAACCATGGTATAACCTCCTCCTAACTGTTTATTTTGTTGTTACCGCTCTACTCCATATGTATTCATCTCTTATAGCTTACTTTTACTGATTTGCATCAATAAAACCTCTGAGCTGAACAACTTCTTAAATTTCACTCATTTATTCTCTCCGTAATTATAATTAAAATTGCAACAATTGTCACAAATACCAATTTAACATTTCTCCTATTTATTACAGCAATGGAGCATCCCCTTTTATTAAACGCATATAAGAGTAACTCAAATATTAGTACACTCTTATCAAGCGAACCTTTAAAAAAGTTAATCACAAATAAAAACATTTTAGTATCTGGAAGGGGGGGGTGGCATCCTCATGGCTCACAGGCAGAATTATTCACGTTACACGTTATGCTACATTAAGATTAGTGACATGCAACATTATGCTCTTGGAATCAATTTCTCTTTTTTACGTATATTTACCTTTTACCACTATAGATGTCGCAATTTTATTACGATCGTTACCAAACCCGATATTTAAGCTTTTCGTGCAAAAGGAAGAGTTAAATCTGTTATCGCCCGAAATCTGACAAGGAGGTTGAAGGAAAATCAAAATGATCCAAAATATATCCAGTAAACCCTCTCTCCTATTCATCTCACATTATTATTTATTTACTTCCACTTTACCTAAAATCTCAATTAGCAATAAAAAAAGTCCGTCACGCAGGAGCTGCGTAAACTAAGCAGATTTCCCATGTGAAGTTTTACAATAGAGAAATCTGCACACTGGTTACACAACACCACCATGATTAAATACAAACGGTAATGAGAAATCTTTCAGTTAATTAAAATAAATTCTAAACTGAAACGGCTTCTGAATTGTAAGAATAATTTATATTTTAATAACTCAAATTTTAGTAGTCCAAGAACTAAAGAAGGGGGGGGGCGGATGAACAGAACGTATTTGCATAAATCTCACAAAGTAATCAAGGTAAGGTAAGGTTAGAAGAAGCCTCCCTCCCACCTGAGCCGAGAAATGACGGATATGGTCGAACTGTACCCGACCACATGTCTCACAGACTTCATAAAAATGCAAATATATAGGTTAATATTCAAGATATAGAATAAATGTATATAACAATATTTATAGTAAATTGAATTTGAAATAAGATTGGTTCTATACAATTCTTTGATCCGATGCATAATAACGGAGATATTTTGAATTTACGAAAATCCCCCCTCTAACCCCCCCCCTCCCACTGGTCCGATTTCAGCCATTAACGAACTTGATCTTCCTTTTTACATCAAACGATTAAATACCGAGTATGGTGACGATTAATCAAAAATTGCGACCGCTAGAGTGTTAACAGACAAATATATATATATATAGTTTTGAACGGACCTCATTTTCGTCATCTCCTGGGTAGGATCGATGGACATTTGAAGAAATTTTTCGAAAATCGCGTCATGAGTACGACCTCAATAGCTGATTTCCCTTGAGGGAAATCTGCTAAAATAGCTAAGATACCCGGCGATGCTCGGGAAATCATTGTTGACTGACTAATGGTGTTATTTTTATAGCATGCTTCAATATGTAGAATTACACATCCCTCCACGACACCTATTGTTTTTTCGAAATAGCTAATCCTGAAGGGTAACTTTTGGGGACTAATTGAATAGAAATTTTAGTTTTAAAGGATAAATGAAAATGTGTTCCTAATCTATCCCTCCACTTTTTGTCACCGGTTTTATATAATTCAAACCATAATCATAGATAGCATTTATTGCAATTAAATATCATCTATAATGAACATATTTTCTGTCAAAAACCAATCCGAGCACATATAGTTTAAGCATAATTTTATAATTGAGATTATATTCGTAATAGTAATTCTCAGTGGAAATCACTTCCAGTAATGCCAGCATTTCACAGGAAATAAGTAAACTCAATTAACTGTTTTAGCCTACCGTTCCTGCATGAGGGTTATCAACATTGTATTCCTTAAATTATTGATTCTAAATATTATTTTAATAATTTATCTACCTGATGGAATTAAATAATAGTGGTACTCTAAACATAATTTCATTTATATTCAAAAAGCTAGGTGAGGGGAAGAGATCGTAGCCCTCCCTACAACCTAAGTAATACTTTAAACAATCATATCCTGTTTAAACACATATTGTCTTTTGTCATAATGACATTACCATTAATGTTTAATTGTTATGATAGTTCATATTTGTTTCAATAACATCAAGATATCGGAAATAAGATAATATATTACCAGAACCAAAGAGTTTGATTCCTTACAACTTCTGCTATCACTCCTTGTGCAAATTCAGCATGACTTTGTTTAAATAATACATTATACAAATTAAATAATTGAAATGCTGTTATAGTTAATATTTCTATTGAAAATAAATAACAATGTCATTCTCTAGGGAAATAAATTAATGAGGAGGGGTCAACGGAGATTTATAGCCTCACTTATCCGAATCATATTAACAATTTAAGCTATCATATAAGACTGAAACATAATATCATTTATTAAAAACGCTTAAAGCAGTACTAATAAATGTAATGACTCCCACCATAGTTTTAGTGTATATTCCGTATTTACTTCATTTTACGACAAAAGTGAATGCAACAAAAATTACTCTAAATAACAAATAAACAACTTTTGTTATGTGCATGTTTGCCGAGAAACTAATTGGAAACAAAATATCACAATTTTTCATTCCATGCTTCCCTTATAACCCCAAATCCTGTCCTACCTAGAAATTTAATATAGCTTATAAGCAGGGAGGTTTTAATACTAAATTACATATGTAGATTTGTTGAGTTCAGTTCAATCTTTTATCCCTTTAAAATTGTTGACTCCTGCTTTAGTTTATAGTGTGTATCTCGTTTTTACTTTGTTATACAACAAAAGTTATTTTAAATAACAAAATAAACAACTTTTGTTATGTGCATATTTGCTGAAAAAGCAATACGAAACAAAATATCGCCATTTTTAATTTTAGGCTACCCTTTTAACCCCCACTCCTGTTCGTCTCAGAGAATCTTAATATAACTTAAAGTCTAAGTTGGGTTAGTAGTAATATACATACCAAGTTTCATAAATTCGGTTCAGCTGTTTATGCGTGAAAAGGTAACAAACAAACAGACACCCAAGTTACAAATTGCAGATATTATGTCGTCTATGGCATGTGAAACGAAAAAGGTATTGTGAAATTTCAGGAAATAAATCAATGTACAGACAGAGTTACAATCTATATATATATATATAAAATTGTAACCTCTGTCTGTTCATTGATTTCTTTCGCGAATTTCCACGTTAACTTTTCGTTTCACATGTCATAAACACCATAACTGCATTTTGTTTCTTTCGTGTATGTTTGTTTGTTTGTTACCTTTTCACGCATAAACGGCTGAACCGAATTTTATGAAACTTGGTATGTATATTACTACTAGCCCAACTTAGACTTTAGGCTATATTAATATTCTCTTAGACCAGGGGTCTCCAAACTACGGCCCGAGGGCCGCATCCGGCCCGCGGACAGATTTTGTCCGGCCCGCGGAGAGCTAGCATACTTGAAAACTCCTTTTAGAGAACATATTTTTGATAGCAAATTAAATTTAGTTTACTGAAGTATTCTAATTTTATGTTGAATAATTATTAATATGACAGCTACATTGATATGGTCATGGGCTAACTACTCATAACATTGTTGTAGGGTTATTGTTATTGTTTTTGTGATAAGTTGGATAAAGAAACACAGAATTGTAATGAGTAAAGACATGTTTAATATGCAGAAAATTTAACTTCAGTATATAATAACTAACAAATTATTGAAATGAATCCAGCTAACATTTTATACATTTTAAATAAAAACATAACTTATAACAATCATAATGGCATATGAAATACTAATGAGATTTATGTAATTGAGATTTTCCACTGACAATAGTTTGTAGTTGTGGACTAATTTTACTTGTACCAATTATTAAAAGAGATTTAAGATGCTCATCAGTTAATTTATATCTGGTAGATGATAATATGGTTTTGGCCCTCGGAACTTACTGGAGTAATCAGTATGGCCCTAAGGCTGGAAAATTTGGAGACCCCTGTCTTAGACAAACAGGAGTGGGGGTTATAAGGGAGGCCTGAAATTAAAAATAGCGATATTTCGTTTCGTATTGCTTTTTCAGCAAATATGCTCATAACAAAAGTTGTTTATTTTGTAATTTAGAGTAACTTTTGTTATATACACTTTTGCCGTATACGGAAGTATAAATGAGTTTTACGCTAAAAACTATAGAGGGAGTCCACAATTTTATTTGGCACAAAAGACACTCAACCGAACTAAACCAAACTCGGTATGTGAATGAATTAGCACTAACGCCTTCCTTATAATAAGCCATACTAACATTTCTAGGGACGGGCAGGAGTGAGGGTTATATGGGAGGCCTGAAATTAATAATAGTGATATTTCGTTTCCTTTTGCATTTTCGGCATGTATGCACATAACAAAAGTTGTTTATTTTGTTATTTAGAGAAACTTTTTTTATATACACTATCGTCGTATTCCGAAGTATAAAGGGGTTATACGCTAAAAATTATAGCGGGAGTCAACAATTTTATTTGGCACAAAAGACTCAACCGAACTAAATAAAACACTCAGTATGTGTATTAAGCACTAACGCCTTCCTTATAATAAGCATACTATTTCTAGGGACGGGCAGGAGTGGGGGTTATAAGGGAGGCCTGAAATTAAAAATAGTGATTTCCTATTGGGGTTTCGGCAAATATGCACATAACAAAAGTTGTTTATTTTGTTATTTAGAGAAATTTGCTCAACACTTCTTTTCAATATGAACTACCAGGTACCTCAAATGAAAAAAATGATTCAAATGTATGTCAATATTTTCTCATTAATAATTCAAATCTATGCATAATGCACAGGAAACGGGAAATATGACAATATGCAGGGCAGTGAAGTCTTACATAAAAAAATAATTTTATTATTAACAAATCCACAGAAACGACGGGTGTTAACCCTAAACACTGGGACGGGTAAATGTCAAAATATTATGCAAAGTAAAGCCTTGCCAAAAATATACCATCACCATTCAGCCTCAAATGAATTCCCGAGCGAAGCCGGGTATCTGAGCTAGTTTTATACATATATAGCTAATTATCTCTTATCCAGGTTAAATTTCTGTCCTGTGTACATAAGCTGTTATTACTCCAGAAATAGAAAATGAGTTGACATCATCAGTATTTAATTCCAGATTGTGTGAAATATGTTTAGTTTAGGCAACATTTGCGTGAACAGCAGACAAAAACGACTAGAACAACTAGCAGATATATGTACAAAAACTTCTTCCGGGTTGGACCGTGCCTTAATTTTCATCGTTGCCGAGCTTTCGCACATCGTATGATGGCTTCTTCAGAGCTGAGTAGAGAATGAGAGTATTTTTTTTTCTTTTTCTTTTTTTTTTTCTGAGTCCCAGCGAAAACAATGCAAAACTAACAAAAAATAAATTAAAAGGAAAAAAGATAGTCTGCAGGTGTAGGTAACACCTAGGCTATGCCGTGAGCCCCCTTCTGCTATACCAAGGGTATCATTATAAGGGGTGGTTGTGAAAAATTGGGGTTTATTTTTTAAGATAGTTGAAGTGGGTAGGGTAGCTGGTTACCCTCTGGATGGATGAAGGAGATGAAAGAAGAAGAAAGAGCAAAGAGATAGTAGAAGAGAAGGTGAGAAAAGGAAGGAAAAGGGCGTCAGTCCGTGACTGACAGTTATTTCATTTATTTCATTTTTATGTTATTTGTTTCATTGTTGTTTCTTGATGGGATGTGAAGGGATTTAGGAAGGGTGGAAGTTAGGGGTGACAGGGCCTAGACTGTGACATCTATTAGCGGGACACCTCGGCCACGGGTGCCCTGCCAGTTCTCAGGTAGTGGTGGTGGGGTGAGGGAGGAAAATAAAGGATTGGGGAGGTATTGCAAGGAGTCGAAAAACTTGACATGCCTCTTTTTGATTGTCTCGGCGATGGTGTCCAGCTCCAGGGCCTCTCTTATTTCGGGGTGTTTCTTCTTCGCCAGCGATGTGTGCCTAACAATCTTCCGGACGATGCCGTTCTGGAAGGATTGTAGGTTCTGGAGGGAGGTTTTGGTAAGATACCGGAGGAGTGGGGAACCGTAGAGGAGAGCGGGTTGCAATACTCCTCTGTAGATGAGAAGTTTTAGCCTGAGGCTGAGGACGGGGGAGATGAGGAGGTGGCGAAGAGAGGTGAACCTCATTCTTGTGGCACGGAGTTTACGGGCGACGTGGGTGGAGAATCGTAGGTGGCGGCTGATGTGGATTCCCAGGTACGTGATGGTGCTCGCCACGGGGATCGTTGCACCGTCTAGGGGGAAGGATTTGGGGAGTCGGCCCGGCCTTGACTTTTTGGAGAAGGAGAATATCAAACCGTCCGTCTTAGAGGGGTTGACATGGATGTTGATGTCTCGGAGGCGGTTTGATATTTCCTGACACGCAGTGGACGCTAGGGTGAGGGCACGGGTGGGATTCATAGACGTGCTACGAATGGCCAGATCATCTGCATAGGCGGTGATTTCCGTATGGAGATGATACCTATGACTCACGATCTCGGCTGTGTAGATGGAGAATAGGTAAGGAGCTAATACGGAGCCCTGAGGGACTCCGCAGGGTAGAGGATGGGAGCGAGACAGGCTTTCACCTACTCGGGTTTGAAAGGATCTACAGGAGAGGTAAGAGGAGATGATGGAGTACAGCTGCTCGGGGCAGTCGTACTGATGGAGTTTGGGCCAGGGGCTTTACCGCCCTTGGTGCGTCGAAGTATGGCTGAGAGCTTCTTCGGTGAGACAAACATGAAATTTCTTTCACGGTCCATCGAAGGAGCCTCTACGTTTGTTGTGGCCCGAGACCGTGAGTCTGTCGCCATATAGGTCGCCAGCTCATCGGCCTGGTCCTGGGGGTCCATCAAATGTCTGTCAGCCTGCAAGAGAACAGTTCGCCTTTTGGTGACCCTGGTCTTTACAAGCTTCCAGAATTTGCGGTGATCCCCGTGGGTTAGACGTAGGGTTTCATGCCATACTGACGTTTTCCACTGCCTCACGAGGGAGCGGATTTGGGTAGTGAGGGAATGAGAGTATCTTGTAATCCAGTTGGTTTTATACCTGCCGTGGTCCGGGTCTCGGTCGGAGCCTGCCTTCCCATTGGTTGATTCTGTCTCCCGGCGCTGGGTCTCCGGTGGTGCTTGGGCTTCGTGGTTGCTCACTGTTGGTGGGTGTCGGAATCCTCTTGTTGTGCAATGCTGGTATCCAGTTTTTACTTAGTCTGTTTCCGTCTTCTCTGTTGATGTTGTTGGGATTTTTGGCAATTTCCATGGCTTCTCTTATCGTGCGTTTGTAGTAATTGTTTTCTCTGGCTAGGATCCTGGCGTCTTCGAATTGGATGTGGTGGTTAGTGTTAGTCTTCTCAGTGCGTCCGTGCTTAATATCTGCCACATGTTCCTTGAGGCGAGTTTCTATGGTTCTTCCTGTTTCCCCGATGTATGACTTCCCTCAGGAGCATGGAATGCTGTAGATCCCTGAAGTCCTGAGTCCCAACTTATCCTTTGGTTTCGGAAGGATGTCGGCAATTTTCCTATCCGTGCTATAGGTTGTTCGAATTTTGTGTCTCAAAATTCTTGCTATCTTCTCCGTAGTGCCTTTAACATACGGTAACGTCGCTTGTCCTTTTGTTTCTTCTTGTTCCTGTTTGGAGCGCTGTTTGTTTCTTTTCTTCAGAACCTTCTCAAATGTTTGGGGTTCGTACCCATTCTTTAGGAATGCCATCCTAAGGTGTTTTCTTTCCTTGGGCAGTTTGGAGGATTCAGAAAGTAGCTCGGCTCTGTTGAGAAGAGTACTAAGAATGCCTTCTTTTTGTGCTGGGTGGTGATGGGAGTTCCCATGCAGATATCTGTCAGTGTGCGTTGGTTTCCTGTAGACAGAGTGGCCGAGGTGATGATCCTTCCTTTCAACAAGCACTTCCAGAAAGGGTAATCTTCCTTCTACTTCGAGTTCCATAGTGAACTGGATGTTCGTGTTTATACTATTCAGGTGGTTCAGAAACTTCAATAGAGAATCACGGCCGTGTCTCCAGATGAATAAATGAGTAAAAAAGTAAGAAAAAAAATTTGAGATATCTTAACTTATTATGAGTTGGATCAAAAAGTCCCTCACTCAGGGGTTGCTTAACTAAGCAGATTCCCTACGTGAAGTTGTACAATAGATAAATCTACATACTCCTAACACTTTACATCACCGTGAATAATACAAACGGTAATGAGAAATCTTTCATAATAACTTTATTATTTATTTCCAGTAGAAATATAAACTATAAGAGCATTTCCATTATTTAATTTGTATAATGTATTATTTAAACAAGGCCATGCTGAATTTGCACAAGGAGTGATAGCAGAAGTTGTAGGGAATCTAACTATTTGGTTCTGGTAATATATTATCTTATTTCCGATATCTTGATGTTATGGGTGCTATATTCTCATGCTGTAACAAGCATAATCAGCCCTTCTTAATATCACATACAAACCAATAAATTGACATTGCTCCTGATCTACAGTCTTAACTGCTCACAGCATCAGATACCATACCATACCATCTGATGCTGCAGGGAAGGCTCCCTGGTTTTCTATGGTGAGACTTCATGTTTCTCAATGGATATGGATCATGGTTTATGGGTAAATTATTATGTTTTTCCCACAATTTCTTAAATAAAACGTTAATAAATTATGTAAATTGCTTGCCACATAAGCTATTCTTATATTTCTTAAAAACAAGAATATCCTCAGTGATTTACATTAATTTCTAGGGACTAACTTTTGTATTACAGGCAAATGAATATATCAAACCCCCACAAGTGTCGTCACCTATGAAACAAAAGTGTGGTATTTCATCTGAATTAACCTTAATCTGGGACTTGCAAAAGGAACTGAAGAGGCGACTGGTGAAAGCTGACCTTTTGAAGCACTTTGAAGGTTTGTAAAATTAATCTAAACTTTTAAATTTTCCACTTTCATACCTTGACTGAACCCACTACTCCATTTAGCAAGTGAGATTAAGACCTATCTTTTAACTAGAATGGCTAAATTGAGTGCCATAAAAAAAAAAAAAAAATAGTTTAAACAATAGTTGGATGATGAACTTTGTTTATTCTTATTACTCATGTTTTGAAGTTAAGTAATTTTAATTAAAGAAATTAAAATTACCTTACTTAAACACGAGCAATAAGAATAAATGAAGTCTGTCACCCAGCTGTAGTTTAAAGTTAGTAAATAATAAAGTGGATGTAAAATAAAAAAAAATAAAAAGTTAGTAAATTACCTACTTGCTGGGATTATATTCCTGATATCTTTATTGTGGGATAGTCTCATGAAGCATTCAATAGGAAACCACTGAATTCCCCTTGTGACCCCCATGATTCCCTTTTTGATTTTCATTATCAGGGCTTTCTGTTAATATGGACGTCATTATGCTTAGCAGTACAAAACAACACCCATATAATTCATTTACTTCTATAAAACATTTCCTACTTATTTTATTTATTTATTTATTTGGAGCTTCGCAGCTGTGGCGATGTTGCTCTGGAAAAAACAACAACATAAAAACAAAAAAAAAAAAAACGAAACGAAACAAAATTAATTTAAACGAAACATAAAACAACATAACAGAAATGTAACATGAAACATAGAATAGTAACACAAAACAGAAATGGAACACAAAAAAAGAAATAAAACAAAAACAGAAATGGAACACAAAACCAAAATGGGAAATAAAAATGGAAAGGGAACACAAAATAGAAATAGAACAAAAACAGAAATGGAACACAAAAGAAAATGGGAAATAAAAACAGAAATGGAACACAAAATAGAAATAGAACAAAAACAGAAATGGAACACAAAAACAAAATGGGAAATAAAAACAGAAATGGAACAAAAAATAAAAACAGAAATGGAACACAAAAATAGAAATAGAACAAAAACAGAAATGGAACACAAGACCAAAATGGGAAATAAAAACAGAAATGGAACACAAAAACAAAATGGAAAACCAAAAACAGAAATGGAACGCAAAACAGAAATAGAAAACAAAAATGGAACTCAAATAATAGAAATTGAACAATAAATTGAAATCGATCAATAATAGAAATCGAACACAACAAATTGACAAACAAAATATAGAATCCAAAACAATTTAAAAAACCGAAAAGTGAGAATTGAAAAAATAAACTTGGATAATAGGAAATAAAAAAAATATTAAACAAAATATAATAAAATATATATATTGTTGAATAAAAAAAAAAAAAAAAAAAGTTACTGACAACGATAGTCATGAATTGCATTATGGCGGGAAGGGGGGAAAACCTTCAGTTTTGCTAGACAAAAAAAAAACGATGAAATATTTACTTTACATATATTAAAAGAGTTTATAAAGAGCTCAGCAAACATACAAGCACACACACACGCGCGCACACACACACACACGCACACACACACGCTCGCACACGCACACAAAACATTCACACAAAGACTAGAATCGCATACATTTACTAGAAAATTATAAAATCTCTTTTAAAATGCAAGTATTAATTTTCAGTATTGTATATTCAAATTTTTGTGTATATGTTAATGTCTTTTAGGTGTTGTAGTATAGTGGGTATGTATGGACTACCTTCAGTGAGTAAGTCATGTAGGTCGTGGGGTATCTGTAAATGATCTCGTCTCTTGCAGTCTGTCAGTATGTGTTTTATTGTAAGAGTCAAATTGCATACATGGCATTTGGGCTGCTCTCTTTTTTTCATTAGAAAGCTATGAGTAAGGAGAGAGTGACCAATGCGGAGCCTTGTTAAAATCACTTCTTCCCTCCGTGTATAAGTTGAATTTTTACTAGTCCGTGTGAATACTGTAGGTTTAATTTGTCGTAATTTATTGTCTGTTTGTTGCCATTTTTGTTCCCAGTCTAGTAGTACGTTAGATTTTGCAGAATGTACTAAGTCGTCTATTGTCAGTTCATTTGAGTCTACGTCATGTTTCTGAGTCGCTAATTTTGCTTGTTCGTCAACTTCATTACTTCGTCCAATATTTTTGTGTCCTGGTAGCCATACTAGTGTAATATTGTTTTGAAGATGGATGGAGTGTTCTAAGATGTGGGTTATAATAGGATGAGTACTGTAAATGTTCTCCAAGGAGAATAGAGAACTTAAAGAGTCTGTAAATAAGAAAATCTGGGAATTTTGAAAATCATGAAATTTTGAAAAGGCAATATTTATAGCTTGTAACTCAGCTGTATAAATGCTTGCATTGTTGTTAATTTTCGTTGTGTATATGTCATTGTTAATGATTGCTGCAGCTGCTGTCCCAAAGTCAGTCTTAGATCCGTCAGTAAAAGTGTGAAGTGAGTTTGTGTTATTTGCTACAATTGAGTTGTAAGCTATTCTGTAAAATTTAGAAGATAATGGATTTCTTTTATTAAATTTTGTTTAAGTTAAATTAATGCTTAAGTTATTTATTCTCCATGGAGGGAATGTAATGCTTTTGTTATAGTATATTTGAGTTTGCAATATGTTCGAATCAGTAGTGTTTTCTGAAGTGCGTACGACTAGAGGTTTATGTTTAGTGTGTTTTTCTATGTATTTGTTGTAAAGTGTGTTATTTAAAAATACATTGACGCATGGAGCATCTAATGCTTTGCATTTTAAAATAAATTTTAAGCAGTTGATACGTCTCCTGTATTCCAGTGGAGGTTCTCCTGCTTCAACACATATACTATCAACAGGGCTCGATCTGAAGGCTCCAGTTGCTATCCTCAGTCCTGTGTTGTGTATTGTGTCTAACATTTTAAGTGTATTTGGACTGGCTGATGAATATGCTATACAGCCATAATCCAGCAATGACCTGGTATAAGCACGATAAAAAGTTAGCATAGAACATCTGTCAGCTCCCCATGCAGAATTACTAAGCACCCTTAATAAATCCAAGCTTTTCTTGCATTTACTAATGAGGCCCTTTAAATGGGGAACCCATGTGAGTTTTCTGTCGAATGTAAGTCCTAGAAATGTAAGTTCGTCTGTCTTATTTATAAAAGTGTTGTGGAGTGTTAATTGTGGGCATTCGTAACTTCATTTTCGGGTGAAAATGGTATACTTTGTTTTTTCGATTGATAACTTAAACCCAGTTACAGAACACCATTTTTGAAGTTCATTTAAAGTGTGCTGTATGATGTTTTGTGCGTATGTTAATGAAGAGTAAGTGATGTATAAGATAAGGTCATCAGCATACAGGCAGTAAGATACTTCTTGGGGGATATATTTTATGACAGAATTTACAGCTATGTTGAACAAGGTTGTACTCAGCACACCTCCCTGAGGCACTCCATTCTCCTGAAGAAATGCTTCAGATAAAGTGGTACCTACCCTCACTCTGAAAAATCGTTCAGACAGATAGTTATCCAGGAACCTTATAATGTTTCCCTGGACACCCCATTCGATCAACTGAGAGAGAATGAGCCTTCTCCATACAGAGTCATTGGCTTTCTCCAGATCGAGGGATATTGCTAACACTAATTTGTTTCCAAGGAATGCATTAAGTATTTCGCTTTCCATCCGAGCTATATGGTGCATAGTGGAATGCCCAGGTCTAAATGCACATTGGAAAGGAGATAGCAGTTTTTTATGGTCTAAGAACCACAAAAGCCTTTTATTGACCATTTTTTCTATGATTTTGCAAAGGGAATTTGTCAATGAAATCGGTCTATAGCTTGTGGCTAGTTTCTTGCTTTTCCCGGGTTTTAGAACTGGTATAACTATAGCTTCATTCCAGGTGTGAGGGTACGTACCCCTAGTGTAAACTTCATTCAATAGGTGAAGAAGAAATGGTAAGCATTGTTCTGGTAGATTTTTTATCATATCATATGTGATAAGGTCAGGTCCTGGTGAAGTCATTTTTACAGTCGATAGTGCGAGTTTTAGTTCTGTGAAACTGAAGGGATCGTTTAGTGGGTGTTGGTAAGTTGGAATAATGGGGCAAGTCGTAGTTTCAGTTAGTGTTTTGTGTCTGAAAAATTGTATTGTATAGTTTTCGGAGCTACATACATTACTGAAATGCTCTCCTAAGATGTTAGTGATTGTCTGTTGGTCGGTAATGATCTTGTTATTGTATTCTAGTCCTGTAATTGGTTTGCGGTATTTTTTATGAGTAATTTGATGAATTTTAGTCCATACCTCTTTTGCGGGTAAGCGTCGATTAATGTTAGATAAAAAATCTATCCAGCACTGTCTTTTACTATTCTTAATAACCCATTGGGCTTTAGATTTTTTCCTTTTGTAGTCTAGGAGATTTACGTCAGACGGATTTCGGCGGAATAAATTAAGAGCTCTTTTTCTGTTCATTACAGCAATTTTACATTCATCATTCCACCAAGGAACAGGAGGTTTTTTGTATGTCCGTGAAGTTTTTGGAATACTTATCTCAGCTGCTTCTAACATTAGAGAGGTTAGCTCAATAATGCTTTGAGGGTTAACCGACTTAAGCTTTCCAGTAATGTAATCCTGATAAGTATTCCAATTAGCTTTTTTGGTGTTGAATCTTGAAATGTTGTGAAATAGTGAGTGAGAAGAGTTAGTTAAAATGTGTATTGGAAAGTGATCACTTCCATGGGAATCTTGATCAACTCTCCATGAAAAGCGTGTGAAGATAGAGGGAGAAGATAAAGAAATGTCAATGTTAGTCAGTGTTCCTGTCCGAGGGCATAAATGTGTTGGAGAATTTGAATTAAGTGTAATTAAATCGAAATGTTCAAAAATGTTTTGTAGCTGTATTCCTTTCCTATTACTTACAGGAGAGTTCCACATAGTGCTTAATGCGTTTACATCTCCTAAAAATAGCAAAGGAGTTGGTAATTGTGTCAGTAAGTTATGTATTTCATGTAAGTCAAGAGGTTCCTTTGGTGGAAGATAAATGGAGCATACTGTAACTCGGAAGGGGACGTGAACTGAGACTGCTACTGCTTGCAGTGTTGTTCTCAGCTGTATGGGTTCGCTATATGTGTTATCTCTAACAAATATAGCTACCCCTCCGCACGCTCTACCTCCCAAGAAGTAATCTTTTCTATAGGTGGTGTAACCATGTATACTGAATTCCTTACCAGGTGTAAGGTGAGTTTCTTGGATAGCAACTATTTCTGGATTATCCTCCAGTAAGCGCTTCAGGTCCCCAATGTGTTTCTGAATACCATTCAAATTCCATTGAATGAGAGAGATCATTCAGTAGTGGTTAAAATTATAGAAATTTAAAAATTTAAAAATTAATAACAGAAGGGAACTGTATAAAGGACAGAATATATAACGAGTAAAATCGATAACCAATGGGGTCAACTAAAGGATTACCAAATAAAATGAAAATTAGTAATAAAAACAAAAATAAAACAATGGAAAAAATAAATAAAAATTAAACCATAGTAATTGGGGCAAAACAAGCGAGAATTCATCTTTTCTTTTCCTTGAGATTGCTTCCAAGTACATTTTTCTGATTCCCATTGTTCTTATTGCTGCTTCTTCCTTTCCTGGTTTCTTTTTTTGTGTCTAATTCCAGAATTTCATTAGTTTTAGCATTTTTTTCCACTTTACTTTTGTTATGATCAGCTGTAGTGGGTGTCGTACAATCATTTTCACTTGCTGGTGGGCTTAAAGTATTTTGTTGACTGCACTTGGTCATAATGAAATTTTCTAAAACTATTAATCTTTCGTTCATTTTTTCAATGAGACCTGTTAGCATGCTCACAGCTGATGAATCAGGTTGGTTGACTTTCACTTTTGTTGCGTACGACCTGTTTTTTTCGTATAAATACATTTTCTTAGCTTCTTGGTAAGTGAGTTTATTTATTACCATCATCTTTTTTATTTCAAATTCTTCAGCATATACGGGGCACGTTTTTGAGGTGGTAAGGTGGTCACCTTGGCATAAACAGCACTTAGTTTCAGTGCAAGGGTCATCGTGTTTCAATTTAGAGCATTTCCTGCAAACAGGTTGGCTCTTGCACGATGATTTATGGTGGCCCAGTAAACCGCAAGTGAAGCAGATGAGCGGCGATGGGATATAAATGCGAACCGGCACTGACATATAGCCGATGTGGAGGCGCTCTGGAATATTCGGGGAGTCGAACGTTACTAGAAATAGCGCAGATTTCTTCGTGTTGTTCCTCATTCTCCTTATGTGCAGAACTCCTTCACCTTTCAATTCTTCAAGGATTTCATCTTCCTCTAGATCTCTTATTTCAGCACAATAAATTATACCTTTCGAATAATTCATAGTTTTGTGTGGTTGGACTGTAATGTTAAGACCATTAAAGGTATTTGCTTTTAGAATTTTAACGGCAATTTGTTCGATTGGACATTCTAATAGGAGAAGGCCTTCTTTTCTCAGTTTTTTAACTTTTATTTGTTTGGAATATGAACATATCCATTTGTGTATGGCAAAAGGGCTGATATCATTAAAGGTCTTACCTTCATTTTGTATCTTTACAACAAGGTATCGAGGAGCAGAGTTAGGAAGGTCTTCACATTGTTCATACCAATGTTTCTTTTCATAGTCGTGACTTCCTGTGTCGTTGTTAACATTTTCACTTACATTTTTGCATGTATTCATCCTAATACCGCTGATATTAACGGTTTTTTTAAGATCGCAAATATTTAAAGGCTTTTCAATAGCTTTAACCATATGGTACTATCCTACTTATTTTAACCTCTTTACCAACTAATCTCATTCTGTGACAGGTATTATGTATACATGAGTACAAAAACAAAAAAATATTAGTTTCAGAAATTAAAATACTAATCTAATTAATCACATTTTTATGCAGTTGGCAGGAAATGCAATTAAACATGTTACCGCTTATGAGCCGAGGACATCCTGACTAAATTTATGGGCAATTTAAATGGAAGCTTTTTCTACTGCTAAACATAAATTTTCATTACATTTTTAAATGAACTTAATATTTATTATTTTATGTAAATTTAATTCTTTAATGTTACTTTTAGGTATTGAAATGCCCATCCAATCAAGCATACTTTTTATGGAGTTGACTGGAATTGGATTTAAACATGATATTGCTAATGACCTCTGGACATCTTCTACTGAATTTATGGGCAAACTTGAAATAGAAGCTTTTTCTATTGCAAAACATAAATTTTCGTTAAATTCAAATTCTGATTTATCAAAGGTAATTATTATTTGATTAATTTTTCACAATACAATACAATTATATGATTATTTACTGAGTGCCAATTCTCTATGTATTGTCCATTTTTAAATACCTTATTTAATTTTCATTGAAAATTTATTAGGTAAAGAAGGAGTTGGGTATATCTCCAGAAGATGAAGCAGAACATCCTTTGATGATTACAGTTCAGAACTGGAGGAAACTTTATTCTTTAAAAAGCCGGGTAAATTTATGTATTATTGGGCATGTTATGCATGACAAGGCTTGGGGTTTTTTTTTGTGCTGGTTTTAATTTGTTTATTTTTCTTTAGAGACTTTTAGATTAATTCTATTATGTAATGATTACTACAATAAGAAAGCTATGGGCTAATGAAGTATAATTGCAGTTTATTTCTTTATAATTTTATGGGATCAGTATATAGATTATGCAACTTTTAATAAAATTGCATAATCGTATATTAATAAGTTGCATAAACTTTTATAAAGAAATAACAGTTTTATTTGTTTTGTTTTTTTAAGAAACCCAACTGCTTTAAATATTTAAAGAAACTTACAGACAAATATTGACCATTGTTCTTTAAAATTGGATGTTGGCATAGTATTTAAACTTTATCTCAATTTCCCTTCAGCTTCTGTTGTATATTCAAGTGTTATTTAAAGTTTATTAATATAGCTGGTGTCTTTATGTTGAATCCTAACTTTGTATGCACTCAATATTGATTCTGAAATTTGTCAACTCTGCTTCAATATATTCCCTATACCATATAGTATTTGATGAAATAAAAACTATGATGAGTTTATATTTTTTCATTTTTTGTAGCAATTTGTATTATGTGTGGTACGCTATTTATTAATATCCACTATTAAATATGGCTAATCTAGATGTGTTGTCAGCACATTACCATTCCTAGCCAGTATAGGACTAAACATTTTGTTTAGTGAGTTTGTCACTGTAGCATATGCATATGCTACTAGTCATAAGTGTTATAGCTCTCACTGGCCTACAAGAATAGTATACGTGTTATAAATTAAAAACTGTCTATAAATGTATTAACATGTAAGTAGCAAATAGGTTAGTATTATTTAATTACTTTGTAATATACACTAAAACAATCACAGATACAAAGTAACCCATCAATAAATTTTACACTTTCTAAAGGGTGTAATAACCACAATGCTTTGATTGTCCAAACAAACATCCTATCTATCTACTTATAGCTTATGTTATGGTTGCTAGGTGATGCAACTTCTTTTGATAATAAATTGGGTGGTGACCTGTAGATAACCCGTCCCAATTAGCCTTAGTTTCAAAAAGTGGACGTTAATAAATAATAATAATTAGTTTTGTTTTGGGTTAAGGCATACTCAATGCTCTTTTAGTTTATAATACTACATTGGCAACGGGGTAAAATGCCAAAGAAAAGCAGAGAAGTAGACTTGCCTAGTCAGGAGAGGGAAGAAGCCACCAGGATGAATCTCATAACGGGGAGGATGTCACAGTTCGTATTTAACGAGTATGCAAAGGACATGCTATGGGAATATCCGGCATTTCGAGCTGACTGCCAGATATATTTGACTATTGACATAAATGGTACTATAGGTACAAAAGGCTCCTCTTCGGTCTACAGTATTGTCCAGCAAAATTCCAAGGGTACACGGAGAAGCTGTGACAGGAAGATTATATCGGCTAAGGAGGACAACAGAAGACTGACCTGTAATGAAATATCGGCAGAAAGCCTGCAAGCAAAATCATACTGGGCCCAGTGGAATAGCCTGAAATTGGTAGATGTCTGCTTATATCGATCTTGGGGGAGTACAGTTGGCAAAACCACAACCGACCTAATTGTCATGCCAACTTCCAAGATAAATGAGGTAATGAAGCAATTTAATAATGGTCCCTGTGACAGCCAACTGGACACAGTCTGATGGAATGGTTGAAAGATTCAACTGAACTCTGGAGTAATATCTCAGAAAAGTGGTCAGTACACACCAATTGGATGGGGATGAGCATATACCCAATTTCTACTGGCATACCGGTCAGCCATCCATGATTCCACCTCACATACTCATGCAAAAAAAAAGAACTAAAACTGCCAGCGGATACGGAATTTGGTGTCAAACCCAGAGTGTCCCACAAAGACAATGGACACACTCCTCAGGCACAAGAAGAGCTTCATGAGTTTATCCATAACCGCATTACAATGGCCTTTGATAAGAGAAGCCAGCAAATGCAGAGGGATTTACCGAAGGGCAAATGGTTCTGATATTGATTCCACATCGCAAGAAAGGATTATCCCGTAAATTGCAAATGCACTGGGAGGGGCCTTATAAGGTGCTCATGAAATTGAACAACATGGTTCAGGATATAGAGATACCTCAATCCGAGGTCTAAAATGAAACTGGTTCATCCAGAGCGACTTGCCAAATATAGCAAAGACGATTTTGAGCCTATTCGGTACATAAGTGGGCAGCAGTGTTGCAAAAATTACGAGTATGTAATCACGTATTTAAGAAGTACGTTGAAAATTAAGAGTAGTGCCAGGAAGGAAGGGTCTTGAACAGTGTAGATGATGAGAATCAGCAGGCCATGGAGTCGGTGCCATTCATCATAGGCTATATAGAAGTGAGTCAGCTCGTCCAAGAGTTCTCAGTTCTCTTATTAGTGAATAACAGTGCCTTCAGTGCAGCTTTTAGTGAATAGTGCTCTTTAGTTTTAGTGCAGTGCAGTGCTTAGTGAAGATCATTGTAGTGCCGTGTTTTGTGAACATAGTAATTCGCGTGATCATGAGTTATTGTACTTTGCAATAATGACCAAAGTTGATTATTTTTTGTAATAAATGTTACAATACGTTATGGTTACTAGGTGATGCATCTTCTTTTGTTAATAAATTAGCTTTAACTTACATTATTTATCTGAGCCCTATATTTTTTATATATTTATAGTACTGTATTCAGACTTCAGAACCAGTAGATAATATCCTAGTGGACACCACATTATCATTGAAAATAAAATAATTTATATTAAATTTTTAAGTGTACAATAATTATTTTGTTTTATAAAACCCCTTTCCCCTTATCTTCTTCATTATTTAGGGTAGAGAATTGATTTCAACAGCTTCCTCTCTATTTTTTTCCAAGGATCTCAAATCCAACATTTTGATCTATGTTCACAAGCATTTGATTTCTTGGCTCTAACTAAAGAGTTTTTGTTTTGACCTATGCCAGGTTAAAGCTCTATAAGAAGACTATTAATGAACTATTAAAAGAAAAGTTTATTAACTGGAATGAGTAGTTCATTAAATTTCATTAGATATATCTATGTAACAAGTTCAATTTTTTACTTACTTGATGATAATTGACACCTCTTCAATTCAATGGGCTTTTTATTCTGAAAGTTGCTTTTGGATCAATAATTTAGATTTGAACTCATTACGGCACAGTTATGAGATATAAGAAAGTCCATGGTCTAAGTTGGACCACTAGTGAATTTATGAACTATTATCATCAACCACTTATGAAGACTTCTTTGACAAACATCCTGATTCCAGCGAATCTCCCTCTTGCTTGTCACCATCCTGTTATCTTAAATACAGCCAGTCTTCCAGCCCTCCCCCACCCAAGCTAAGTAGACTTTTATGTATAAAAATTAAGTAGATTTAAGCCCTTTTTTGTAATAATTTTTAAAGTGCCTTTCGAAAAGAAAAACTTGCTAAATATGAAAAAAATGATTCCTTCATTAAATTGAGTTCATTGGGGCTGATCCTGCCCATCCCTTCCCCCATTTTGGAGTGGTATGGTTGAGGTGATTTGTTTACAGCTTCTATCACATATACTTCTTAAACCGGGTTGTGACATAGTAAAAAAAAATAAGGTAATAAATAAATAATTTCAAAGAATATAGAAAACAAATTGATGTAGGCACACATGAATTCTTTGTACTCCTATTACATTGGATAAACAAAATGTTTAGATGCACTTCATTTAGCATGATTTCATTAGAAAGTTATACAGAATGTCCTGCATACGAACCACATAACTTCGGGAGTTGACTCTATGTTTCATTTCTAAAAAATGTATTATAAACTATAGCACGCTTAGCAACAGTTTTGGAGAAATTTACTTTTTAATATATATATATATTTTTTTTTATGGTTACCACTTTTTTTTTATTTTATAAATTAACATAAAACTTAAAGACTTTTGGACTTTGATATTTATGGTTTTTTCATCGACTTGAACGGTAAACTCTGATTTAGAACAAACTTGGTTGGTATTACAAACAATTTTCTTTAAACCATGGAATTTTCAACCATACACTTTTTAAAAAGTCTGCTTCATTTCTTGTATTAAAATCACATCAGTAAAGCCTAAAATAAAAATATAGCAGACATTTCATGGAAAGGGAAATTGAGTCAAGAGTTATATTTCCATCTCACCAAAATAAAAATACGTTCTACTGATACAATAAAAAGGAATTAACTTTCTTTTTGTTTAAATTGAATAACACAATAATATTTACAAATTTTCATTAAAATAATTATAAAATTGTTTGTTTTTCCTGGCATAAGATAATTTTTCTCATTTAATTAATTGTTCACCAAAACCAATATTAATTGTATACCAAAATCAATGATTTATTAGTTAAAAAAGTATTCACAAAGGCCTTATAAATAATTTGTTCATCAACAAAGGTGTTTAAAACTATAAGCACTAAAATATAGTCTTCCATTCCTATCAAGTACATCATTATCTGATACCCAACAAACCTTAAAATCTTATAGTAAGAATTAATATAAGGGTTTAAGTATTTTGACTATATTCTTATGTTTATGACTGTATGTATATACATAAAGTTTGATAATGTTTCGTATTTTTATAAGTATGGTCCTTTGTGTGTCCCACACCTGTTGATTTTATGGTATTACCAAAATCCATTGTGTAATAATAAAGAAACTTAGTGAGAAGACATACTTTATCTTTTTAGCGATTATTTCTCATAAGGCTTCTAGTTTTATATCTCATCATTTTATCATTATTACTTCCTCGTACAAAGTAAAGGAAGTATTTTAATTGCAAAAACTCTGTACCATCTTGTTGTACACCTCCCTTTTTGATAAAAATTGACTAAAGAAGAGGGGGAACTAGAGGAAAGTGGAAATAAAAAATTGTAAATTTCTGCTAACCGAGTTGAAAAAATAAATTATAAAGAACCAGTTTTGCTTATGTTGAAAAGGTCTATAAATTATGTTCTATTACATGTTTTGATCCAGTGCATTGGAATGGAGATATCGTATACAGGGTATCCTTCATAAGAGTAACTTCAGGAGCTGACCTCTAAATCTCATTTCTAACAAAAAATGTACTATAAACTATAACCTGATGAGTAATAATCTTGGATTGTTGTATTCACTTTTAAAGAGTAAACAAATATCAGTAAAACAAAACAAAAATATAAATAAAAATGACTCTATCAAGCTTAAATTTAAATTCCTTGTTTATATAGCTTCAGCAAAAATGGAAAATATATGGTGAGATGAAATCATCAGTGTGCATTTCCAGAAATTGGGACTGCTTTGTTTACGTAACTTTTTTTATTATTTATTTTTGTTTCTATCTACTCATTTTTATAGTTTTAAGAAATAAATAGAATAAGCAACACTAAATGCTACAAATGGGATTATGAAAAGAATATTGTAATTCTACTCTCATAACTCAAGAAAACAGGGGGTTCCTTGATACCTTTAGCAGTTATCCCCTTAATATAAGTAACATTTTTATTAAATAAGTTGGTGCTGAACACATGTTATTTATATTGCCTCACGGAACTTGTGCAGTGTATTACAACCACTCATGAGAAGAACATTGCTTTGATTTTATCAGTAATCAAATCATTTCATTATAGTTTGTTTTTTTTTAATAGAATTTAAGCCAGCTACTATTTAATAAAGATGGAAGGTGCCATAGTAAGAGTTCTACTCACTCAGTTACTGGCCGAATAATGATGTTTGATCCTGACCTGCAGCATGTACCAAGAGATTTTTCTGTGAATGAGACACTTTTCAGTCTTAGGTCTGCATTTATAGCTTCTCCAGGTATTGCTCATATTCATAAAGTTGCCATTAACTAATACTTTTCATGTCTGAGAATTAAAGAATGAAATGCAAGTTTTAAGAAATTGACTGGTTTGTACTACTTATATGAAAATAGTCATTGGTGATGAACTTCTTTTACTTTTACATTTCTCAGTGAAAATTTATTTAAAAACCTAACTACAACTTGAATTTCCTGGCTGGTAAATATTTTTATCAATACCAATAGAGTTAATTAGAACACCACTACCTCCACTATATATCTTTTATTCAAAACCATGACTTATGGATAAGTTTGATATTCAATTTTCCCTTAAAATAACACAACCATCAAAATGTTTCATACCCATAGTATAAAAATTCCAAACCCAAAAATCTGTCTGATATCTGACTGTCATATATGCCATGAGCAAGAAGTTATAAACTAAATTATTCATACAATATAAATCTTTTATGCTTTGGAAGTGAAGGACATCATATACGGGTAGAAGTATGGGTGTTCTCCTTCACAACAATTCTGATTGCTGTGAAGGAGAAAGGCCTATTTTCTATCTATATGCTTATTTACTTAAAGCAACTGCATCAATAAACATCTTGTATCCAGCTTAAATTTCAAGTCTGGAGAAATAGAGAATAGAATGTGGGATGACGTTATCAGTATAGTATTGCAGCAGGTTAAAATATGTTATATGGTGTGAAATATGTTTAGTTTATGCAGCACCTGTGTGAATTTTTATCTAGTTTGATTCAGTATCAATGGAAGCAAAACAATTATTCATGGGCATTGGAGAAACAGACTTAAACAGTAAACTGTTTTAGCAGACTTAAGGGAAATCAGCTATTAAAGGCATACTAATGACATGATTTTTGAAAAATATCCTTAAATATCTATTGACCCTACCTAGGAGATGAAAAAAATGTGGCTTGTTCAAAATTATATATATATATATATATATATATATATATATATATATATATATATATATATATATACATATACATACGTATATATGCACACATACACCTTACACAATTTTTGTCTTATCCAAACTCAGCTAGACTGGGGAGGGCTTTAGCGGGGGATTCCAGAATTTCAAAATATCTCCAATATTTTATGTCGAATCAAAAATTTGTATAGCCATTCTTATTGCAAATTTAATTTCCTGTAAATGTTGTTATACACATATTTTCTCTATTGTGCATATTATCAGAGATACTTGCATTTTTTACTTTTAAGCCTTCAGTAAACCCCCATTCCTACTCTTGTCGTATTAATAAGCTGTTATCATGAATTACTTTATTCAAGCTCTGAAAAACTGCTAAAAATGGAGTCTTGTTGGTGTAGTAAGTGCGTATAGGGAAGACATAATTGTAAATTGTATTTATTCAAAATATTCGGTTTTCCTTGGTGAGAGTCTAAATAAGCTGCAGATCAAAAGCAATGCCAATTTGATGGAGTTCTACAGTGAGACAGATATTGTCTGTGCTATTATGATTGTTTGTGCTGGATAGGCTATGCGGAGAGATCGAAGGGCATCTAGAAAAATGTTGTATACTACACCATGTAGAGAAAGGAGGGTATGACCTGAATGAGTGATTATCAGGGGGGGGCCCCGTTTGGAGTTGGAGGTACCTAACTGCAGACCACACAGAATGAATTCTGGCAGCTGCCCAGGTCCTGCAAAAACTATAGTGTTTAGTGAATAGTTATTTAGTTTATCTTAGGCCAGTACAAATAAAGGAGAAAACTCCTCATAAGAAACGTTTTTGCATTTGTGAGATATTCAGTGGTTCAAATCCTACATTTTGGTAAAACTTACTTTACACACATGTTATTAGTTTACTCATTCTTTACTAAGAAGTATTTTAACATATTGTTTTTGGCTGTCGCCATTATTTGATGTTTATTGAATTTAATTATTTCTGAGGTATTTTGTTTATCCATTTCAGGAAATATTCTGGTATCGGCGGACTATAGTCAACTTGAATTAAGAATTTTAGCTCACTTTTCGAATGATCCAGTTCTTGTTCCTCTGCTACGGAAGGGTGATGATGTTTTTAAAAATATTGCCGCTGAATGGAATGGTATTTCTCCAGACAAGGTTAGAAAAACCCATGCTAATTGAATAAATGTTATCTTACTACTATGGGTTACGAAGTATCTTATTACTTATAGCGAATTTATAGTTTTCAAGCCTTGTGGAATAAAATAAAATAAAAAATAAAAGTTTTAGATTCCTATCTTCTGTTAAAAATACTATGGGCAATACAAATTATAATCATCAATAACATTCACCATTCTTAAGTACCATAACTGAGGTAGTTTTGCAAGGGAAAGATTAAACTGAATAATGAGAGTGAATGTTATTTATTGAAAGGCTATAGTAAACCTTTTATATTTACATTTTCTGTCTGTGTATTTATTTTTATTAGCTTTACAGTTTTCAGGAACATGACGAATCGATGTACTATTGTTGAGTCTGGAAGAATAAGCGTTATACAGTTTCTAATCAATCCTAATTTATTGTTCAAAACATGGCCCTTTATTATATCATAATCATGGATTAGTTATAAACACTGTGAGAATATAACTTTATTTCCCCAAAATGGCCCCAACACAAAATTGATACTATTTTGTTTATTTAATAACCATTGTTAAAAATACTCTAATGTTATCCCCATAGAAGAAACTTTGTATTCATAATTGTACATAGTGTCCTCTGTTATGAGTAATAGAGCAATATTAATTAATAGAAAACATAACATAACCTCCTCAGAACTTTCAATATCCTTTAACATTGGTTTGTTTAAAAATTAAATAAACTTACATTTCTGAGGTTAAGACATCACTAAAAGATATTAAATGTTGTTCATGTCATTGTTTAAGTAAAGTTTAATGAGTATTTACTTTCTACTTGGTTAAAATGTTTAGCTGTAGTTTAAAGTGCATCATAACATTAATTATGTCATTAAAGAGTATATAAGAAACATTACTCTAAATTTTAGACTTCATGTGTTTTGCATCTATAGCTTTCTGGTAAATATAGTGAGCTCTATACTTTTCTTGTGTCTGCCAAAAATAAAAATTTATATAAATATGTCAATATAATACATATGTATACATAACTGAATAATGCCAGTATTCAGAACAATGTGGACTATGTAAATAAATATCGTTGATGGTATTCATCATTATTTAGCCTCATTCACCCCTTTCCTGCCATAAGCTGACCTAAATCGGTTTAAGTGACCCAAAATTTGATTTCTGGCTTACGGTCAATAAATGGAAATCATTAATTTTCTAAGAGAGTTGTTTAGATATAATTGTGATTTTTTTGAATAGAGATATTAATATTGTCAATGTGGGCTATTAACAGATTTCCCTTATAAACAACTAATAAGGTTGTACTCATGTCGTGATTTTCGACAAATTTCTTCAAATTTCAATCAATCCTTCCCAGTAAATGATGAACAATTAGCACACAATTACGTTGTGTGATATCAATGAAGATTTTTTCTGGTTTGACTCGAAAATGTATATTTTACCTGTACCATACTTAATATTTAATCATTTCTTTCAACTCTATTGGTCATATTTATCAATAGCTCAAATCAGACCACGTGCAGTGTGGTTTAGAGGTGGGTGCCGAAAATTCAAAATATCTCCATTATAATGAGTCGAATCAAAACATTTCTCGATCCAATATTGATAAACTATTGGTGCTCTACAATTGTTCTGTACAATTTCTCGAAGCTCAAAAATATTAAATAGCTATTAGTATTTTCATGTTTTCAGCCTACAACAAACCCCCACTACTACTCATCAAATTTTGACTTAGAAATAGAGAATATATGGTGAGATGTCCTTACTAGTGTGTCACTCCAGCACGAGGGAAGTCTGGTTAGTTTACACAGCCCTACTGCTATCGACTGGAAAGGGGAGATTATTTGGAAATCACTACTTCTATTCATCGATATCTTTATTTATATTGATTTTGTCAGAAAAAATATTAAAAAAAAAAAATTGAGTTTAAAATTTATTTTACAGCCCTAGACTATATTTTATTAAAACATATTTATTACGTTCATATTATTTGAACATATTTAGATTAATTTAATCCCTCCTAGGCAAGCAAGGGCAAGACATTTTCTAATTATTCCAAAACAATTTTTTTTTTTTTTTTTTTTTTCACTTCTCTTATATATGATAATAAAGCCTCTTTATGAAATGATGTTTTAAATGATTTTAGGTGAATGATGAACTGAGACATCAAGTAAAGCAACTCACTTATGGTATTATTTATGGGATGGGTGACAAGGCACTCGGTGAAGCACTTGGTAAGCAAAGTTAATTGACTCAGTTGCATCTTGTTTGGATGATACTAAATTCACACCCTAAAAGTAGATTTTGAACTCTGGGTTTAAAGGTTAATTGAAAAATGGTCATATATATATATATATATATATATATATATATATATATATATATATATATATATATATATATATATTTTGTAAGCCTATTTTACTGGTGTGTTTCAACCTGCAGGCCTCCCCTACATGTGGTGGTAGTGTTCTAACTTCCCACTGGACTGGGAAGTGGGGGTCGTACTTAAACTCACAACCTTTGACTTTAAAGTTCAGTGCTCTAACCACTCTGCCACACTGACCCCTATATATATATATATATATATATATATATATATATATATATATATATATACACACACACACGTGCACAATTTCCAGAGCTATGGTACTAAGTGAAGAGGGCACAATAAATAGCAAATAAGTGAAATGTTTTCATATAGCCCCAGTAAACACCTTGTTGAAGAAATCACCATTAGTAGCGCTATATCGGTGGTACAATTTATTAATATTTATTGAATACCAAGTGCAAGTTTTAAAGAAAAATACCACATCAACTACAGAAATTTATTGTTCATGTAGTGTACACATATGGTTCCAAGGTATTCAACAATCTATGAAATATTCGTCTAGAGGTAGCAGGTTACAAGGGTCAACTCAAGCTACGTCTGGAAGAACACTCTTGTTTATCAGCCTGAACTGAGCTCACACTTGTCTCAATGCTTCATATTTTACAACCATGGAAAGCTCCATGACTTACATTGAATATATATACACATTCAAAATAATTGTTATACATCTAATACAGGGTTAATAGTGAGATATAAAAAAAAATCCTCTAGCTAAAAATATTTTCATGAAAGTTTTAGAAGCATGGTTATGTTATAACATATACTAGAATAAACATCTTTACTTTAGACATAAAAGATTCAGAAGACCTAGGCTAGGCGTATGTATGGCTTCTGGCACCACATCGATTACACCCTATCTCCATTTCCCCTCCAACACCTCGCTTCATTTTCTCTTTTAGCTCCAGTGCAGTATAATTACATTGAAAGTCTGTCACTCAGGGGCTGCGTAAACTAAGCAAATTTCCCACATTAAGTTTTACAATAGATAAATCTATATACTGGTAACACTTAAGATCACTGTGAATAAGGATCAATAAGAAGGCCAAGTCCTCTACTGGTTTTTAATATTATGCAGAGTGCACTTTCGGAGTCAACGCTCCATCCTCAGTGCCTGATTAAAGCTGCGTTGCCTGGACCACGACTGCCGGGCGACTCCGCTCGTGGTCCAGGCAACGCAGCTTTAATCAGGCACTGAGGATGGAGCGTTGACTCCGAAAGTGCACTCTGCATAATATTAAAAACCAGTAGAGGACTTGGCCTTCTTATTGATCCTTATACATTTGTTCCTCTACCATCCAGCATATTCCAGAGATATCACTGTGAATATTCAGTGAATAAATAAAAACAGTTATGAAACATCTTTCATTCAATTTTAATTTTTTTAATATTTCCCAACGGAAAGGTTTGTCCAACTGCTCAGAGTTGAACAGATAGAAATATTCTTCACCAGAAAGAAAAACAATTATTGAAATATATCTCAATATAACATTACTTTTTATTGAAAACTATTTACTATATCTAGTACCATAATCTATGATGAATCAGGAATTTTTAAATCTCAATCACATAAGTTTTAGGGGGCTCAGGTTAGACATGTGAGTTAAAGCGTTGACCTTTATCTCACATGGTAAACCTTGAGTTGCGAGTTCGATTCTCGCCTGGGCAAAGGAAATTATTTAGTGACGGAATTCATTAAATAACATCCTAAAATTCCACCCTGGCTAGAACAGGGTGGTAACCTGTAGATAACCCGTCCCAATTAGCCTAAGTTGCAAAAAGTGGACGTTAATAAATAATAATATATAATATAATACATAAGTTTTAGTAGGAGGGGGGGGGATCAACAGAATGTATTTGCATTTATCTCACAAAGCAGGAGTTCAATGAAAACAATATTTGGTATTTAACATTGGAATGAAGCTTATTATTAATATGACATGATTAGGAGTGGGGGGTTTGCTCTAGGGGGTGAAAAATGTAAATATCTCGGTTAATATTCAAGATAGAGAACAAATGTTTATAGTACATTTAATGTCCAATAGGATTAGTTTTATTCAATTTTTCAATCCAACGTACAGTAACAGAGATATGTCAAACTTTCGAAAATCCTCCCTCTAAACCCCCCCCCCCCAGACCAATGAGATCTGATTTCAGCGATTAACGAACTTGATCTTTCTTAAATATCGAGTTGGGTAATAAAAAAAAATTGTGACCTCTACAGCGTTAACAGACAAATAAATTTGAACTGACCTCATTTTCGTCATCTCTTTGTTATGATCGATGGGCATTTGAAGACATTTTTTGCAAATCATATCATGAGTAGCTGACTTCCCTTAAGGCATCGAGTCAGCACTGCAGGTGACAAGTTTGGCAAATAGTGTTTAATGTAGCCAAATATTTAAGAAAGCAAAAAGAGATGCATAAACTTAAATATAGCTAACAGTCAAACGTATTATAGCTGAAGGAAATAAGGACATGCAGGGTCGTAGTGCTTCAAAATGTTTTTCTAAAACACCAGAAGGTAAAAAGACCGAATAGAAGAAGAAAATTGTGATTGGATCATTTACAAATAGTGTAAGGTGGCGAGTGGTGAGGGAAGGCTACCTCCTCTCCTGCCATGCTCCTGGTTCTTTGGAGTCTGGTTAAGCTATAGATATGTTGTTTTTTCATAATAAGCTTTGGAGGTAACAATGAGGACATTAAGGGCCTTTTGTGTTATGCTGCCACAGAACTATTAAATTACACGTTTGGGGTTCAAGGTTGGTACTGATTGTCATGGGTTTGGTATTTTTATAAAATAAAGTTCCTTTGATATGATAGTACAGATGTTGAGAATGGGTTTTTTATTTTATTTTCCCCCATTTATCTGATTATCACGTTAATAAAAACCACTCCAATAAATATATTTATCTAGTTAGTTTAGTTTTCCTTTTTTTTTTTTTCAACTATCTATTGGATAACATTGGATTTATATAGAAGAAAGCTGGCATACATAGAACTGCCTACTGTAGGTAAAGAGCTTTGACGATCTTAATAACCGCTACTAAGGGCAAAATATTTATAAAACCTCGTGTGTTTTCTGTAGATCAACATACATTATTTGCATGTGTTATATTTAGATTTGTTAAGCCACAACGGATTAAACAGTTATGTATATATATATATATATATATATATATATATATATATATATATATATATTATGATCTAACGATGTGTGTAATAGTCTTTAATGCACAAAGATTATTTCATATTGAATTTTTTTTTATTCAAGATTAGTTTCTGAATTCCAATTCATAAAAAAAAAAAAAAAAAAAAATAGAAAATTTTAGCCATATTAATATCTTGGGAAACTTTTTTTTTTTTCTTATACAGGTAAAACAGCTGCAGATGCATCAATGTTGTCAGCCCGATTTAAAAGATGTTTTCCAAAACTTGATGATTTTGTAAAGAAAACTATTGAGGAATGCCGACAGTCTGGAGAAATAAAAACATTATCTGGGCGAATCAGGCCACTTCCTGGAATCAATAGCAGTAACATTTCTGTCAAAGGTATTAAAAGCTTTTTTCTAATAAGCTTATATTAGGCTTTGAAAATTATGATTATTTGTTATTCCGAAAGAATAGTAACATAAACTCTACAAGTTAACCATATTAACATCAGCACTACAGGTCTAGCCATTCTAATATTAATGGTACAGGCTTAATCATACTAAAGTGAACTCTATAGACCTAGCCAATGCCTAAGCCATCATTCCCTCACAGTTGTAAAGCAAGCCTTCCCTTGTGGGCATTATTGAATCTCGTCGACGAGACAATGTGGCCACTGGTCAGCACATTTTTCATACATTTAGCACTGATAAACCTTAGGCTTTTGACCTTCTTCTTCCTTCCCTTGTTTGTTTCTGTGTAAATTAGTTGTTTTTTTAGCAGATTTCCCTTAAGCTCAGCTATTGAAATTTTACTCATGACACGATTTTCAAAAATTGTCCACAAATGTCCATTGACCCTACCTAGGAGATGACTAAAATGATATATGCTCAGAAATATACACACACACACGCAAGTGTTTCATGCAAAACTAAAGGTCAAGTTTGTTAACGGCTGAAATCTGACCAGTCAGAGGGGGGATTTTGAAAATTCAAAGTATCGCTGTTATTACGAGTCGGATTGAAAAATTGTATAGGAGAATCTTATTGCACATTTTATTATCTATAAATGTTTTTATATGCATCTATACATATCTAGTAGTTTTCTGCCTTCAGAAAGCTCCCACTCCAACTTCCATTCATTTGTTGTTTTTTTACATAGAAATAGGAAATATGTGGTGTGGTGAGTCACAAGTGTGTTACATCAACACGTGGGAAACCTACTTAGTTTACACAGCACCTGCATGATGGGCTTTTTGGTCTACTGTCAATCCTAAAACGTTTGTCATAATGGATTAAATATTTGCATTTGAATCTGAAATATTGGTTTTTGACTGGGTCATAGCTTCCCCTTACTTGAAGATAAGAAGTCACCTGAACATGCTTTCCCTGTTGTAGAAGATGAATATCAAGGGCCCCAAGCCTGGATAAAAGAGGAGGAACATTTATAATAAAACTGAGCCTGTAATCGGTATTACTGATGAAAATAGCTGAATTATGCCAGAGGCATCTTTATCAGTGAAAAGGCTTATGATGTAAATAAAAATTAGTCAGTAGAATTGGAGAAAAAATGTCTCTAACGTATGAAAATGCTAAAACATTTAAATGCAAAGTTCATAGAAGTATAGTGCTTCTTTCGATTACACATAAGGTTTTGTCAGTGGAAGATAGAGTAGAGGCATGAATGGTTGTAAGTGTGCTAGACTGTATTTATAACCACAGATCACCTCTTCTCGGTTTGACATGGTGTTTGGGTATGTACTGATTTATTTAAATCAGAACTTTGTTAACTTCTGTAAGCATATGATAGTGTGAATTGGCTTAAGTTGCTAGAAGATTTACCATCATTGGCGACACCTTTTCAGGTCGATAAGAATGTTTCTTGAAGGAACTTTTTTTACATGGCTTATGCTGACAATGTATTGATTATTGATAGAAATATTAGTATTAGCTGAAGATGTGTATGTCTGAAAACCTCTTAAAATGAAATAGGAATTTTCATGTTTTTTTAGTTGTTGCATGTAGTTCTGCTACAGATAGTTAAAGATAGCAATATAAACTGAGATAAAACCAGTATGCTCTCAAGGACCAGATGATGGAAGTAGTTGGTTGCCTTTCTGAAACAATTTTCTTTTCATAGGACATAAGATGTTATCTATTTATACAATATAACAACATCAACATATACTTTTTTTTAAGGTTCCATAAGTAAAGTCAAATATTTCATAGTGTTAAGGTGAAAGGAAAACACTCTGATAAAAACTTTAATTAATTGTAATTATTAACTGAACATTCTAACATGAGGCCGAACTGCACAACATATAGCGACTCACTTCAACATACTGCAACCTATCGACAAGGAGGTACAACTCTTAAATAGAGGACAGAAATATAAATGTACAATATATGTAACAATAAGCATTCCCCTAACTCCCTAATTTATCCAATAGTATTTCATTGTCTACTAATTGTAAGTCAACCAGCTTGTAAATGAGCTAATGTTCCTATTACATTCAAATTTTTACCCATAAAATGAAATATACATCCCATGAAATTGTATGTTGCTGAAGTAATAGATATTTCTACACGAAAACCATATTGTTTAGGAACTAAAACTTTATAAAATGCCAAATATCTAATTTTCGCTAAGAATTCTAATGTGAAATTGTAGATTTCAATAAAACCAAATGGTTGCAAGTGTAAGTCATAACATTTTGATCTTGATGATGGGATGTAATCATATTCATTCAAAATCTATGTTTAATAAAATCACAAATTTTATTTGAATTGTATGATGTCTTATATATTACAAATTTTACAGCAAATACTGAAAACTTAAATATATTTTTACACATTGTTTTCTTATTTTTCAGCCCAAGCTGAAAGACAAGCAGTCAATTCTAAAATTCAAGGTTCTGCTTCTGATATTGCTAAAAAGGCTATGATAGAAATTGAGAAAAATTTGAATAGGAAATTTCCAGGAAGATCCAATTTGCCAACATCCTTGCATACATCTCATTTAGTTCTTCATCTTCATGATGAATTCATATATGAAGTATGTATACATGCCATTGAATATATACAAATAAGTAATACTCTGTTTATATTATTATAATATATTAATAGCTAGCTGGTACTTCAAAAATAATTGACACATGTTCCTTCATGCAATAAATAATTGTTAGAGTATGCCAAAACTTTATAATCTGAACCCTACAATTTTTCTTTGTTATCATGCAAATTTGAACCAATTTATTTCCCATTATTCTCATATATTTGTTTTCTATACAAGTATAGGTACCTTAGGGCATAAAGAGTGTACATATTTAAGTAATAATTTGAAGAAAAAAAAAAAATTAAGTTATAATTCAATAAGTATTTTAATTAAAAACTTCAATTCCATTTATAATTGATAAGTCAATTTTTATTTGATATGTAAATCAAATATTTTGGATACAATTTGTCTTTCACCGATGGTTTAATTTTCATTATTAAACATACTCATTTTTCTATATTGTAAATTTCAGGTAGAGGAAAGTATTCTGCACAGTTTTATTCCAGTTCTGAAGAATACAATGGAAAATTCAACCTATCTGTCAGTACCATTGCCTGTTGTTGTTAAATCAGGAAAATCTTGGGGTGAATTATGGCCAATATGATATGGATATATTTCTCGCAAATTTTTCAAAACTGATTATTTTTACTCCATGCTTATGCTGTGTGTCATCAAGGATTTTAAAAATGAATTTAGAATTTCCACATAACTCATGAAATGAAATGGAAGATGATTCAGAAACCAGATCTGTATTCCTTGAAAATTGGTTACCTACATCTCAAATTCAAACCAAAAATATATCTAAGCTAGAAGAACTTGTTGAATACATCACAACTTGTCGGAAACCTCAATGTGAAAGTAGTTTTTAGGAAATGATATAATGCAATGTGATAACAAGACTGAAATTAGATTCTACAACCTAAGCTTTTATGTAATTTAATCAATCATCTCCTTGTTATTACTGGTCTTAGAATAGAAATTATTGCCCTTAGAATTTTGTATTAAAATGGAGGTACATGGAATTAAGAATTGACTAGAAAGTGTAATCAGTGGGAAGAAGGCAGAGGGGAAAGCTTCTTCCATCATGCTCTTAGCTCTTCAGACATAACTTCTCCTGAGAACCTTAACCCATGCAGTTAAGCGAGGTAGGGAATGTTTTTTCTACTCTCCTGCAGTTGTCCACCATTTAACACTTCTCTGCAGACATGTATGAAATATGGTTAATTAATAAACATTACTGCTTCCCTCTTTTAAAAATTTTATTCCAATTTTATATTTGTTTTGCTATTTAATATATATATATATATATATATATATATTTTAAGGTTTTTAAAGATTTTATCAAATTTCTGGCGTACAATACATGTTTTACAATTTATTATCGAGGTAAAGTGCTTATGTTTTATGGAATTGTTTATTTTATTAATTTGTTTATACAAACATATATACACACACATACATACATACATACAAACACATGCATATTTGTGTCTCCCAAAAAGATAATTGATGATTCATTTATTTCTTAAACCTGTATTACAAATTTTTTGATTTCTTCAGAAAATATTGAAATGATTCTGTATCTGTTAATGTTTCAGTATGTCTTTCCCTTTCTTATTCTTATCAATTTAGTTCTTCCATTATTGTAACAAAATTGAATTTATTTTCCACTTTGTATATTCTGTAAATAATAATTTGTTAATTTTTATCTTGTGTTCTTATGAATTACAAAAATTTATTTTTTTAAATTTCAGTGTCTTTTTATTATCCTCATATATCATTGTCATTTCTATTGTTGTAAAGGCGGGAAGCTTTTTAAAGGCAAGAATAAGAGAGCATTAGCTGAAATATTTACTATTCTTCTGGAAAGATGAGGGGAAATAATACAAGTCACTATTTGAGTTCTCCAAAGAATCAAGTATATTGAATTGATTAAGCAACATATAATACACTTTATAGATATAGAGGTTGAAAAAGAAACAAAAGGAAACTTAACTTTATAAAATAATTTAGCGGCAAGCCAATAATATATATACAATAGAATGATTGATCGGTCCTATATTGTGAGTACTCATTTAATAATTTGCGTAGATAATGCTAGCATTATTAGAAGTAGGTACCTGCGGGAAACATATACTTTCCTTGAAGTGGAGTCTTCTTCCGGTGTTATTTTCTGTGCTCCCTATCAGATTCTGTCTTCAAGCTGGTTGCGGTAATCCGTATATGATGGTAGCTTTGCGGGAGATGAAAGATTGACTATAACTCTGTAACGGGTGAATCCCAACTGAACTGGTCCGCTTGAAACCAGCCGGTGCCTTCTTGAGCTGCAACGTAGTTTCCGCTGTAGGCCACAGCCTTGGTGATCTGCATATGTGTGGCGGGGTTTGTGAACTCAGCGAGCGCGGGAATTTAAAAGACGACTGAACAATTGTATTTACCCAAATTCCATGATTCCTTTAGTTTATAAATGTACATTCCTAAGGAAATTTTAAGATTTTTGTGTCATTTTAAGAATTCCTGATTTGAGTAAATAATTTCTATGCTTTTTGAGCATGGGTAAAGAAAATTCAATTAAAAACTATGAACAATTTTTTTTTTATATTTTACCTTATTATATTAAACTCTTATTTCCAAAATGAGGTCTGTTCCTCAGGAACAGTGTAAACTATATAGTGCTTTCTTTTACTAAAATAAAACAATCATGATTTCATCTGACAGTCTTTATTTCTCTTTTCGTAAAAAATATTGATTTTTTTTATTTACTGGTCTATAATAGTGTTGCGAAAATTAAATACATGAATAATCCTTCAGAGAGAGAGAGTCGCGAATTTGGAAAATGTGACGTAGATCAAAGAAGCCGACATGAAGTTCTAGCTCATTAAAAGTCCGTCACGCAGGGGCTGCGTAAACTAAGCAGATTTCCCACGTGAAGTTTTACAATAGAGAAATCTGCCTAATAACAACTGTAATAGAAAGAAACCTCTAAACCTAAAACATTATTTAGGGCGTAATAACCCAGTAGTTTCTAGCCCCGAAACACAGTTAACCTAACCTCTAAACCTATTCACGAGGGACGGATAGTTATGGAAAAGACCGCCAGAGTTCTCGGCGGAAAGTCCGAACATAGCCTACTGGTACCACACGCAGAATACAAATGCAAATATCTCGGTTAATATTCAAGATACAGAATAAATGTATAGAACAATATTTATAGTAAATTTAATTTGCAATAAGATTTATTTTGTACAATTTTTCGATCCGACGAATAGTAACGGAGATATTTCGAATTTTCGAAAATCCTCCCCTTTAAAAAAACCCCCCCTCCCCCGTG
Source organism: Riptortus pedestris (assembly GCA_019009955.1). Taxonomy (NCBI): domain Eukaryota; kingdom Metazoa; phylum Arthropoda; class Insecta; order Hemiptera; family Alydidae; genus Riptortus; species Riptortus pedestris. The sequence continues at coordinate 89,221,176 of CM032228.1, forward strand.
GTCCTATTTCAGGCCGTTAACGAACTTGATCTTCCTTTTTACATAAAACGACTAAATATCGAGTTTGTGTAACGATTCAAACAAAAATTGCGACCGCTAGAGCGGTAACAGACAAATATATAGATAGATATAGTATATATATATATATATATATATATAATATATATATATATATAGATATATTTAAAGATATATACAGTTTTTGAACGGACCTCATTTTCGTCATCTACTAGGTAGGATCGATGGACATTTGAAGAAAAATTTCGAAAATTCCGTCATGAGTACAACCTCAATAGGTGATTTCCCTTAAGGGAAATCTGCTAATAGACTCGACCAGCCCAGCGTCGAAGGAACCAGACAATTCCCCTTTGATGTATGTCGACAACCTATATAAGAACGGCCAGCCACGAGCAAGGCAGTTTTATTCTCACCTGTCGTGATGTTCACTACAGTGCGACTTAGTGCAGTGCGGTAAAGTGTTTTTTATAAGAAAAAGTCCGTCACGCAGGGGCTGCGTAAACACTAAGCAGATGTCCCTCGTGAAGTTTAGTAATAGATACATATACATACTGCTAACACAACACCGTGAATAAATACAAACGGAAATAAGAAATGTTTCATCCAATTGCAATAGCCGGCCGACAGGAAGCGTTAGGTTAGAAATGTAAACAAACGGGTCCCCGCCTCACACCGGAAAGTGGAAAAACAATTACTGAAAATATAATCAGAATATAACACATTAATTTTATTGAGAACTATTCTAACTATAACTAGTACTGTAATTAATAAAGAGTCAGAATAATTGTTATCTCAATCAAAAAAATTTTAGTAGTCCAAAACTTTAGATGGGGGGGGGGAGTCACCAGTGCATATTTGCATGTATCCTCGTATAATAAAGGTGTCTTGAAATACAATTTTTGGTATTTAAACTTCCAATAATGTGATTTATTATGTATCAGAGTATTGTATTGTTTACGTAACATGAGTAGAAAAACAAGTGGCGTGATTGGTGAAAACTGAAAAATGCAAATATCTCGGTTAATATTCAAGATAGAGAATAAATGTATATAAACTATATTTATAGTAAATGTAAATGGTAGAATAAGATTGATTCTGTATAATTTTTTCGATCCGAACGTATAGTAACGGAGATATTTCGAATTTTCGAAAATCCTCCCCTCTAAACCCCCCCTCCCACTGGTCCGATTTCAGCCCGTTAACGAACTTGAATCTTTCTTTTTACATAAAAACGCTTAAATATGAAGAAAACAAAAAAACTTTGGTAAGGATTAACAAACAAAAATTGCCGACGCGCTAGAGCGGTAACAGACAAATATATAGATATATATAATATATTATATATAGATATTTATATACAGTTTTGGGGGGGGGGGGGGGGAACGGACCTCATTTTCGTCATCTACTAGGTAGGATCGATGGACATTTGAAGAAAAATGTCGAAAATTCCGTCATGAGTACAACCTCAATAGCTGATTTCCCTTAAGGGAAATCTGCTAAAACAGTGTTGTGGCCGTGACTGTAAGTAACAGTTTTAGGTGCCGTGTTTTAAGACAGTGCAGTGCCGCGAAGTAAAGGACAGTGCAGTGGCCGTCTTTTCTGTGAATTTTCAGTGACCTGTGAGTTTAATTATTGGACTGTGTAATCTGAAGAACAGTGACGCTATCAGTGTATACTGTGAGTAGTAATTAAGAATAATTACCAAGTTTATTGTGCAATGTGAAATAAATTGTGCAGTGATAAAAACTGTGAAACTTTCGAGTATTTGATTTTGCAATCCACAAGAACTCTTATTAAAAACGTTTATTACTGGTTTTGGTAATAAAACGTAACAATATCTAGTGAAATAATAGCTTAATATAAATCACATCACTAGGAGGAGGGGGTTAACAAAAGCTGGAAATCCAAAAAAAAACACAGATACTCCATTAATATTTGAGTAACAAATAACTGTAAACATTTTTTTATTATTTTTTTAAGAAAACCAACTTTAGCCTATACTAATTTTGTTAAAGATGAACAAGAGTGGGAGTTATAAAGAAGGTCTGAAATGAAGCCCTATTCTATTATTCCAGAACGTGGGAATCTGCTTATTTTACACAGCCCCTGCGTGACAGCCTTGTTACTAGATCATTACTGTATTAGTATTGAAGTGTTGTACGTAAAACTAAAGATGAATATCATTAACCCTTTCCTTGCGCAAAGTCACTATAGTGGCTTTATTCAACCCACTATAGTGGCTTTGCGCAAGGAAAAGGTTAATGACTGAAATCAGAGCTGGAGAATTGTGGGTTTAGTGAAGCAGTAAAAGGTATATTCATAAATATATCTCGTCATTTTTTCATTTTAGTCTTTGTTAAACGACCTTTTTTATATTACTGAAAATATCAAGTCTTACTATCATCACAAACCTTCTCAGCTTATATCAGTGCTGTGTGTGACTTGGATATGCTATATATCCTGATATCATTGAAAAGTAAATGTCTTTGTGCTTAAGTATTTTTTACTTAGATTCATCCTATTTGAATATTATAGAGTGCCGACTCTTGGGGCTGATAACCCATTATACATATTAATTTAGACACTTTACTTCTAGTTGGAAAGAAAAATATATAAACACTAAAACACTGTTTATATATTGGATAAAGTATGCTGTGCAAAGCCCTGACGATGGTCTCGGCGCTAATGTCTGCGAGTGGTTCAGCTTCAGGCCACCGGGTGAACCTATCGATCATAGTTAGGCAATAACGTTTGCCAGCCGACGACTGAAGAGGTCCGATAATATCATCGTGGATATGCTCGAAGCGGCCTACTGGAATAAATGAGCCTGGTGGAGTAACCGTGTGGCGGTAAACTTTGCTGCGTTGGCAGGCCACACAGCCGCGTGCCCAGGAGGCGATGTCTATCTGCATATTAGGCAAGAAGAAGCGTTGGGTAAGGAGTCGTCGTGATCCACGTATTCCTGGGTGACTGAGATCGTGTAGCTTCTTAAAGATGGCGTGTCTCAAGGATGCGGGCAGATAGGGGCGAACTCTGGATGTGGTAGTCTCTCAGAGCAGGGGCTTCGTGCACTGTGGTGTGTCCATCCATTTGAGGGTTAATGCCGGGTTGCGAAGCAATTCAGGGATGCTGGAGTCAGCTTCTTGCTCCATGCCAATCGTCTCCATATCGTCGGGGAGTGATATCTCTTCCATCCTTGAAAGGGTATCTGCCACCATGTTACCCCTCCCTGCCACATGTCGGATGTCCGTCGTAAATAACGATGAAATTAACGAGCCTGATACGCATGGGCGTAGCGGTTTCCGGGCGCTGTCGGAACATGTGAACTAGAGATTTGTGGTCAGTGGGGATAGCAAAGTTACGTCCTTCAAGAAGGGGTCTGAAGTGCCGGAGTGCTCGGTGGATGGCTATAAGCTCCCTGTCGTACGTCGAATACCTTTGCTCAGCGCTCGTTAAAGCCTTGGAAAAGAATCCGAGAGGTTTCCATCCAGGATCTTCCCGTTGTTGCAGAACCGCTCCAATCGCCGTGTTCGAAGCGTCACAAGCAAGTGTGAGTTCGGCATCGTCAGAGGGATGTGACAAGATGAGGGCCTGTTTAACGTCTTGTTGACACTGACGAAACGCCGAGTCAGCCTCTTCGGTCCATTCGAGCGGAGTGGAGTCACTTCGCTTGCTGTTGCCGACGAGTGCGTGTAGGGGACGATGGTGGTCTGGAGCATTAGGCATGAACCGTCTATAAAAGTTGAGCATTCCGAGGAAGCGGCGAAGCTGTCCCTTGTTGCTGGGCCGGGGAAACTCTGCAATTATGCTAACTTTTTTTGGAAGAGGTTTGATCCCCTGGGAACTGACGAGGAATCCAAGAAAATCGATTTCAGGTTTACAGAATTCCGATTTGCTGGGGATGATAGTAAGGCCGTGATCGTTTAGTATCCGGAATACTTCATCCAAGTGAACCCGATGTTCGTCCTAAGAGGCGGAAGCTACCAGTATGTCGTCCAAATACACAAAGACATAAGGTAGAGCCAATATGCTGTCCATGAGTCATTGGAACGTCTGGGCGGCATTCCGCAGGCCGAAACACATGACGAGGAATTCGAAGAGTCCAAATGGTGTTATCACTGTCGTCTTCTTTATGTCCTCTTCCGCTACCGGCACCTGGTAATAAGCTCTATTCAGGTCAAGTTTGCTGAAGCAGGTTTTTCCTCAAAGGTTGGTGTTGAGGTCCTGGATGTTCGGCGCGCTGTACCTATCGGGAACTGTTTGCTCATTGAGCCTACGGTAGTCCCCGCAGAATCGTTCGTGCCATCCTTTTTCGTAACAATGTGCAATGCACTAGCATACGGGCTATTCGATTCCTTCGTCGACCATTTTTAGAAATTCCTCCCTGGCGGCCATATATCTTTCTGGATGAAGGCGTCGAGCTTTCGCCGTGACAGGGGGTCCTTTGGTCTCGATGAAGTGCCGTATATAGTGCTTCGGTTGCTGCTGAACGGTGGAAGGGCGAGTAATTGATGGGTACTTCCGTAGGAGGTCGTAGTACCACTCGCCACCTGGAACTGCGTAGATCGTAGGTGGAGTGGAATTAGCGAGGGTGCCCTTGGAAGTGAGTCCGGTCTTCGCGTCGAGAAGCTGACGACCCGTGACATCAACGAGGATGTGGTGATGAAAAAGAAAGTCCGCGCCAATGATGGGGCTGCTGATGTCCGCCAGAATAAAAGTCCACGGAAGTGGCCGTCGGAGTCCTACGTTTAAAGTCTTCTTGACTTCTTGACCACCGTACGTCCTAATAAGGGTACCGTTGGCCGCGTACAGAGAGAAGTTGGTAGGTTGCCTGCGGTCCCTAGCCGGGATGACAGATATGCATGCACCGGTGTCCACGAGATATCTGTCACCCGTGTCCTTCTCCCTCACAAACAATCGACGGTGATTGGCATCAGCGACGGAGTCCGCCATCTCGGCCGCTGCTATTAGTTTCCCTGGTTCGTTGGAGTAGGCTTCCATGTGAAGGGATGCCGGCATTTCCGGGCCTTCTCGCGGAAGGTTTGATGGAAATAGCACCATTCTCGATTGCGGCTTGGTGACCGGGTCCTGCCCCGAGAGTGTGATCGTTCTCGTCGCCCTCGCGCCAATTGGCTTTTAAGCTCCTTCACGTCTCGGCATAGCTGCTGGATTGTTTCCTCCAGGTGCGCTAGTTGAGAGGGTCGGGGTGAGGGGGGTTGTGTGCGTACCTCGTGGATGGTTGGTTCGTACACCTCGGCAATTCTGTCGGCGATTTCTGCCAATTTATCCACGGAGGACTCAGTGGTCACTGCTAATGTTGCCTGCATACGGTCGGGTAGTGCCCTCAGCCACATTCTTCGTAAACGGTCCGAGGACACGGAGGTACCTCCGAGACGTTTCAGCTCGTTGAGAAGCTGGGACGGCCTTTCTCCTTCAGCCAGGCACCTCTCCTCCAAAAGATGACGAATTCGGAGGTTTTCAGATTCCGAGTACCGGTGCAGAAGTCCAGTCTTAAGAGGTTCATATGGTTCGGCAGGGGGGGTTCTTCACTATATCCGCCACCTCCTTGAGAATGTCGAATTCAAGGTTCGTCACCACCAGCTGAAACTTAATTCGAGAAGAGCTTACCCTGGAGGTGGCGAAAACGGCTTCGGCCTGGCAGAACCAGAGTTCCGGGTCGGCTTTCCAGAAATTTGGTATTCGGATGCTTGGCCCTGTTCCACAAGCGGCAACTTCGGTAGTTTCGCCTGTTGCAGACTTCTCCTCTACGTTTCCTCCCATCTGAGTGTCCATCACGTCGGGGTCACCACTTTAAAGCACGAGGTATAAAAAAATAATAAATGCTCCAAAATTAAAATAACGCACTATATTGCATAAATAAAGATAAATTAAATAATAAATATAAAAACTCTTCTAATAAAAAAACGTTAAAAAAAAATCAAATTAAAGACTGTTAATTCTGTTCATTAGCAGAGAGCACGTGCACAAGAGAGAGGTTGGTTATACACTGAAAAAAGGGTAATCTATTGCCTGGTTACCGGCAGTGTAGCCCGATAGATTTATCCTAATTAATTCTTTTATTTTTTTTGGCAACACTGACTACCTGTGGCGGGTAAACAACCCTTAGGGAAGGTTGCACCTGTGACACTAAACAGCTGCTACAAGACTATGAAATATTGAGTTTGTAAAAATTAAACAAAAAAAATCCAGGGCCCTCTTTCTGATTTTTACCAGATTTACCTTAAGTGAAATCAGCTATTGAAATCAAACTCATGACGCGATTTTCGAAACATTTCTTCAAATGCCCATCGATCCTATACAGGAGATAACGAAAATGAGGTCTGTTTAAAATTTTATATATATACTAGCAGACCCGGCCACGCGTTGCTGTGGCTAAAGTTATTGTTATATTACATTGTAGTATACAATTTAAGAGGAACGGTAGGAGAACATCAGTCACGGGGTCCACCAAGCATTTTACATAGATGGTATTTGTAAAAAAATATGGTGACCTCCATGACAGATTTTCTACGACTACAACCCTTTAGTACAATGAAATTATTTACGAACCAAGACGGAAATGTTGAAGTTGGTACACAAATTCAAGGGATTAGGATTTGAAGGGGAAGGACGTTGAACACGATTGATTAAAATTTTCTTACAGTTTATATTAAGCAGAAATCAATACAAAAGAATTAATTTTTAAATTTATTATTTCCATTTAATTTTGTAACGAATGAGCATATTACAAAGTTGTTAGTGAATAACATATGACATTTAAACTTATGAATGAGATAGGTAAGGCAGATAGTCTTAAATCTTTAACAGTAATATTTATTAATTTAAATTATAAATACTTTCAATTTCAATTTAATTTAGCACTAATCGGTGCACAATATTTTTGGTTAACCTGTCTTTAGCTAACACAAATAGATTCGACGGTTTCCCAACACGTGAACATGCAACATATAGTTGCCCATGAGAAAAACACGGATTTTCCAAATCTAAACCACAAATGGACATTGTTTGGCCTTGAGACTTATTTATTGACATGGCAAAAGCTAAACGAATTGGAAACTGTAGCCGTTTGAAAGGTATGGTAGAATCTGACGGTATCATTGGAATACGTGGCAACAGGACCACTTTTCCTTTAAACTTCCCAGTTCAAATGGTTTCTTCAAGAATGTTTCCGGTTATCTTTTTGATGATCAAACGTGTACCGTTGCATAATTGAGGTGAATTCAAATTACGTAGGAGAATAATCGGGGAACCAATCTTTAATCGAAGATTGTGGGGTGGCATTCCAGGTATATCTAGTGAATTCAAAAATTCAGTTGGAAAATTTATCGATTGATTTAAAAGACATCAGATCGCCTGGTAACAACTGTTGTATCTGGAAGTTAATTTCGTCAACATCAACATTTTTGGCTGCCAAAATCGCTCGATGACTGAGCCAGTTATGATTCAAGTAATTATTCTGTATATCCGGAAAAATACTCTGAATCAATTCTTTTTTATCTTGAAGAACAGTGCAAAAATTGTCTGGCAGTTTGATGCATTGTGTATTTGGTTCTAATACTTATTATCGTCACTATAATTTGAATTTGATTTACACTTCTGTCTAAGTAACACGTGGTTGGCTATGCTAACACCAAAAATTAAAAAAGTAGAAATAATTGAGTTTCACGGTATTTCGTTTACTACAAAATAAATTTAATTTATACTTTAGCCTCAATAACACGTGGTAATCATGCTATTGAATTGTAGCTTATATGACACGTTTGTCGGTTTACCATAGCAGTGCCATCTATTGATTACTTACTCAATCCAGTCGAAAAGTATCGACATCTGTTAGAATCTTTTGGAGTTAACAGATAATTGTGACTGTCAATTAATTATAGACAAATAATTTGCAATAAAATAAAATTGCGACTATAATTAAAGATCTAAGCTATCCTATCTCTCAAGTTGGACCAGACTGCTCACGGTGTGCCAATTTAATTTAAAATCGGTTAAGTAGTTTAGGAGTCCATCGCGGACAAACATCGTGACAGGAGATTTATATATATTAAGATAAATATATATATATATATATATATATATATATATATATATATATATATAGTATGTCAATTGACGCTCTAGGGGTCAGAATTTTTGTTTGATCGTAACCAAACTCGATATTTAATCGTTTTATGTAAAAAAAAAATCAAGTTCGTTAATGGCTGAAATCAAACTAGTGTGAGGGGGATTTACGAAATAGCTCCGTTAATATACGTCAGATCGAAAAATTGTATAGAACCAATCTTATTGCAAATTAAATGAACTATTAATATTGTAATAGACATTTATCCTCTAGCTTGAATATTAACCGAAATATTTGAATTTTTCAGCCTTCAGCAAACCCCTACTTCTACTCATGTTACATAAACAATACTTTGTTATATAATAAACTACATTATTCAAAGCTTAAATACCAAATATTGTGTTACAAGAGACCTTTATTATACGAGATATATCCAAATATGTTCTGACGACACCCCCCCCCCTTCTTAAGTTCTTGGACTACTAAAATTTGATTAATTGAGATATAAATTATTCTGATTTGTTATAAATTACAGTAATAGATATAGTAAATAGTTTTCAATAAAAATTAATATGTTATATTCTGATATATTTCAGTTATTTTTTTTTTTTTCGATGAGAGGTTAGCAGACCTGTTCGTTTACATTTCAGACGCTTTCCGTCGGGAGGTTATTAAAGTTGATTGAAAGATTTCTGATTACCGTTTGTATTTATTCATTTAATATTCACGGTGGTGTTGTGTTATCAGTATGTAGATTTATCTATTGTTAAACTTCACGAGGGAGTCATAAGTGTCTCAAGCCAGATTGTGGGTGGACAGACGGCCTCTACATGCTGGACATTTGTACCATTTTACATATATGAAGTACATAATGACACCATTACATGATTGTTTTAGTATAAATTCGTTCAATGAACTAAATCTGGACTGAAAACATGAGAAAATACCACCAGCGCGACATGGCATTGTCTCAAATACTGACATAAGGCGCGGCACGCTTAATACTCGGCATGTCACCATTCATCGTACGGCTAGTATTGTTCTCAGAATAGAGTGTCATGGTTGCAGAGTCATGGAATTTAATATGTAGGTTCATGTAAAAATAAATGAATTGTTTCGATAACCTTAAAATATGAAAAATTAGAACGATCCGTTTCAATCCATGTAATCTACTAACTTTTCATATGCTTTTAAACTATAAATCCCCTAGTCTATGTGAATAAAACTCTAAGGTTTGTCAGATTTCTTAGTTAAATTCTGAGGGGAAAAATATGTTTCGCATTTCTCACAATTCTGATAATATCATGCATGCATTTTTTCGTTAAAACGAAAGTAACGTGAAGATATATATTTTATATGTTCTAATATATATACATATATATATATATATATATATATATATATATATAAATTGTAACCTCTGTCTGTACATTGATTTTTTTCGCGAAATTTCACGATAACTTTTCGTTTTACATGTCATAGACACTATAACTGCATTTTGTTTCTTTCGTGTGTGTTTGTTTGTTTGTTTATTTGTTTGTTACCTTTTCACTCATAAACGGCTGAACCGAATTTTATGAAACTTGGTATCTATATTACTACTAACCCAACTTAGACTTTAGACTATATTAATATCCTCTGAGATGAACAGGAGTAGGGGTTATAAGGGAAGCCAGAAATTAAAAATAGCGATATTTCGTTTCCTATTGGTTTTTCGGCAAATATGAACATAACAAAAGTTGTTTATTTTGTTATTTAGAGTAACTTTTGTTGTATACACTTTTTTCGTATACCGAATTATAAACGAGATATACGCTAAAACCTATAGCGGAAGTGAACAATTTTATTTTGGACAAAAGACGCAACCGAAATAAATAAAATTCGGTATGTGTATTAGCACTAACGTTTTCATTATAACAAGCCATACCAACATTTCTAGGGACGGGCAGGAGTGGGGGTTGTAAGGGAGGCCTGAATTTAAAAATAGCGGTATTTCGTTTTCTATTCGTTTTTCGGCAAATATGAACACAACAAAAGTTGTTTATTTTATTATTTAGAGTAACTTTTGTCATATTCATTTTTGTCTTTTAACATAGTATAAACGAGGTATACACTATAAACTAAAGCAGTAGTCAACTATTTTATTGGGTGCTAACGATTAAACCGAACTTAAAAAAACTCGGTATGTCAATTAGCATTAATTCTTCCATGATTATAAGCTATATTCAAATTTTTATGTTAGAACGGGAGTAGGGGTTATAAGGGAGGCCTGAAATAAAAAATAACGATATTTCATTGTCTATTTGTTTTTCGACAAACATGCACATAATAAAAGTTGTTTACTTTGTTATTTAGATTAACTTTTGTTTTATACATTTCTCCAGGAACAATGTGTGGAGCAAGTAATTTGCGTACAAATATTGATATGCTCGACAATTCATTCCAATTTGAACAATGAGGTAGCTCACCTCAAATGCCAACAACGGGTATTAACCCTGGGACGGGTAAATGTCAAAATATTGTGCAAAGTAAAGCCTTGCCAAAAAAAATACCATCACCACTCAGCCTCAAATCAATTCCCGGGCGAAGGCGGGTATCTGAGCTAGTATATATATATAAAATCATATATCTACAAAAAATAAAACAACAATTATTTTGAGCACGCAGTTCCCACGTGCTGGAATTCAGATTTCAACCTTTTTTAAATTGAGCTAATTGGGACGGGTTGGCCTCAGGTTGCTACCCTTTTTTAGTCAGGGTGAGACTAAGGAATTCATTTAATGAGCCCGTCACTGTAACATATTAATTTTATTGAAAGCAATTTACTAAAGCTTGTGCTATCATTTGTAATAAATCAGAATCAGTTTTATATTTTCGAAATTGCCCTCACTAAACTCCCCCACCCACATGTCGGATTTCAGTCATTAACGAACTTGATCTTACATGAAACATTTAAATGTAGAGTTTGGTAAATGTTGTGTCCAACCCATTAGTGTAACAAGTTATTTTTATTAATTATATAATATTTAGTATATTAAGTAGTGAATCGGCGGTAGTCGGAGTTGCTCGGCACCTTTCGGCACCCAGCTAACAATCGACGTACGTTGAGTGTATTAATAGATTTCCCTTAAGGGAAATCAGCTATTGAGGTCGTACTCATGACGCGATTTTCGAAAATTTTCTACAAATGTCCATCGATCCTACCCAGGAGATGACGAAAATGAGGTCCGTTCAAAATGATATATATATATATATATATATATATATATATATATATATATATATATATATATATAAAATTTGTCTTTTAACGCTCTAGCGGTCGCAATATTTGTTTGATCGTTACGAAACTCGATATTTAACCGTTTTATAAAACCGTAAAAAGACAGATCAAGTTCGTTAATGGCTGAAATCGGACTAGAGGGAGGGGGGGGGGTTTAGAGGGGGCATTTTCGAAAATTCAAAATATCTCCGTTATTATGCATCCGATCGAAAAATTGTATAGAACCAATCTTTTGCAAAAATTTGCTATAAATATTGTTATGTGCATTTATTCTCTATCTTGAATATTAACCGAGATATTTGCATTTTTATGAAGTCTGTGGTCGGGTATAGTTTGGATTAGGTCGGCCATTTTCGACATTGCTCGGCTCAGGTGGGAGGCTACTTCTAACCTTACCTGTCGTTTCTAACCTTACCTTACCTTCCTTACTTTGTGAGATTTATGCAAATACGTTCTGTTCATCCGCCCCCCCCCCTTCTTTAGTTCTTGGGCTACTAAAATTTGAGTTATTAAAATATAAATTATTCTTACAATTCAGAAGCCGTTTCAGTTGGGAATTTATTTTAATTAACTGAAAGATTTCTCATTACCGTTTGTATTTAATCACGGTGGTATTGTGTTACCAGTATGCAGATTTCTCTATTGTAAAACTTCACATGGGAAATCTGCTTAGCTTACGCAGCCCCTGCGTGACGGACATTTTTTTTTACATTTCGTTTGTATCGTCACATTAGTTATTAGTGAGTTAATATTAAGTAATTTTAGCTAATTTAAAAAAAAAAAGATACATTATTCAAGGTCCAAAACCGTATAAGAAATTTATTCAATGAATTCTTTTTCTTTTAATGAGAAAAAACATTTATTTTATTTAATTAACTCGATATTTAAACGTTTTATGTACTAATAAAGATCAAGTTCGTTATTGTTGGAAATGGGAACAATGGAAGGAGGGGTGGGTTTAGAGGGGAGGTTTTTCGAAAATTCGAAATATCTCCGTTACTATACGGCGGATCTAAAAATTGTACAGAATCACTCTTATTGCAAATTAAATTTACTATGTATATTGTTATATACATTTATGAGATGAGATCGGCTAACTTCGGTTCTAGTCGTGAGTTTCCGCCGAAAGCTAGTTCGGCCGTTTCCGTAACTGTTCGGGTCTCGTGAAATTTCTCTATTGTAAAACTTCACGTGGGAAATCTGTTTAGTTTACGCAGCCCCTGCGTGACATACTTTTATAATATAGTTAACGATATGACACTCGATCACTTCACATGGCATTATAAATTGTATTCATTGGGATAGTGATCCAGGACGTAATAATCAGTAAGGCTAGTGGAGGAAAAAATATTCAATGACTATCCACCAACATAAGAATATACGTGATTTATATGTGAAAAGTGAACACCAGCGTATTTTCCTCTTCTTTTATAATCAGAACTTTATCCTGTATCACATTTTGTTCCAGCCTTTTACACTGTTTTCTAATGTTTGATTAACAAAAGCCTTGGAGTTTTTTACCTCATCTGCCTTCCATAGGCCACAGAACATTGCCACCATTTAGTGTTGAAGTGGAAAACTATCTTCGTCAGATGAGACGGTGGGGAGAAGATTGTCTGGTCACGGTGGTTATTCCTTACAAAGAGCGATCTTTGGTCTTCAATAGAGAGAGGGTCAACGGCTACCGAATATTGGACGAACATAGGCTTCTTATATCATGGCTCGCCCCTTCCAAAGTCCTTTATTCTACTAAGAATATACCTACTTCCTATTACAACATCGTGCACCGTCATTGGGGGAAAAAACGAAGCCAATGTAGAAAAAGGCAGAATTAGCTGTTTACAATGTACGCAGTTGACTATCAAACAACAGCATATTTGAAGAGTTTTTAGTTTTAATGGAAATCAGCTATTAAGGCTGCAATCATGACGTGATTTGTTAAGATACACCGATGTTATTTATACTGGCTTTATTACCCGTCGTAAGCGGGTTGAAATAGAAATTGTTTCTTGTGGGAATATAAAGTTTCGTTTAACCTATGAAGGAAATCATCCCGTCATACTCATCACATGTACAATGGCCAGGGATTCATTTGTTTTATCCGAGATATAAAAAGTCCGTCACTATGGTGAGATGGACTGGGCTAGGAAAGCATCACTTTAACCCTGTACCAACCGTCACAACCACCGTTAATAAATACAAACGGTAATAAGAAATATTTCAGTCAATTTGAATTTGAATCTCCCGACTGAGAGCGTCTGAAATGTAAACAATCAGGTCTGCCAACCTCCCACCGGAAAGAAAAACAATTACTGAAATATATCAGAATATAACATATTAATTTTTATTGAAAACTATTTACTGTATCTGGTAATGTAATTTACAATGAATCAGAATAATTTTTAGGCTCAAGGCTGGAAACTGGAAAATGCAAATATCTCAGTTAATATTCATGATGCAGAAAATATGAATAGAGTAATATTTATAGATCAATCAAATTGCACTAAGATTGCTTCTATACAAGTTCTCGAACCGACTTATTGTAACGGAGATACTTCGAATTTCCAAATTTCCCCCTCTAAATCCCCCCCCTCCCAGTGGTTCGATTTCAGTCATTAACGAACTCCATCTTCCCTTTTACATATAACGATTAAATATGGAGTTTGGTAACGATCAAACAAACATTGCAACCGCTAGTGCGTTAACAGACACACATATATATATATATATATATATATATATATATATATATATATATATATATATATATGTAAAAACATATAATTTTGAACGGACCTCATTTTCGTCATCTTCTGTGATCGATGGACATTATGGGAAATCTGCTAAAAGGGAAGGTTTTACTCCCAACTAAAGTTCACTCACTTTATGAGTACCGTCGATTTCTCCCAAGAGAGTCTTCAAATCATTTCCACCTTCCGAAAGTTCACCACCAAGGCTCTGGAGAGATGGCTCTTCTGAGCATTAGCCGGGTTCCTCGTAAATCTTGCGCATTTCACGCATATTTCCTTCTTATAGCCATTAATGTTCTGTAATGAGTTAGCTTACAGTTCATTTTTAGATATGCCTCATTCCTATATTTCCTTATGCATTGTAAAACATATAGAATAGAATGTTTAACATTATTGACACCCCTAAGCATAAAGAATTCTCCTTTATCAATATTATCAATATGTAGAAAATAATAGTGTAATATTATGAAACTAGCCAACGGGTTGAAATAAAATTTGGTTCCCGTGTAAATAATATAAAGATTGGATGCAAAAAATTATCCCGACATGTTCTAACCGTATTAGCCCTCTTTGGCGAGTACAAATATAAGTGGTTTCCGGTATAAATATAAAGGTAGAATAAACTTAAGAATATATATGAAGAAATTACCCCGTTACTTTCATCACGCAACAGAAATGTCCTGTAACATGTTGAATAACTGTATAGACATTCAGTTTTAATGCCTGTAAAGTAATTGGCTATTGGAAGAATTGAATTCATAATGGTTTCCCGTCGAAATATAAATATTTGGTTAACTAAACTTCGTCTAATCCATTTGTTTTCGTGAAATTGTTTTACGCGTGAGGCATGGAATTGTTATGGAACGAATATTGACGAACTTCTTATCGTTCATGAGATCACAAAAACTTAGTTTCCCGTCAAAAAATAATGATTGAAAGATTTTAGCATTTGACTTCATCTCATATCCAGTATGAAATGAAGTCCAAGTAATTAGTTGGCTGTGTTACGCGTCATAGCGTGTTGAAATAAAAAGTCCGTCAAGCAGGGGCTGCGTAAACTAAGCAGATTTCCCACGTGAAGTTTTACAGAGAAATCTGCCCAATAACAAGTGTAGTAAGTAGTAAGGGATCACTAAACTTATACACGAGGGACGAATAGTTACGAAAACGGCCGCCCGAGCTCTCTTCGGAAAGTACCAAACAGCTCACTCCTGCCTACCAATGCAGAATACAAATATCTCGGTTAATATTCAAGATACAGAATAAATGTATAGAACAATATTTATAGTAAATTTAATTTACAATAAGATTGATTTTATACAATTTTTCGATCCGACGCATAATAACGGAGATATGTCAAATTTTCCAAAATTCCCCCCTCTAAACCCCCCTCCCACTGGTCCGATTTCAGCCATTAACGAACTTGATCTTTCTTTTTACATAAAACGATTAAATTCCGAGTTTGGTAACGATCAAACAAAAATTGCGACCGCTAGAGCGTTAACAGACAAATATATATATATATATATATATATATATATATATATATATATATATATAAAATTTTGAATGGACCTCATTTTCGTCATCTCCTGGGTAGGATCGATGGACATTTGAAGAAATTTTTCGAAACTCGCGTCATGAGTACGACCTCAATAGCTGATTTCCCTTAAGGGAAACCTGCTAAAATGGTTACACGTGGAAATTTATTAAGGTTATTCAAAGTAAGCCCTCATTCCTACGATTAGTAGATTCCATAATATACCGCATGAACTACATATTTTCAATAGAATTTAACTGCACACTAAAACAGTAACCTGAATATTTGGCTTTCTGCTCCTATTATTTCAATGGAGAAAAGCTAAAGGTTTTTTGTCATATACACACTCTATGACTGTAGATCTTTTGTCATATGTTTTAGAATAACATGGCTTTACCAATTATCTTAGTTTAAAAATTAAATTAACGTCCACTTTTTGCAACTAAGGCTAATTGGGACGGGTTATCTACAGGTTACCACCACCCTTCCCTAGCCAGGGCGGGACGAAGGATTTTTATTTTAGTTTGAAAAGCAAACATGCAAATAGAAAGTCGCAATTTCAAAATTCATAGATGTAAATAACAAATTAGAACGGAAGTTGGTATTCCAAGTACAATTGGCTTTTTACATTTTTTAACATTCAGATAAAACCAATACTAACGAAGATATTGATGAATATTTGTTTACGTCGTAGGTAGTCCTCCCTCCATGTTAAAAATTGGGATTCTGATATATCCTATGATATACCTTGGGATTCTAATACGTATATTCTAGCTATATCTTGGGATAGTTGACTGACAGCTATAAAATTTCATAGAAATCCTCCGAGCCGTTTTTGAGTGATCGAGTAACGAAAGGGCGGACAGACAGACCGATAAGATTTCCAATTTTTGATGCCGTTGTTCTTAGTATGTTTTGAAACATGAAAAAAAAAATCCTCCAAATTTAAATGGAAAGTTGACAAACCTTAGATTACATGAAATTAATTAGGATAAAAATAAATGGCATTCATTATATCACAAATTTGTAATTCTAACCCAAAGGTAACTTCTTGGTGACTGCATTTAATACTTATGTCTGTGACTACCTTGTGTGGGGTTATAAAGAGTGTATTAGGTTGTGATTGAGAACATTTACCTTGAATTCAGGAAAGATTTTTACAATTTCCATCCAGGACCATAATACGCAATAGATTAAGTTTATTGTTTTATATTGCCTCTCACTGATGCTCTACTCTCAAATTTCTTTTTAGTACCTGCAGGCTGCGCCTCTTATTTTCCCCGTCATCAGGAAATTCTGATTTTTATCATCCTGTGCACGAACAAGGAAAGAACGGGATTCATAAGAGCGTGGTTTCTCGTCGCCTTCTGCAATACACTATCAAGCGATAAAGGCATCCAGAAGTTTGGGGGAAATTCGAAATTTAGGTCGGAATTACTCACATCTTTCCTTTATCACGTAGTCTGCATATGTTGACTAATAATAGCCCCCCCCCCCCAGCTTCCCTAGAAGTAATAATTGGCATTTACCAGTTAGCTGACTACAACCATATTCTAACCTCCTACCTTGCGACACTGATATTTTGTTAATGAATATAGTCAAATAAAAGATATACTGATGTAACAGTGTAATTTCTTGCAACTGGCCGTAGTTCTTTGTAGACCAAAATGCATAACTAATGGCATACTCAAATAAAGATAATAATATAAATGCTGTGGCCTGGATCGTGATGATATTTCGTGATATATCTCTGTCATCCTCTATTTAAAGACAGATATGTAAGAGACGTAAAGCGTAAAGAGCGGGTGGAGAGTTGTCCCAACGTATGATTCAATTTGTGAAAATTGGCTTTAGAGGACGAATCTTGTTCAAACTTATTATCATATTATTTTGAAGAATAAAATTGCTAAGGATGGTTCATTTTGGTTTTAGCAGATTTCCCTTAGGGGAAATCAGCAATTGACGCATTTTTGAAAAAAAAATTCAAATGTCCATCGATCCTACCCAGGAGATGACAAAAACGAGGTCCGTTCAAAATTATACATACATACATACACACACACACACGCACACACACACACACACACACACACGCACGCACACACACACACACACACACACACACACACACACACACACACACACACACACACACGCACGCACTCACACACACACATTTGTCTGTTAACGCTATAGCGGTCGCAATTTTTATTTGATCGTTACCAAACTTAATATTTAAACTTTTTATGTAAAAAGAAAGATCGAGCACGTTAATGGCTAAAACCGGACAAGTGGGAGGGGGGGGTTTAGAGGGGGATTTCCGAAAATTCAAAATATCTCCTTTACTGTACGTTGGATTGGAAAATTGTATAGAACCAATTTTAAATGTACTACTACAAATATTGTTATATACATTTATTCTCTATCTTGAATATTAACCGAGATAATTACATTTTTCAGTTTTAAGCCTTCCGCAAAACACCACTTCTACTCATGTCATACGTATTAACAGTAAGCTGTTATATCACGAACCACTTCATTACAAGGTTAAATACCAAATATTGTGTTCATTGAACTTTTACTTTGTGAGATATATGCAAATACGTTCCCCTCCCCCCTTCTTTTGTTCTTGTTGTTGGATTACTAAAATTTGAGTCATTGAGATTAAACTAATCTTCATTCATTAAAAATTACAGCACTAGCTTTAGTAAATAGTTTTCAATAAAATTAATATATAACATTCAGATATATTTCATTAATTATTTTTCTTTCCGGTCTATCGATCTATTCAGAGCTGCGAGATTGGCTCACCTGTTTGTTTACAATTCAGCTGTTTTCCCTTGTAGAGATTATTATCTTGTAAATTGACTGAAGGGTTTCTCATTACCGTTTGTATTTATTCACTTAACATTCACGGTACCAGAATGTAGATTTATCTATTGTAAACCTTCGCGTGGGAAATCAGCTTAGTTTAAGCAGCCCCTACGTGACGAACTTTTATAAAAAAAGAGGTTTAAAGGGAGTGAGTCACAAGGAGGGGGATGGGGTTCATTAACATGAAATCTTTTCTCTTCACTACTAGTTTTTGTTTTTCCATTCAAGAGTGTGATTTTCCTGAAGAGAAATCAGCTATTGAGGTTGTACTCATGATGCGAATTTCGAAAAAAATCTTTAAATAGCCACCGATCCTACCTAGGAGATGACGAAACATTCGTCACACAGGGGCTGCGTAATCTGAGCAGATTCCCCACATTCTGGTCAGGCACACTATTGATCTCATCTTACCATATATTCTCTATTTCGAATTAAACATCCGGTGAGTAGAATTGGGGGCTTCCTGAAGACTGAAAACTCACTTCATTCACTTCTTTCCACTTTATTTTACAGGTGTTACAAGTGAATGACTTAAACAGGAAGGACCTTTGTGATAGGTGATGAAGACAGAATGAGCATACATTTGTCAATGTTCGTCCATGTTTCGCGTGTAATACAAAATTATGACGCAATAATTACTTACTGCCTAAGCTAATGTTAAGTTTTGATGGGAAATCATTTTTATTTAATTTCGTTAATCGCCAAAAACATTAGTCAACACAAATAAAACTCTAAGGTTTGTACAAAATTCGGTGGGATAAATTGTTTTTCAAGTTTCAGATAATTCTAAAAACAATGACATCATAATTGAAACTCTTGCCTTTCAGGAAATATTGGAAACGAACAAACTGACACGTTAGCAAAGGAAGCAGCTCAAGATACACCCAAAACAAAATAAACCCAGAATTCTCTCTCTTACCGCTCTCAAACATTAAAAAAGACTTATGTACCGACACAATACATAAGTGGAACAGAGAATGGACGACATGTAACAAATCTTACAGCAGACATCAATACATACCAAATATAACCCACAAAAACTATAACACAATTAAGAGTCACTATCACAAATGCACACAATTTCTAACGGAACATGGACAGACAGGATATTATTTAACAAGATTTAAAATTCAAGACAATGACAAATCTATTTGCGACTCACAGACAACACAAACGTTTTTACATATAATTTATGGCTGTTCAATATTTAATCAAAATAGATCAAATTTAATAATGAATATAATTTTAAAAGGAGGTAATTGTCCAGAACCACCTCATTTTATATTTAACAAATATAATAAAGAACTTTTATTAATAAGAAAGTTTATCAAAAGTATAGATATGGATGTAGCAAAAATACATTAGAATGTAAAGTTGATTGTGAGGAATGGGAATCGTAATTCAATATATTTACCTTACATAGACTCGCAAATTAAACGTCGGTTGAGATTAACTTTAATTGATATGCTTTTTTTGTTCTTATTTTATCTATTTATTTATTTACTTTTTCATTTTACAATTTTATTTTCAATTATCTTACTTATTTTAATATTTCATTTTATTCTTATTATTTCTTTTATATTATACTTGAGTAGATAGTTGATTAACGTATATATATTGTAAAATAAAAGTCCGTCACGCAGAGACTGCGTAAACTAAGCAGATTTGTGAAGCTTTACAATAGAGAATTCTCCATACTGATAACACAACACCACGGTGATTAAATACAAACGGTAATGAGAAATCTTTCAGTTAATCAAAAGAAATTCCCAACTGAAACGGCTTCTTAATTGTAAGAATAATTTATATTTTCATATCTCAAATTTTAGTAGTCCAAGAGCTAAAGAAGGGGGGGGGGTCGGATGAACAGAACGTATTTGCATAAATCTCACAAAGTAACGAAGGTTAAGGTAAGGTTAGCAACGACAGGTAAGGTTAGAAGAAGCTTCCACCTGAGCCGAGAAGTTACGAAAATGGCCGACGTAATCCGAACTATACCCGACCACAGACTTCATAAAAATGGAAATATCTAGGTTAATATTCAAGATAGAGAATAAATGTATACAACAATATTTATAGTAAATTTAATTTGCAATAAGATTGGTTCTATACAATTTTTCAATCTGATGCATAATAACGGAGATATTTTGAATTTTCGAAAATCCCCCCTCTAAACCCCCCCCCCCTCCCACTTGTCCGGTTTTAGCCATTAACGTGCTCGATCTTTCTTTTTACATAAAAAGTTTAAATATTAAGTTTGGTAACGATCAAATAAAAAGCCAGAGCGTTAACAGACAAATATATATATATATATATAATTTTGAACGGACCTCATTTTCGTCATCTCCTGGGTAGGATCGATGAACATTTGAAGAAATTTTTCGAAAATCGCGCCATGAGTACGACCTCAATACCTGATTTCCCTAGAGGGAAATCTGCTAAAAATGTATTTAAACATAATCATACATGTAATATGCCATGTGGCAATGGAATATATATTCAAATAAATAACTCCTCAGAGGGTAACTATGTGGAGGAAAAAATAAACTAGTCTGCCTGTGAGTTCTTTAGTTACTCAATCGCATAAAACGGGCAAAGGATATCCATAATCGATATATATTTCTGAGTCAGCTATCCCAAGGTTCTATATCTGCTATACGAGAATTCGAATTTTTAAGGAGAAGGATTTACTTCAAAATTTACACTCCCGGACGTTGTCTAGAATTCTGAATTTCAATATATCGACTTTCGACATTCCGTTCATCAAATAGAAATTATAAGTGTTCTATGAGAATGACAATACTATTGATAACATTTTAAATATGTGTAAACAAATGGGGTATCTTAATCTTGGGCTATTGCATACTTTACTATTATTTTCAGGAGTGGGGATTTACTGAGGCGAAAAAGAAATATTCTTCAATATTATCATACCTTCTGGTTCAATAGAAAAGTGTAAGGAACTAGTTGTGTATAAGTAAAATTTATTTTGGAGTATGAAATTCAAAATTACTTCTGATATCCGGTAATCTATTACTTCTCAGGTAGTAAGAGATTGCTAGAGCAAACAAAAAATGTTTGTACTTATGATTAGCTAACTCGATCAATGGGAAAGGGAATATATTTTAACCACCCCATAAACGACAGATAACTGCCATTGTAATAATACATTCCTTCATACTCGTCCATTCACCATTTTCTACATTACGTGTATAGAAAGATAATCAATTCAGAAAAAAACATTCCATTCTAAGTACGAGATAAAAGTAAATATTTAAATGAGTAAATGATAGAAAAGTTGAAAACAAAATGTATGTGTGTGTGTGTGTGTGTGTGTATATATATATATATATATATATATATATATATATATATATATATATATGCCAATTATAGTTCCTAATTATTATTTTATTGAAATTTTATTACAAATGTCTTCTAAATAAATATAGGAAAAACATTTTAATGGAAATCCTTATAGGTGGTACACGAGAATTTTCAATTGTATAGTGGTACCATTAAAACCTTATAACTCAATGGAAATAATTAAATATAATATATATTTCCTTGTTTTTGCCTACAAAATTTCCAGAATTTGTAGAAAAAGTTTCCTGAAAATTTATTTTGGTAACTATGTGTTTATATGAGGTTTTCGCCTATTGTAGGAATCATTTATTATCAGATTATATACCGAAATAACCTGATAACTCATAATGAAACATTAATAATTATCAAAAGATTGCCTACTATCATTAATTAAGAAGAAGAATTTCAAACAAGTATGACGTTCCTCAGGCAAAGGCACTGATGTATTTGTAAGTATTACGCATGTAGATGCAATTCCTCAGTTGTCCTCCATAATCAGGAATCACCATTTAGAGAATGCTTCAAGACATCCACAAGGAGAAGTAACCGGCGATCTAGGGCACCCAAATACTTCGAAGGAATTCAGTGCTCCACTCGTGTTACACTTAACACACTTAATGGCACCTGTACATTTACGACTATTAACGATCCCCATACTTGGGGTGCATCAACCGCAATTAGCAGGCCCAATTTTCCAGTTTTGTGCTCAACTCCGAAGCAAGTTTTAATTAAACTTGATCCTGAATGAGATTCTGAGAGCGGATGAGAAGTAATGCTGCCCGCAAATGAGTGAAATCTGGGTCCTCTCATTCTCCTTGTGCGTTTCCTCCAGCTATGCCCATGTGGCCAAGTATTGAGTGCAAAACCACTCAAGATGACGAGTCTGTTGTGACTGTACTTGGATTCCACGGTGCGTACAAATAATAAGAAACAGAGTCTTGTCTTATTCAATTCCTTTTATTATAATAATATGTTAGTTAAAAATGTCCGTCACGGCTGCGTTAACTAAGCAGATTTTCCACCTGCATCACTTATTTGCATTTATCTCAAAACGTAAAAGTTTAATGAGAACAATATTTGGTATTTAGTCTTCAAATAAAGTGCTTCATATTGTAACACATTTTTGTTAATATGACATGAGTAGGAGTGGGGGTTTACTGAAGGCCGAAAACTCAAAAATGGCAAATATCTTGCAATTTGCCAATATTGAAAAAAAAAAAAAAAAAAAAAAAAAAAAATTAACTAAAAGAAGACATTACTCACAGCTAAAGTTCTCGAGAAAATCAGCGATGATGGATGAGTTCCTGTGAGAGTACTTAATTTGCCCGACAGTTATTAATAACAATTTTGAAATTGGTCAATGTGAGCAAACAGAAGCATTAATTACGTATTCAGTATCAGCATCACCAATTCAGTATGCCCCAAAATGACAGCCAAGGAACGCGATTTACTAGCAGAGCAGGTGGGAAAATAGGTGGTAGGGCTGACATCACCTGACGTAAACAAAGCGAAACAGTTACTAAGAAAACAAGTCTATGTCTTCGTCCTTAACAATAAAAGCCCAAGGTACAACAGCAGTAGTGAAACACGACATAAATACCGCCGAAGCCAGGCCTATAATACAAGCACCCAAGAGTGTTCCCCTAGCAAAGCAAAGTAGAATTAAAGAACTTGTCAACCAAATGGAGTAGAATGAAGTCACTGAAGCATCTTCGAGTCCGTGGAGTTCGGCGACAGTAATAGCAAAGAAGAAAGCGGCAACACCAGATTCTGAGTTGACTACAGAAACTCATTGACATTACCAAGAAAGACAGTTATCCGCTACCCAGAATTGACGATACCTTAGACACTTTGGCTGGAACGAAATTGTTTTCTACCGTGGAGTTGAAAAGCAGCTACTGGCAAGTAGAGATAGCAGATAAGGACTAAGAGAAAACTGCCTTAAGCGCAAGCAATAGCTTATGGCAGTTCTAGGTGATGCCATTTGGGTTCTGCAACGCTCCAGCTACGTTTGAGGGTTTCATGCAGGTGTGGGCAACCTTTGACTTGTTGCGGGCCAAACTTTAGTGTGCAAATACGTTCGCGGGGCGATTTTAAAAGTAGTGCATTTTAAATTAGTGTTCATAATTTTTAACGATAGATATCAGACATGAAATTAAACAATGTAATTATAATACAATTTATTAAAATAACAAAATGAAATGAAAAAAAAAATATGTGCAACATAGTACAATCAATAAGTTTGAATTTGGAAAACTAATCCATCGATATTTTGATTTATTAGCTTTCATCAATGAAAAGATCTTTTCACATTTATAAGTACTGCCAAACGCACAAATCTCTCGTCATCTTCCTCATTCTGAGTTAGTAGTGTAATATTTTTGTTTGATTGGGTTTTTCAAAATGTCTTGCGGGCCGGATCAAACCTTACCGCGGGCCGGTGGGTGCCCACATATGGTTTAATGGAAGGTGTGCTGAAGCCTCTCAATTGGAAGACATATTTGGTATTTCTGGACTAAATAATCGTTAAGGGGAAGAATTTTGACGAACATCTCAAAATGTAATCAATATAATCACAGTGCTCTGTTGAAGAAAAGCACGTCAGGAAGGTGATACAGGAAGTGGCCTACACAAAACCGCACTTTCAATCCTTCAGTTCAAGTGGTTTCCGCTCTCTTGTCAATTAATCACTCTATGGCCTGATGCCTTCATCTTTATCAACATCTTGAATAAATAATACTCGTTCCTCGTTTAGTTGGCACTCGTGTCTACGTTGAAAGACTGGAATTAAACACATTTGAGAAGAAATACTAAAATTTAAATTAGCTTGAAAATTAAAAAAGTGGTGACCATTATTTATGTTTTAGGAGTTGTAAAATTTCGTGGGGTCATGGATATTACAAATATTTAAAATTATAAAAACCATAAAATGTTGTAGAATTTTTACCACATAAAAAGCTGATTAATGACATGATAAGCGTCATCAATTGGTAACTTCATAAAGAGGGGATTTATTGAAGGCTGAAAAAAAAAAAAGAAAATGAAAAAGAGATAAAAAGCACAGTACAAGAATAGCAGAACATCCGTAGTTTAACAAGATTGGTTTTATAATATTTTTCGATGAGCCTCATAATACCGGTGATATTCTGAGTTTCGATTTCAGCCTTTAACGAAGTTATCTATAATTTTTCACGAAACACATATCGAGTTTGGTAACGATCAAATAAATATTGCAATCGTTACAGCGGTAACAGCCAAGTATATAAATATGGAGGCGTCGGTGACTTAGCGGGTTAAGGCGTGGCTCCATCTACCACTACCCATAGCAAGCTGATCCCCGTAGGTGTAGGTTCGATCTCCGCAGAGGAATAACTTTATATCACGAGACAGTCACTAGAGGGTGCTTGATTCACAGCGCTTCTGGATCAGCCGGATTCTAATGGGTGTATACGTCTGACAGCCTCTAGGGATGACTAACGATTACGACTTTCTTTTTTTTTTTTTTTATTTTTTTTTATCTCAGATCCAGCTCTGCAATATAGATGGAAATAAGGTGGTGTGACCCACCGGGGGTAAGAAAGGATAGTTACCCTTATACTGAACTACAGTTCCATTTAAAGGGGGGTGGTAATTGGTAGTGGGTGTAATGGAACTAATAAAGGTGGGTGACCCGGTAGCTGGAGATACCGGGTGGGTTGTAAGGATAGGAGGAAAGCGAAATAAGAAGGAAAGGGATACAAGGAGAGGAGGTAAGAAGAGAAAGAAGAAAGATGGGGAATGTTTATGATATGTGAACACTAGGGCATCTGTCTTCCTAGGGTTCACATGGATGTTGATGGAGCGGAGGTCATCAGCTATGGCTTGACATGCTGATTCTGCTAGGGAGAGTGCACGGGATGCGTTGAGGGATGTGCTAACAATGGCTACATCGTCCGCGTATGCAGCCACCTCAGTACTTGGAAACTGTCGACTCACTACCTTTGCGGTGTATGCCGTGAAGAGGGTAGGAGAGAGCGGGGAACCCTGAGGTACCCCTACTCGGAGAGGACGGGATGAGGAAAGGGATTCGCCGACTCTCACTTGGAAAGTTCGGCCGTTGAGGAAGGAACTGAGCATGGCTAGGAGTTGGCTGGGGCAGCCATGCCCATTGAGGGTGTTAAGGAGTTCGGCACGGTCGACAGAGTCAAAGGCCTGAGTGCAGTCTATGGAAATCATCGCTGTGACGACGTTCCTGCGGAGGTTGTTGGCAGTGTTAGCATATATACGGGCTAAGGGATGGAGGCAGCTGTGTTGGGGACGGAAGCCGGACTGCTCGTGGGGAATGAGGGATTTCTCCTCACAGAAATCCACAAGATACCGGAGGATTATACGTTCCAGTATCTTGGAGATGTGTGGGAGGAGGCTGATAGGACGGTAGTGGTCGGGAGAGGTGCCGTTTCTGGCGGGTTTTAGGAGTGGGACAATGATTGCATGTTTCCATATGGTGGGGAAGTGACGGAGGCGGAGACAGGAGTTTAGGAGATGGTTGAGATAGGACAGAGCCTTTCGTGGAAGCTGACGGAGTAACACGTACTGCACCCCGTCCATCCCAGGGGATTTTCCTCCCTTGGTCCGGCGCAGGATGGCAGAGAGCTGTCTGGGGGAGGAGAACATAAAATTATCACCGTTCTCCGTCCCAGGCGCCTCCTCAGTCCGACGGTACCTTGACCGATCTACAGCGGTCATATGTGCCGCTAGCATCTCGGCCTGGTCTGTGGGACTCATCACACCTCTGTCGACTTGGAGAAGAACAGATCGCCTTTTGGTTACTCTGGTCTTCACCAACCGCCAGAGCTTGCGGTGGTCACCGTGTGTCTGTCTGAGGGTTTCGTGCCACTCCGCCGTCTTCCACTGGCTCATAAGGGAGCGGATCTGGGCGGTTAGGTTGTTAAGGACGGGACGTAGGGCGGGGTTCCTGGTGCGATACCAGGAATTTTTAATGGTGTTCCTCTGCCTGATTAGCTGAAGAACATGGGGGGGAGGTGGTTTGAGTCCTGGGGGTCTTCTGACAGTCTTCGGTATCGCCCGGTCTGCAGCCTCCAGGATGATGTTGGTGAACTCGTCCAGCTTCTCCTCCAGGGTTGGGGCGTCACTGATAGTGGTGAACGCCGGCGTGTTTGCGTACATAAGTGACTTGTATAGTTTCCAGTCACCATTATGAAACGCGTACGTGGTTGTAGTGGGTTTGGGAGGACGACCTCGCAGCACATACAGTACTGGTCGGTGATCACTAGTGATAAAGTCCAGGGCGAGACATTTAGTCACTATGTGAGGGGTGCGGGTAAGCATTAAGTCCACAGTGGACGTACTATAAGGCGTTACGTAGGTGTGAGAACCAGGGTGTATGACGGTGAAACTAGAGTTCCAAACCGCCTCACCAGGGGGATTGGTTGAACAGTTATTCCAGGAGGTGTGTCTGGCGTTCAAATCTCCAATTACAAAATGATTTCTGTCTGTCTGAGCTAGACTTATGAGGGATTGAAAATATTCGGGTTCGGCTCTAGGCCGACGGTACAGGCCGGTGATGGTGTACGTGTGGTTGGCTATAAGGACCTTCACTGCTGCTATGTGGTGTTTCTTCGGTACGGGGGGAACGACGGGTTCCACCTCTTTGTAGGGTATGCCGTATTTAATCAAGATGGCAACACCCCCGTACTTGTCATCTCTTCCGTCGATGTCATCTCGTACGATGTTATAGCCAACCACCGTAAAGTATTTAGAGGGGGTTAAGCGGGTATCGCATAACACCGCTATTGTGGGGTCATAACGTTGCAAGAGAGCGTCAAGCTCGGACTTTCTTTTGGTAGCTGAATTTATGTTGAAATTCAGTATGCTATAGGGTCTGACCATTATTTGGCCTTGGACGCCTTGAGAGACTGGACGAGTTCGGTGACAGTGGCGAGTAGGGTGTTGATCATCACCTTCATTTCATCAACCCAGGGTGGTGTTTGGTAGACCATCTGTGTGTTGTAAGCTGGTGCTGGTGCTGGCTCCGGAGCGTAGCAGGCAGAGGGGGGTGTGGGGTACATAGTGGGAGGGGAGGGTTGTTGTGGATGGGGAGGGTTGGGTGCTTGGGTTTGGCGAGCAGTCCAAGGGTTATTGGTAGGGGGAGGAGCGGGGATATAGGTGGGCACCGGGGCACTTTTCTTCGCATGGAGCTTTTCCACTAACTCCAGCCTATAAGGGCATTGGCGAAAGGAAGCGGGATGTTCTCCTTTGCAGTTTGCACATTTGAGTTTAAACTGCTGCCTGTCGCAGTTTGCCACCGCGTGCTCGCCAGCGCAGCGCACACACCTGAGGGGAAGATGGCAATATGCCTTAGTATGGCCAAATTTTTGACAGGAGTGACATTGGGGTATGTCTTGGGTAGGCTTATATTCCCTTACCCTTATGACGATGTTACTTATGGCTTTAATGTCCCTCAGGTGTTTGGCGTCGTAGTCGGGCTTGAACGTTGCCAAGATGGGCTCTATGTCCCTCTTGGTCCCGTCTTCGGCCGTTCGGCGCATGCGCACTACGCTGACAAGTTTGTCGTGCTTTAGAGCTTCCTCTACCTCAGAAAGTGGGTGTTCCTTTTCTAATCCCAAAATGAGGAACTTCTTGTTCCTCTTGGTGCCCCTGGGTGCGAAGGTATGGTGTGGGACGGGGTTATTGGGTTGGCGGTATAGGGAGAGAATGTGGTGGAGTCCTCGGTCAATATACGAAGCTCCAACCTTGTCGGCTGGATTTTGAAGGCGGAGATGTTGTTCCGCTTGAGGTGAAAAGAGACCTCTGAGGCTTCGTATAGTGAGCGAGGGAGGATTATTGGAGGGGGGTTGGGTTCTTTAGGCTGTTTGTCAGTCGGTTTCGTAGTTTGTTTGTCTGTGTTCAGAGGGGAAAAGGAGTTTGCGGTGGGGGTGGGTGTGTTTTTGGTCGTGATAGGAGCTTTGCCTTTCCTGCCTTTTTTGGCCTGGACAGGTATAAAACCGTCGGCGTCGGCGACTATCGTCCTCTTCTTGAGAGGCTCGATACCACCGGCTCCGGCGATGTCCATTGCCTCTGAAGGCATTTGGGCAGAGGTAGAAGGTGGGGGAGTGGGCGGGCGGGCGCTTTGATTTGTGATTGGTGGAGGTGTGGTGACGTCATTCGTGGGTAGAGGTGGGAAGTCGGAGTAGAGGGGAGGCATAGTGCCAGAGGTCCGGGCTTGAAATTTAGCTATGACCTTCTCTTGTTGCCTACCGTTCATGCGCCTCTCATTGAGGGCGTCAACTAGAGTGTGAATTCCGGGGGTTTTCCTGACAGTTGTGGGCTTCTTACGCTTATTTACGTGGGCTCTAGCGGGTAAGAGAGGGGGGATGCCTTGAGAAGGCTGGCCCTGAGAAGGGCCGTTCGGGGTGTGAGTAGGGGGAGGGTCTTTAGAAAGACCGTCCGGGTCCATGCCCGGACCGTGCGAGGGGAGAGGGGGGGAAGTTAGTATAAGGGGAACTATCAGTCCTTACCCAACCGATAGGCTGACCTTAAGGGTCCGAGCTGAATCCCAACCAGAATCCAATTCCCTTGAGTCCCCGGGGGCTCGGCTAGGGAAACTGATCAGGGTAGAGGGAGACTGGTACTCTCTTCTGATCCAAGGCTTCAGATCCAGAGGCAGGGCAAAAAATCAGCGGGCTGCAGCTGGGGACAATCGAAGCACCAAGTGCCCTTGTCCAGGAGAGAACTGTAGGAGATGTGTCCTCTTCGAGTGCTGCTACAGGAATGTTTTGTTTTGTTTTTGCGACTTTCTTAGATCAAGGTACGTATAATATAAGGTAGCGCCATTCGCGAATAGCCAATCAGAATGCAGCAGGCCTCTACGTCACAAGGCGTCGAGACTCGGGGGCGGACTAGCCGAAATACGATCAATATAAGCAGTTTTCTGATGTATTTGGCGAATAAAAAATTGTTAAAATGGTATATTTCTGTAAATGATACAAATTACTTTAGTTGAATATATTTTATTTCAAATAAACCATGTACAAATTAGATTCCATTAAAAAAAAAATACATAATAGTTCCTTAAAATTTGGACCAAGAAACACGACGTGGAGGAGTTGCAATATTAGTAAAAAGTCCATTTCTCACCATAATTTATTGCTTCCAACCCTTGATCATCTCGAGGCTGTTGGGGTGGAGTTGGTTCTTCACGATAACAGTTTCTTAAGAATAATATCAGCTTACAACCGCCCTGGCGTTAGGATTATTCAAACAGATTTCGAAAAAATATTTACCGGTGATCCCACTATTTTGGTAGGGGACCTCAATAGTAAGCATGTCTCCTGGGGATGTAGAAAACAAAATAATAATGATGCACAACTCACGACTATTTCCGAAAACTTAGGAGTCATTATTACTGCACCAGACGAACCCACGTTTTATCCGACACAAAGACGATATCAACCCGACATTCTAGACATAACATTAATACAAAATTTCCACTCACCTATATTCCATGACACACTGACAGAACTGGACTCTGACCACCTTCCAGTAATATTAATTAACTTTGGTAATGTACATATTTGCAAAAAAACAAAAAAAAAAATAGGAAACGATGTATGGCTATTTTTAAATTCAGGCCTCCTTTACAAGCCCCACTCCTGCTCGTCCCTAGGAATGTTTGTTTATTTGTTTATTATTATTTACGCCCACTTTATGCTAGTAGGCTAATCGGGACGGGTTATATACAGGCTACCACCCTTTTCTAGCCAGGGTGGGTTCAAGGAGTTTATTTAATGAGTCCGTCACTAAATAAATTTCTACTGCCCAGGGCGGGAATCGAACCCGCCACTCTAGGTCTACCACGCGAGATTAGGACCAACGCCCTAACTCGCACGGCCAACCTGAGCTAGTATATACTATATATATATATATATATATATCTAAAGTGTAGTTTAGTCCTCCCTACGCCATCTTGTTTCGTTATAATACCCGCCCTCTCTTAAAACCACCGATGGCGTATTTTGGAAATTTTAAAGTGTTAAAAAAGATAAAGTTAGAAAAACAAAATGGCCGCCGTCGTCATCGTGCGCCACCAAGGGAGGGACTAAAATACACTTTCACCATACATACACACACACATATATCTATATATATATAAAATTGTAACCTCTGTCTGTACATTGATTTTTTTCGTGAAATTTCACGATAACTTTTCGTTTCACATGTCATAGACACCATAACTGCATTTTGTTTCTTAGGTGTCTGTTTGTTTGTTTGTTACCTTTTCATGCATAAACGGCTGAACCGAATTTTATGAAACTTGGTATGCATATTATTACTAACCCAACTTAGACTTTAGGCTATATTAATATTCTCTGAGGCGAACAGGAGGGGGTGGGGGTTGTAGGGGAGGTCTGAAATTAAAAATAGCGATATATCGTTTCGCATTGATTTTTCGGTAAATATGGACATAACAAAAGTTGTTTAGTTTGTAATTTAGAGTAACTTTTGTTATGTATACTTTTGTCGTATACTTAAGTATAAATGAGTTATACGCTAAAAACTGTAGCGAGAGTCAATAATTTTATTTGGCACAAAAGACTTAACCGAGATAAACAAAACTCGGTATGTGACTTAGCGGTAACTCCTACATGATAATAAGCTGTACCAACATTTCTAGGGGCGAGCAGGAGTGGGGGTTGTATGGGAGGTCTGAAATTAAGAAAAGCAATATTTCGTTTCGAATTAATTTTTCGGCAATTATGCATATGATAAAAGTTGTTTATTTTGTTATTTAGAGTAACTTTTGTTATATACATTTTTTTCGTATACCGAATTATAAACGAGGTATACGCTAAAACATATAGCGGAAGTGAACAATTTTATTTGGCACAAAAGACTCAACCGAACTAAATAAAACTCGGTATGTGTATTAGCACTAACGCCTTAATTATAATAAGCCATACCAACAGTTCTAGGGATGGGCAGGAGTGGGGGTTATAAGGGAGGCCTGAAATTAAAAATAGTGATATTTCGTTTCCTATTCGGGTTTCCGGAAATATGAACTTAACAAAAGTTGTTTATTTTGTTATTTAGAGTAACTTTTGTTATGTGCACTTTTGTCTTATACATAAGTATAAGTGAGTTATACGCTAAAAACTATAACGGGAGTCAACAATTTTATTTATCACAAAAGACTCAACCGAACTAAATAAAACTCGGTATGTATGTTAGCACTAACGCCTTAATTATAATAAGCCATACCAACATTTCTAGGGATGGGCAGGAGTGGGGGTTGTAAGGAAGGCCTGAAATTAAAAATAGCGGTATTTCGTTTTCTACTGGGTTTTCTGTAAATATGCACATGAAAAAAGTTGTTTATTTTGTTATTTAAAGTGACATTTGTTATATTCACATTATCCGTATAACAAAGTATAAACGTGATATAGATTAAAAACTAAAGCGGGAGCCAACAATTTTGTTTCGTCGATTAAACCGAACTTAACAAAACTCGGTATGTGAATAACCAATAATTCTTCAATGATTATAAGCTATATTAAAATTTTTAGGTCCAAACGGGAGGGAGGGGGGTTAAGGGGGAGGCCTAAAATGAAAAATTGCGATATTTCGCGTCCTATTTGATTCTCGGCAAACATGCACATCACAAAAGTTGTTTATTTTGTTATTTAGAGTAACATTTGTTTTATATATTTTTTCTTGAACAATGTATGAAGCATGTAATTTGCGTAGAAATATTGATATGCTCAAAGATTCTTTCCAATAAGAACTACCAGGTACTTCACCTGGAAAAATTAATTCAAATCTATGTTAATATTTTGTCCTTAATAATTCAAATCTATGCATAATGCACACGGGAAATATGACAATATGGAGGACAGTAAAGTCTTACATAAAAAATTAATTTTATTATTAACAAATCTACACCAACGACGGGTATAGACCCTTAACACTGGGACAAGTAAATGTCAAAATATTCTGCAATGTAAAGCTTTCCCAAAAAAATACCATCATCATTCAGTCTCAAATGAATTACCGGGCAAACCCCGGTATCTGAGCTAGTATATATATATATATATATATATATATATATATATATATATATATATATATATATATATAATTTGGAACGGACCTCTCCTCTCTATTTTCTTCGTTTCTTAAGTTTGATTGAAGGACATTAGGGCAAATTTTTCTAAAATCGGTCAATCGTAAATAGATGATTTCCCTTGAGGAAAATATGCTAAAGTATGTTCTTCAATTTTGATTTTAACGTAAAATAGAACAAAATACATTTGTTATTAGAACGTTTTTTTGTGGTAAGAAACGATAGTCAAAAATTATGAAAATAATGGCTGACAAATGGAGTATTGAAAAATGTGTTTTTTTTCTTAGTTTGAGCATTGGATAGTAGAAATCTGATTAGTTCTACTTTACATAAAATGAGAATATACATATTTCTTACGTTCAAGAGTTGCATCCTTCCGCGTAAATCGAGTCAAATAGATAGTCTCTTTTATCAACACTCATCAATGTCACGCTCATGGAATCGACCAATTGGTTATTATTATTATTATTATTTATTAACGTCCACTTTTTGCAACTTAGGCTAATCGGGACGGGTTATCTACAGGTCACCACCCTTTTCTAGCCAGGGTGGGATTTTAGGACGTTATTTAATGAATTTCGTCACTAAATAATTTCCTTTGCCCAGGCAAGAATCGAACTCGCCACTCTAGGTTTACTATGTGAGATAAAGGTAAACGCTTTAACTCGCATGGCTAACCTGAGCCCCCTAAAAATGGGGGGACAAGTAAATGGACCAATTGGTGACATTCCCAATGTGAAATTTGAGGTTAGTTTAGAAACATATTTTTACATTTATAAAAATAATAAACTTTGGTTATTAGGGTTCTTTCGGACTGCAAAATTAAATGCACTAACTTCAGCGTTTTTATTACTGCAGAATTTATTTGACGACGCTCTACACACTTGGTAGATTATTCTTCATTACTAATCACAATATGAGCTGATGACGTCACTTCTTATTGCACAGAACAATAACTCACGATCACGTGAATCTCTGATGTTCATAATTCACGGCACTGTATTGGACTTCACAAAACACTGCACTGCACTAAAACTAAAAAGCACAGTTCATTAAAAGCTGCATTGTTATTCACTAGTAAGAAAACCGAGAAATAACTGTCGAGCAAGCTGGTCGGCTTTTATTCAACCGAGGCCAGTCCAGAACGGTTCAGATGCCGGCTCCGTCGCCTAAAAGATTCCAATCTTCCCTGCAAGTGATGCATTCACTTCCTTCGTACTTCGTAAATACATGATTAACTATACGAAATTTTCAAGCTCGTAATTTTCGCAACAATATATTGTCATAATCCATAAATATAATTTAATGATCTTAAGTATGTGCTGGTGTAGCGTGAGTAGCTCAGGGAGGAGGGGTCTAAGTGACTTTTCATTTAAAAATAAGTTTTCATTTTTGGATTATGTTAATTCAACATTCTACATGAATGGATATCATCTAGGGACCACATTCCTTCCTACCTCAATTCTCGTTTTCATTCGCGGTTTTTTAATCGGTTGAATCGGCGGCAGGGGAGTTTTATATATCAAGATGTTATGTCCGTAATTAATTATGGTCGACAACACAATTTGATTGGATGTATGTGTCTCCAGGGAGAGGTCAAGCCAGAATTTATTTTTGTGGGCACACTAGCCCGGAGGAAATGACACCGCAGAAATATTAAATAATTAAAGCCTCATAATTACTTAGAACGCGCTTATTTTCATACACACTTTTAGTTAAATGGAAGAACTACAGTGGCTAGTTGAAGAGAATGCCATCTAAAAGAAAACGTTCGTCGAAGACGATGGGCCTGCATAAACTTAGCAGATTTTGCACGAGCAACTTTTACACACTAGTGATCTCATCTCACCACATATTCGGACTGAAAACCAGAAGTACGAATTATTGGCTTAATATATCAGTTGCGAAAAAATACGTAGAGCAACATATGTAGGTATGCCATCAATATTTTAACAAAATTGGTTTTACAACAGTTTTTGATCTGGCTCATAATAACGCAAATATTTTGAATTTTCGATTCCCCTCTCTATACCCCCCCCCCTTATTCCTGGTCATTTGAGGAAATATTTCGGAAATCGCGTTATGAGAACAACCTCAAGAGGTGATTTCCCCCTAGTCAATCTTTACTCTGGATTGTGCTTTACTGAAGATAATGAGAGAGAGTGTATGTGTGTGTGTGTGTGTGTGTGCGAGAGAGAGAGAGAGAGAGAGAGAGAGAGAGAAAGTTTTGAGTCCTCTCAGGTAGAGGGCGCTAGGTTCGCTCCTCAGCCCAGCACTCTGTCTTGAGATGTGTTAAGGTGTAGTTCGTGTGTCCCGCTCTCCCCCTCCCACAACAACAACAGGCAAGGATTTACCTGTGAATCTGCTGTTATGGCAACCACCTGCCTCCTCTATGACCAGTGAGTAACAAAGTTTCGATTTCTACCATTTTCGTTTCGTTTAACAGAGGATTAACTTCTATTTCTGAAGTACTGTAGAGGATACACCTCCCAAGCGACTGACTCACAATTGGTTCTTGGAATAAAGGTCCCCTGGCCCACCTGTTCGTTTCCAGCTGACTCTTGTTGGAATATGCTTTGGGCTAAACTCTTCTATCTGATAGCAAGTTGTATACAATTATGTAAGAACTCAAGCCTTATCACTCAATGCAACAATAGATAGTGCTATCATTTTTCTTGTCCTTCTCCTTAGAAACTTATTTAGAACTGTCATTGACGACTTATCCAGTTAATGGTTACATATTTTTTCTACATGTTAATCATGGTTTACGATTTTTTTTTTATGAAAGCCATTAAATCTTTTTTTTTTTTTTTTTTTTTTTTTATAATGATTTTCCCTTACAGAGCAATCCCACACTTCTACGCTGTCTTCCTAGTATTACCACAATCGGTTTGATGTCTTGTATAGTCTTGGCATATTCATGTGATATTTGGCTGGAGTAATGTTGTTTGAATATAAAGAAGTTATTCACATATTTCAAAATTTAATTTAATTGAAACTTTACCATTTTTTTCTTTAAACTTAAAATGTAATTATTTTTGTGGCCAGCTTCTATTTATTTCCACGTTTAATAAATTAATGTATATATTTTCTGTTCAGCCTCAAAGGTTTCACTCGGTTTTGTAAAGTTCGGTTTGCATTGTTAACTAACAATACAAATAAATACGGGTTGACAGAAAATCTTCCCTAATCCTTATTTATAATATGTAGATGTGTGTAAAGCACTGACGCTGTTGAAAGTATTAAGAATAGCATTCTATTTTGAGTGAAAATGTCTTTTTTCTCAGGTTCTTCATGTCTTTGTTGGAAGGTAATATGGCCATGAGTTCTGCCCATTTGCGGCTAGGACTTAAGTCATTAGAGTGGAGTCGTCATTAAGGCCGTCGGATGAAATTTTTATGTTTGAAAAATTTACATTTTTTTCAAAGATGTACTATATTCTTAAAATCTTCCGTTCAGTAATTATACAGCTCTTGCTATTTAAAGACGCTTACACTGGTGTTAATTCCAATAATATCGTGCTTGAGATATTTGATATTACGGAAGCTATTGGCTCATCTTTGTGACTTAAAATGTATGCCTATAGTGACCTCACCAGCCAAATATGGGAGGTGGTGGTAAACTGCAATCATCATTTTGTTGATCTCTGAATCTGTCGAAGGAGCATTTTGACTTATTATATTTTATAATGTCAAATGCACGATATGGGTACATATTATAATAATACCAAAATAAGACCTAGGTCTAAATTTTCTATTCTGTTATTAAGCCTTGAATGACCTTACCTTATAGGTATCCAAGTATTTTTCATTGTCACATTCAGAAATTAATTATTCAATATAATACAGTTTCTGTAAGAACGGAAGAACCAAATACAATTCAAGACATAAAATTAGCACTTTTTATTCTAAAACAGAAAATGGAGTTTACTTTTTAAACTGCGTTGGTTTCATTCAAATCTTAATCAGGCATAGCTTGAGAGTAAAGATTGATTGCACCATTAACCAAGAATCCTCCCTCAGCTATTGAGCTTGTACTCAAGACGGGATTATTGCCAAATTTCAGTAAATGTTCGTCAATGCTCTATCGGCAATGATGTTTTCCTTGATCGTTGCTCAAATCATCGAACTCGATTTTCAAAACAAAAGTTTCTAAATCAGAAGTTTCTTCTGAGTAAGTAAAAACGTAAGTGATACATTAGGTTATTATGAATATCGCATTAGTAGGAGTGGGCTTTTATAGAAAACTGTAATGAACTAATACAACTCCGTGAATATATTATATATTCTATTTAAATTCGATGGACATAAAATTTTGTTCTGTGTACAGGCTCACTCTGGCCGCCCGTTTTTTTTTAATATTAGAGTTTGATATTTTTTTATTAGCCTACTGCCTATCACTGATTGTGCCTGTATACATTTTTGGAAGATTACAATGGGCTGCTTTAAGCCAGGTCAAATTAAATCCGAACTTATAAATAAAACATTTAATAACTTGGATAAGCACCGTGCGAAATAATTAACACCGTCCGAGAATGCTGTTGGGAGTGAAGGACTTTTGAACTGAGATATTCCAAGGAAATTTTATTTTTTCTTTTGCATGTAATATATTTGTGCAAGCTGAGCGCGCTTTTTGGAGCTCAAGCCACTTTCTTAAGAGCTGTGACAAACCACAAAAGTACATATTTCTCTTTCTCTCTCTCTCTCTCTCTCTCTCTCTCTCTCTCTCTATATATATATATATATATATATATATATATATATATATATATATATATATAGAGAGAGAGAGAGAGAGAGAGAGAGAGAGAGAGAGAGAGAGAGAGAGGAAGAATATTCTTTAAGAAAGAATATATTATATTAATTTCTTCATTTAATAATTAAATATTATCAAAAGGTCTTTAACAGTTTAGAATTTTAAATACGAAACAGAGTTAAATTAAAATTACATACGAAGTATGTATATATATGTATTTATATGTGCGTGTGTATATACATACACACACACACACACACACACACACACATATATATATATATATATATATATATATATAAATGAAAATTAAAGTCTAAGGGTGATTAAGGAGCACTTTACTTTGCGGTCATTCTCTTTCTCGTTTAAATTTTGTCTATCATTATTTCAGTTCTCTCCCTGATGCTGTAGGAAGCAATTGTATGTCCTTCGCTGGATTGGCCTAAGGTTGTATTGTGCAGTGTTGAAATTATTCGGAATCTTTACTGGTCTTATGTTTTGGCCTTACTTTGCATCCTGGTACGCCGTCGTGTTAGCTGGAGCGGTCTTTACACACAAATATCCCTGTTAAATCTTCACATTTAAAAATATTTTTATTATTTCGTAGGATATTCTACAGAGACGAACTATTTCTACGTGACGGTTTTATACAGTTTAGGGAAAATACTATCTCCTGTGAGACCCCCCCCCCTGAGATAAGGAATGCAGCACCACGTTATTTCCTGGAATGGGTTGTGGAAAAGGTTAGGAAGCACTCCCCTTGGCGTTTGATTTTCTTTCCCTCTTTGTAGAGCGAATCTATGAAATTTTCCACTAAACCACTACGAATGGCTAGGTGTTTAATATTGTATATAGGGCTCATTGTTATGATTGTTAGCTTGTCATTGGGGTATATAGTAGACCGTCAATGAAATTTTGAAAGAAAACAGGCTTTGATCATGGAATGCTGAAAAGATTCAGCATGAATAGCAATCCAGTAGGTTTAGGGTAAAATTCAAAACAATTGTAAGTTTTCCCGTTTTAGCAGATTTCCCCTAGGGACAATTTTTGTCTGATCGTTACCAAACTCGATGGTTGAACGTTTTATGCAAATAAAAAGGAAATCAAGTTCGTTAACGGCTAAAGTTGTACCTGTGGGAGGGAGAATTTCGAAAATTCAAAATATCTCCGTTGTTATGCGTCGGATCTAAAAATTGTATAGAATCAATCTTATTGCAAATGTAATGTTCTATAAATGTTGTTATATACGTTTGTTTAATATCTTGATTATTAATGGAGATTTTTTTGATTATTGATTATTTTTTGGTTTTCGGTCTTCAGTAAACACCCACTCCTACTCATTTCATACTAAGAATATGCTGTTATATTATGAAGCCTAAATATCAAATATTGTTCTCATTGAACTTTGACGTTTTGAGATAAATGCAAATACGAATTTGCACGCGGGAAATCTGCTCAATTAACACAGACCCAGCGTGACCGACTTTTTTCTATTGCCGATCCATATAGCCTCCCTCTATTTCCATAAGTGTTAGATTCGGTTTGTGGATCATCAACCGTACTTTTTATTAAGTTAGCATATCCGATATTTAAACTGTTCGTGTAAAACAATATCATGTCCAATATTTTCAGGACTCGTATGTATGCCACCAGCTTATTTCATTCTGTGTTCTAAATTACGAGTTCTATTTCAAATTTCATTTTAGGACATATATTTTATATTTCTTATTGGGGCTTCTATTTAATATTTCTTATTAGGACTTCTATTCTATATTTCTAGTGAGGAGTTCTATTATATATTTCTCGTTATTTCTAGTCTATTCAACTTTGGTGACCTAACCCCACCTCCTAAGGTCATCCAGCCAACATTGCCTGGTCCATTTCTCCTCCTGGCTCCACCTTGTTTACCATACAACAATTTGACTTGGGATCCATTCTCTCCACCTTTCCTAAACTAGCGCAACATGCTCTTCTTCATCGATGATACGCTCTCGCTCTTCCAAATATCTTAGGGTTTCATTCTATTTTCTCTGGAGTTCTCAGAGTCCATGGCTACCTACATCTATAAAAATTGGCCTGATAATCATTTAGTATATTTGAATTAATGCCATTCTAGAGAGATATTTAAAGAGGAGAACATTTTGTAGGGCATAGAAACATCTGGTTCTTGCGATCAATCTGTTTTTTTAATATGTTTCCACACTATAACTATCTTTCTCAGGCTTATTAACTTGGTGAAAATAGGCAATGGAATCTTCCTCTACTTCACAGGCTTTTTCTATGTCTCAAACAGTTTGAAATACGAGGTTCTGTATCTCGAAGCGTATTGAACGCCCGGGCGAAAACTTGAAGTAATAAATCTCCCCTCCAACCTCACCCACTAGTGAAGTATTCTAATGGGCCTGATGTTAAATATATAGTATTTACTTTCCTAAATTTGATAATACATAAATTTGATTGGAAAGAAATTTTAGAACAATTTCAATTAGAACCGTTTTATTTTTTGTTTATGGAACATTCGCTGAGTAAGCTAAGTAGATTTCATACTTGCTGGAACGACGCATTCATAATGCCATCTCACATACCATTCTCTATTTATTCCTTAATTTCACATACCATTCTCTATTTATTCCTTAATTTCACACACCATTCTCTATTTATTCCTTAATAGGAAATCTATGTGAAATGGATTTGAAATTGAAGCTGGGTAAGAGATATTCAGTGATTCAATAGTTTAGTAGAAAATCATATGAGCAACAGTGAGAACGAATTGTATTACAATTGTTTGTCTATGACTATGAAATTAAGTGGTGACTTTTTCGAACGTACTAAAGAGATGGAGATATTTCCGAATGTACATTTTGTTTCTACTCTAAACCCCTACTTCTTCTACTCTGATTTTGCGAAATTCTTATTTATTTTTACATTTTATCTATGTGTAAATTTAAAAATGTTTTATTTATTTTTTTTACATTTGTATATATCACAGTATTAAATAAAAATACCGTTCATCTTGGAATAATATATTATGGTTAGTCTCTTATGAAACTTCAGAGAGATGGGAGTTCTTCGCGTTTGGGATCAGCTATTTAAAGAGCTATATTTTAATATTACTTTTTTATTTTAACGGTTCTGCCTTATTTAATTATTTAAATTGTCCTCCATGAAGTTCTATTAGGCACGCTTATTCAGGAATCAGAAGAAGTATTAGTAATTTAATAATGATGCATTTAATTAGGGCTAAATGAAATGGGAACTTTGAATATAATTAAGAATATGAATAGTCCTGTTACTTAGTATAACATAATTGAGTTTAATTTAATTTGTGGGAATATTCAGCTTTAAAGGATGACTTCCAAATCGATTTACTTCAGAGACCAATACACTACAAGAGTTTGATTAAAATAGATGAATTATTGTTATATCATGAGGATTTTATATGCGATTTTTATTGTAAACAGTCATTCGGGATTTATCCAATTAGGTTACTTTGTATGTAAGGGCGTTAGTACCAATATTCGTTAGAAGACTTTATGTCATTAAATAAAAACATATTATCCCTATCTGGCAAAAACAGCAAGCCAATCGTAGCTAAGAAAGTGTTGTAACTTTTAAATATGACATGATAGCATAAAAAGGAGGTTAATTAAAAAGAAATTGTTTAATTCATGAAAATTACAGAAACCCTCATTATTTAGATGTTCAGGGGAGTATTATAATGCGATATTGAAGTTGATGTTGAAGCAGCCGAACGCCCTCAAATTATGCACACGTAGTACGTCCGTTACACAAGTGCTACGTAAAATAAGCAGATTTCCACGAAACTGGGATGACATGCTGATAATGTCATCTCAAGTTTAATTCTATCTTTCGCTATTAACCGGAAACATTTTTAACGATTTAAAATTTTATTTGACTTTTTATTCTATTCTCCATAATGGTGAAGTGCTCAAACGGCTATAGAATTTGTATAAATCTCTTCGAACTCTCTAGAAACATTGTCGAAAATACTATTACTACTGTTATCTTCTGTCCGTGCAGTTGTCTAAACGACGAAGTTTGGACTTCTTCTATGGTTTTTGGGTCTAGAGATAGGAGAATAGAAGACCTGTTTCAGGTTATATGAACTAGTTATCCCTTGTATTGGCACTTATAACATGACGACATATTCTCCTGAGCACATAGAAAGTATATGTGAAATAAAACAAGCTTTAAAAAATAAAACTTGGAAAGCTTGACATTTCCATCCTTCAATTGTAGATATTACATTTTATTTATTATGTACGTCACTGTTATACAGTTATATATTTTAAAATAAATTTTATTAACTTGGCATATATTATTTACTTAGCTTTCATTTGAAGTAGAGAACTAAGCCAGGAAGGGTAAAGCGGAAGGTGAGGTAGTTGTAGGCGAAAGGCAGCCAATACCGTTAGAGCTTTGAACCAGTTTCTCTTTTAAAGTACTTTTCGCAATTCCTTCAGTCTCTCCTACAACTTATTTTTAGGTCCAGATGACTGCCTCTCAGGTACTTGATAAGTAATTGAAAAATTGCTCCTCTTTTTGTAGAACCGAGAAAGGAAAATCGTGGCTAACTATGTTTATCACTTGGATTAAGAGTCTACATTCTTGATTATTATTAATGAAAATTATAAATGCATTCTTTTATTTTCATTGTAAATAAGTATGTAAATGTGTTCTATTTCTTAAAAATGGTTATTCCTAATACTCAAAATTAATTGTTTTTTTTTGTTAAGTATTAAGTTTATTTTTGTACTCTGCGTACAAATATGTTCACGAACATGTAGACATGTTAAAATGACAACTTCTCTTAGTAAGAATTAAGTGGCTTCTCCGACCTCCTCTGACATATTTCTTATTGCCAGCAGTCTTTTAAGTATATTTATTCATTAGTTTAATATATATTCGTCTGTTAGCAGATTTCCCTTAAGGAAAATCATTAGTAGATTTCCCTTAAGGTAAATTAGCTATTGAGGTTTTCTTAATTTTCGAAAAATGTTTTCAAATGTCCATCAATCCTAACTAGGAGATAACGAAAATGAGGTCACTTCTAAATTATATATATATATATATATATATATATATATATATATATATATATATATATATATATATAGATTAGTCTGTTACCGCTCTATCGGTTGCAATTTTTGCTCGATCGTTACCAAACTCAATATATAAGCGTTTCGTGAAAAAATAAAGATCAAGTTTGTTAACGAAATCCAAAATCCAAAATATTCCCGTTACTGTTATTCAGATCTAAAAATTTTATAGAACCAGTCGTATTAAAAATGTAATGTTCTATGAATATCATTTACATTTCATTTTTTTTAATTTTCAGCCTTCATTAAACTCCCACACCTGCTTAAGTCGTATTAATAATAAGTAGTTATGTTATGAACATACTTTGTTCCAATCTTAAATACAATATTGCTTTCGTTAAGGTTTTACTTTCTTAACACGAAAATGTTTATTTGATCTACAGCATACTCGATATTTGACCGTTTAATTCAACACTTAAGTTAGTTCATACTCGTATGTGGCTGGAATCGGACATGGAACGGGGGGTGGGTTTAGGGAGAGGATTATTCGAAAACTCATAATGACTCCCTTACTATGAGTCGTATTCAAAGATGTTAAACTAATCTTGTTTAACTATGCTCTACAATTGTTGTTGAATATATTTTTTTGTAGTTTAAATATTAAGTGAGTCATTCGCACTTCTTGTTTTCACCCGTCAGTAAACACACCACGTCTACTCGTGAATGTTTACTTATGATATAAAGTGTTTCATAAAATAACAACTTATCACATGAGCAAGAGTGAGAGTTTACTGAAGGCAAAAATTAAAACCCGCAAATGCCTTGATATATATTCAAGATAGAGTAGCAAATGCAAATGATATTTATAGAACATTACATTTTTAAAACTATACAATTTTTCGATCCAACTCATTATAACAGAGATATTTTGAATTTTCGAGTTTCACCTCCTCTCTCCTTAAATAAATAAACCAAACATAAGATATAGGAAATATACATGGTGAAGAGATCAATAGTGTGTGACACCAGTACTGAGAAATCTGCTTAGTTTACGCAGCCCATGCGTGATGGATTCTTTTTTAAGTTGTAGATCTCAAAGAAATTAATATAATTAAGAATGGGATGAAAACATTTATTTTATCCTGAAT
Source organism: Riptortus pedestris (assembly GCA_019009955.1). Lineage (NCBI taxonomy): Eukaryota > Metazoa > Arthropoda > Insecta > Hemiptera > Alydidae > Riptortus > Riptortus pedestris. Next base: position 89,265,178 of record CM032228.1, read on the forward strand.
ATTACCTTTTGCTAACAAATTTGTATTAACAAATCGACCTTTAGTTATATTATTATTTATTTTGTAAGTATAGAGAAAGTATAAAGACAGATCTTTTGGTCGAAGGGAATGGTCCAGGAACCCAAGCACTTAAAGCAGGTCGGATCTTGCACCTCTGACCGGAGTCCTTCATAATCCTTGGGAACGTGCATTAGGACTAATGGGGAAAACCAAGATGACCAACTTCAGATGTATTATTTATGGTTAATTCCCCTGGGCGCCTTCAGGAATTCTAGGCTCCTTCCACTGTGGTTTAACATATTACATCAATTGTTAAATACATCATACAGATGTCTAGACCCTTGGCACATTTATCTATACATACTATATATTGAAATTGTTATATTATTCAGAACATTTCAAAAGTTAATGTTTTTTGAAGCTCCGAGTTTCAAGAGTTAATGCTCCTTTTAATTAAACCGTTAGAAAATAAACCGAGCATTAACAAAAGTTTAATAAAAAAGAAGCCTTCTTCACTTTTTTATCAGACCACTTTTATCGCCCTTAATCCCAAAATTAATTGCTATGCTTTAACAGGTAATTGTAAATGATAATGTCTATTACAAAATACACACTTGTCAATACCAATTGCAGGGTCAGGACATTCAGAACATTAAATCTAGCTCACTTCTAATACTTAGAAACTTAAACTAATAGTATAAGAGCTTAACGGGAGAAAGAATTGATGGAAAAATCTATTTTCATATTAGCAGATTTCCCTTTCATGACGCGACCCCAGGAGATGACGAAAACAGGTCTGTTCCATACTATACACACACACACACACACACAGATATATATATATATATATATATATATATATATATATATACATACATACATTTGTCTGTTAACGCTTTGTTTTATCGTTACCAAACTCGGATATTTATTCGTTTTATGTAAAAAATAAAGATCGAGTTCGTCAATGCCTGAAATCCGACTTGTGGATGGGGATTTCGAAAATTCTTATTATCTCCGATATTATACTTCGGATCAAGATATATATATATATATATATATATATATATATATATATATATTTGAACGAACCTCATTTGTGTCATGTCTAGGTAAGATCGATGGACATTTGAAGGATATTTCCCGAAAATTGCGTCAAGAGTTCAACATCAATTGCTGATTTCCCTTGAGGAAAATCTGCTAATTGTACATTTACTACCGTATGCATTCAATAAAAAGAGGAGTATGTTATTCTAGGTATTTTATTCTACTTTTTTAATCGAATGACAACGAGTTTCAGATAAGCGCTCAGTGTAATGAAATACTTAATACTCCTTAAAACATATGGAATGCCTGGAGGCTATTCCAACATGATACATCTTTGGCCTTTATAGTTGTTGTTATTTTAATTATTCCTTCAAGTAATTAAATTTAATAGCGTAATTCTATTCTCTAGTCATATGCAATGTGAAGTATAATGCTCTTTAATGATCCTTATAAAACAGGCATGATTCCATAAGACAATAAAATTACACAACCTGGATGACGAAGACTAATTGTCTGTCTTTATAAATATTGTAGTGGGTAAATAGAGAACCATTTCTACGAAAATGTAAGTCCTTGGCCAGAGTTAACAAAAAGACCATAGGCGACCTGTCAAGGCGGAAAGTCCTGAGGTCATTATGAATGAAGAATTACCTCATGAAGCTGAGTAGGTACATGAGGGATTGGGTAAAATTCATAACTGGAAGCGGTAATTAAAAATGTTTGAATACAAACTGCTACTAAAAAAACTTTTAGGTGTACTATATGTATGAATAATTTGTTTTATTTCATTGTGTTCATATTCATTCCTCCCCCCCCATTATTTTGTCAAAACCATGTAGCTTAGAAATGTCAATTTTTAGTTATAGGTGTATATTAAAAAGTTAATGTTTGTTGGAGTGAGTCCTAGTGACATTTTTTTCCATAAAGTTTTGGAAAGCTCCTTACAGCTTACTTTTCTTGGTACTTTTTTTTAACTTTCCGTTCCACGCGCTGCGCGTCCTGTACGAAAAAATGACCCCTCGCTTTTTTAGTGCCGCTCTTGAAGCCGTATAATGTAAGCGAAATCGTGTCCGTACGATATCTACATTTAGGTATCCCCTTTTTACCTCTCGTCTTTATAAGTATTTCGCTACGGTTCGCAGACGTGTAACGTCTTAAATCCTTCAGGAAACGTTTGGTGATCCAACGATCAATCAATCATTTTTACTTGGGAACTCTTTTCTTTTATACAACTGAGTTTTAAGGAATTTACTTACTTGCTTTCATCAAATTGATAGTCTTATTTGTACAAGTAAAATTTTATTTATTTTTATGAAGTAAAAAGTTGATTTATATACAATTAATGACCAATAATAGTATTTCAAGGAACAAAAAAAAAGATCAATTCTCATCAACACTCTTCATTGTTTTAGAGCAAACATTCCCCCCTCCAGGGCACTTGCAATGCTCCTTTTGAAATTATTCTCCTAAATCAATATACACTTAAAACCTAAAAGGAGAATAAAAACGTATAAGGCTTAACCAATTTTGTAACGTGTAATCACAAAAAATGTTGACAAACTACCACATTGGTTAAGGATTATAATCATAAGTTTTAATGTCATCCTAGATATTTAGGTTTATATTGACTTAGAAGAATAATTGTAAACTAAGTTTTGTTCTCTTAGTTTCCAGGGAAATTATGAATGCATTAACTATGAAATGATAATAATAATAATTAATTGAAATATACCTATATTCTTTTTGCATAATAAATGCCGGGGGGGGGGAGGCGAAAATTTTGCTCTGAAACAATAAAGAGTGTTAATGAGACCTGAAGATAATTTTTGGGGCCTTATAATTTATTATCCTATAATTATTATGCAAAACAATATCTGATTCTTTTCAAGTAGTGGTTTGGTTCCACCAGAATGTATATAATAATACTACTGTCAAATCTCCCGGTAGATGCCGATATTGCTTGTCTCATAGTCGTGTACACTTGGTGCCTACCAGCGCCTGCTTTCGATAGCAGTGCAGTTTCTGTTCTCCACAGCAATGTTTTTTTTTTTTTTTGGTTATTTTTCCTCTCAGTTCAGTAGTCCTGAAATGAGGGGATATATTTATATAATTTTCTCCACTTGTATGCCCAATCTTTCGAAACTACGTACAGTCGACTGTACATATATATATATATATATATATATATATATATATATATATATATATATATGGTTTTGTTATTCTTTTTGGAGTTTTGGTCAATGTTGATGAAAGACTCTTAGTTTATGCCGATATTTTGAGAATCTTTATCTTTATCTCTTCTTCAGGGCAAGACTAAAGATACTTAAAATCTACTGCACATATCTATTGCACTTAGGACTAGGGTCTCAACCAAGTGCAGTTATAAATTTTTCCCCTCCCCTCCTCATTTGATATTTATTTAAAATAGAAAATGACTTCACTGTTTATTTCCAATAAAAATTTAAACTAAAACAATATTTCGATTATTGTATTTGTATAATGTAATATTTAAACTCTTTATATATATATATATATATATATATATATATATATATATCTTATTGAAAGTACTATGCACTGCCTATAACTATTAATTGCTACATGGTAATGTCATTATAACACAAGACAATATGCGTTTAATCTCAAGATGATTTGAGCTTGCAGGGAGAGCCACGATCTCTTTCCTTAACCTTGCTTTTAGATTATAAATTTTTGTCATCCGGATTTCAAATCGCCTTTCAAAATTTCATTACTATACATCTATCTTGGTTACATAACAACAGGTCAGTGATTAAGAGGATCTGAACTGTTGTTATACAAACAAGATAGATGTATAGTAATGCAATTTTGAATGGTGATTTTAAATCCGGTTGACAAATATTAAAAAAAAAATTACAATGGTGGAGATAAAAAAGAACCACTTGACAAGGAGCAATAGAGTTTAAAACGCAAGTTGGGGAATTAACTAAACAGAAGTTTTAAGGAAGAAAACGAGTGTTTATTCATTGGCCCAGTATAGATACTTTTTCAAACTAGATGTATTTACAAAATTCGCCTTCATAATTTTTTATAGTTCGTAAAACCTATAAATGACATAATATCGTTAATATATATTACGAAAATTAGATTTCTTTGCAAAGGGGTAATTATGTCCACTAAACATTACTCATTTGATAAGTTTTTATCTTGGTCTTTCCAATAGTTTACATTCAAATATGATATGGTCTTCCGAGTGTTCTGTTCTCTCTGAGCCTCTGACGTACTTGAGTTATTCTATAAGTAATTACTTTCAACGTTTTCTTCGTTCTATATGATTTAAAAATTTGTATAAACGTCTACCTTTATTTCTGTTAACCCATCTGCCATTCCATTGTTTAAATGTCTATAGTCTTAGTATGTTTTATCTATTCACTTGAGTGTCTACTGGCTTGGAAATCTGGTCGAAAGGGCTGCCCAAATGTACAGCTATAATAAGGCCATATCTCGACAGATTTGACCGTACCATCTAAATCATTTTTTAGGGGAAATATTTTTTTTTTTTTTTTTTTTTTTTTTTTTAAATTTGGAGAAATAGAAGTATGTCGTGTAGGATTAATATAATAATTATTTGTACTTTTCACAATTTTATTGATTTACACTTATAATAAAGTGTAAAATCAATGTTAAAGTAAAAAAAAAAATATCACAATTTATAATATAAACACCTGCAAAATGCGTTGCACGTTTAAATTAACATAAAAAGGTTTTGAAGTTTATAGGAAGATGAAAGGCTGAAAATTCCATTCATATGACTTTAAAGTAATCTCCAGATGAAGTGAGATAGTAGGATTGGTGTAAATTTAATTTAAATTAGAATGTTTGAGGTAAACTGTTTGAAAGTTTGATCAAACCTTTTTCCTGGTGAACGACCGGATGCTGGTGATAAGAGTAAGTTGTAATCATTTCAATTAGGTTATAACATAAGTTTAGCTAAGTAGGACTTTTCAAAAGAATTTTTGAGAAATGTAGGGGTTGACCGGGTGGGTAGACAACTGACCTCAAAGTAAGGCAGGTGGGTTTCTTACCTGTCGGGAGAACTACACTTGTTGATTATTCTAAGATCCCCTTGTTGAAATGGCTGGTGTATGTGGTGGTTATAAATCTCTGTGGTGCCTGGGGACAGGCAAGGGGAGGGAAGCCAGCCCACTTCGTGTCGGGATTAGTGATGCTATCTACTATTCACCTCTCATACACCACCGTTCAAGTCTCTCTTGTTCTCTAGGCCATTCCACTCTTAGCCATTTTGTCAGCTTTAATATTCATCTCTATTGCTAATCCATGTTATATAGATATCTCTCAACTAGTTGATTTGAATTTATGTTAATATACTTATTTGAAATAGTAATATTATGAAATCATGTTGTAGGACAAGTTATGTCAACATTTCTCAGAAAATCTGTTTGTTCGTACATTTTGATTTTAACTTGTCTGATGTCAGTTCTTGCAAATATAGAGGTTATTTTTTGATTTAATTAGCAGATTTCCCTTAAGGTAATTCAGCTATTTAGGTTGTACTCATGACGAGATTTTCGAAGATGTTTTTCAGATACCCATCGATCCTACCTAGTAGATGTCGGAAATGAGGTACGTTCAAAATTACATATACATATATAAAACTAAATTTGTCTGCTACCGCTCTAGCGGTCGCAATTTTTGCCTTATCGTTACCACCATTGTCTACTCGATATATAACCGTCTTATGTAAAACGAAAGATCAAGTTCGCTAATGACTGAAATCGGACTAGTGGTAGAAGGGATTTAAGAGGGTGAGTTTTGAAAATTCTAAATATCTCCGTTATTTTAATTCGGATCGAATAAGTGAATAGAATCTATCTTATTGCAAATGTAATAACCTATTAATTTTGTTATGTACATACATACTTTCTCTATGATGAATATTAATCGAGATAATTGGATGTTTCAGTTTTAACCCTTCAGTAAACCCCCTCTCCTACTCATTTAACCGTTTCAGTCAACACTAATGATCATATTTGTCATTGGAAAAAATCGGACATTGAATAGGGGGGTAATAGAGGAGGGAGGAAATTCGAAATTTTTCCGTTATTATGAATGGGATCTTAAAATGTTACAGCATCATTCTTGTCGAACTAATGATGGTCTACACTTGTTGACCTGACTCCATAGCTCATGTATTTATCGAGTTATTGCCGCTTTCTTGTTTTCAGACTTCAATAATTTCCCCCTCCTCCACCATGTACTCATTGGTTTTTTTTTTTGGTTTTTTTTTACATAGAAATAGGAAATAAGTGGTGAGAGGAGATCATAAGTGTGTTGTACCAACACGTGGGAAATCAACTTAGTTTACGCAGCGTGGCTGACATTGTGTGTCTAAACATTGGCATAACCATTGCATAGGAAAATTATTCGTTTGTAAAATGTTTGTTAGTCACTAAACCAAAACATAAGTCCCTGAAACAATAGCAATGATGTTATATATACAGCACCCACGAATTTTAGCGGGAGTAGAATAGAAGTAGAAGAATATTATCGTATCGTATATGCACCAAAGGGAGCTTTTTCCTTCCTAACAATTCTAAAATAGTAAAACAAAATGTTTGTGTATATATATTAAATTTTGGTATACGTTAAATCTAATTTATTTGTATAATGCTCAGAAATATTTACAAGGTGTCTACCACTCTATAGAGCCCTGCTGCGAGAGAAGAGCTCAGTCGTGCCATTACTCAATCCAAAAAGAGGAAATCACTGGGACTATAATGGCCGGCATTGAACCTAGTATCTACTTCTATTATTCAGTTCTTCTTACCTCGTTGGATTGTACCTAAGGCGAGATCACCTCTCGATCCATTGTTTGCATAAATCGTGACCGCTCGAACCGATCAGACCTTAATTAAATTATATTTTTTTCTAGACTGACCTTCTACCTTTGCATCGATTTATGTGGGTATTAAAAACTGCATTTGAACTTACTCTGGCTCGTAACTCAGTTTCATTGCTCAAGGTCTAGAAGGGCCCTTATTTGCATATCAATGCGCTTTCCAAGGAAGAGTGATTTATATGTTATTTACTTTGTTTTATTTTATTTTATTATAAATAAATTGAAAATATTAGTTTTTTATTTGTTGAAAGAAGACCAATGATTTTAAATGACAGTTGTAAATATTTTTTAATACAGTAGACTCCCGATTAACCGAAACCTTCTGGACCGAGGGGTTTCGGATAAGCGAAAATTTCGGTTAAACGGGAGTCCGAAATTTCTGCGTGAAAATGGATCAATTAGAATAAAAAACACGTTTATGTACTTGAAAAAAAGCTTATTTTATTTAACAATTAAAATAACTACGTACATATGTATTTATAAAACTATAGACTTAAAAAGAAAAATGAAAGAAAAAAAAAACTTCATCGTTTAAAAAAGTCGGTGATTTTTCTTTGCCGAGCTTCTGAAATTTTTTTTGTCGATGCGTAGTCAAGCCATTTCTGAAGGGTAAGTATATCAGAACGGCAGGAGGTAGGTTGTTGTTCGATGTATCGAAGCACCGTCTCCAGAGCATCTGTCGCTTGGGTGTGTGTAATGCGAGCTTCTGTTCCAATTTCGACGGGATCATAATCTTCTTCTTTGGAGACAATGTCTGCGATGTCATCGTCAGTCAATGTAATGCTAAATGCTGCCTTTAACTGTTTCCAACAGGAAGCTAGGTTTGTTTACTAAGACCAGACCACCGAGTATAGAAGGAACTCTTCAATACCTAAGAGGTTCGGAGAAACAGATCGTCACATCCGTGGGACTGTCGACCCTCTCTGGCGCTCCCACACCCTCTTCTTTCTTACGCCTCTTTCCGCGAAGCTAGGACGAAGTAATTTTTTTTACGCCCTCCCTAGCAACTCAAAATGTTTCGGTTAAGCGAGAGAATCGGTTAATCGGGTTTCGGATAATCGGGAGTCTACTGTATATCGTTATGAATCATGAATTTTCATTTTATCTCAGCTCTGAACATGTGTTTCTTTTTTTGACTTAGGGTTAAGCCCTGGTCCATTTGCACCATGAGTGTAGAACTATATATTATAAAACCTTGGTGAACATTCATTACTATTAAATTCGTACTTTGACTTGGAAATTTATTTATTGCAGGTCGTATAAAAGAAGTTAATAGAACCTACCAAAGATAACATTTGATTCTGAAAAGAATAAGAGTATTCGAAAATAAAATCAATCGTAGAATCATTTCTGTAGCCACCTCATTACTAGTTAATAGGTTCATTTTATGAAATCTTAAACAATATACCTAAACGATAACACTCCAAACGTGCTACTAAGAGACATTCTGATGATATAAACTTCCTCACACAACAAAACAAGACACATTTAAAAATAATACAGCCCACATTAAATGGACGACTAATACATTGGCATAGAACACCAAATAATGATCTGTGAGAAATCAAACATTTTTTAGTGAGTCGCCGAATAGCAGTCGAAACGAATTATAGACGAAACACAGTCATACTCACCAGTTTGCTGTACTAGAACTGAAAGACCATTTTAAAGAGCATACCACGAAACGTTAATTACGAATACAGAATACTTAAATATATTTTTATTGTTATTTAGGAAATTAAATCCTAATGTTTCCTTTCTTTCTCTTAATTTGGCTTAGGTTTGTAATATGACGAGGGGCTGGTGGCTAGCGACGCAAAATGAGAAGTAATTCCAGATATAATTCCTTGCCTGCTGAGTCAGGCAGGCCACTCACAATGGAGCAACGGACGTACGTTGACTCCAATCTGACGTCAACACACCACACCTCTCCTTCGTCACTGAACCTCTACCCTTCCATCCCTCCCCCACTCTCTCTCTCTCTCTCTCTCTCTCTCTCTCTCTCTCTCTCTCTCTCTCTCTCTCTCTCTCTCTCTCTCTCTCTCTCTCTCTCTCTCTCCCTCTCTCCCTCCCTCTCCCCTCTCCCTCTCCCTCCCCTCTCTCTCTCTCTCTCTCTCTCTCCCTCTCTCTCTCCCTCCCTCTCTCTCCTCTCTCTCCCTCTCTCTCTCTCCCTCTCTCCTCCCTCCCTCCCTCCCTCTCTCTCTCTCCTCTCTCTCTCTCTCTCTCTCTCTCTCTCTCTCTCTCTCCTCTCTCTCTCTCTCTCCTCTCTCTCTCTCTCTCCTCTCTCTCCTCTCTCTCCTCTCTTCCTCTCTCTCCTCTCTCTCCTCCTCCCTCCCTCCTCCCTCCTCCTCCCTCCCTCCCTCCCTCCTCCCTCCCTCCCTCCTCTCTCTCTCTCTCTCTCTCTCTCTCTCTCTCCTCTCTCTCTCCTCTCTCTCTCTCTCTCCCTCTCTCTCCTCTCCTCTCTCTCTCTCCTCTCTCTCTCTCTCTCTCTCTCTCTCTCTCTCTCTCTCTCTCTCCAGTTGCAGCCAACAAAATTATCTTTGGAGCAAGTCTAGGGGGAAATTAATGGATTCTGAAATTAAAAAAAAAAAAAAAAAAAAAAAAGGATTTAAAATGGAATAACGCAAAAGTGTTCTTGAATGAATCCAAAAGTGTGTACAAAATACCTTTTGCCTCTCCGTATTTCTGCTTCTGAAACTGAATTTATCGCCAAATCTTTTTTTATTTTTCATGTCTTCAGTATTCTGCGACCTGTTCTGGTAGAGAGGCCTTTGGCCCTCTCCCATAGAAAATTCCTCCCATTTTTCTGTCACATCGGGTGACCTGGGTGGGCACTCAAAGTGCATGCTGCGACGGATACTGCGTTGGGGAAAGATTTCTCTTGTCTTCTATTATTGATCAAGTAGTGATTGAGAAGTAGGAAGGAGATCCATCAATCTGCAGCCCCATTTCATTTCTTTGAGTCAGGGGTATGTCTTCTATTTGATTTAGAAATTCTTCATTTAGGAAGCGGTTGAAGATTGTACTATTATTATTATTTATTAACGTCCACTTTTTGCAACTTAGGCTAATTGGGACGGGTTATCTACAGGTTACCACCCTTTTCTAGCCAGGGTGGGATTTTAGGATGTTATTTAATGAATTTTTCCACTAAATAATTTCCTTTGTCAAGGCGAGAATTGAACTCGTCACTCTAGGTTTACCATGAAGACTATACTATTTAATGTCTATTATTAAAGAAATATGGGCCTTTGATTCATTCATGGAAGATACCGCACCTTTATATTTTGCATACAACTATGCATGTGGAAAAATGTATTCTTTTTACAAATAATCACTACGTAATTATTTTAAAATAAATTAATTCTAAGAACTTATTTTTTTATGTTGATGATCTTCGAAGTAAACATTTTTGGTTTCATTCAGGAATACCTTTGTGTTATTTCGATTTAAATACTTTATAATAAAATATCAAGTTGGTTAATGGCTGAAGTCGGACCAGTGGGAGGGAAGTTTAGCGGTAGAATTTGAAAACTTTAAAATATTTCCGTTACAATGAGTCGGAACAAAAGATTACATAGGACCAATATTATTTAAAATTTACTTTTCTATAACTGTCGTTATATAACATTTTTCGGTACTTGTGTATTATATCCACCACATTTTACTTCCACTAGTTCCACGCTAGAATGCGCTACTGTTTTAAGTAGTACGATTCATTGCCCGCAAGGGAGGTTATACTTACCTTATAACCTTCTACGGAATTATAATGATAAATAAAAGAAAAAACAATTTTTAAAAATAAAACATTTTATTAACATTTAGGAGGGAAATGTTTGGAAATACAATTTAAAATGGACTGAATGAATTCTACCAAATATGATTCCAGGTGATGCCTGGTTGTCCCACGATGTTTTTTATTTCGCCACTTTGCACTTCCCCACATTCTCTCCACTGTCTGAGTATGTGCTTCAGTGTTGGGGCCAATAAAATTATATTTATGATTGACTTTCGCATGTTTGAATCCTTGTGTTTCTAATATATTCGTTTGGTAGCCTTTCCAGCAAGCAGAATATATTGTGCTACCATGTGCTATAGTCTGAATTATTTTCTCTAGAAGAGTAGAGGAATTTCTGTCAGGAACAGTCACGATAAACGAATCTCTCGACAAATTCCTCCGAACACCCACTGTTGGGGTAAAATTCGTCCACAATTAGTTTTTCTTCTAGCAAATAGACTCTCATCTATTTCGACAATGCAGTTTGGTCCACCTATCTTCTTTTGAGGTTCGGTTTCCATATCTAAGAGACACAACTCCCTCATGTAACTATTCCAATCAATAGCAGTCTTATTTGAAATTTTGAGTTCTTTTTTGCAGAAATTGACAGATGTCAATTCTTCGCACCAGCAGTACATGAACTTCAATGAATTACAAAATTTAATTTTACTTCCTTCGAACCAAGTGCCAATGCGAACGCCGACTTGCTCACCACACTTTCTTACATTACACTTCCAAAAAATACTTTTTTTTCCAATATAAAGTTTCATACAATGATAATTAGAACACTTTCTTCTGATTGCCAAAATATTCCTCTCCTGTAAATATTTCACAGCGTCTTCTTCAGTCTTTGGCAAATCCCAAAGAGGCATTTTTAAAGGACTAACAAACACTAAACAGCAAACGCAACTATAACAAAAGATAACCTCATTAGCCTGGGAGAGCTAGCGTCGCACTTCAGTAGCGGACTCTAGCGTGGAACTAGTGGAAGTAAAATGTGGTGGATATAATACACAAGTACCCATTTTTCTCTATCTTGAATATTACCGACCTTGAATATTTGCATTTTTTAGTTTTCAGCCTTCACTAACCCCCCCCCTCCTACTAATGCCACATTTATGAATCACTTTATTTGAAGAGTAAACACCAATTGTTGTTTTCATTGAACTTTTACTGTGTGAGATACATGCAGATAGTTGTATCGTGACGTCATCAATTAGGATTTCCGTTCTTGCTCGAAAAGGTTATACATAATCGATATCGAACTTATTATTTTGCACTAATGTTCAATGTCGTTAATGGCTGAAATTGGTCTGGACTAGGTGGGGGGGAGTCTATTAAAGGCGGGGGGCAATATTCTGGGTTTTTTTAATCCAAATTTTATATTTCGACGGGAGTACCATTTTATATCATGTCCATATTGAACTTATTCATTTTGCACTAATATTCATAATCATTAACCGCTACAATTTGTCCCCTCCCCTCAGATAAATGTTTATTTTGAATGGACGGGATGCTTGAGTACTAATGGTCTTCATTTTTGCGTTAAATTTAGTTAATTTTCAATTGGAAAACTAGCATAAGAAAGCATATTTTTGACATACATTCGTATATGAAAGTTAAATTTTTGTTGGTCGTTGAACTTAACTTTTCTGGTAATAGGAATTTGCATATTGTAAGGATGAGTGCCTGGGGTTTTTATGAACTTTGCCAGAACATTTCAAACCAGTTCACTTAGGAAATATAAACTCTGTTTGGAAAAACTTCTTTCAGAAGACTACTTCCTGCTTTACCTCTATTAGTAGTTGTAAAGGAAGTGTCAATAACCTTTCTAACACGCTATAATATGTAATGTTGGTTTCTATTGGTTGCTTGTTAAGGTGAGCTATTAAGATTCTGAGAGTGTATGAACATAGAAGTGGTCTGCCCATGACCTAAGTGGAAAGAGCTGTTCAGTCGTGACCCATAGCTAGTCCTTGGATTCGGGTCGCTAAGAAGAAAGTTGCCAGCCCCCCGCCATTGTCTCCAGTATGTTCTACATTTTAAATTCAAATTGACACTAATTACTTATTTACTTTAAATGAAAGTCATGGTTTTATTTAATCGCAGCACATGCTTGACCGATTTCTTCAAAAGAACATGACAACACGGGCCAATAGAGGTTAACCTGACATATTAAAAGTTCGAAATCTTCATATGTCTGTGCGTTGTATTTTTAGCAGATTTCCCTTAAGGGAAATCAGCTGTTGAGGTCGTACTCATGACGCGATTATTGAAAAATGTAATCAAATGTCCATCAATCCAGGACCCTAGGGGTCCTAGGAGATGACCTGAAAATGAGATCCGTTCAAAACTATATATATATATATATATATATATATATATATATATATATATATATATATATATATATATTTGTCTGTTAATTGTATCGGAATTGTTTCATAGATATTGATTATTAGATTTACCAAAATAATAACTTTTTTAAATATAGGTTACAATTGAGCAAGTTTCTTAATATTGAATGTGTCAAAAATATTTCAAAATTCTTATTTATTAATAATCTTTAATTGATCATAAAATGTGCTAAACTTTTATATTTTGGCCGATTTGGTCATAAATACCAAAATTATTAAACTTTGAATTATATTCTCATTTTTTGCAGGAGAAAATTGACATATCCAACAAACGTTTTAACTAAACAAAGAGACAATTTTTTTTTTTTTAATAAGTTGCTGTAGAACGATTTCCGCGAGAAGATTGACAAAAACGTTTTCCTTTGCAATGTGACGAACCTTATCTATTCAAGCAAACGGCTATCACGCAAGGGTTGCGTAAACTAAGCAGATTTCTCACGCGAAGGTTTACAATAGATAAATCTATATACTGGTAACTCCGCCCTGAATATTTAGTGAATAAATACAAACGGTAATGAGGAATCTTACGGTCAATTTACAAGTTAATAATCTCTACACGGAAAGCGACTGAATATTAAACAAACGAGCCAGCCAACCTCGCAGAGCTAGAAATATTCCAGAGCGCAAAGAAAAACCATTAATGAAATATATCTTAATATAACATAAATTATATTGAAAACTATTTGCCTTAGCTAGTGCTGTAATTTATAATAAATCTGAATTTTATTTTTACCTCAATTACTCAAATTTTAGTAATCCAAGAACAAAAGAAGGGAGGGAGGGTCAACAGAACGTATTCGTATATATCTCACAAACTAAAAGTTCAATGAAAACAATATTTGGCATTTAACCTTGTAATGAAGTGGTTCATGATATAACAGTTTATTATTAATATGACATGAGAAGGTTGTGACAGAAAGTGGAAATAAAATAAAACCTAAATATCTCAGTTAATATTCATGACAACACTTCCGCCGGTGATAGCATAGTTTAGAATGGCGCGTTGAAAATATTCATTCTCTTTATATCTATATATATATATATATATATATATATATATATATAAATATATAACGTACTAGCTAATGTATCTGGCGTAGCTCGGAAATTGTTAATAAAAGTATTTGTTTTTTAAGGCTTCAATTTACACAATATTTTTATATTTTCCGTCTATATGAGTAGTATTAAATATCCCGAAAGCACTCTTAAGCTCAAACTGGATATTTCATATATCTAATAACAACTATTAAAAGTACTCTTTTGTATAATAGTACATAGTATGTTAAATAATGTGCAACATTTTGACGGATTAAAAAATAACTGGGTTCTCCTGCCCAGCCTCCCCGCTCCCCACCCCTCCGTGTTCACCCATTTAAATTACATCATTATACGAATTAAACAAATTCACATCTCTAAGAATAACCCTACAAGTATAAGTATTAAATGAGATGTAAGCTTAAACTAATGTGAAGTATGGAGGGGGGAGGACAGAAGTGATATCTTTAACTGTGCATTCCCGCCATAATACGGCTGTCACAAATCTGTGTATGAACTGGAAGATGTGTATTTTTTTCTGTTACAATAAAATAATTTATCGTTACTTTAATTTCTCAGTGTTTTATTCATAAACTCAGGGCATTATAAGTACTTGTAATCGCAAGAAGATAATACGGGTATACTCGCGCACACACAAAACAATTCTCCATTCTATTTGACGGCTGGAAGTCGGAACACTTAATTTTGAAATCCATAAATTTAAACAACTTTTTAGTACCGAAAAATATAATCTAAACACAATTATACTTTAAATTTTTTCGAAGAACCTTTATTAACGAATAAATTGACAAATACGTTTTATCTTTATGTTAATCTCCATTCGGAGCTTGAAAATCGAATTCTCATTTAGGCTAAGTTGAATGCTTACAAGTTGAGTCATAATCATAAGGGTTCATTGAATCAACACCGTGTTTCCTAATGATCTCTGGTGCATAAACCCCACCAATTTTTAATTGAATATGAAATAAGTTATGATATACTTAAAAAACTAAAGAAACACGAAAAAATACTAGACAGTAATTCACACCATTCAATTTCCTATTGCGAAAGTGTAATTGAATATTATATTGTTTTTTTTTTGTTTTATCTTGGATCTATGTTAATTGCATTTAAATTATTATATTAAATAAAAGTATGTTCTATGCATGGTAAACTTGGGATAGGTGGCCATTAGTAAAGGCTTAATATCATATAACGTTGGGCATGTGACGTAGAGACGTTGACAATAAGTAACGGTGAACAACGATCTAAATAGCAGTGGAGAATATAACAGTTCTCAGCGGACAAGAGGTCTTCCCTGCGTTTGACTGCAGCTCCTTAAGACCCCCTTTCCTTCAAAATGCCTACATTGACTCATTGGGCTGTTAGAACATAGAGTTAAAAGGAAATTGTATTTCCACTCTACATGATTGGGAACACAAATGGCTACAAACAGACAATAAACTGAGACAAATTAAATCAACAGTATTCATACGGACTAACAAAATTGCAACATATTCGCGGAGAGAGGAAGTGATTTTAACAAGGCTCCGCATAGGTCACTCCTTTATTACTCATAACTATTTAATGAAAAAAAGGGAGCAGCCCAAATGCAATGTATGTAATATGACTCTTACAATAAAACACATACCGACAGACTGCAAGAGACGAGATCATTTACAGATACCCCACGACCTACATGACTTACTCACTGAAGGTAGCCCATACATACCCACTATACTACAACATCTAAAAGACGTTAACATATACACAAAAATTTAACTAATATAATCCATTTAAAATTAATGTTTGCGTTTTAAAATAAATTTTATAATTTCCTATACATGTGCGCGTGCCAGTTGTGTTTGTGCATGTGTGTGTGTGTGTGTGTGTGTGTGTGTGTGTGTGTGTGTGTGTGTGTGTTGTGTGTGTGTATGAGTTTTCACTCACTCCCGTGTGTTTTATGGAGGTACAGAGTTTTATGTAAATAGTCACCAGTAAAAACTTATATTTTATGTAAACCTTAATCATTTTAAATTTCTTTTATTCATTTTATACGAAAATTTTATATTAATTATTGATTTATTTATTTAATATTTAAATATTTTATTAATGATTTCTCTATTGTCCAATATCAATAGTTTTGATTTACAGTTTTTCACCTTGCTTTGAATTTTGTCTTTATTTGTTCTCTTGTTCATTTATTTTTTTTCTTTGCTGTGTACAATATTTGTTTTTTGATTTCCATTCATGTTTTTTGAGTTCCATTTTGTTTTTGAGTTCCATTTCCATTTTTGATTTCTAGTTCCGTTTTTGTGTTTCATTCAGTTTTTGTGTTTAATTTCGCCTTTTGTGTTCTATTTTTTTATTCCAGTTCTGTTTTGAGTTGCGTTTCTATTTCTTTCCCATTTCTGTTTTGATTTCATCTCTGTTTTTCGTGTTTTCTCTCTGTGTTGTGATCCTTTTATGTTTTGTAATCCTTTTATGTTTTGTAATCCTTTTATGTTTTGTGTTCCTTTTGTGTTCTGTGTTCCTTTTCTGGTTTGTGTTCCTTTTGCGTTCCTTATCTGTTTTGTTTTCTTTTTGTGCTTTGTGTTCCATTTCTGTTTTGTTTAATTTTGTTAATTTTTTTTTGTTTGTATTGTTTTGTTTTTTAAGTTACAAATGCTTTTGTTGCCGAAGCTGTGAAGCTCCAATAAATAAATATAATCCATTGAGTGCCCAATTGCAAAAATTTTACTTTTCACAATATTATGTGAATATGAACTAATTAGTATACATTTTGCTAAATTTATTGCTTTTGTTTCAGGTGAGTACATGTTTTTGAGTGTTATTCTGACATAGTGGGTGAGTGTTCAAATTTATGTAAAATGCATATGTTAAATTTTATGCCTGGCTTTCCTGTAAATAGAAGCCCAAAGTATTTTTGTAAGAGATATGGATTAAACAATACGTAATGACGTTACCACAAAACCAGTGGATATGGATTCAGGGACCGTCCCTTAAGACCAAAATTTGTCGCGATTGCAATACTGCATTTAATTTGTGCATGGAAGTAATAGTCGCGGTAACTAATAAAGCCGACACTATTTTTCCATGTATGTAGGACTAAATTCTTTCTAATATTTCCAAAATATATTACTTCACCGAAAGTTATCGTTCCATTTTAGCAGATTTCCCTGAAGGGAATTTTCGATTTTTTTCTTCAAATGTCCATCGATCCTACCTAGTAGATGACGAAAATGAGGTCCGTTGAAAACTGTATATATATATATATATATATATATATATATATATATATATATATATATATATATTCGTCTGTTACCGCTCTAGCGGTCGCAATTTTTGTTTGATCGTTACCAAACTCTATATTTAGTCGTTTTATGTAAAAAGAAAGATCAAGTTCGTTAAAGGCTGAAATCGGACCAGTGGGAGGGGGAGTTTAGAGGGGAGGATTTTCGAAAATTCGAAATATCTCCGTTACTATACGTCGGATCGAAACATTGTACAGAATCAATCGTATAGCAAATTAAATGTACTATAAATATTGTTATATACATTTATTCCCTATCTTGAATATTAACCGAGATATTTGCATTTTTATTAAATCTGGGCGGCTAACGGACGAGTGACTTTCCCGCCAAAAACTAGTTCGGCCTTTTCCTTAACAACTGCTCGGCTCTCGTGAAATTTCTTTATGTAAAACATCACGTGGGAAATCTGCTTAGTTTACGCAGCCCCTGCGTGACGGACGTTTTATGGTAAAACATTGGAAGTGGTTTATATTAAAGACATATTAATGGCATTTCTTGCTGTATGGAGATGGTATTAATACTGAAGTATGAGAAACCAGAAATAAGTTCAAGGTAAACTAGAAAAATAATAGAATTACACAGAAAAAGGAAGAAAAAATGACAGCTATTGACTTACAACTGAATGTATATAAAAGAATATTACTCCTTGTAGTTTAAGCAAATTCCACTTGAAGAAAATCATTTATTAACTTGAACTCGTAACAAGATTTTCGAAAAATTTATTCAAATGTCCATCGGTCCTAAAAGATGATGAAATCGAAGTCCGTTCAGATATTTTATCGATCTTGCAGTTTTATATATATATATATATATATATATATATATATATATATATATATATAGAGAGAGAGAGAGAGAGAGAGAGAGAGGAGGGGGGATTTTTGAAAATCGCGACTTGAGTACAACCTCGATAGGTGATTTCCCTTAAGGGAAATAATAAGCATTCATTTCGCATGTATTTCGTTTTTCTGTGTGATTATGTGTTTTTTTTAAGTTAGAGTCGATTTTATGGTAATTTTTTAATTAAAACAACCTGGCACCCTCAACATGGTGGGCAGTTCCTTTGTTTTTTTTCAATGTCAGTCCAATTTTTTTTTTTTTTTTTTTCTTTTTTAAATTTGACATACATCGATATTATAAAATGTTTCTACACTAAGTACTTAACACATTTTTATTCATAATTTTATTCTAATAATAATAAAAAAATATAAATCGCTTTTTCTTAACAAAGGCCAATGAGTTTATTCCGATGTTTAAAAGAAATTTAAACATTTATTTACTAATAGATGTTTCAGGAAGATATTTTCGGAAATATGTGTGTGGCCTGTTTGCGGTGAAGTGAAGAGGAGGAACACATTAATGACTGTCACAAGAAATTTTCTACATTACAGCAATTATTGTTACTTTGAATTTACGAAATCGAAATCTTATGATTATTATTTAAGATGTACATACCGGATTTCTTTTAGTGATTAATTTAAACATATTGATTTTTGTTTTTTAAAAATTAATTCCAACAATTTGAAGACAGCTTATTTCAGTCAGCCCGATTCAATATATGTAATATGACACATATCCAAATATGATAGGAAATGTTTCTATTCTCCAAGTAGGCGACCAACACCCTTTTAATTAGTTGTCATGTGCTGAATGAGAGTGTTTGGAGGTAATTAGGCAATTACTTGAGAGTGCCTTTAATATTTATCTGTTGATGGCGCTTTAAAAGGCCAGGGAGGCTGGACACGGGCCAATCTGAGGAGCATAGCCAGTACTGGAACCGGTTTTCCAACTCAGGCGTATGCATATCGTATCTTGCTGCTTTGATACTAGTTCCAAACGGTACCAATTTATATATATATATATATATATATATATATATATATATATATATATATATGGGTGTGTGGTCCAAATGGTCTTGAGGACGCATCAATATGAAACCACCATTAGCATGACCATAAAATAATGTACTAAACAAAGCCTTAAACTGTTGATACGCCTAGATTTGACACACATCAGGAATAAGTTAATTTAAAATATATAAATCCTAATTCCAAAAATATAGTCATGTTGGGTACTGGAAATCTAGAATTGAAATATGGGATTATAACAATAGGTATCAACCTTTAAATAATATTAAAAACTTTATTAAAGTCCGTTTTCCTATTAAAAAAATATCGTCACAGAACATGTTATCATCCCACCTGTTTTGGTAGATTCATTTATTTTATACCCTGTTTCTCAGGACACCAGTGGATTTGGCCATGTCGATTATTTCCCATTCTTGATTCTAGTCGAAAGAACTACCTTTCTTCTACATATCTACCCAATAATAGCTCTGTTGAGCCTAGATAGATTAAGTTAGCAGATATGCTTGGCTTCCAGTCGAATAGCTTCAGAACTAGAAGCTATTATTGATGAAATTTTACCTCCAACCCTTGAATATGTTTGGGCTCTGTTCATTCTCTGTGAAACGGCTCTACTACTACGGCTATTCGGGACGGATTATCTACATGTTAACATCCCTTTCAGACCAGGGTGGGATTAAAGATATATATTATTTATTTAGTGAGTAGTTCTCTGCCATCCCACTATCACATCGTAAACCTGAGTACATTATGGATCAAATGCAAAGCGGAAATACATAATCCTAATATTGTATTAAAGAAGATCATTTACTAAGGAGAAGTATTTTGTTACATATTCAGAGTACTTGTTGGCAATAATCTACTTCTTTCATACATCACTATGATTGCTAGTAAAGTTTCCGTTTTTACGTGTGATACTTAAGGGCAAAATCGGTGTGGTTTTTAAACTGATTTAAGTTCAAGAAATATGGCGATGTGTAAACTCCCTTTCGTAATTGGGTTGTGCAGGTTATGAGAAAATTATGGGTTATTATATGGAGTGCAATCTTTTAGAATGTGTTTCCCTGACAAGGTTACCTTCAGTTGGGCCTTTAGTCGAATCGCTTCTAGGGGTGCTAAAGTAAGTTGCATGCAAAATGCCAACTATCTTACAAATTTCTTGAAGGATTAGTGCATACCCTTTTTTGTAACTATATATTCGCAATACGTGTACTCCATACCTAGAGAAATATTTACATTTGACCAGTGATTATATTTATATGTAAATATACAATCAGAATTATACTTCACTAATTAATTAACGTCCCACCCTGGCTAGAAAAGGGTGGTAACCTGTAGATAACCCGTCCCGATTAGCCTAAGTTGCAAAAAGTGGACGTTAATAAATAATAATAATACTTCATTAATTGTTCTTTTTAATTTCTTATTAGAGTACCATGTGTTCGTTTTGTCCAGAGAAAAGTTTATCTTATTAGACTGCGCTAGCAAACTAACTCTAGAGCTCTAGAGACAAAGATTTCAAAATCGTAGTAAAGAGGTCGAAAAAAACACAATATTTGGTATTTCATTTTGAAATAAGACGGTTCATGATATGCTGGCTTACTCATTATGTGCGATGACAAATAAGAGTGGTTTTGTTTGAAGGCTGAAAATTAAAAATTGCAAATATCTCGGTAAATATTTGACAGAGAGAAAGATTTTATATAACTACATTTATAGGGAATTTAATTTGAAATGGGATCGATTATGAACAATTTTTCGATCCAACTTATAGTGAAGGAGGTATTTCAAATTATCGAAATTTCTCCCCCACCCCCTCTGAACCCCCATCTTTTAATAAACTTGATATTTTTAAAATCAATCTTGCCTTCGACTTATCGGTTGTTTTTCATGTAAATAGGGAAAATGGGGGTGAGATGAGATCAGAAGTAATAGACTTGCAATTACAATAATACATACCTGCAAATGGGAAATCTGTTTAGCTTACGCAGTCCCTGAGTGGTGGACATTTTTCTTCTTACTTTCAGGCACTTAGTGTTGTCTTTTTCTTCTCCTTAAAATTATTCTAACTCTCTGACACAAATATTTCATTCTGTATACCGAAACACATTTCAAGGCAAGTTATCGCTTCTATCTTCTAAAATTGGTTTGGGGTGGTTATTTTTTAGTTTAAGCACCATTGTTGCCTCTTAATTGGTGTTTCATACAAAAAATGTTGTTTTAATTTTGATTCTTGCACCGCAACTTCCATGTTCCATAGATTGAATCATCCAGACTGCATACGGATTTACATAGTAGGGGAATCAAGCTTCTAAGGCATTGACGAATAAGGATAAGAACTGGTAATAAGAGCGTCACGATCTAACGGTACGTTTTGTCCGCGAGTCCTTGTTCAGAGTAAAGAGGATGGACAGTGAATAGTGGTCCGGAACCTTGGCTGGGCAAGATCTTGTCTAATGGAAAGGAAACGGCCACTAAACATTTTGATAAATATCTGATTGTGGTTAATTCTAATTATGTTGTTTTATTATCAAAATCAACAAAATGAAAAAATGAAAATTAATTTTTACAAACTTTTCTTTCTTTACAATACTACTGCTAGGCGGGCAAGATGGAGGACGGGTGAGACTGGAATGCCCTTAATCCTTTGAGATACTAACGTACCTCGAATCTTTGTTAACAAATTTAAAAAGTCCGTCACGCAGGGGCTGCGTAAACTAAGCAGATTTCCCACGTGAAGTTTAATAATGGATAAATATACATACTGCTAACACCACCGTGAATAAATACAAACGGAAATAAGAAATGTTTCATCCAATTTCAATAACCTGCCGACAGGAAGCGTTAGGTTAGAAATGTAAACAAACGGGTCGGCCCGCCTTACACCGGAAAGAAAAACAATTACTGAAATATATCAGAATATAACACATTAATTTTATTGAGAACTATTTACTATTACTAGTACTGTAATTAATAATGAGTCAGAATAATTGTTATCTCAATCAATAAAATTTTAGTAGTCCAAAACTTTACGATGGGGGGGGGGAGTCACCAGGGCATATTTGCATGTATCTCGTATAATAAAGGTCTCTTGAATACAATTTTGGGTATTTAAACTTCCAATAAGGTGATTTATTATGTAGCAGAGTATTGTTTACGTAACATGAGTATAAGTGACGGTTTGCTGAAAACTGAAAATGCAAATATCTCGGTTAATATTCAAGATAGAGAATAAACGTATATAACAATATTTATAGTAAATTTAATTTGCAATAAGATTGGTTATATACAAGTTTTTGATCCGACGTATAGTAACGGAGATATTTCGAATTTTCGAAAATCCTCCCCTCTAAACCCCCCCTCCCACTGGTCCGATTTCAGCCGTTAACGAACTTGATCTTTCTTTTTACATAAAGCGACTAAATATCGAGTTTGGTAACGATCAAACAAAAATTGCGACCGCTAGAGCGGTAACAGACAAATATATAGATGGATATATATATATATACAGTTTTGAACGGACCTCATTTTCGTCATCTCCTGGGTAGGATCGATGGACATTTGAAGAAAAATTTCGAAAAATCCGTCATGAGTACAACCTCAATAGCTGATTTCCCTTAAGGGAAATCTGCTAAAAGTAGATTATTTTTAAAATGCCATGAAACGGGCAATATTTTATCTGATGTTTAGTTTAATTGCAATTTAGCATCTATGAAATATTTTAGCAAAAATGTATTGGATTTCACTGCGGATGTAAATGTTATTTATAACAATAAATGAATAAAAGATTGGTGGTTTTTATATTAAAATTTTATAAACGTTATCGGGTTTTGATATCTGAGCTCAAATAGGGGGAGGTAGTTAAGCTGAAGGGGACAGGAATTCCCGTATCATAAATTGATCTTTTGGTGTTTTATTGAGTAGTCGCCTTAATTCATTCAATTAACATAAACTTGATAGGCAAAGTTATTTATTTTGGAGTGTCCGGTAATGTCGTAAAATCTTCCTAGGCCAGACCTGAATGTCATCATCACCGAATATTATTAAAAAATGCATTTTTTGTCCATCGCTGCGATGAAGACGTGAAGAGTACTTTCACCCCTGGCCCTGAGAATAATTCTACTGTGTGTGTGTGTGCTACGTGCCAGCGACCATGATCCAAGGCAGCCTTGACTTTTTATTCTCTTTTTATCAACACACAGTGACAACTGTTTTACACTCTTCTCCCTAACCGCAAACTCATTCTACATCTGTCACACTAAAACTTTTACTAGGTCTATTTTTATTCACTTAACTTAAAATATATTTTCTTGAACGTTGAATGCAAATTGATGAATAAGGTCCGTTTAAAATTGTACACACACACACACACATACACTTGTCTATTAACACTCCTAGCGGTTGCAATTGTTCTTAAATTAATTTCAAACTTTTGGATATTTAAATTTTTTATTCAGAACTAAGGATCAACTAGGAGGAGGGGAGGGTGCGGTAGGGGAGGGTATTTTGAATTTCGAATATCTCCTTTATTATGATTCGGATCAAAAAACTTATTATGCCAATCTTGTTGGAAATTTTATTTCCTGTAAATGTATTTTTCTGTATCTCAAATATTAACGTTAAAGATATTTACGTTTTTTGGTATTCAATCGTTAGCAAATCACGACTTCCACTCATCTCATATTAGGTATCAATAGACCAATATATCATAAAATGTTCTAATCCAAACTTACATATAAAATATTGTTTAAATTGGGCTTCTACTATGGAGTTCTCAAATATGTTTGAGGTGGCGCAATCAAGATTTCACATTTTAGTCTAAATGCTTTTGTATATCTTGACATTTAACCATTTCATGCAAAAAACATAGGTTATATCTGATAATCGCAGAATCCAACCAAGAGAAGAAGAGGACAAAAGAAAATTCGTGATGTTTCATTTATTATGAATCGGATCGAAATATTCTACATAAACAATCTCATTGAAAACGTAATTCCCTACACATGTTGTTCTACTCATATTTTCTTTTTTTAGCAGATTTCCCTTAAGGGAAATCAGCTATTGAGGTCGTACTCATGACGCGGTTTTTGAAAATTTTCTTCAAATGCCCATCGATCCTACCCAGGAGATGACGAAAATGAGGTCCGTTCAAAATTATATATATATATATATATATATATATATATATGTGTGTGTGTGTGTGTGTGTGTGTGTGTGTGTGTGTGTGTGTGTGTCTGTTAACGCTCTAGCGGTCGCAATTTTTGTTTGATCGTTACCAAACTCGATATTTAGTGGTTTATGCAAAAAGACAGATCAAGTTCGTTAACGTCTGAAATCGGACCAGTGGGAGGGGAGGTTTAGAGGGGGGATTTTCGAAAATTCAAAATATCTCCGTTACTATACGTCGGATCAAAAAATGTATAAAAACAATCTTATTGTAAATTAAATTTACTATAAATAATGTTGTATACATTTATTCTCTATCTTGAATATTAACCGAGATATTTGCATTTTTATTAAATTGGGCCGGTAACGGAAGGCTGTTTCCCGCCAAAAGCTAGTTCGGCCCTTTGTCGTAACTGTTCGGCTCTCGTATGGAGATTTCTCTATTGTATAACTTCAAGTGGGAAATCTGCTTAGTTTACGCAGCCCCTGCGTGACGGACTTTATTTATTTAAAAGGAGCACCTTATATAAGATTTGGCTCAAAGTTTCACAATGTAAAATGAAAACAAAATTATAGAAAAATAACAAAACCTGAAACAACAAATAAAAAATTAAATACAACAAATAATCATTAAATACTAGTAATAAAGACAAATAATAAACATAAGACATAAATAAACATTAGATAAACGAACATAAATAAACATTAGACTAGTAATAAAGACAACAATTTAAAATGGTTTTAATAAAAAAATTATGTTATTTCTATATACTAGTACATTTATATTACTTTTTTTTCCTTTCATTTTTTTTTTATTATTTAGTTTTGTACCCCATAGCGATGGTGATTGGCATTATTAGGATGATATATTTACTCCTTCATGTGCTTACCTTTTTTTGTACTTTTATATTATGGAAAATATTTCTTTAATATCTGATTCTTTCTCATATCTGGTGCTTTGTCTAAAGAATATAATAAAAGTTAACCCTTTTAAATCTTTTTAGAGATCGTAAATGGTAACTGAAATGGCTTAGAGCATCTTGAGGAGCCTTAAAACAATGTAGATTCAGCAGTGGAAACATTTAGAACCATTGGGTTCACCAGGTCAAGTTAGAAGGTTTTAATGCACCTGATGAAATACATCTGAGGTTAGTGTATCAGAGGATGTTAATTCTCGAGGGTATTGACTTGATGGTCTGGATCCAATTTATTGCCCTGGTGGTAGTTTGTTATCCTTTCACGGTGTACAACTAATGCACTTGGTAGGTAGCTTAATCACTGGGCCAGGGTATTGTGGAGTATCTTGACTTGGGCGAATTAATGATTACCACCATTATCTTGACCTAGGAAAGATTATGATTATGGTCGGCAGAAACGAGCGATCCCCTTGAGTAAAATGGTATCCCTCGTTGGTTTAAACCACGACATTCACGATACACAAAGACCCAAATCTTTGTATGAAAAATAGGAAGTTGGCATAGATCTTAGAGAGAAGAGTGACAGAGTAGCAGTTATTCACTTTAGCCAAAATAACGTTCCAGCAAGATTAGTTTTATATAACATAACATAGGAAGTATTTCGAATTTATGGATCACTACCACCTCTAAGTAGGTCCGATTTCAGCCATTAATTGATCTTTGGTCTTGAACGATACGCTAATAAATCCAGTTTAGTACCGACCAATACAAATTGAGGCTGCTATAGCGTTAGCAAGCAAATTCAATCAAAAATGTGGTTTGTTTAAAATTATATATATATATATATATATATATATATATATATATATATATATCGATGGACATTTGAAGAAATATTTTGAAAATCCCGCCTCCTGAATAAAGGAGCGCAACCTCAACAGTATGTGGCTCAATGGATGTTGTTCAGTTTGGTCATTAGTTGTGTTAACCTTCGATAAAAGCTGAGTAGTCGCTGAGCTTTGAAAATGGTCTTCTATCCTTTCCTCCGGTGTCCATTCAGCATCATACGTCAGGCAATGGGGTATCTAATTGAAATAAGAAGTAGCAATCATTAATAAGTAATGTCACCATTGTACCCTGGGATAGTGGTAAGCTGACCCACTTAGTTCTATTAATAATGAAAAACATGTCCAAACAAAAATGTATTACAATTGTTCGACAAAAACAATAATAACTCGGGATATTGATACATTTAGTTTTTCGTAATTAACTTCGTAGTGATCTCTCACTCTCGTTACTATTATAATGTGATCCATTATGATAATCCCGATTACCTTTAGTCCACAGATGAAAATTTTCAATTAGTTCCTGAAATTTTCTTCTAACTCTCGTAGAGACTAAAAGGCGGAAATAATACTTTTGAATAAAAAAACAATTTACCAACCCTGAATGTAAATATACGTTAAAAATAAATTATTCTTTATATATTTTTTCTATTTAAACCAAGATAAAAGGCGATATGGGCAAATATATATATATATATATATATATATATATGAAAATTCAGAAACATATGGCTCATGAGAAATATATGACATAAAATTGTCAACGCTGCAATGTTAAATTAACTACCATTATCAGAAGCGATAATGGTAGTTAATTTAACATTGCAAGCGTTGACAATTTTATGTCATATATTTCTCATGAGCCATATGTTTCTGAATTTTCAACGGCCATTTTCGTGAACAGTGAAAGGATCTATTTTTTGACCCGAAGTTAAAATTTGTTATTCAAAACCACTTTTTATTACCAAAACTATTTTTTTCCAAATAAACAAATATTTACTAAGCTATTGACGATGTTATGCTTTATCTTTACCGTAAACCCCTTCTTCTAGTTACTGGAGGTAGTAATGCGGAGAGTAGAGGGATATAGAGTATGCTGTAACATGGAACAGTCACATAAAAATATAAATGGTCTTCGAAATTCTATAAGCTTTTTTATATGATTGACAGAGAAACAGGTGGTAAAAAACCGGTATCAGGATTTTTGAATTTTGTTTTTTTTTCTTTTAATGCCCTGTGTCGTGGGAAAAAAAAAATGTTTCGTTCGCGAATTTAAATAGAATTTTATTTCTTGATTATTATTCTTTTAGTAAGTTTTAGGAAAGGCTTTACAGTTTGTGAAATATAATAAACAAATTAATGTTGAGCCCCGAAAGCGATTTCCTGTAAGGTTTCTGTAAGGAAGCCTTCTCTGGGAGGCCCCTCCCATCCTGCCAGTTAATTCTATCGAATAGTTAGAAAGAACGTAGTATAATAGTGGTTCATAGCTAATACTCTAATAGCCTAAGAGTTTTTTAAGTTACTTCTTTTTGGTTAACCGCGCCCCTTTGTTGTCGAAGTATGACTTCTGAAAGCATGGACAACTTTCGTCTGTATTTTCTGAAGTACCATTTTTTCATCTCTAATAAAAAGGAAAGTAATTTTTCTGGGGCACTTGTTCATATTGGTGGCTATTGTAGAGCCGAGAATGCAACAAACTAATAGGGAAGAATAGAGCTTTTAATGATAGATAATTGTTACACTACAATAAGTGAATTTCTACGAGTTATGTTTATAAAGAAGATGTGATGTAACTCATAATTCTCCTCTAAACAACTAGCTGATGGTGATTTAATTCGTTCAAACACTTTAGTTGCCAAACGACCTCTAAGCATTACTTATATCATATTATAATATATTACTTGCCCAACAATGTAGTAAATATCAATATTTTAAATAGAGACGAAAAAGTGAAAATCACTCTCGATATCACAATCATTTCCATGATAGGCTTAACAGTGAAAGTATATCAGGTTATCCGGCTTCCGTCTGTTCCTCTTACTCTGCACGCACAACTTGATATATATGTCTTACATCATTCTGTATAATTATTTACCTTCTCCAATTAGTAGTGCAAATACCAACAAAAATGTTTAAGGCTCACATACAAGCATACACAACACATTGTAATCGGCATTATAAATAAATATAATAGTCTTCTAAATTATTAATTATCAATAGCTAGGATCGGAGCTCTAGCAGCTTAATGTTAAATTACTGTATAACTTTGTGTGAATGAAGGAAACAAGCGGAATGAGTTCCGCCATTGAAATTTCAGAAGGAGGTCAGGGGTTTGGGATTCAGAGCCTCAAAAATTGTTACAGCCCTGGCATTAAAAGTACACCCTGAATCACAGTTATTTTAAACACAAAGAAATTCAGAATTTCAATGTGGGCATTTTATTCAATAAATAATAATAATTGCGAATAATGAATGAAATATTTATTTATTGGAATGATTTATCAATAAACGTTTATTTGAAAGATGTATTTGAATATTGGTCACATTCAATTATTTAGTGTTAGTAAATACGAACTATTTCTACGAGTACTATATACTTACTTCTATTTAATAAGGATCAATAAAAAGGCCTTTTCCTCTCCTGTTTTTAATATTAAATCAGGTACCTCCTACATCTCCTCTCTATTATTAGTATAGGGCTGTTCATTTATTATTTTTTAGATGTCTTTTGCATTACAGTTCCTCGGGTGTGCTTTTCGGGGTTTCCAACCCACCGTGATATGTTTTCCCATCTGTAATTTTTGTTGTTTTTTAGTTTTTTATTTAATTTATAGTTTTAAGTTTCTGACATAAGCTTATCGTTTTTAACTTCTTTAATTTTTATGAGTTGACTATTTATTAAATTTTCTATTGTTCCTATTCTTTATTTTTGTGTTTGTTTGTGTGGCTGTTTTTTACTTTTGGCCTTGCTATGATTGTTAAATTGACTCAAGGTTTTGTTTGTCAGCAGGCACTGACGATGAAGCGCTGACTCCGAAAGTGCACTCTGCATAATGTTAAAAACAGTAGAGGACAAGGCCTTTTTCTTGATCATTATTAATTGGTTCCTCTACCGTCCAGCATATTCCAGAGATATTACTTCTATTTACATAAAAGTATTTATTTAAACATTCATCGATAAATATTTCTCTAGTTCTGTGCTCCTCCATTTTGAGGGAGGTACAACAAGCTGGTTACCATAGATCCAAACTATTTAGGTCCAGGAGGAGCTACCATAAGGATGTGATACCAGAAGGTTGTTGTTAATAGTTGCTGGATGAGTTTTTTATAGCACAAATGTTGAATTGTCCTATTCATCAAAATAAATATATGGTTTTTTATCCAGTCCTCAAAGGATGGGAGAAATATATATTTGTGTACACCCACAAGCATGGATGGGTTATGAAATTTGCTCGCATCGGAAATCAGTGTAAATTTTACAACTAAGATAATAACATTATTTTACATCCATTATGCTATTACATAGATCTATGAAATTTTTTGTTTACATAGATTATAGGAGTAAATAAATATTTAATATTCGTGATCTGCCTTCATTACAAACAAGGGCAGAGACTTCAATCTTAATTTCATTAATTCATAGTTGGTCATAAATAAAACTCTTGACTCCTTATAGATATTCTAATTTCACCAGTGGGTAACCCGCCCCAATTAACTTCAGAAGCATTAAGTGGACCTTAATAAATACTATTTATTATTTAAAAAGCTTATCATTAATATTAACCTCAAAAGCAGGCTCATAAGCTTATCATTTAAACATGCAGGCCCTTCAAATGAACTTAGATATGTTATAACCACTGGAGAACTTCCGTGAGTTTCCATTTTAAATGACATGTTATATTAAAAGAATAATCTTTTAAACATTCAATGGGTTTATAATATTATACTTTATATTATGACATCATAAATAAATTTTTAGTTTATTTTAAAAATAAACTTTGCTCAACAACTGGGGACATAAGGAAAATAGTCTCATATATGCTATACATTCATAGCACCATGTAAGATTGTTGGATTGAATATTAAGTATTTCCCAGCCTTGGGCTCCTTGGCTTGGCTTTGGCTTTGCATCTGTTTCATAGCCCTTCTTAGTAGATCTCAGATAATCCAGCCAATTTCATCGATTCATATACACCCAATAGCATTACTCCAAGTATTCTCATCAAGAGAAGAGGTACATTTTTTTATGTGTTTTACTTAGGAGAATATCTTATCTATCATTCTCTCTCTCTCTCTCTCTCTCTCTCTCTCTCTCTCTCTCTCTCTCTCTCTCTCTCTCTCTCTCTCATATATATATATATATGAAGAATTTATAATAAATTAATTTGATATAAATCTATTATAACTTTTCTACTTTTTTTAGCAGAATTCCCTTAAGATAAATCAGCTATTGAGGTTATACTCAAGACTCTATTTTCGAAAAATGTCCTCCAATGTCCATCGGTTCTGCCTGGGAGATGACGGAAATGAGGCCTGTTCAAAATTGTATTTATACCTATCCGTCTAGCTATCTATATATTTGTCTATTACCACTCTAGCGGTCAATTTTTGTTAGATCATTACCAAACGCGATATTTCATCTTTTTTTCTTTACAACCCTCCCTCAGTATTTGATCTTTAACTTTATCAAACTGTTTCAGCTGTGCTTTGTTGCAATATTTTTTACCAGCTTTTCTTTAAGGAAATTCACCCATTGGGGGAATAAAATTGCTTCAAATGGCCTTCGGATCTACACAGGAGGTCCTATAAAATACTCGCAAACACGGTTTGGAATAGTTAAAAACGGTCCACATTTGATGAATTTTTTTCAAAATCGCGGGACGGGTTTAACCTGGTAGCTCATTTTACTAAAGGGGGAACCTGTTAAATGGCTTCACACTTCTAATGATTGGATATCACAAGCTTATGTAACTAATATCCAGTTATTTCTTGATATTGAGATATGAATAACTAGATTCAGTCTAATAAGTAACAATTAAACTGAAAGTAACATTAATAAAATTGCTTCAGAAGTTGATTGAGCCTTGACCCAAAATATTAAAATCACGAGAGTCCTTTTCAGTGAAAGTGATGTTCCATTGCATGCGAAAAAGAAGAATAGATTGGATATACAGAAATTTAATTACTTACATCCACAAATAAACAGAGCGCACTAATTTACATAACTATATATATTTTTCTGTTAAATATAATAACGAAAAAAAAAAGTCCGTCACGCAGGGGCTGCGTAAACTAAGCAGATTTCCCACGTGAAGTTTTACAATAGAGAAATTTCACGAGAGCCGAGCCATTCAAGAAAACGGCCGAACTAGCTTTTGGCGGGAAAGTAACTCTCGTCCGTAAGACGCCCAGATTTAATAAAAATGCAAATATCTCGGTTAATATTCAAGATAGAGAAAAAATGTAAATAACAATATTTATAGTAAATTTAATTTGCAATTAGAATGCTTCTGTAAAATGTTTCGATTCGACGTATAGTAACGGAGATATTTCGAATTTTCGAAAATCCTCCCCTCTAAACCCCCCTCCCACTGGTCCGATTTCAGCCGTTAACGAACTTGATCTTTCTTTTTACATAAAACGACTAAATATCGAGTTTGGTAACGATTAAACAAAAATTGCGACCGCTAGAGCGGTAACAGACAAATATATATATATATATACAGTTTTGAACCGACCTCATTTTCGTCTACTACTACGTAGGATCGATGGACATTTGAAGAAAAAATTCGAAAATTTCGTCTTGAGTACAAGCTCAATAGCTGATTTCCCTTAAGGGGGGGGGGGGGTCTACTAGATGACGAAAATGAAGTCCGTTCAAAACTGTATATATATATATATATATATATATATATATATATATATATATATATATATCTATATATGTCTGTTACCGCTCTAGCGGTCGCATAATAACGAGTTCGTAAATGGCCAAAATCAGATTAAGAGGAATGAGGGTTTAGGAAAGTGGAAACTCTAAAAGTCTGAATTCGTTATTAAGGTCCGTTTGCAGAAAGAGTTATATAATCAATGTTAATAGTAAGGTTACTACTACAATAGTATGCTAGGGTTCAAATAATTATCGACATTAATACATAATATTAACAATAATGGAAATAATATGTATTTTTTGTATTACTACCATCAGTAAGACCCGCTCCTACTCATACGGTTTTCGCAATGTATAATTCATATACAGCTAAAATATTAAGTTTTGAATAAATAGGGTTCTTACTAAACAAAACAGACTAATCTATTCGTGTTCTTTCTGGACATGGCAAATGTAGTTTACTGTTGACGGACTTTTTTATATACGCTTATATTCCCAGATCATGCGACAATAATAGTATCAAATTTCCAAATGAAGTGCAGGGTAAAGTACAATAAGGGCCGCAAGTATCAGTATAAACACGAGGAATGAGTTCATATTCATTGAATATTTATTCGATTAGCTTTTATGATTGTTCTTAGAAGTATCTAAGTATGACTAAAGTTTCGAAATGAGAATGTCTTATCATTGTGTTTTACGAGTTCTGAAATGGCGTTTCTGTTTATGACAAGTAAATAATAGCAATAAGGAATGACTGACTGGAACTGAACTCGCATTAAACTCGTTTAACATCTTTTTTGTTTTCTCTTATTTCTCTGTTTGTGCTGTTAAAGTTCAATCCACATATTAAGAATCTCCCTCTTCTCGTCTATTTATGCTATTGAAATATTTAAAAATATTCTGTCCTAAGATATGTTTAAACTATGTAGTTTTCTAAATTAGAGTAATCTAGTAATAAGTGTCTCATGTCTTTTTCTTTTCTTAAAATGTATTTTTTGAGGTGGTTATTTCTTTTACATAACTTATTTTAAGTAAATGACATCGTAATATTGATTAAATCATTGTACACTTTCAGCAATGAATTTGTTGGATACATACGAGATTCATTTCGTTTGAGCCAATGAAATATTCTAATTTGCTTTAGACAGCGAGGGTAACTCAAGAGTCAATTATGTCTTATTTTCCTGAGTGGGGGGTACCAGAAAACTTGCTAGAATACGTTTTAAAATTAACTGTTTTTACTTGGCTTAACCCAATAAATATTTTTCATTTTATCATTAAAGCCATAGACACAGTATTGCCTGTCCGAAGAAAACCAGTGCAATGGAGTGGTTTGGCAATATATTGTCATTGGTTAGCTGCCTAATTTAAAAGCTAATATTAAGGTCCTAAGTAAGTGATTAATTTCGCCTATCAAACTGCTTATTATCTCTGGTAAAATAAATGAATGGCAGAATATTTACTGTTCATGATACAGGACATTTGTATTATTGTTGAATATGATTTGGTGAATCCAGTGCCTTCATTTGCACTGGGAAACCATTACGATATTAATGCTTCACCGACGAGTTACGCCTTTAGTAATATAATAAAATCCAATCAATTTAAAAAATAAATAAAGTGCAAGTAAATAAACCCCTTTATTTTGCTCAATGCCTTTCTCGCATTCATAACGAAGAATAAATTATTTTTCGCCACAAAAAATCCTTAATGCAAGTTGAGTTAAAAAAAGAAAAAAAAAAAACCTTCCAGACTGATAAAAATTCAGTGTCTGTAGGATATCTTTTTCCATTGTTCTATGGCTTTGAAATTTTGGAATCCCATTCCATGAGTGTTCTGGACTTCTCCAACCATCTCAATCATGAATATTTATAGTTATTTTGGGAGAATTCAATTTTGAATTATTTTTTTGTTTTGGGGTGTCGCAATTTTATCGTTTCACACTAAAATTTTGAATTATACATAATAGTTATTCCTTGCTATCATCTTATTTAATTTTCTACCTGACTACTCAGGGGGGACCTTGGACAAGTCTTTATAATTACTCTTGTTGATAATTACTCGGATTGGTACTAATGTTGTTCTAGATAGGTGTAGATGATTGTGGTAGGAGAGCGGAGGCGGTAGGGGTTCCCACGGGTTCAGCGGCCCTCCCCACCCCCAGCTGATCATCCTGATAATTGCCGCCTTCCCTGACAATAGTCCACCACTAGGCTGCTTTTATGCCGACCACTGCCAACTTTATCCCCATTAGTTTCCCTTACAGAGTCATTCTCACTTCTTCTGATAACTTTTTGAGGAAATGTCTCAGTAAAATATTCATCTATTGAAGCTTTGAAATGAAATGCTCTTATGACAATGATAATGACGACAATGAGGTTTCTTCAAAATTATATATATATATATATATATATATATATATATATATATATATATATATACACTAGCCGTGTTACCCGTTGTTGATGAAACAGAAATGGTTTCCCTTGTAAATATAATAAATGCATTACCCTATGCACAAATCATCTCTTCGCTTTCACCAGATAATAAAAATGTCCAGTAACATGTACCATAACTGTACATTCATTCAGTTTTAATAGTCGTGAAACAAAAAGTGGCAAGTATTCATAGAAACAATATGATAGAATTCTGTTCAAGCATTATCCAGTATGAGATACAATTGGAAGTAATTAGCTAAGTGTGTTACTCGCCGCTGTTTGATGAAATAATACTTGTTTCCCTGGGAAATTTATTAAATATATACCAAGAAAAATGGCAATCTTTTGAATGGTCGAAGAGCATAATTCGTATGGGGACAAATTTCACTGCCTAAATAAATATAAATAAGATTTCATAATCTACCTGAGGCATTCTCATTGAACAATAACACATTCTATTTTGTGAACCGAAACTGGAAATCAGAATTTTGAAATTTATAAATTTAAGTGACATTTTAGGACTGAAAAATATATTTTGAACACAGTTTGTTCCATTCTTAACAAATACATTGGCCAACATGAGTGGTATGTATATCACCACTCCTGTCGGTGGTAGTAAAGTACTAAAAAGTCCGTCGCGCAAGGGCTGCGTAAAATAAGCAGATTTCCCACATGCTGGTACGACACACTACTCATCTCAACTCGCCATATATTATCTATTTTTACCTAAAACCTGATGATTAGAAGTGTGGATTTACAGAAGCCTGAAAACAAGGCAATTTGAATAACTTTCTTAATATTTGAGATACGAATAATAGGGCAACAATTGAAGAGTATCAATATTTTAACAAGATTGGTTCAACACAGTTTTTCGATCCAATTCATAATAAAGAAGATATTTTGAATTTTCCAATCCTCTCCTACAAGACCCCCCCCCCGGTTCGATTTCAGTCATTAACGAATATGAACATTAGAGTTGAATGAAACCGTTAAATCTTGAGTATATTATAGATCAAATAAAGGTCGAGTCAAGAACGTAAAATCTTAATTTATTGGCGCTCATAACGCTACATATAGCATATACATTACACAAGATCTCAATGAAGACAATATTCGATATTGAAGCTAAAACAAAGTGGTTCAAATACAACAGGTTATTGCTAATATAATATGAGTAGAAGTGGGGGTTTATTGAACTTAGAAAACTAAAAAAATGCGTGCATCTTGGTTAATAATCGAGATAGTGCAACAAATTACATTTGCATAAGATTAGTTCTTTAATAATTTTCGATACGACGTTTAAAAATGAAACGTAAAAATACGTAATGAAATGTAAATACATATTGAGTTTGGTAACGTTCCATCAACACTTAAGAACACTTGTGCTTTAACAGACAATATGTAATTTCATGTATATATATATATATATATACACACACACACACACACACACACACACACACACACACACACACACACACACACACACACACACACACACACACACACACACACACACACACACACACACACACACACACACACACACACACACACACACACACACACACACACACACACACACACACACACACACACACACACACACACACACACACACACACACACACACACACACACCAAAACACACACACACACACACACACACCCACACACACACACACACACACACACACACACACACACACACACACACACACACACACACACACACACACACACACACACACACACACACACACACACACACACACACACACACACACACACACACACACACACACACACACACACACACACACACACACACACACACACACACACACACACACACACTAAAACACACAAAGACTCCAACACACACACAAACACACAAACACACATACACATCCCCACACACACACACACACACACATCCACAAACACACATCCACACACACACACACACAAAGGACCTGATTTACGTCATCTTCTAGGGAGGATCAGTTGTCTTTTGAATATATTTTTCGAAAAACACGTCAAGAGTACAACCTCTACAGCTAATTTCCCTCAAGGTCTTCCATCTGCTACAACGACTTGCTTTAGAATGTTGAAATTTAGCCTTCTTTTTGGTTTAAAATGTATATTGGTTTAATATAGTACATATATCGGTGCCTATTAGAGATCAAACAATTTTTTTTTGCTGCCATTTTTGTTTCTGATGCAAAAATCTACAAATTCTGTTCTACGCTTTTTTTTATATAGAAAGAATTGAAACATAGATATCGTATTTAACATTGAATGAAATCATGTTAATTTTTGTGCATTAGCAGACGAGGTTTATTGTGGTTATTAAGAGTACAAGAAAGTCATGTCGTGCCCATATCTGATTACTTATTTCATACAACTTCCATCTGCATTGGAACTAAATTAAAGCAGGGTTCACGTTTGCTTTTACTGCTCTATTCTTAGTTTATTTTAAAAATTCAATTATTCAACCGTACTACACTCTATCACGACCTCGTGATAACTATTTATTCGAATAGTTTATTCTCTGACGCTGTGAAGAGACAGGCAGAAACAGATGGACTGAGGTTGCAGAAACAGGTTGTGTCGGCTACAGATTGGAACAGTTTTATTTCCTCAGCTACCGGTTTTCCTTCTGGTCTCATCAGTAGCAACCAGTTCTCCGGAAACACTCTTCTAACGCAATGCAATTTTTATTTAAGTAGGAACTTCCGATGACCATCTGTCTTTTTTAGTCTTTAGTATACAAATGAATTTTCGCTTGCATATTTACACAAGACTTAAATTAAAGTTTTTCAACCACAAACAATGTCAGTTTTTGTGGAAATAAAGAACATGATTATTATTATTATTATTTAACGTCCTCTTTATTTGACTAAGATTTCTCAGGGTTACTACCTTCTGTTTGCAGGTTGGGATCAAAGATTTGCTTTGGAGTCACTAAATAAATTTACTTTTTCCATATAGAAATCAAACCAAAGACTGAATGACTTCCAAAAATTAAAAGCCCTAAATTACTATTTCTATGTATTTAATGTAATGTATTTAAACTGGAACCCCGAATTTAGGGAGTGCTCCCTTAATTTACATGGTTCTAGTGAGATGGAGTTATTTTGTACATGAAGACTCCACGGCTCGTGCCAATACTAGTGTTAAAGCTTTCTGGTTTTAGTTTGAGTGTTACTATTAGAAAAAGGGGACTCGAAATACATGAATATTCAGCTTTATTTATTTAGTTTTACTTCCATATTCAATTCACCTCTTCCTCCACACTTGGCAGTCTTTGAGGAGCTGAAATGAATTCAACGCAGTACGCATCAACAACGTGCCTCCTGCGACTGGTAGGTGCGTGGCTTTCAAAATTTTTATAGTATGCTTAGTACTCTTCACCGAAGATATCTGGCTTCTAGATTCCTAAGGGTTACCTCTCATCAGGAGAATGGGCTCTAACAAATGTTTTATTTAAGTCGGTATAGTATGGAGCCGTTTACAAATGTCAGAAGGCCAGTAAAATATATAAAGGGTTTTGTCTAGTTATCTCATCAATTGAGTGCATATTTTCTAAAACAAACATATTCTGTGGTATATTAGATATAGTCATCACTTAGCTCATAGTCAGATTTACATGACAGTTATGTATCGAATATGGTACCAATAAAATTAAAATTGCGGCCTTTACAGAAAAGAATACTCTTTGATGAGGATCAATCACTCAATTATCCATGTATCTCACA
This sequence comes from Riptortus pedestris, assembly GCA_019009955.1. Lineage (NCBI taxonomy): Eukaryota > Metazoa > Arthropoda > Insecta > Hemiptera > Alydidae > Riptortus > Riptortus pedestris. The sequence continues at coordinate 89,303,556 of CM032228.1, forward strand.
TACAGTCCTGTGAAAAAATATAAACTCAACTTATAAAATCGAAGTATTTATGAAATTTAAAAATTAACTAATTGTACAATAATGTTTCTAGATATGTTTTGATGTCATTAGATTGGCTATAAGTTTGAAATGGCCTTTGATCTTTTTGGTAATTTACAGTCATCATATTATGTACACAAACCATGTTTTGTGTACAGAAACCTGTGAATAAGTATAAACTCAAAGTTTGTTTTCAATTGTCAGGAGTATTAAAGGATTATTATCACCTCAGTTTTCTCTCAACTTCTGAAGGGAGAGTACGTGTGTTGGATTTTTATACTGAGCCGACTCGTTTTAATTAGTATTTTTTGTTTAAAATAATGCCGCGCGGAACTCATCTCTCAGAAATTGAGCAGAAACGAATTGTTGACTTGAGAAGAGGTGGTTTGACCCAACGGCAAATTGCTCGTGAATTAAACCGATCCCAGGGAGTGGTCAAAAACTTTTTAAATAGTGGCATGGACAATTATGGAAAAAATAAAAGAAGTGGACAACCTCCAAAATTTTCCAAGCACGTGAAACGAGCGGTTTTGAGAGAAATCTCAAAGACAGGAGCATCCTCCTAACAGATAGTGAGGCGGTTCAGTCTAGGGTGTGATGCCAGCTTGATCAGGAAGTGGATAATGGAGTCGGCGATGTTGAAATATTGCTAGGTAATGAAAAAACTACTACTTAAAAAACACCATATACAGCGACGACTGAATTTCGCTGAAAATCATAGCCATAACAAAATCAAATGTTATTTTCAGTGATGAAAAAAAAATTAACATTGATGGACCATCTGGACCAGATGGCTTAAATTATTACTGGCATGACCTAAGATACGAAAAAAAAGTCATGGTGTTGGCTGCATTTAATGAAAGAGGAAAATCAAAAATCGCTTTTATTTCAGGCAAAATTTATTTTATTTTGAGTATTTATTGGCATTTATCACGTTGTTGGAAAACAAACAAATAATTTTTCAACAGGATAACACGCCGATTCATACTGCTCGCTCTACAAAAAAATGGTTTGCAGATTTCAGCATCAATATTTTGGATTGGTCTGAATCCCAACGTAATAGAAAATTTGTGGGGAATAGTGGCAAAAGAAGTCTACGAACTTCAGAAGCCAGAAATCCAAAATATTAATGAACTCAAAGAACGCATAACTTTAGCTTGGGAAAACATACCAGAGAGCACATTAATTCATTTAGTAATAAGTGTCCCCAAAAGACTGTTGGAGGTGATAAAAAAAAATGGAAGAAGCACTCATTATTAAAGTAAATTTACTTATTAAATGAAATGAAATAACTTTTGAGTTTATACTTTTTCACATATTTCTTTTGTTATTTTGTCTTAAGTGGAGCTAATCTCAACATTATTATTAAATATTTTAGAAAAATTGTTACTTGTCATTTAATTAAAGATTAAATAATATCTTTTGTCATTCAAATTCCAAAATAAATGACTTAAACTAATTGAAACAGTTTTTCCCCCTTGTGTTTATATTTTTTCACAGGACTGTATTAAAGCTACTGTGGAAACAAGATGTCGTGGTCAAGCTTTGAATAAGGAGATTTGTATCATAATAGCTTCTTGTTAATGTACCATAAGGTGAATGAAAGTGGCGATTTAAGTCTGAAAACAATAAATAAGCATAACGTGTATAGAAAAACAATAGTAGAATATTACATTCTCTACAAGATTGGTTATAACGTAACTGCTATAATCCCCATCGCAAATATTCCGTCCCGTCTTAATCCATCCTCCATCCATGATTCTTATCCTCCATTTCACAGCTCTCTGTGTCTTTCTTTTTTTGGTCTATTTTTTTCTCAGACGGGGATCCCTGATTATTCTTGGAGGAAGCTCATGTTTAGCGTTCTCGTATAACGGTTTGATGACAGCTTTGTATAGTTGAGCATCCTACCAATGCCAATTAGCTCCGTTTTAATCTTATCCGGTATTTGATTTTTCTACCGTATATATAATATGTATATATATATATATATATATATATATATATATATATATATATGCCTTCCACTCCAAGTTGCCATCAGCTCTTCGTAAACCTCCACGTTTCACTACTACAAGTTATTACTGTTAGCACGACTGCTTCCACAATATTCTCTGCTTTACTTTTGAAGAATTCCTTGCATTATTTATTTTTATATTTATTGCCTTGTATTATTTATTTTAAAAATAGTTTCAATTTAAATATAAAAATGTAAAGAGAAAAATTAATAACCTATTTCCCTGTGTAACTCTTAAGAAAAAAATATTTTTCGCACGTTCTGTAAGAAAGAAATATAGGAGAATGTCGTCAATATTTTAATTTATCTCGTGGAATTTGACGATAATGAGCGAGTATTTAATTTATTGTTCAGATATGTTAATTTGAATAGAAATTCTTATGAAAATTAGTTATAAATAAAAATAATAAATTGTAAAATCCTTGAAGGAAATAATAGCCATTTCTCTTTAGATCGTCAGACATAATTTCTCTTTATTGTGAGAGGTTATTTAATACTAGAGAAAGTCAAGCAATAACAATAATAATAATAATAATGGACAGTCTTTTGCTCCTGCTTTCCCCTCATTCTCAACATCTCTTCTAGCAAAAGCTAAAAACTCAACTTTTTAACATATATTGTACGGATTCAATAACATGCTTTCAGTTTCAAACAAGATGTATTTTTACCATATTTAGATTAAAGTGTTAACCTGTCAATAATCTCTGTGGTTTTTTAATCTCAATCCAGTTGTATTTGAAGCTGTGGGAAAAATAGTAATTTCCATAAACAACTGAAATACGCTATGGTATTTCTATTTAAATCCGTTTTGTTCTTGACACGAACCACAGGACAGTTCTGATGAAATGCAAAGAAAAACATTTTGGCGACCGCATTCGTGATGGTGTCCTCCTTAAGGCGAACTCTGATAGGGTTTCCGGGTCACACACGCGATAGCCAATTAGTGGTAATCTACATTACCTTATGTCTTAACATTAAAATTTAAAACTTCCTTTGGAGTTTTTCCCGCGCCGTTTCGGCTAATTCCCTATCAACTAAAGGAAGTAGACCTGCCTGCGGTAGGCCGCTCTCCCATTGTTTTCTTTGATTGCTGTTCTACCTGAGCCAGGCCAGTAGATAGGTCAGTAGAATAAAAACCCTCTTGCGGTTGTCTTCACCTTTAATAGACTCCATTTTTTATTTCGACAAATATAGACGAACTTTGGGCAAAATTTGTTAATCTTAAGTTAATATTATACCTTAACATTATTTACAAAATTACCAAAACCCCTCAAGTTCCTTTATGATATATTTTGATTTTGAACATTGGACTACATGCCTTCTGAATATGTTTTTCTTCAAAATCTTTGGATCATCAGTCACAGAGGCCCCGTGTAATTCTCTCTTGCCCCCTTATCACAGTCGTTTCACATCATTCTAGCATTAGTGCGAAACCCTATTTTCTGCGACAGTATTTAACAATTCGTTTAAATTCACTTCGATATTGTTGTCAAAATAGCTCATAAAAAAGTTTTAATGACCTCATCCAGATTATCATAAATGTAGTATTTACCATCCATAATTACTAAAATAAAGTTAATCCCAAACTATAAATAAACTCATCTATAGTCCACACAAACTATTAATATCACTTTATTAGTCTTTTTCAATTATAGTACCCTCATTTGTTACGTAAGACTTGTTCTGTGTTTGTGTTCTCCAGTTTTTATATAAAAGTATAGTAAATCAGTTATAGACGCGAGTTTTCAAAACTTACTTCATATTTCATCCGATCATGTTAGTCGCCGAAAGTGAGCCGTTTTATTACTTTATTTCTTATGAATAACTTAACTTTTGATCTTAAAATAATATTTACAGGCTGTTGTTATAACTGGGAAATAGAGACTAGAATTATAAGGTTCAACCCTCTCTAAACCCATATTGATTATTGCCTTATAAAGTTAAAATTTCAATTTTAAGAATGTTGTAACGTACCTAGTAAGTAATTGAGAAATCATTTGCCCGCAGGAGATTTTTCTATTCTAGGATTAAAAAATAAAAATGTTCAAACAGATTAATTTTTTTATAATAGAAAAGTAACATTTGGTATTAATACAAAGCACTTTATCGGTATTTGTGTGCATTTTAAACAAAAATGAGGACAATTTTCATATTGTCACCGTGAGTGCTTGAGCCAATGAAATCTTTCCTTTACTTAGCTCACGATACATGGAGACGTTAACACGTACTGAACGTAATCGTCACTGAGAATGAAAAACTAACATGATTCATTCATGCACGAATAGTTCAAGGACTGCTTCACGGAAGCTCTAAATTTAAAAAGGACACTTCCTATTATTTGATATTCTTTTGTGCGACTCTATTTAAAGTATGATATTAAGTTCAAATTTTGTGACTAATTTATTCAGCACTGAACTGGGAAATACATTTTCTGAGGATTCTTATTTTCTTTTGATCATTTAATAATCTTCTGTGGTATAGAGAGCTTACATTATATTTATAACCGCGAAAGCTGCTTTCTTGTTTATATTTCCACCACAATATGATGGTTTCCCCTTCTTAAAGACGAGATTTACCATTTATTGTCAGGGGTTACTTCGTTGAAATCAAATAACCCCGAATTTGTTTGTATTAGATACTTTGTAAGGACAGAAATCAACCTAGTAATTCTACTCACTTAATGTGGATTGTTCGCCTTGATGTATTTTAAGGAGTGCCATTAGAGTTTCTTTTCACATTGAGACATTTTGCGTGTTTCTAAAATTTTTCTAAAGATAACAACTCCAGGAGAAGATAGACTAATTTCAAGTTGTTCTGGAAGTATATACATCAGTAAAAGTTGAGTATAGGAAAGTGAGGTGTTTCCTCCTGTTAAAACGTGTCACGAATGACTATTGTAAAATTGGACTTTGAGGAAAAATTAAAAAAATAGTTTACGGGGTCTCTGGGTGACGTACTTTTCGTCCAAAATTTGGAACAAGGTAGGTACAAACTGGAACTGCTCACATTTCTTCAATTTAATAGACAGGTCATTGGAAATTGTTTTTTGTTTCGAATATTATAAAATAGCAAAATAATTAAGATTTTGTTGCATTTAGGATATTTGTATATGAACACACTAAGTATAGAGGGTACATTTCTTCTGGTCATGTGAAATTTCTGTAATGTTTACAAAGCCCACATCAAATATTGTAAGTCTGTAATGTTAAGTGCTATTAGCTCAGCTGACCCGTTAAATACAGGGTGGCAGTGTTTTTTTTTTTAGTTTAGCAGATTTACCTTAAGGGAAATCAGTTACTGGGGCTGTAATTATAATGGGATTTTCGAAACTTTCCTACCCAGGAGATGGCGAAAATGAGGTCCGTTATTATTAACTATACCTTAAATTGAAACATATATATTATATATTATTTATGTGTTACCGCTATAGAAGTCGTAATGTTTGTTTGACCGTCACCAAACTTGATTAGCATTTCATGTAAAACTAAAAATTCCGTTAACGGCTGAAATTGGCGGATTCCAGGTCTTTCGGGCAAGTGACCGCAGTTGTTATTTATTAGGTACTGTTATGTATCTGATTACGTGAAAAGTGTCTAATTCTTTTATTCATTAAGCGAAATTATTCATCAAATTGGGTACAGTTCGTGCTTATATTGTTAAGTATTAACAACATGCATTAAATTATATGTAATATTTTATTATGCGTTTAATTTGAAAATAAAATATTTGCTGACGAACTTTTCTCATTTGTAAAAAGTAAACAGATTGATAGGCCCTAAGAAAGGCTGAAGGTCATTATGGTCTTGCCACGGAGGTCGGTCACGAACAAGCCATGCGGTTGGCCACAAAGTTGCGAAAAGTCAGTAAAAGCTAACAAAACGGCTGCCATGTATCTGCATTTACTTTTTACTACGTCACTCACTTGGATCCACTCACTTTCGGAATTTCAAAATTTTAGGTTCAGCAATTTTGCTTCATTGATTTCCAATTGGTAAGAGAATATTGTAGTATCGCGATCAACCAGGCGTGGATGAAATTAGCGCATTGATCCAACACTCCAATTGTTCAGGAAAAAGTCTGGCCAAATTCTCTATTTATGTCAATGAAGGAATAAATAATCCTTGTGGTGTTCAGGAAATTATGATAGCCACACATTTAAAGGCTTCTAGGCTGGTTCAGCTTCCTGAACCATAATGTATAAAAGGGAAAACACATTACATGAACGTATTAACGTAAAATTAAGTGCGATTCTCTGATTATTAACTTGGGGATCTAGCATAATCGATGGTATAAAACTAGAACACATTCAACATTTAATCAAAATAGATCAGTGCATCGGCAAGGTTTAGCCGTGTAGCAAGTCTATAAGATCGCACTACGCTCTGACGCTCTGAGGATGGGGATTTAGTCCCCGAAAGCGCTCAGCGTTTATAAGAAATAAAATTGTGAGGAGCCATAAAAAAGTTTTGTGATTAACCATTCATCACCCTCACCACCAGCTAAAAATAAATATGTGAAATATAAAAATAAATATGGGAAAATAGATCAAATTTCGTAATGAACATAATTTTGAAAGTAGGTAATTGGCCAGAACCACCTCATATATTATTTAATAAATGCAATAAAGAACTCATGAAGTCTATCAAAAGTATAGTTATGGATGTAGGAAAAATACATTAGAATATAAAAATGATTGTGAGGAAAGAGAATTATATTTGCCTTACATAGACTCGCAAATTAAAGAAGAGAAAATCAGTAACATCAGTTGAGTTTAACATAATTAAGTTATGGGTTTTTTTCATTTTGTTTTATTAATTTTATTTGTAGTTATCATACTTATTTCATTATACTTTATTTATTTTGTTATTATTTTATTTTGTCACTTTTATTATTTCATTCTATTTTTATTTCACTTTTATAATTTTTTTATTACATTTGATTATATGTATGGTAATAACGAATTAATTAGTGTATATTGTAAAAATATATTTTAACAAAATCATACATGTAATATGCCATGTGGCAATGGAACATATACTCAAATAAATAACTTCTCATATAGTTATTAGTCATATAGTTACACTATGAGGGGGAAAATACTGGAAAACAGTCCCCCTATTTCCTTATTCTCTAGGCTTGTGTAGTTCTTTAAAATATTTTCTAGAACTATTTTAGTTTTAGAATTTAGCAACTGTTATACCTTTATTCCACACATCCGCTCAGTCTTATTTTTATTTAGAAACTGCTAAGGTACCCGGCGTTGCTCCGGAAATTATTAAGGCCTGTATAATGTTTTTGGTTTTTTTCTAGGCTTTTCAATGCATAATATTTTTATATTTCTCGTCTCAGAGTTCAGGGAACTAGGGTAGATTTCTTGATGCTTTGATGAATGAAAAAATAAAAATGTTTTCCTGATCGATCTTCCTCCACAGTAAAAATACTGTGGACAGATGTACAGTATAATAATCTTGGTTATCATTCATTGTTATGTACCATTATTGAGGTAGCTTTGAAAAGTATCCGCTTTTTGGTGACTATAACAAGCTATATACATTCCTTGCATCTCACAGAATAAACTTTAAAATAGTAAATAAATAATTAAAAGAAGATCCATTCCTACTTATTCCCTCTACATTGTTAAAACAATGTGAGAAATGCAACTAATAATTATCATTCATTATTATTAAGGATCATAAGTATTTGCACATTTGCTTCCTTTTTTTTATTCGAGAACTGATTAATTTGCATTAATGTTATTTCCACCTCAGTTAATTAAAAAATAATTTAAAAAAATTCTTAGGTATAACAATCATTTTCTAGCTAGGCCGAGACTAACGATTTCATTGAGTTTCTTACAAAATAAATTCCTATTCTGATGTTTAAGAGGAAACTTTAAAAATAGTGCAAATCAGACAATATATTATTTCGTATTAGTTTCCTAAAATTTTTACAATTGTGGTGATATTCACATTACAGTATAACCAATATATTTGAGTCTCTTGCTGAAGAAAATTATCCTTATAAGATAGTCAAGTATATCTCCACAAGGGGTTTAACGTGTTTTATGTCTTTGCTCCTAAGATTGTATCCGTTCCTTCCATATGTAATAAATTAAACTTGATTCTTTGGTCATAATACGAATAATGCTTATTTTGTATTTCGAACCTGGTCATTTAGTTTGGCAATATTCACTCCAGTTTAGCTGTCTTTTCACCCACCAATAGGGCGAGAAATGCTTACGTGCCTACACGACTAAATGTAGAACGTAAGTGTCAGCTTTAGAGTTGTGGGTACTGATTCACGATTTAACTCTCCGGCGACGTGTAGAGACGGAAAGGAGAATTGAGAAGAAATTATGCTTACCTAATGCAAGGAGAATAATGCTTTTGAAGTTACCCAATGTAGACTAACTGCCTACAGCTCCCTGCCGTTCCTACGCACACGTCTTATGCAACTAACATTTGACAGCCGCCCTTATACGTGCTTTTAGCCCAAGAAGTGCCAAGAGAAGCTCTACCTAGTGAGCATTTGTAGTTACTAAAGAGTCGATATCCTGATACCCTGGTCTTTTGTGCGTGTGACATCAGTCCGCTGTATTTTGTAAGTTAGGCCTGCTACCATTTCCGTGGTTTGAAAATCATCTGATCTATTCCTTTTATTTTATGATTTCGGGCTTCGGAAGTTTCAATATAATGTGCTCTATTATGACAGTGAGGTGTTCCAAACCGTTCCTAACATTATTTGAATGAAGAAAATAATTATGTTCGTTTCATCTATTTTAAAAATGTCATACTATTTTTGGTAATTCTTATTCATTTTGCTTTCCATTTTGAATATATCTGCTAAGAAAGAAAGTGGCATATCTTATTATTTATCTTCGTATTATCTTTCACTATTATTTTTGCAATGCTTTCCTTATCAAACTACAGTGATACAGCGTCAAGCATGAATCATTTTAAAAGTATTGCATAGAGGCAGATAGAATAACCTGTTTGGGATGTTGGATATTTCTAGCACATGGATGCATAAAACATGACATGTCATTTCATCAACATTATTACGTAAGTTCTTTCTTTCATTGATAAGTAGTGAATGGGCACTGCTCATTCGGAAGGTCTAAAATAATTTAAAATAAGATTGTCCAAGAATAAGAGGTCTGCCTACTTATCTGGGTCTTCACTTGTAACTAGACACTGGAAGCCAGCATTTGAATTAATCTGACGAAATTGTAACTTGCCAAATGCTCATATTATCAAGAAGCAGTCAAATCTTTAATTCCTGGTTAAAGATTATCCTTAGAGAACACCCTGATATGTCACTGATTACATGGAAAACTGCTATCATCTGGTGAAAAATATTTTACAATAAGATTTTTAAGTTGATTTCTGTGTCTTAGAATCGCAGTGAGAAAAGAGAACAGCTGCTCATGATATGTAGCGAATGGGAAGGGCAAAAGTGACAATAGTACTGACAATCGGGTAGAGCAGTTGAAAGTAGCTTTGGAGAAAGTTGTGGAAACAGTTCAGTTCTGGCTCCTATAGTTCAAGACGTCACATGGACAGTGGGACACATTATTCAGAGTTATGAAGTAATCATTGGCTATGCACAGATGTCTGTGCCACCACTACTTTCCTCGCGAATCCATTATTATCTGTCAGTTATAAAATAACGAAAAGTTTTGATAATTAAATAGCTAAACGCTCTGATGAATTGTGAAGTACAGTCAGAAGTAATGTTGGGTACCCCACTCCTTCCTGCTCAATTCATAACTTTGTATAGAACAGAAGATACGATAATTCATGATTACCTCCGAATTCCTCCATGCCATGATCTCCATAAATGTAATATATATATATATATATATACTAGCTCAGATACCCGGCTTCGCTCGGGAATTCATTTGAGGCCGAATGGTGATAGTATTTTTTTGGCAAGGCTTTACTTTGCACAATGTTTTGACATTTACCCGTCCCAGTGTTTAGGGGTTATACCCATTGTTGGCATCTGTTAATAATAAAATTAATTTTTTATGTTAGACTACACTGTCCTCCATATTGTCATATTTCCCATTTCCTGTGCATTCTGCATAGATATGAATTAGTAGTTTTTAACGTATAACTCATTTATACTTAGGTATACGACGAAAGTGTATATAACAAAAGTTACTCCAAATAACAAAATAAACAATTTTTGTTATGTGCATAATTGCCGAAACCTCAATAGGAAACAAAATATCACTATTTTGAATTTCAGGCCTCCCTTATAACCCCCACTACTGCCTGTCCCTAGAAATGTTAGTATCGCTTATTATAAGGAAGGCGTTAGTGCTAATACAAATACCGAGTGTTTTGTTTAGTTCGGTTGAGTCTTTTATGCCAAATAAAATTGTTGACTCCCGCTATAATTTTTAGCATATAACGTCTTTATACTTCGGTATACGACGATAGTGCATATAACAAAGTTTACTCTAAATAACAAAATAAACAACTTTTGTTATGTGCATATTTGCTGAAAAAGCAATAGGAAACGAAATATCGCTATTTTTAATTTCAGACCTCCCTAATAACCCCACTCCTGTTCGTCTCAGAGGATATTAATATAGCCTAAAGTCTAAGTTGGGCTAGTAGTAATATACATACCAAGTTTCATAAAATTCGGTTCGGTTCAGCCGTTTATGCGTGAAAAGGTAACAAACAAACAAACAAACAAATAAACAAACAACAAAAACAAACAGACACCAAAGAAACAAAATGCAGTTTGGTGTCTATGACATATGAAACGACAAGTTATCGTGAAATTTCGCGAAAAAAAAAATCAATGTACAGACAGAGGTTACAATTTTATATATATACTAGCTCAGATACCCGGCTTCGCCCGGGAATTCATTTGAGGGCTGAATGGTGATGGTATTTTTTAGCAGGCTTTACATTACACAATATTTTGACATTTACCCGTCCCAGTGATTAGGATTGATACCCGTCGTTGCCGTGGATTTGCTAATAATAGAATTATTTGTTCGATAAGGCTTCACAGTCTTCGATATTTTTATATTTCCCGTCTCTTATACATGTAAATATGGTGAATTTTTTATTTCAGGCCTCCCTTATAACCCCCTCCCGTTCGAACCTAAAAATTTTAATATAACTTATAATCATGGAAGAATTAATGCTAATTGGCATACCAAGTTTTGTTAAGTTCGGTTCAGCCGTTAGTGCCCGCTAAAGTTTTAACGTATAACTCATTTATACTTAGGTATACGACCAAAGTGTATATAACAAACGTTACTCCAAATAACAAAATAAACAACTTTTTGTTATGTTTATATTTGCGGAAAAACCAATAGGAAACGAAATATCGCTATTTTTAATTTCAGGCTTCCCTTATAACCCCCACTCCTGCCCGTCCATAGAAATGTTGGTATGGCTTATTATAATGAAGGCCTCACTGATAATACCGAGTTTTATTTAGTTCGGTTGAGTCTTTTTTGGCAAATAATATTGTTGACTCCCGCTATAATTTTTAGCGTATAACGCATTTAAACTTCGATATACGACAAAAGTGTATATAACAAAAGTTACTCTAAATATCAAAATAAACAACTTTTGTTATGTGCATATTTGGTGAAAAACCAATAGAAAACAAAATATCGCTATTTTTAATTTCAGGCTTCCCTTATAACCCCCACTCCTGTTCGTCTCAGAGAAAATTAATATAGCCTAAAGTCTAAGTTGGGTTAGTAGTAATATACATACCAAGTTTCATAAAATTCGGTTCAGCCGTTTATGCGTGAAAAGGTAACAAACAAACAAACAAACAAACAAACAAACAAACAAACAAACAAACAAACAAACAAACAAACAAACATACACGAAAGAAACAAAATGCAGATATGGTGTCTATGACATGTGAAACGAAAAGTTACCGTGAAATTTCGTGAAAAAAATCAATGTACAGACAGAGGTTACAATTTTATATATATATAGATATATATATTTGGTTTATTGAGTATTGGCTGGATTCCGTATGTATATATAATAATACTCTTGATAAATCTAACAGCAGAGGCTGTATTACTGGTTGATCGTTAACTGTGCTTAGCGAGCACATTCGATGCGTGAGCAATATTTTCAAGCATGTCTAAAGTTCACACTGTTCTATAGGCCAAGAGTACAACTTTCGAAAGGTTAGGAAATGGTGCTCACTGGTCAGATATGCTTGTCAGGTGTGCTCGATAGACAGTTTTCTCCGAGTTTGATGGTACTATGTTTTACAGTTTATTTTATAATTTCAAAAAACATAAATCATCCGCATTGAATTACTTTATTATTATTGCTTTAGTTTCCGGAGCCCTTTTACGAACGGTTCTACATTTTAAAAAAAAAAATGTATTCTAGAATAGTTATGCTTCTTCCGTCGTTACTTTTCTTATTTTTCAAGTGATAAGCTCTTGAACTTAAAACTGGACATAGTAGGATGTCGTTAGTGGGTTTAAATTCTATGTAAGGTCGGGTCAGATCGAAAGGTTTGCTGGTTGCATGTCAGTCATGATCTGCGGGTTGCGGTTCTACTACGTGCTTTAATATACTAGCTGTGAACATAACTCCGTTTTTCTCTTAACTCCATGGTTAGAACGTCTAAATTTGTTGGTTAGCTCAATAGAAGTAATGGCTTAAAGATAAGGGAATGAAGATATGACATATTCTTCTCAATAGTTTACGGTATTCGATTGCAATTGGAGTGATGTCATATTTTTTGACAATAAGTGGAATTACTCTTTTCAAAATGATCCTTGCATTCTTTAACATTCAAAAGAAATGCCTATATAATAACTTTTAAGCATAAATGTTAGGTCCAGTAGATTGCTAGTCGACCAAGATGTGGAGGATGTTTTGGCGACGGCTTGAGAACCACATAAAGCCATTCTTGGACTGATTCAAAGGTTTGATTGCACCTACTTTTAGGCAAAATGACTGATTTAATCTAAATAAGGTTGTGTGAATAAATGTATTATTTAATTTCAATCTTTTAATCACTAAAAATGTAGACCTTTGCCAATGAAATAAACCTATATTAAAAATAAAAATACTATTTAAATTGTTAAAATTCAAATCAACTATTTACTTACTTCCTACTAGGCGCTTCAGTCCTTATAGTAGCTGGGCACCTGCTGCTTTTATAATCTATTCAATAATGTCAGGAGGCAGAACCCACCAATTGTGCAGGACCTCTTTGTGCCACCACTGTCTGCGACAGCCTGTCCTCCGAGACCCAACCGCTATACTATGCAACATTTTTTTGGGCGTCTGTTGGCTTCTATTCTCTCGACGTGACCCGATCAGCGCTCTGCTCTCCTTAATCCTGATCTACGAAGCTTTGCTGATCTTTCACGGTCTCAAATATCTATCTCCAGGATCATCTTTTCTAGATCAAGTGGGTTTCCTTGGCGATAAATTGCATTTCAATGACATGCGTCGCTGTTCGTCTGATGACCGAAAGTGGTCAGAAATTAGACACACCTTCATCCGGCATATGTTCAGGTTTCCACATAATAAATACAACTGTTGCTTGTGTAAACTCTCCTAGAATACAGTAACTCTCGTCATATTTCCACTGGAGATTATCGATTAAGGAACCTCAACCTTAAGTTGTTGAATTTTCTTAGGGTGTTATTACACTGTTTATTAAACCCAAAATTTACACCAAACCTGCCCTTTGGTTACAAATTTTCAACTCTCATTGTATGTGTATTTTTTTTAAACCGCTGAGACAGGCAGAAGATTTAATTGATACACAGGTTTTCTGCTGTTCAAATAAACACAACTTTTCCTCACTGGATTAGAAGACTTCTTCTGACGAAATATTTCTTTTTTCCCTTATAACGCAATTCTTTAAACAGACATATTGATAGATTTTATGATTCGAAACTTATCAGAAGCGTCGATACTTATTTATTTTGATATACTGCCTCTATCCATTTGAGTTATTGGCATACCGCTTAAAGTAGGAAATCATAATAAGTGATTAACATTAGTTTTCTTTAAGAAGGGGAACCCCGTATTAAAATAACTCACTGGCTCCTAGTGTTTCAAAGAGATTTTTTGAAATATGGGGCGGTTTGAAGAATTTATGACAATCTAAAAGAATATGTTATAAGGTTGAAATCACACGTCGGTTGATTTTAATTTGTTAAAATTTACGTGTTGGTTAACCTTGTGTGTGATTAATCTCAATTTTGCCATCATTACTTCTTCCCTGCGAGATTGACGGAATGCTGTTTTCCACTTTATAGTGAACCTCTTTATTACTGAGAGATTGGAACATTGTTAATCCACTATCAGTTATATTTTGTTTAACGTACATACGTATACATATGTGTGTGGATATCAGTTATCTCATTATGACAATTAAGTCTGTGAGATTGGATAAAATGAGCCATATTGCTTTAGTTGTATATAGTATATAGCCTATTAGTGTATTTACCAATGTATGGTTAAAATTAATACTTAATACTTGCTGGAAACAAGATAGTTACTCTCTTAGGGGAGGAAAGGTATCCCCTTGGCGATATTTGAAGGTTGCTATCAGCTGGGAAGATGAGTTACAAGGTCCTGTGGGGCAAGTGGGACGTCACGGAACAATCTGGCCTTCGTCTAGTCCTAAAGATATTTTTCCTTCAATCATTACTCGTAGGCGAATGTGCCGGTTTCACATCCCGTTTTTAATGCAAAACACCGATTCATTATCAATTCATTAATGAGAATGAGCAGATGTCGCTTATTTTGTTTAGACACAATCCGTTATTGCAGCTGTAATTTTTTCTTCGGGAAACCTTTTTTTAAGCAGTATAATTGCACAATGCCTTTACCTTTGAAACTGCATCATTACAATACTGCGGATAATGGATTCTAATCAGCGACATGGCTAAAAACAAATGTAGTGTGGGCACTACAAGACTTCCTTATACTCCTAATTAATAGTTAAGCAAAACTTTTGGTTACAATTCATGGATTCATTCTTCATTTCAATGCATCTGTTCAAAAAATGTTTAAAACATAATTTACTTATTAAGCCGAAACTACTCAAAACGTTTGATAATAAGGCACATCATCAGATCATTACAGTCAAACACACACAAACATATCCATTTTCACCGATGAGTCTAAATACGAAAACAAATGCGGTTCAGCCGTCATTCTTGAAAACACTGTTCACAAGCTTCGTCTTCCAAACAGCTGAAGTAACTACACTGCTGAACTAGAAGCGATACATTTGGGAATCAAAGAAATTAACAACGCACCACGCGACTTATCATTTTTTACGGACTTGAGTTGTTTGCAAAACCCCTTTGAGGTTTATACCAATAATCAATCCCATTATAACGAATATAAAGGACACTCTTTATAAAGTACAGTTGAAAAATAAGAATTTCACTTTATTTTGGTTACCTGGGCATACGGGTTATATCTGAGAGCTCAATGGTTGATACACAAGCCAAAAATGCAACAAACAAAAGTGACATCGACATAACTCAACATAGTACTACACAAACCAGATTCGGAAACAAAACTGGGAACAAGAATGGTTATCAATAGATTGCAAGTTAAGGGAAATCAAAAATACAACGACGGAATGGTCATCAAGTAATCGAAGTTCAAGAAGAGAAGAGGTGGTTCTTGTTTGATTGCGACATTGCCATTCCCGTCTAACGCATAAGTATCTTTTGGCAAAATCTCACTATACATCTCTTATTTACTGACTGCAGAAGACGACATAACATAGACCTACCTACATAACAATCTGGACGATTTTCTAAATAACAAAAGTACATATCTGGACGCTTTATTAACATATTTAGAACAAGAACATCTATACAAACTTATATAATATTCAACCTCTTCTTATTTCCAGAGAAGTATAGCCATAAAGGTTTAATTTCAACACAATGTAATACCGAATGTAATGCAAGATTACATTTTGTGCTACCTTGTGTTTGCACACGTGTGTGTGTGTGTGTGTGTGTGTGTGGGTGAGTGTGCGTGTGTATGTGTGTGTGATTCTGAATACTTGTGTAAGATTTTAGAAAATTTTAAATAAATTCTTATTTATTTTATAAATTATTACTAATCATAGTTTTATTTATTTTAATAAAATATTTTTTTGTTTTTGAATTTAATATTACACTTTAGCTTCGTTTTTGTGTTTTATATTTTGTTAATCATTTGTCTATTCGTGTTCTGTTTTTGTATTTGTTTCTTTTTTGATGACTTTTCTTCAAAATTCCCGTTCAAAATTTCTCTGTTTTAATAATTTTTATTTAATTAATTCTTTTTACGTTTTCTTTTCTAATAGTGATATTGCCGAGCAGCAACTATAAATATGAACTACATCCAATAATATGGAGTACTTTTACCACGTGGTTATTTGATAAAGGATGCAAATCGCTCCAAATTGCGTGACACCAAACAAGCAAATGAACTCAAAATGGATTCAGGGAGGGTCAAATCGGATAAAAAGCCAGTGTTTTTAGTTTTGTTTTCAGCCTTCAATAAACCATCACTCAATTTCAATTTTCATATAAAGCATCTATATAAATAAATATCTTGTACCCTGCTTAAATCATATCCTGGTTATAAAGGCTTCTTATAACGGGAGAAATAAAGAATATATTTGAAATTTGGGGTGGGAATCTGCTTAGTTTATTCAGCCTCTGACTTCTAATTTTTATAATAATACCTGTGCGGACAAAATATGAAACTGGCTGAGCGATAATCAATTTCAAAATTTCTAGACAACATTACCTAATGAATTCTTTCCAGTTGTCTAATCGCTGGTAGTTCCTGGGCATGTCGAGGGCTGATAGCCATTTCCTTTGTAGAATTGTGTGGACTAAAATGGGTTCCTGGCTACAATGGCCGTCTGCAGCCGCAGCGTGGATGGCCAATTTGCTAGAGCTACATGGGGAGCCTTCCCGCTCGTCTCTCAGACTCTAGTCCACAATACACGGCTTCTATTTCATTCTTGGAGCCATCTTTTCCAAGATACTACTCACATTTCATTACACTATTTTATATTTGGTTTCATAAGATTAACAGACCTCAGCTTAGCCATGTGAGTTAACGTTGGTCTTAAAACTTAGTCAGCTTAGTCGAAGGTTCCATTCCCGTCTGGGTAATAGGGATTTTGTTGCCATACCTTTAATAGGGATTTTATTTTGTGAAGTACTCGCTTAATAAAATTTCTTAATCCCACCCTGTTTTGAAACTCGCAGCAACTATAGATAACACCTCCAATTTGGCATATTAACACAAAGCAGATGTTAAATATCAATAACAATATTAAAATACATATATTATATGTAATATGTAATGGACGGAGTACACCGTTACTTCTTATTACAGTTATTACAAGGAGCTGAATGAACTAACCGATGGTAATTTGATCGATCATAAGCCATCAAATAGAGTGATACATTTTTAATAGTTGTATTTTTAAACTTAAATTATTTACTAACGTCCACTTTTTGTAACTAAGGTTAATTGAGACGGGCTATCTGCAGGTTACCATCCTTTTCTAGCCAGGGTGGGGCTAAGGATTTTATTTAATGAATTCTGTCACTAAATAAATTCCGATTACTCAGTTGGGAATCGAACTTACCACTCAAGGTTAAATATTAAAGAAATATTTAAGACTTTCAGTTTTTTCCGAATTCTTAAATACCGCAAACAAATATATTTCTATAACTTCTTTATTAGAATGTGTAGAATACAACTTTTTTATACATAAAATATTTAAAAAAAAAATTTGTATTGTATTTTACTTCAATAAAAAGCTATTTATATAATTTTTAATGTAGTGAATTCCTGAGGAGGGCAATTATACACCCAATATTGACGGATATTAGTTCCTCTTAGCCCTAGATCAATTATTCTGTTAATGAAAATGAGTTATTTTCGTTCTTCCAGAGTCTGTGAATGTAATTCTTTCTGTGTAACGAATACAATGCAAATGAGAAAAAATAGAATTTCTGTATTCAAAAGTTATTTAATTTTGACAGCCAAGTCTTTGCCTTTTCGTGTCCTCCAACTTTAGAGGATTTGAATATCCTTAAGTATAAATACCTGAATGCCTAGAGATCTAATAAATTAAAATTCCCAGACAGAGTTCTCCAGGCACATTGCACAAAGAATGAATACTATTTTAACTACGAAGTGAGCTGGCTACATGGCAGAATTCGAAGAGGTAGTCTGTATCAAGACGTGGCCGATTAACAGAAAACAGCACCTCCCAAGTCAAGATTCACCTCGCTTGGAACGTCCCGTACAGACTACTCAAAGCTGCTTATACTAATGTAGCTTTAAAAGTATCAAATGTGATAACGATTTAGGGAAAGACGATGAAATGTAATTAGTTTCAATGTGTTTAAAAAATGAAATCAATTAGAAATGGAATGTTATGAGATTCATTGTATTTCAAGATAATAAATGTATTTGTTTCCATTAAGTATTAAAA
This sequence comes from Riptortus pedestris, assembly GCA_019009955.1. Taxonomy (NCBI): domain Eukaryota; kingdom Metazoa; phylum Arthropoda; class Insecta; order Hemiptera; family Alydidae; genus Riptortus; species Riptortus pedestris. Next base: position 89,322,121 of record CM032228.1, read on the forward strand.
ACATAAATATCATTTCATTAAGTGTAGACTTTTTGTGCAAAAGGAAAATATATTAACTAAAATAATGGAGTTATAGTGGTGGAAGTGGCCAATGAAGCTGTGTACTCGTATGTAGCAAACCTTTACTGAAAAAATTAAATTCATGATTTTAGCTAATAATCGTTGGGGTGGTTTTAATAATCGTTCTAAGAGAAACCTTTTGAGGCTTTTCATGAGTTGTGATACCACAAAACGGCTAGAGATTTGATAATTTGATATTCAATACTTTGCAGTTATATATACAACCCGGCCCATGTACTATTTCAAGTGTAACCATCGTGTCGTGTTATTCATTCATTAAAATCCAGCAGAAGGGTCCTAGAGCTATTGGAAAACATTAAAACAGACATTACTAGTTAGGTTCGGAAAGTGAATTGTAGCTATAAAAAGAAGTCAAGGATGTTAAGACGCAAGCAAAACATAATACTTTGAAATCTTAAACGCCCAAGCAGGATAAAGTTTCTACCTCAACTCTACCATCCGATCCTCCAAGTGCTCCTTCAAGTACTCGCGAAATAGCTAGCTTATACAGGTGTCATGTTATAGATGGAGGCAAGCATTGTAACTAATCAGAATATATTTCATGTGTTCGAAGTTGCAACTGATCCTTCGGTTTTCCGCTGCTGACCAAATATATAATATCCATTAATCTATGGTTTGTTCTTAAGATTTATTATATACTCTTAAGAGCGGTAATACACATACACTACACACCATCAAATAGGTATTTCAAAATTAAATAATACCCTGATGAATAGTTCTTCTTTATGTGAATATGCTACAAAGAATAAGAGCACGAAACACATGAGGGATATCCCAAATTCCTAGTCTGCAGGAGAACATAGCCTTGATTTAAAAAATTGTAAATACCTTACTGACCACAAGTACAAAGACTCGTTGTCCCAACATTTGAAAATTAAACTTCTTTAATTGGCATAACAGTGCATCACTGGAGAAAAAAAAAAGTCCGTCACTAAGGGGTTGCGTAAACTAAGTAGATTTCCCGCACTAAGATTTACAATAGCTAAATATACATACTGGTAACACCAACGCGAATAAGTGAATAAATACAAACGGTAATGAGAAATCTTTCAGTTACAAGTTGATAACTCTACAACGGAAAGCGTCAGAATTGTAAACAAACAGGTCAGCACAACTGATTTTTTCTGGAAAGAAAAACCATTAATGAAATATATATGAATATAACATATTCATTTGATTGAAAAGCTCTACGGCCTCAATACCTGATTTCCTCGAAGGGAAATCTGCTAAAAGGAATAAAATATAATTGAAATTTGGACGGGATTAGTTATCATCAAGATTACCAATCTCGTTAAAATTTCAATTTTTAGCAGATTTCCCTTAAGGGCAATCAGCTATTGAGGTTGTACTCATGACGGAATTTTCGACATTTTTCTTCAAATGTCCATCGATCCTACTTAGTAGATGACGAAAATGAGGTCCGTTCAAAACTGTATATATATATATATATATATATATATATATATATATATATATATATATATATCGCTGGTCGGGAAGAAGACTGTCACATCTCAAAAAAGTGAGATTTTTGGATTAGTACCTAAATTAGCTCTGAATGAATTGTTGTTTCTCAAGGCAAGACTGTTACATCTCTGTTTATTGTAAATTCCGCTAGAGAGCTCTTCACTCAATAGTCACAAGTATGATTAGCAAGGGAAGGTAATGCAACAGTGTCACATTTCAGTTTGAGTCAGTTAGTTGTTGAGTGAACATCTACTTTGTCTTTTCCAGTGGTGTTAATTCCTTATTGTGCAATAGAGTTTTATCTTTTAATGTGACACTCTTCTTTTTAAGGTAAAAACTGTTAAATATATTTGCTTATTAATGATAGTGTGATATTTCGAAATACAACCTTCTTGTATTATAAATCTGTAAGTAAATGCTCATTTTTTTATAAATAAATGCAAAGAATTTGGGACAATACCGTCATATCTCTAAATTTTTAAATTTTGGTGGCATCTCAAAAATAATAAATCAGGAAATATATCATTGGATGATAGAACTAGACATAAAGATACTATTTACAAAGTTTGAACACATTAAAATTTTTTTTTAGAAGAAATTCAATAAGAAATTTTAAAATAAATCTTTGGGGGCTTCTCTTGAAAAATCAGGGGTTTTCGAGATGTGACAGTCTTCTTCCCGACCAGCGATATATATATATATATATATATATATATATATATATATATATATATATATATACTAGCTCAGATACCCGGCTTCGCTCGGGAATTCATTTGAGGCTGAATGTTGATGGTATTTTTTTGGCAAGGCTTTATTTTGCACAATATTTTGACATTTACCCGTCCCAGTGTTTAGGGTTAATACCCGTCGTTTCTGTGGATTTGTTAATAATAAAATTAATTTTTTATGTAAGACTTCACTGTCCTCCATATTGTCATATTTCCCGCTTCCTGTGCATTATGCATAGATTTGAATTATTAAGGACTAAATATTAACATACATTTGAATTAATTTTTCCAGGTGAGGTACCTGGTAGTTCATATTGAAAAGAATTCTTGAGCAAATTTCTCTAAATAACAAAATAAACAACTTTTGTTATGTGCATATTTGCCGAAACTACAATAGGAAACGAAATATCAATATTTTTAATTTCAGGTCTCCCTTATAACCCCCACTCCTGCCTGTCCCTAGAAATAGTATGGCTTTTTATAAGGAAGGCGTTAGTGCTAATACACATACTGAGTGTTTTATTTAGTTCGGTTGAGTCTTTTGTGCCAAATAAAATTTTTCACTTCCGCTATAATTTTTAGCGTATATCTCGTTTATAATTCGGTATACGAAAAAAGTGTATATAACAAAAGTTACTCTAAATAGCAAAATAAACAACTTTTGTTATGTTCATATTTGCCGATAAAGCAATAGGAAACGAAATTTCGCTATTTTTAATTTCTGGCTTCCCTTAAAACCCCCACTCCTGCCCGTCCCTAGAAATGTTGGTATGGCTTCTTATAATGAAAGCGTTAGTGCTAATACACATACCGAGTTTTATTTATTTCGGTTGGGTCTTTTGTCCCAAATAGTATTGTTGACTCCCGCTATAGTCATAAGCGTATAACTCATTTAAACTTCGGAATAAGATGAAAGTGTTTATGACAAAAGTTACTCTGAATAACAAAATAAACAACTTTTGTTATGTGCATATTTGCGAAAAAACCAATAGAAAACGAAATATCGCGACTTTTAATTTCAGGCATCCCTTATAACCCCCACTCCTGTTCGTCTCAGAGAAAATTAATATAGCCTATCTCTCAAGTTGGACCAGACTGCTCACGGTGTGCCAATTTAATTTAAAATCGGTTAAGTAGTTTAGGAGTCCATCGCGGACAAACATCGTGACAGGAGATTTATATATATTAAGATATATATTTGTCTGTTACCGCTCTAGCAGTCGCAATTTTTGTTTGATCGTTACGAAACTCGACATTTAGTCGTTTTATGTAAAAAGAAAGATCAAGTTCGTTAACGGCTGAAATCGGACCAGTGGGAGGGGAGGTTTAAAGGGGAGGATTTTCGAAAATTCGAAATATCTCCGTTACTATACGTCGGATCGAAAAATTGTATAGAATTAATCTTATTGAAAATTACATTTACTGTAAATATTGTTCTATACATATTTTACGTATAATGAGTATTAACCGAGATATTTGTATTTTTTGTAATGAGTTCCGCTTTCAGTAAACCCCCACTCCTACTAGGGACATATTGTTAATAAGCTGATATCTATTGAACCTCCTCAACATTAGGTTAAATACAAAATATTGTTTTCAACAAAGCTTTATTTTACGAGGTACAAACAAATACGTTCTGTGGACCCCCCCCCCTTTTCTTGGACTACAAACATCTGAGTGATTGAGATAGAAATTATTTTGATTCATTTCAAATTACTCCACTAACTATAGTAAATAGTTTCCAAAAAAATTAATATTTTATATTCAGATATATTTCTTTGTTTGTTTTTTCGGTCTATCTATCGATACTGCGCTACAAGGTTGGCTAACCTGGTTGTTTACAATCCAGCCATATTACGTTGTAGGGACTATTAACTTATATTGTAAATTCACTGAAAGATTTCTCATTGTCGTTTGTAATTATTCACTAATATTCACGGAAGTGTTACCTGTATGTATATTTATCTATTGTAAACCTTCGCTGGCTAACCTGCTTGTTCCTTAATCATGTGAAAATCTCATAACCGTCTGAATCGTATTTTGCCCCCCCCCTTTCTATTTTCTTCCCGAATTCCTAAATTTGGAATGGTTGTGATTAAAATTATTCTGGTTTATTATTAATTACAGTACTAGATATAATAAATAGTTATGAATAAAATTTATAACTTATATTCAAATATATTTCCGTAATTGCTTTTATTTCTGGTAAAAGCTGGCTAACCTGATTGTTTACAACTCAGACTGTTTGCTATCAGGAAAGTTCTTACCATTTGACTTGCCCTTTATTTGTTTACTTAATATTCACAGCAGTATTTAGTCTTACAAATAATAGATATTTTGTGGTACTATTTAGTGTTGGTGTAATAAGTGTTCAGAGCGCTGCTATCATTAAAAGTAAGTCCATCTTTTGTGTTCTTGTTGTTTTTTTGAGATTCAATTGTTTTTAATTTAGTCTCGGAGCCTAACGGACGAGAGTTACTTTCCCACCAAAAGCTAGTTCGGCCGTTTCCTTGACTGGCTCGGCTCTCGTGAAATTTCTCTATTGTAAAACCTCACATGGGAAATCTGCTTAGTTTACGCAGCCCCTGCGTGACGGACTTTTGTTAGGTTCCTATTGCCTATAGCATACCATTATAATGGTAACGATTGGGAAACACTTGCAATCAACCATTCTGTAGATGAGCAGATTCCTTTAATGTAAATCAACTTTCGAGGTTGTATTCATTTTGTTACTTCCGAGAAATGTATTCAAAAGTCGATTGATTGTAGGAAATCACAAAAATAAGATCTGTTCTGTGTGTGTGTGTGTGTATGCACATATATGTGTGCATATTACCTCTGTGTTACCCATCGTTAACGAGTTAAATGTTTAACGGTGATAATAATATAAATATTGGGTTAGTTTATGCACTGAAGTAATCCCGTTATTATCATCACATAACACATAGGTCTGTTGTGAGCCATTTACATGTTATATCCGAGAAAGTGTATAGCAAGTTATGAATCCCTGAGTATTGGATAAGTGGAACGGTAGAATTATTTAGAGCTTCAAAATATTATAATTTTATAAAACTAAATATTTAAAATTATTTTTACCTCACCCCTCGCTTTTGTGGGGGCCGCTTTCTTTTACTTGCATTTTCTCAGTGTAGTTTACAAGATACATTCTCTCCATTTTATTTAATCTTGTTTTCATAAATTAATGAAATTTTGGCTTAAACTGTTGATGATTTATGTTATCTGGGAATAATAAATTAAGTACACGTTATTTTTACGGGGAATCTATACAAATTTCTTGGTTGTAATAATATATAGGATGTGAATGTCACCAAATTTCATCCTGGGATTTACGAAAAACAGAAAATTAAAACCTTTAAAAATAAAATAAAGGGGATTCCAATGATGATATTAAGATGAAGATATGCGCCTCACCGTCCCTGACTCTGAGGTATTCCTCAGCAAGGGTATAGTGAATAGAGAGAAAATAGCAACCAACACGAGGAGCTATTATATCTACCCACGCAACGGACCAACATTGCAACACCAATCATTAAACTCTTTAATATGCAAATTTCATGTTTTTTTTTCTTCTTTCTATTTTTTTCACTGCGATTCCTTCCGCAACATTTAGCCTTTCACTATGAAGAAAGACTATTTATTCTTAATCATTTTTATTATACGTGTTGATCGTACTACTCATAATTGAAGGTTTTCAGTTTGTTAAATTGTATATATCCCTGACTATCATTCTATTGAATATATGAAGAATGGTGCTGCCGAGCAAATAAATTTTGCCTGAAAAGAGTTACTTTTTAACTGAATACGCAATTTTTGAAATATTTAAATATTTCAAAAATAAATAATTTATTGCAACTACATGTTAAAATGAAGCGGGTAATTCTGAGCTATTATCCGGTTAGCTTCGATTCCCTCCATACTGTAATATTACATTAGTGTAGTGCTGAATATTAATATTCAGTCTTAATTATGTGTCGGAAAACGAAAATATATTAATAAACTTACTTTAGTAGTCGTCTGGCTCACTATCGGTATCTGGCTCATGAACGACGCGAGGTTGCTCGTCCTCGCCATTGTAGATCTGACCAATCGCCCTAAAAATGTGATGTACTCTTGTTTTATACTAAAGTTAGAACAAGAAAACCCCCACCCTCGGTTTTAACCACCGATGGCGTATTTTGGAAATTTTAGTGTTACAAAATTTATCTAGCGTCGATCATGAGCCAGATACCGATAGTGAGCCAGACGACTACTAAATTAAGTTTATTAATATATTAATATTCAGCACTACACTAATGTAATATTACAGTATGGAGGGAATTGAAGTTAACCGGATAATAGCTCAGAATTACCATGAAGCGTTTTCCCGGACTCGTTCAAATGGTGATGAATTACTACACACATACTAATATTGATATTTCAAACTTGATGCTTCCAACTATATGTCTTTATTATACATAATTGTAGTTATGTGGCTATTGCCCCAATAGATAGAAATTAAACTACAATGTTGAACTCTTCTCATCAGTGAGTTGTTGCATGTCCTGGAACATTTGTAAATTTCTCATTAATTAATACATGTATCCATAATGCTAAGCAAAACATATTTTTCTGGAGATTTCTATAACAGTTGATAGTATATGACTAGTACATTTAAAAAAAAAAAACGCTATCAACTTACACAATTCCAGTTAAAATGATCTTGGAACCAGTCTATTAGAAGGAAATGAAATAGCTGGTTTACTTGCCAAAAACAGGAAAACTAAACTAATCCTTATGATGAAAGGCATGGGACCTTTTTCTTATGAAGGTAGGAATAAATTTCTTATTTCAAGAGCTTGCCGTAAAAGATGTGTTTAGTGCTTATGGATACCTAACAGGCAATTGACAGTTTTAAAATGTTGGCCTAATGATAAATTAGACAAAACCACAACAGCAATAACTGAAAAAAAGGTAGTTGTTAAAGAAGAAAATTACAACTATGCATGGGCAAACAATTTTCTGTATCGGACCAACTGAAAAAATAAAATATCTGGGTGACCTTTAATCAAAAATCGTCTTTGATACTGTGAAACTCAGCTGGTTGAAAAACTTAAAAAGCTGCAATTCTCAAGCTGATCAAGACAGACCAAAAGCTCAAATTGATAAAATAGTTAGGAGTTGTGTATAATAAGAAATATTATCGGCCATCAGATACTCCTAATAGTATGTTTTATATATCTAGAGAAGTTAGAAGTTTGGAATTTCTTTTTAGACAGATTTTAAATGTATGTATGAATCTTGTGACAGACGTGAATCTATATGTACTTGAATCGAGAGATAAAGGAATGCTTGAAAACTCTTTATTTTACTAAGGCGCCACAAACTTCCAACAAGAACTACGCCATAAATCCCTTACGTAGTGGTGCTCTTTTCCAGTTAAAGGAAAAGGCGTTGAAATGTTCAAAGACTGACAGCAGTCTATTTCATGGATTTCTGACAAGAAAAGGGCTGTCTTCATCAGAATGGATGACATCGGTGAAGACGAACATGAATCTAGTGCCGGTCTCCCTGTCCGAGGAAGGAACATAGAAAACACCCATTGAAGACAGTGAGATCGAAACCCTTCCATACGTCCTAGGTTCTTGCCATTGGGCTGAACAGTTGTACGATTCAGGCCTTAAATTGCTCACCTTTTTAAAAAGAAGCACCCAAATTGGGATGCACGCGAAGAGGAGACCAGGCATAGCTGCTATCTAAATAATGAAAAGAAGGGCTTAATTCTGGTCCATACAGTTTACAGTTGAGATGAACAAAATCAACCAGATGGGGAGGATCAAGAGATGAGCCAATCTACGAGCCATGACATCTCTATTTGTCACATATAAAAAAAACAACATCCAAGCCTTGACGATTAAGGGGCTGGCCGGCTCAAGTAGAGTCCTCCATCAAAAAACAAAAAAAAACTGCAAAGATATTAAAGAATATAAGCTGACAAAAAAAATGAATGGAAGGACATGTCAATACTAATCCTGAAGTCGTCGATTAGAAGTGTCAATTATAACTTATGTAGAAAACAAGACGAAGCCGCTGGAGCATATGTTATGTATGACGCCAGCAAATCATATTTTATGTTCTGTATTAGAAAATGTTTATTTGCTAAATATCATACTCAATATTTAACAGTTTCTTGCAACACAATTAGTGACAACGATTAATGTAAAATCTGACCAGGGAGAGAGAGAGTTAGACGTCCGAAGAATAGAAAATCCTTAATAACTCCATTATTAAGAGTTTGATGAAAAAATGTGATATGACTAATCTTGTTCCTTATTTAATTCCCCTCAACTATTGTTTTTACATGTCTCTCTAATTCGAATATGAAGCGAGTTTTTTTCATCCTACATACGAGTTATTTGTATATTTTTGCATTCAGCCACCAAGTGAAAGGCAAATCGGCATCCTGCTTCTATTCATCCGATTTTTACTCTAAACAATTCATGTTCAGCTTACATTTCCTATTTACATAGTTTACACTGCCCCTTTGTTGTCTTATTAATTGAACTTGTTCCATAATCTTTTTATTTTTTCAAAATAATGTACTAGCACAAATAATTAAAAAAACAAGAAATTCTTCAAGCCTAGCTAACTGTTTAAACCATATTGCTTGAAATTCATAGCTCCTATTCTTTGTTACTTTTACATTGACGGTATTTATTTTCTCAACCAGAGTACACCATGGGCATTGGTGATGTTGGTGTTTGAGCTGACTGGCAAACAGATGAGGATCAAGGTCCTTGCTAAGGGTTAGTAGGTGTATCCCTGAGTAGGTTGGCAACGCCTCCGTCGTCCTTTCGTTTCTAGCAGTCTGGGAAACTCAGTCATCGCTTTCCAATCCCACCAATAACGTTCTTACATTCGCTTTGGGTCTGCCGGTCTTATTTGGCAATAGTGCATTTGTTTAGTAAAACACGAGAAAAGTAAGGACTCCATGTGTTTATAACATTAACAGAATACTACACGTTTTGGTACAATGGCGGATTCTAGGCCTTTAGGTAAGGATTATCATATGCCACTAAACTATACATGAATGTTGAGCAGGCCTGTTTTTCTTGTTACATGCGTCGTTTACTATAATGAGTAAGTATTCTACCGTTGGGGACGGCCATTAGTCATTACCAGTTTGAGGCATAATTCATGTCCATGGAACTATTGTGTGTGGTGTTGTGGCCTTTGTACAATATACTAGAATTATGTTGTGAATGTCCGTCACGCCGGGGTTGCTGAACAAGACAGATTCTTCACGTGCTGCCATGATTCACAGATGACATCGCAGTTCAGTACTTTATTTTTCCATATGTAAAAACTGTTCGTAAACGAATTTAGGCATTTCATAGTTTTTAACTGTCGACTCTTTTAATATTTCATCAAGTAAGATTAATATATTACGATACTCCAGTTGAATGGACAGCAAATGTTTACTACTTATTTGCCGTTTACAGCCATCCTTAACCATGATAAATAGGCATATCACAGAAATATAATAAAAAGAAAAAAGAAAAAGCGTGCATAAAGTAAAAGTTATTGCATATTATGATATATTTTAAATGAAACCCTATACTTGAACTTGCCTTATAATTAGCGAAAAATTCAGATTGTATTATTTAATTAATCGACCTCACAAAATATTAAATTTTAACATCTATAGTTTATTATTAGAGTTTTATATTATTTTCAGTGCAAGTCTGTACGTTCGATATTTGAAAACATTTTTTGAAATAATATATTCAATTTTATTTGTTTTAACTAATGCTCGATGTTATTATTTTACAGGTAAGTAAAAAACAGCTTGTCAGACTGATAGCTTTGGAACGTTAGAATTGTTATGTAAGTATCATTATTATATAATTAAAAATTTTTTTGTAGGCATATTTATTAGGTAACTCATAATTATTGTACTCTAATGAAATGTGCAAAGTGTAATCTGTCTTCTTAGCTGAAACGAACAACGGAAAAAAGAAGAAAAAATACTTTGGCGTTTACTGAACACATTAAACGATGGAAGATTCCAATAGTAATGAAATAAAATGTCAATCCTTTACTACTATTTGGTTGTCACAAATGGCTTGTGCAGTCGTAAACCCATTTTGGGTAGCAAGATGAAACTACGTGCAAAATTAGGCAATATTTTTCTTGATACAAGATACTGAAATAAAATAATACCCTCATTAAAACAAACCTACTCCGCTAATGGGCTTTTGCATTTACTATGTTAAATATTTCACAAGATATTTTACCTTTTTTAGAGTAATAGCATAATATTGGTATAATTGGGGATTGTAAAGGAAGGCAGCTAACAAAATATTAAATATCCTATGTTCTTATTCTTGGAGTTGTCCATGGGGGGGGGGGGGAGGGCTACACAAATTATTGTGTACCTCTAATAGTCATGGAGATATTTCCTATTTTTTATATTTGCCTCCACTTAAACAACCTCCCCTCAAACGATGTTTCTTCTTAAGGAATTTAGATTCACAAATTTTACAAAAAGCTCATATTCCGAGTTTCAAGGATAAAGGACTTTCCGTTGGATGTAGGTTTTCTGTTAAGGCAGTACTCGATTTTGACGTTTTGATGCACAGAAAACTTGGAGCCCCATAAACTCCAAGAGGTGGCATGTCAATCAACCATCACATCACAGGACTTCAATGACAAAGAGTTGTACAAAATATACGACATAGCTCACAGTATCGGTTACAGACAATGAAGAAACATAAAGATATCAATAAACAGGATACTAAAACTGCAAACGAAACGGTTAGTATACGTCACGCTATTACTTTACAGGACCTGAATTACATAAGATCTCTAAGTTATAAAAATGAAAAAGTTACTGACTACATTCAGAACTAATAACTCATTATAACAAAAAGTGAATGACAAGGAGAGACATTAAGAACAAGGCATAAACAATATTATTAGAGTATAATAAAAACTTAATATATACGCAGCAGCAGACATACTGGAGGACGATTAAAGACGAAAGAAATATACTCGACTCATATTTGTTTTCCGTCTGCCAAATTTACCCAATTCTTAACTCTTGTAATCCTTAACGACGGTGTATTGAATTAGTCTGAAGTGAAGGGTAGATTTGTTGGCGCACTGGCGTCTCATGAGGACGAATTTATATTTAGGACATCAGTAATGTTTAATCTTGATGGGTTTAAATAAATATAATTTCTCATGGGCATATGACCATTGGACTAACGTAAGCAGTAAATAAACCCATTTCTTTTCACTAGAACTTCATTGGTAGATTCATTGGTATTTAGGACAGAATATACACTCAGTAAATGACACATAATAATAACGTATTTTTATCGTACTTGTCAGTAGTCAGATATCCTGGATATCTGACCAGTAGTCCATCAACTGCTCTTCAGGCTTGGCTACAGACCTGTACGAAAAGCTCTCCACTCACAACCAACACTCCATACGACGCTGCGGATAAGGAGGACAGTAATTCCCAATTAATGGCATAACATAGGATACTCTTTCCAACTGAAAACAATGTCTTATATTGAGTTTTAGAACGAAATACTTCTGTCACCCGATCCATATGACAAACTTCTATAAGAGCGGTGCATAAAGTTCGCTTGGTTTCCCGGGAGGTCGAAACAGTACTTGTGACTCCCGATTCATATGACAAACTCTTCTCTAAGACCGGTGCATAAAGTTCGCTTGGTTTCCCGGGAATTCGAAACAGTACTTGTGACTCCCGATTCATATGACAAACTCTTCTCTAATACCGGTGCATAAAATTCGCTTGGTTTCCCGGGAATTCGAAACAGTACCTGTGACTGCCAATCCATATGACAAACTCTTCTCTAAGACCGGTGCATAAAGTTCGCTTGGTTTCCCGGGAGTTCGAAACAGTACTTGTGACTCCCGATTCATATGACAAACTCTTCTCTAATACAGGTGCATAAAGTTCGCTTGGTTTCCCGGGAGTTCGAGCCTAAATAATTTCGGACATTTTTTTTTCACAAATAAATAATAATTAAATTATTAAAATTCACTGCGTCTAGTTTATTAGGGAGAGTAGAAATTCTCCAATGAATTTGTAATAAGAATAAATTAAAAGGCTGAATTTAAAAGCTTTACCGGGTTGTGTTAACTAGGGTTAATTTCTTTCCTGGCCATATTTATTGATTAAACCATACTGTCATCAATATCAAATCTACCTATTAAAAAACTTTTTTAACAGTTTTAAATATAAAATAATATATAGAGTCCGGTTTTGTTAATCTTTTGGGGGGTTTTGAACTATATTACTGACTTGTTTAGGTATGATTCCCTTCATACCTGAAGAAGTCAGTAATGTAAGTAAGGGAGGATATCAGTTAGGAATATGATTAATTACTTGAGCAGGAACACTTCTCGCTGAATTTCTTTAAACAATTATTATGGTTCCAGTTTTTGAGCAAACAAAATGATGCAATCAAGTGATAGGAATGCTTAACGAAAGTAAAAAATTAAAGCTAAAGATTTCTAATCAGAATATTTTCTTCTTAGCAATTCTAGTTTTTAAATATTTGGATGTATTAAGTACAGAATGTGCATCAAATCATGTTACATACAGGCGTAAAAATTACATTAGTTAGTTTGAGAGGAAGAAAATAGGTTATTATCAATGTAGAAACCATCTGGTGATTCATGGAAGTGTATTTACTTAAACATATTATGTACTTTGAAATTCCATATTTATTTTTTTAATCTTATAATTATTTATTTATTATTTCCATATTTATTTATGTTGCTGCTTATTGGTATAAGGTGGATAAGTGGACTATGTGAAAACTACAAATAATTTCGCAACTATTGTCCCTGAAATGACATTGTTCAGAATATTCTGATGCGACCATCTGGATGCAGTTTACTCTGTTAAGTTACCGTTCCCAAATTCATAAATTATCAGCCATTTACAGCGTAATTATTTCACACAAATAATCCACTGTAAAATCTATTGGTATGCTGCATTCCAGGTGAATTCTTAGGGAAATCAGGGCCAAGTCTATTATAATGTTTGAAGGTAAACGAGAACCATACTCTGAAAATAACTAATCATATCGCTAATTTATATGGACGATTATATTCCACCTGTTAGCTGTCATATAATTAAATGTTAATTTAAGTCATGAATCGCTAATTATGTTACATTCGTATAGAAGATTAGATTTTCAAGAATAGTTAAACTGTACTCATCCTATTGAAACTTATTAAACACATCATTCCCCACCCAAAATAATTTTATTTTTCTTTATAGGCAATGAAGCTGTGCAATCAATAAAACTAACTTTTATTTCGGCTATATAATTAATTTCGCCTCCCATGGCAGCGCGATGTAGATGTGAAGTAATCAACCAGCGCTCTTAATAAGCCAGTTCAGCATCAATTTCCAATAATAGAGAAAATTTTATTTCACCGCCAGGGTACATTATTATGGGCATTAGTGCAGTGTGTAGCTGGGGCCCAGTTTATCCACCAAATTTAAATAGAATATTTACCTGATTCACAAAAAGTACATAATTTCCTGTAAAAAAACCAATAAGGTAATTCCAACGCCTCTCAAACCCTGCCATAATATATAACTTTTTCTGTAGAAATACACTCTTCTCGTATTCACCTCATGCATTTAGTACGCCATTGCTAGTTTTCAATTTCAATTTTCCATGAAATATTTGATTTATGCAGGAATAACACTTCACCATGTGCATCAATATTCCGTCTCCGTCCCCCATGATTTTATTAAAACTCAGTTTTTTAACTTTACTCATTTTTAGTTGGGCATTACCTCCGGCATTACTTCTGTGCTCAGAGCTCCAAAATCCTACTCAGGGCACTTCTCTCTTCTACAGGGTTCTCATGTTTTCTTTTCTGTACCCTTTTCCTCTAAAGAGATACTTAAAGAAGAGAGCTTTTAGAGCACTGAAGTAGCTGATCCCTGCGAGCATTCTGCCATTGATTCGTACATTCAATGTATATGGTTCCCTATCTATACCTCCTATATAGTTGCTTGAACTAAACCCTGTTCATATGAAGCTTATCAAGTACTTAGTATTTACCATACCTATTTTATGATATTGATTCTGAACTACTCTCGCAGACGTTTTCAGAACACCAGCTAATGACGTGTTATTTCTATCTGTGATAAATGTCACAATATCAACATACTGCTGTGTCAGCCTCTTATATTGTGCACCAGAGCTCCTTCTTATATCTTTGATTCCCAATTAAAATACACATGATAATGGTCACTCTTAAACCAGTGGAAAGCTGAATCCCATCATTCTCGCAACTCCTTACTAAAAGTCATTTCCAGAGTCATCTGTGTCAATCTAGTAGGTTCGGTTGGTAATACCATTGATTATAAAGCCTCTGGCAGCTTTATCCTATCCTCACTACCTTACAATGAAAGCAAATGAAGAGGTGATGTAGGGAACATCATTCTCATAGATAGTTTTCAGCATTTCAGTAAAAGAGGAACGATGTTCCATGGTCAATTTCCTAGGCAAAAAGCACTCTCCTACTATCTTCTTTTAACTCTCCTCTAACTTGCTACACCTGAGAGTACTTCATAGAATTTGGGATAAAGCTGATATATTTGTAGTTTTAGTATTTACTACTCGATAGTGTTGCGAAAATTAAAGGATTAGCAGAGAGAGTCGCGTATTTGGGAAGTGGGATATAGATCAAAGAAGCCGACAGAAAGTCGGGCTCCTACTAGGCCCTTCCAGTCCAGGCGTCGAAGGGCCCAGACAATTCCCTTTTTATGTATTTCGACGATCTATATAAAGAACTGGCCAGCCACGAGCGAGTCAGTTTTATCCTCACTTGTCTTGATGTTCACATCAGTGCTACAGTGCGACTTAAAATGTTTTTATGTGAAGAACAGTGTTGTGCCGTGACTATAACTAACAGTTTAGTGCCGTGTTTAAGACAGTGCAGTGCCGTCTTTTTAGTGAATTTCAGTGACCGTGAGTGAAATATTGGACTGTGACTCATTGAAGAACAGTGACGCTATCAGTGCGTACTGTGAGAAGCAATTAAGAACAATTAACCAAGTGTGATGTGCATTGTTAAATAAATTGTGCAGTGTTAAAAACTGTGAAGCTTGTGAGTGTTTAATTTTGCAATCCAAAAGAACTCTTATTAGCAACGTTTATTACTGGTTTTTGTAATAAAACGTAACAATATATATGTACACTACACTCTAATAACGTACCCATTTGTTCTGTGTCATGATCTAGTCTATTGTGCATTTCTCTTTCCACATTAAATATATTTTAATTAAATTAGTCCATAATAAGGCAACGCCTTTTTTATGTACTGGACATATTACTGTGTCACTCCATTTAGTGGTATTTTCCTCCTGGTCTCAAACATCCATTATTAGGTTGTGCATGTATTTCACTATTTCCTCTCCACCTGACTTAGGAGAAAATTTCTCTGGCTGTCTATGTTTTCATGGTGGGTTGTTGTTTCTATGTTTCTGAAAGGTACTTCGGCTTTCATCTCGGGTTCCTCGGCTAATTGGATATCTATGTCCTGTTTTATATGTTTCCCATCTACCAGAATACAGAAATGGTTCTTCCACCTAGTCAATATTCCTGGGATGTCTGATGTAGGTTGCCGTTAGTGTCTCTACAAAGTTTAAAAAAGATTTAGTACCTTTTTTCTGTCTTTATAATTCACAGGCAGGCAAAATACCCCCTTTCTATTTGTGGTCTGTTCAACAGCGTTTTTAAACATTTTTTTCTGAATTACTAAAGAGGGGAGAGGTTGCTGCGTAGGATTGTTGTGCAACGACGAGGCTTGCCGGACCTGAGGTCATGCTCTCGTTTTTCAGTGTAAGAAACATATTTAAGAAGGTAGTTTTTCGAACAGCTGGCCTGCATATGGGTTAGTGGGTGTGTGCCGTCATCAGCAAAACATCTAATTTAGTGCAGCTCTAGCGGATTATATATTCATCTCAGTTAAGAGCATGCATAATGGAAACCATGGCTCCAAGATTTATTGGCTCCTGGATTGTTTTCCACCGTACTTTCGCTAATGACTTCTGAAGCCTGGCTCTTATGTCGGTTTTCAGTTAATTGCTAGCTAGTGTAATGAGTTAGCTTGTGAATATTTATGAGGTACTATTATTTTTTTTATCTTTTTGAAATCGTTGTGTGCGAATTATACTCTTTATTATTGTTGAGGCTTCTGGTTGTTTAGGAAATTAGGTTTTCCATCCCCACAACTTGCGCTAAACATTTAATTTCGTGCATCTAAGATTTGTTTGTTTCCTTGTCGCCTCTTTTAAGGAAAGGAACCCGTCTATGAGGTTGCTTAGAAAGCAATTCGGAATGCCACCCTAAATAAAGGACCAACCATCGTCATGGCTAAAATAGAGCAATTGCTAGCTAATGTATACGATAACATCAATAAATAAGATATTTACTCTTTTCATATTTTCTTAGATTAGATTACCTTTTTATACGTTTCTATAAAATCTGTCCGATTCCGATAGAAAACACCTCATGATGATCTGTCATTCCACTATTCGATCTGTTTATAACACAAGCTAAATCTGCAATAGGCATAATTAGGTTTTTTTTTCAATGAATAAAAAAACTTAACTAAAATAATACAGGAGCATTTCAGTTATAGCAAGTTAGAGCTCATAGAGATTATAGAAATTGAAGAAATTAATGTTACAGCTCAAGACAAAAGAAAAAGAAATATATATTCAAACAAATTACAGATTCTATGCAGCTGGCTGAAAATAAACACAGAATTTAAAGCTCTCTGCCGACAAGATCTTCTGTTCACTAAAACTAGGTCCCAGAAAACCATGGATGATTGATGAGCTTCTCGGACTGATTGGACCTAAAATTAAATTTCAGCTAAAAATGGAATAAGCTAAAAGCAATTGCTTAATAAGTTAATGATAGCACCGAAAATAAAGTCAGGTATTTACAGTTAAGACCCAGCGGCAAGTAGTGGATATTCAACAACATGATATTTGATAATGATTAAATATGGGATTGTTGGGTGATTCTGTTACTATTTCCGAAGGGTTCTTGAGACATTTTCATGCAGACGAATGTGGCTTAGTCTCTACTTATATATATCCTTGCCAGCATTAAATATAGTAGATCAACCATTGTTGAAGTTATATCAAGATTCTTTCCAAGGACGCTGAGAAAAGATATGAAGATGTTTTTCAATGAAATAATCAAAACATACTAAGAGAGTGGAAAACTCCCAGCCAAGTTAATAATAAGTTCTTCTTAATAAACCAAAAAAAAACAAAAAAAAAACATCATAGTATAGTAGACATTATTCAACGTTTTCCTGTGAGCTAGACAATAATGTATAATACAAAAAGTCTAATAATAAATTATATAGAAGAGTACTAGGTGAATGAGGGTTTCGATCCGGAAGACGAATAAGGGAAGCCATTTCAACGTAAGGCTTCCATTATCTTGGATAAAGGAAAATAAGGGAATTTAAAAATGGTTGCAATTGCCGATTATTAACAAGTTGTTGATACTGATAAGCAATGTGCATTAAAAAAAAAAAGAATGAATGGGAATCAGTTAACTAGAGAAAAACAAAAATGAGAACTGTCGTAAACGAAAGCCAGAATAAGAAATTCGGAAGGTGTGAGGCAGGCTGTCTGTCGTCTTATTTGTTTAATATTTTCATTGAAGAGACAATAACAAAAACAAAAAAAGAAGGATCATCGCCAGATTTACTTTATGGAAGTTAATTAAACATAATGGGTAATTTTATTTCCCTTTCTATCTGTCTACTCACATTCACGCACACGTGAACACACACACACGTGTGTATATACATATATATATATATATATATATATATATATATATATATATATATATATATATATATATATATATATTTATGCCCTGCAGTGATAATCTGCAGGTGTCACGTTCATAGCCAGTGGTGGGTGGGTTTCTTAAAGGCGGTCCAAAAATATTCAGAAAAACGTCTAATACTCATAGCTTAAGTTCAAATGCATAATAAACCTATTATAGTACTTTATGCAAACTCAATACATTTTTATTCTTATGTCAGGGTGTATATTAGAAGCCGAATTATAAAGGGTTTTAGAGAAATGTCCTATGTATCTCGGAAAAGAGTAACCACGCTTATTATTCAGCAGGTAGCATCATCGTCAGGTGAGACAAGAGGCACGAAACTACACAGCTAGAATAGTCACTGGCAAAAAAGTGAGTCAGCCTGATAGGTCATCCTCTATTGATAGTTCAACTTCACTTGGTCATGGATAGTTATTAAGGATCCCTTATCCCTTACTGTGTGTAATAAAAAATAAATCTGGTAAGAAATCTGTATATCACCATTAATAAATAGAAATCTGAAACCCGGAATTTTTCTGGGATTACAATATTTCTAGTTTTCTTATTTTGTGCAAGGAAAAAAAGTCTTTCATGCAGGTGCAGCGTAAACTAAGCAGATTTCCTACCTGCTGGTATAAAACACTTGTGATCTTATCTCACCTCATATTCTCTATTCATGTGTAAATAACCGATGTGGGTTACTAACAACAATTTTAGAGGATCAATAGTTTAACAAGATTGGATCTATAACATTTTACATTTTACGATCCGACTCATAATAACGGACACATTTTAAATTTTTGAAACCCTCCCTCTAAAGCCCCACTATTCCGATTATGATCTATAGTGTTGAGTGAAACGGTTAAATATCGAGTATGGTATCTATACCATACTTTATTTGATCTATCAAATAAACATTTTTGAGAAAAGAACGAAAAGTCTTAATTGATGAGGTCATCACATAACTCATTAGCAAGCACATCACAAAAGACAAGTTCAATGATAACCATATTTGGTTAACCTTGAAATGAAGTGCTTTATGACATATCAGTTTATTTTTAATATGATATGAGTAGGAGTGGGGGTTTACAGAAGGCCGAAAACTAAAATATGGAAATATCTCAGTTGATATGCAATATAGAGAAAACATGTACTTAACAATATTTATAAAACATGACATTTGTAATAAGATTGATTTTATACAATTTTTCAATCCGACGCTTATCAAAATAATGAAGATATTTTGGAAATTCCCCCCTAAACCCCCCCTCCCTGAGGTCCGATTTATGCCGTTAACAAACTTGACCTTTATTTGTACATAAAATGTTTACAAATCGAGTTTGGCAACGATTAAACAAAAATAGCGACCGCTGGAGCATTAACAGACATATATATATATATATATATATATATATATATATATAAAATAGTGTTGTTGTTTTCGACCAGGTTTTATATATATATATATGGTGTTCTTGTTTAGCCCTGAAGAAGAAAAAATAAATATTCTTAAAATATTGGAATGAACTAAGATTTTTTCACCAACACTGACCAAAACTCCAAAAAACAACACCACCATATATATATATATATATATATATATATATATATATATATACTAGGTAAGGTACCTTTCGCTCGGGAAACCATTAGAGTCTGAATGATGATGATATTTTTTTTTTTTTTGGCAAGGCTTCAATCTGTACAGCTACACCTCTCGTCTGGGTGTATTGTTTTCCCGTGAGGTCAGGAAGGAGAATAGAAATATAGTATTGAAGAATAAATGATAATAAGTCCCTAGGCAATGCCAAGTCCCTAGCCAATCCATCTCCACTGTTTGACACACAGTGAATAGTTTTGAAAATTGGAAATATATCTCCGTTATCATACGTCGGATCGAAAAATTTTATATTTCCAAGTTATTGCAAATTAAATATAATGTAATTCACTTCCACCAGCCAGAATATAAACGTAGGAAATGTACTATAAATATTCCTATAAACATTTATTCTCGAAAATCTGTATGGAATGAATGTTATTGCACATTTAATATACTATAAATATTGTTGTATTGTGCTATATATTTATTCCCTGTGATGATGAGGGCAAAGAGGAGGGAGGCTAGATCCCTGGACTGGCAGAATTCTAATAATCCAAGGTGGCTTTCATCTATTTATTTATGTATATAAAAAAAAATAATAAACAAAAATAAATAAAAAACAATATACAAAAAAAAAAAATAAAAAAAAATGCAGTAAGTGTATGTATGAGTAAGTGTGTGAGTATGTTTTTTTTTAATTAATTTCAAAATTGATTGAAAAAAAAAATAAAAAATAAAAAAAATGAAATAAAAAAAAAAACTGAAAAAAGTACATACAGTGTTAGTCATTTAATTGTAATATTAGCTAATTGTAATACCAGTAGAAAATAAGTACTTTTAAGAAAGAAAACTTAGATTTAGTTAATAAATAATTATATAAAAATTAGCAACTTAAATACCCTTAGGATATGGTAAGAGCAATATATACAATCTATTAGATAATTTATTTACGACATAAAGTATACAGACACTTGCAGACAGCATCATACTAATATAAAGGTCATAATAAACTAGCTGTTGATTGCCCAAACCATATTAATCCTAATCCTATTTATTTCCTATCATGAATATTAACCGAGATATTTGCATTTTCTAGTTTTCAGCCGTCGGAAACCCCCACTTCTACTCGTGTTACGTGAACCATACTCTGTTATATAATAAATCACATTATTCGAAGCTTAAATACCAAATATTGTTTTCCAGAGATGTTTATTATACGAGATAAATGCAAATATGTTGTTGTGACCCCCCCCCCGTCTTAAATTCTTCGACTACTAAAATTTGATTGATTGAGATCAAATTTATTCTGATTCATTATAAATTACATTACTAGATATAGTACATTGTTTTCAATAAAATTAATATGTTATATTCTGATATGTTCCAGTTATTGTTTTTCTTTCCGGTTTCCCAAAGAAGCCCCTGCGTGACAGACTTTTATATATATATATATATATATATATATATATATATATATATATATATATATACACTAGCTAAGGAACCCGGTTTCGCTCGGAAATGGTATTTTTTTTTTTTTTTTTTTTTGTTTTTTTTTGGCAAGGCTTCAATGTTTACAACTACACTTCCCATCTGGGTTGGAAATTGTAGTTTTCAATAAATGAAAATAAGTCTATAATCAATCCCGCTCCACTGTTTTACACACCGTAAATAATTCAAATATGTTCTTGCAAATAAGCGAATAAATATTTTAAAAAAATCAAATCATAATGGTGGCTAGCATGTATTATAAATAAATATCATTTATATAAATTCTGTTCATTAGTTTGGGCGTGGAAAGTTAACAAACAGATAACAAAGCTAAAAATTGCATATATCGTGTCTCTGGCATTTGAAACGAAGAAGTATCATGAAATTCCGAGAAAAAAAAACAATGTACAGATAAAGGTTACAATTTTATATATATAGTAGCATAATTTTGAACGGATGTCATTTTCGTCCTCTCCAGGGTAGGATCGATGGTCATTTGAGGAAATGCTTCGAAAATACAACCTCAATTGCTGATTTCACTTACAAACATTTGCTTACAAATATATGAAATGAAAATAAATATGCCAGTTGGAAAAAAACTTCGTCACGCAGGGGCTGCGTAATCTAAGCAGATTTCCCATGTGAAGTTTTACAATAGAGAAATTTCAGAATACAGAGCCGTACAGTTACGCAAACGACCCGAACTAGCTCTTGACGGAAACTCACGAGTAGACCCGAAGTTAGCCGATCTCGTCTCAGAAGCTGAAAACAGAAAAATGCCAATATCTCGGTTAATATTCAAGATAAAGAATAAATGAATATAACACTATTTATAGTAAATTTAATTTGCAATAAGATTGATTCTATATAATATTTCTATCCGACGTATAGTAACGGAGATATTTTGAATTTTCGAAAATCCTCCATTCTAAACCCCCCCTCCCACTGGTCCGATTTCAGCCATTAACGAACTTGATCTGTCTTTTTACATAAAAGGTTTAAATGTCGAGTTTGGTAACGATCAAACGAAAATTGCGACCGCTAGAGCGTTAACAGACAAATATATATATATATATATATATATATATATATATATATATATATATATATATATATATATATATATATATATATATATATATATATATATATATATATAGATATGTATATATAATTTTGAACGGACCTCATTTTCGTCATCTCCTGGGTAGGATCGATGGACATTTGAAGACATTTTTCGAAACTCGCGTCATGAGTACGACCTCAATAGCTGGTTTCCCTTAAGGGAAATCTGCTAAAAGCCCGTCACGCAGGGGCTGCGTAAACTAAGCAGATTTCCCAAGTCAAGTTTTACAATAGAGAAATTTCACATGAGCCGAGAAGTCAACGAAACGGCAGAACTAGCTTTTGGTGGGAAAGTCACTCGTCCGTTAGCCACCCAGACTTAATAAAAATGCAAATATCTTGGTTAATATTCAAGATAGAGAATAAATGTATATAAGAATATTTATAGTAAATTTAATTTGCAATATGATTGGTTCTGTACAATTTTTCGATCCGACGTATAGTAACGGAGATATTTCTAGTTTTCGAAAATCCTCTTCTCTAAACCCCCCCCCCTCCCACTGGTCCGATTTCAGCCGTTAACGAACTTGATCTTTCTTTTTACATAAAACGACTGAATATCGAGTTTGGTAACTATTACACAAAACTTGCGACCGATAGAGTGGTAACAGACAAATATAAATATATATATATATATATATATATATATATATATCTATATATATATAATATTGTAACCTCTGTCTGTACATTGATTTTTTTCGCGAAATTTCACGATAACTTTTCGTTTCACATGTCATAGACACCATAACTGCATTTTGTTTCTTTGGTGTCTGTTTGTTTGTTTGTTTGTTTATTTGTTTGTTTGTTACCTTTTCACGCATAAACGGCTGAACCGAATTTTATGAAACTTGGTATGTATATTACTACTAACCCAACTTAGACTTTAGGCTATATTAATATCCTCTGAGACGAACAAGAGTGGGGGTTATAAGGGAAGCCTGATATTAAAAGTCGCGATATTTCGTTTTCTATTGGTTTTTTGGCAAATATGCACATAACAAAAGATGTTTATTTTGTTATTTAGAGTAACTTTTGTTATAAACACTTTCATCGTATTCCGAAGTTTAAATGAGTTATACACTAATGACTATAGCGGGAGTCAACAATATTATTTAGCACAAAAGACTGAACTGAAATAAATAAAACTCGGTATATGTATTAGTACTAACGCTTTCATTATAACAAGCCATACCAACATTTCTAGGGATGGGCAGGAGTGAGGGTTGTAAGGAAGGCCTGAATTTAAAAATAGCGGTATTTCATTTTCTATTCGTTTTTCAGCAAATATGAACATAACCAAAGTTGTTTATTTTGTTATTTAGAGTAACTTTTGTGATATTCATTTTTGTCGTATAAGAATGTATGAACGAGATATACACTACAAACTAAAGCGGGACTCAACTATTTTAATGGGCGCTAACGACTGAACCGAACTTAACAAAACTTGGTATGTGAATTAGCATTAATTCTTCCATGATTATAAGCTATATTAAAATTTTTAGGTTAGAACGGGTGTGGGGGTTATAAGGGAGACCTGAAATAAAAATTCGCGGTATTTCATTGTCTATTTTTTTTCGACAAACACGCACATAACAAAAGTTGTTTACTTTGTTATTTAGATTAACGTTTGTTTTATACACTTCTCCAGGCACAATATGTGGAGCAAGTAATTTGAGTAGAAATATTGATATGCTCAATAATTCATTCCAATTTGAACTATCAGGTACCTCACCTGGAAAAATTAATTCAAATCTATGTTAATATTTTGTCCTTAATAACTGAAATCTATGCATAATGCACAGGAGGCGGGAATATGACAATATGGAGGACAGTGAAGTCTTACATAAAAAATTAATTTTATTATTGACAAATGCCAACAACGGGTATAATCCCTAAACACGGGGAAGGGTAAATGTCAAAATAGTATACAAAGTAAAGCCTCGCCAAAAAAATACCATCACCATTCAGCCTCAAATGAATTCCCGAGCGAAGCCGGGTATCTGAGCTAGTATATATATATATATATATAAATATATATATATATATATATATATATATATATATATACAGTTTTGAACGGACCTCATTTTCGTCATGCACTAGGTAGGATTGATGGACATTTGAAGAAAAATTCCTTCATGAGTACAACCTCAATAGCTGATTCCCCTTAAGGGAAATCTGCTAAAACGACGACTGACTGACAAAAAGACAAAACTTTCAGAACTTACTTTTAGACCGTATTGGGTACTATATTTGAGCATGATGTTTCACTCAAGGACTAATAATTAAAGTGGATCAAACTTCAATTCCAATTAAAATTTACTTGTAGAAATGATATGAAGTTATTTATAACTGAATGCACAACAAAAGATCGTAGTTGTTATCGTAGTCCGTCTGTGATCAGGTATCCTGCTTGTGTTTCATGATGGTATGAATCAAGGTTATTTTCTCGATGGCGTCCTTCACTTTAGAAATAATCTATAGAACACTTGATTGAACCATTCAGATCTGTAATAGTTAAGACCTGTCAAGTAAAAGATAAATTGAACTGGCAGTCAGTAAATTGTGAATCTGGAGGGTGCGAGATTCATGAGTGCCATAGATGTTTCATCCGGCCTCAAAAAGTAAATTATACGCAAGATAAATTTAACCTTTCGAGTAGTTGTAAGAGTAATAATAAATTAATGGACTCTAGTGTGTTTTAATACTGAAAAAATACTAGTCAATGACATTTTAAAAAAAATTAACCTGTTACATTTTCGCAAATGAGCCTTGATCTAACCATTTAAAATCATCGTAGGAATTGTAAATCTCTCAATTACTTACTTTATTTATCAACTTAACGTAAGTTGACGGAGAAAAAGAAGTCGAGTTAAAGCTTCCAGACTTTAACAATTTCCGGACTATATTCCCATTAACAATCATCTTACCTCACTTGTGTTTCTTCACCATCCTATCCCTCCCCTCTCCCCGTAGTACTGGGGATTTCCCCTTTTTAACAAAGCAGGCTCAAAAGCTAGAATTATTTTTATTTAATTATAATTTACCCTAATTAGTTTTCTGTTCGACTCAAGAAAAAGAAAAGTCCTTGATCCATGAGCATTAGGACATGAGCGGGCCACCTGCGGTTGTTAGCACCTTCTGGCTGATGGATGACCGCTAATCCATCTTAGGACTTTGATTGACTTTAGCCTTACTTGTCAGAGTTCAAATGGTAGACTGTCACGTCCGTAAGAGACGTATGAATTTGTCATTATTCCTTAATGATCACCTGCAGCCCTTCAATAGTGGCAGCCATAATGAATCCAGTCTTACGTAGGTAGCTTCTGGAATTACATTGTTTTCATGAGAACATTACTACTTACATTTTAACTAGTGGCGTTTGGTTTTAGCAGATTTCCCTCAAGGAAAATTAGTTTTTTTTCTGCCTTCTGTTCACCTTAATCATTCATATCAAGTAAGCTATTGAGCTACATTTGCACTCCCTGTAGATATTACATTTTCTTTCCCACATTGATTGCGATTATTAGCCACTCTTCGCAGTTCCCCAACTATGTACGCCAAACCTCTGCAAGTCCTTCAGACCATCATCTTTTGGCCTGGTCTTACCTTTACTCCTTCTTCCACCTAGTGTAGCAAATACCACACCTTTTGCCTGTCTGAAGAGGGCCATTGTTTCAAACGTTCCTCCCACTGTAGCCTGCGTTTTTGAAAGAAAAGTCGATGCAAAGATGATGTGGTTTGTAGTTTCGTCTAATGCGCCATCTGTGCTGGTCCAAAAGGTTCCCAATATATCATGGACTCTTCATTCCCAGAACACAGCGCCCTCCTTTTATGAAAATTTCACTGTCATATACGAGAGTGGTCTAATTATCTTCATGTATTACCGGCTCCTCAGAAATATTACATATTGCTGAATTCACCGATTATAATTTTCAATTCAAATAATAGACTATTATTTTGATTATAACTTATAATGATCCAGAGTCATTCAGTAATATTTTTAGACATACACTGTGATATAGTCTACCGAACTTATAAATTCTACAAGACAAGGAGGTAAGTCATATTGTTATAAGTCAAATCAAGAAGTCACACAAGAATCAGTAATTAAAATAAAAACTAAAATCTAAATTGGTGGGATTGATATGTAAAATTACAACTATCTGTTGTATGTTCCAATAGCTGTACATTTATCATAATGGTTGTTAACATTTCTCATAAACTAGTTCTATTTAAAAGGTAGACATGTTTAAGTTGACTGCGATCTCTTGAAGTGAGTAGTGTGAAATTGAGGAATTACATGCTTCACAATTCAATATTCATTCTAAAGGAGCTGTAGGTTTCTCTTTTCGAGTTTTTACAAAGATGATTTTATTAATAAATCCCATTTTTTGTACATTTAATTTTCTTTGCTTACTAATTATCAATTAAGACAATTATTGGGCATATCCCCGATATAAAATACACCTTGGAAAGCCAAATTGAAAACAAATTCACGGATAGAAGGTTAATGCAAAGAATTCTAGGGGCAAAGTAATCTTAGCGAATTTCCCTCTTGCTAAAATGACTACTGGCAATCTCGTCACATCAACATTTCTTTATTTCATGCATAATAAAATACCTATGTAAACAGGAGTAGACAATTACAATGAACATTATATATATGTTGTTTTGAATGGACTTCATTTTCGTCATTTCTAAGCCTCAGTCCGGCTATCTGCTCTAGCAGTTTGATTTTTTACAGTTTTGCAAATTTCAATGGAAATGCACCCACCTTCGTTAGGCAGTGTTTTCAATTTGGTTAGCTAACTCGATTAAATCATCTGTTTTGGATATATAATTATGACTTTCCACGTTTCGGAGAGTATATAAATATTATAT
The DNA here is from genome assembly GCA_019009955.1 of Riptortus pedestris. Lineage (NCBI taxonomy): Eukaryota > Metazoa > Arthropoda > Insecta > Hemiptera > Alydidae > Riptortus > Riptortus pedestris. The sequence continues at coordinate 89,349,435 of CM032228.1, forward strand.
ATAATTTTTTTTTATTTATTAACGTCCACTTTTTGCAACTTAGGCTAATCGGGACGGGTTATCTACACTTTACCACCCTTTTCTAGCCAGGGTGGGATTTTAGGACGTTATTTATTGAATTTCGTCACTAAATAATTTCCTTTGCCCAGGCGAGAATCGAACTCGCCACTCTAGGTTTACCATGTGAGATAAAGGTCAACGCTTTAACTCGCATGGCTAACCTGAGCCCCCCAAAAAAAAAAAAAAAATATAAATGTAGAGAAAAAAAATATAAATATATTATATAAATGTAGAGTATATAAATCCAAAACAGATGATTTAATCGGGGTAGCTAACTAAATTAAAAAAACTGTCCCATCAATGTAGCCTGAAAAATAGAAAAACATAATTTCTTCAATATAATGTAACATAGGATTTATCAAAAAATACAAAGAACAAATCCAGTTTAGAATACATTTTTCGGTCCTATAATATTGTCTAAGTTTATGAATTTCGAAATTTTTACTTCCGACTTCTGGTGCTATTTTTATATCAACCCGTCAATGAAGATTAACACAGGTAGCTGATTTCTTCATAAACTCATAATTCTTTAGCCAGAATGCCGAAAAAGAATTTTATCTACTTTTTTTGTACTAATTCTTAGGTGGTGCAATCTTTTTGACGGGAAACTACAATGATTTGAGCACATGCACAATAATGGGAATTCAGTGTTACTGTCGTACGTTAATCAAATCTTTATATGTCGACAGGAAACCAATTTTACAAATCATTTGTTGATAACAGCAATTTTAAACATATTTAGATTTTATTTTTTTTTAGTTTTGAGACGTCTAATAAATCCCCATTCCTACTCTTGTGACAATAACAATAAGCTGATATGTCATGAACCACTTTATTCTAAGTTTAAATACCAAATATTGTGTTCAAGAGACCTTTATACCTGCAAATTCATTGTGTGACGACATCGCCAATTAAGGTGTTACGTTCTTTTCTCAATAATGTTTATTTGATCTATTGCTATTGGCTAAAATCGGACCAGGCATAGTAGGATTTAGAGGGAGGGTGGAATTCGAAAGTTCAAAATATCTGCATTATAGTAAGTCGGATCGTAAAATGATGTTGAAGCAATCTTCTTCAACGATTGTTGTTCTGTGCATTTTTTCGTAACGAAAGTATTAATTAAGTAATTAATAATTATCTTCAAAAGTAATTCACTTTCATAAAGTACGTTCAGTTTCTAAACGGACAATGCAATTTGCGATACATATAGGTCAAAGGTATAAATACTTCAACTGTAGAAACTCTGAAGTCTTCCAGATAATTTATACTTCAATTTTCAGCGCCATAAAGAAGTGTTGATGAAACTATGGAATCAAATAGTCAATCTTGCTTCTTATATATCCTTTTTACCTCGCTTCAGTATTTCTCATTTTTGAACTTGCTACAAATGACCTTAGGGTGATATGATTGAAAGATTTGGCAAATTTTTCAAATTAAGGATTTGGGATGTTCCAATTTTTTAACGTGCCTGAAAAGGGGTTTCAGTTTTTTTGTCCATGGTTATTTACGTTGGCTTCTTCATTGTATACACAAGCGAGTTTTTCCAACTGTGAATTTCTAATATTTATAGAAATACCAGAATTGCTATTTTACGTCTAGAGAAATGAGTCTGATTTTTGATCGGTTAGAATTTGCGTTATTGTAATGTTCAAATTTTCGTTATTTTACATTATGTGAGTAAATGTAACATTGACGTTATTTGGACCACTCCCCAAAGACCTTGTGAAGAGACAAAATCGATAAAAATAGTATTAGGTATAATGTAGTCATATTAGAGTTCATTTCTCCCGCTGGCTGAAGCGTGGAGTACAGACCATGAAACAGGGGATAGGCGCGTCTAATGTTCGGGCCAAGGTGGGCTTCCCTCCCAGTCCCGAACACCCCTCACTCGCGGATACCCATGCTGTAGTGCAGCTCGGCATCGATGGACCATTCCACGACTTTTGTTACCTTCGCGTTTCGAGTATTATCCGTTATTTCTGTCTTTTAGTAATGTGGTGAGGTTTTCTATTCTATTCACACATGAACGGTACTACAGTTTAAAGTGTTACATGACAATGGGACCAGATGTCTGTTTCGTGTATTTTTCATCGACTTCATATCATCAGGTGTTTCAGGTCAGTAGAATTGTAATGTTTGTCATCATAGATTTCAGTTTGGCAAAAGCAAAATATGTTGGCATGCTGTTTTATCGGTATTTAAGAAGGGAAATGTACGTATTATTAAACCAAGCGTTGGATAAAACGACGATACATTACCAAACATGTTCTTAAGCTAATATCCCTCAATTTAATTTCTAAATATTTTTTCTAACTTGAATATTGTCTGGGATAATGGCGTTTTTTGTAAACTGCTACCACTCTTGCGAGCTTTACTACATATCTTTCGTCAGAGAGGTTTCCATATGGTTCTTAGGCATAGTGAAATATTTGGGTGGCTTCAACAGTGTCACTTAAGCCATGAGCCATGAGTTTGATTCCCACCTGGAGTATAGAATTTTTTTCAGTGACAAACTCATTAAATGAGATTCTTAATCCATCCCTGCGTAGGAAATGCTGGTTGTAACCGGTAGATAATAGCATAATGTGGATGCAAGTATCGTAAATAAGGTAACTCTGAATTGAAGTCTTCAGATATTCCACTTCCAGAAATTATGAGATAGGACAAGTTTCTCGAAGCGAGCACATTCTCAAGTGCATATATATAATATATTTAGTAATTATTACCCGCACGCTAAGGGTTCGTCTAATGTCAACTAAGTAAAGAAAAATGTTGTGTACAATCCCTCCAATTTTTACAACAATAATATTGTAATTTATAGAGCAATTCCAATAAAAAAATTGGTTCATAATTGATGATTATACTTATTTAAATTTTAGCACCATCATCTAGTCTTACTGATTCACACCCTTAAAAGCCTGGGTCTATTTTTTTTCTTCCCGCACTGTAGGTCCATTCCCCGTAGTTCCTGGCTAGGCTTGTAACATTTTTTTTTTTTTTTTTTGCTCATCCGTATATACAAAAATCAATAATATAACAATAATGTGATCACACACTAACCGACGTAAGAAAAATGTTTATGTCCAAATAATAATTGTTCCCGGTTGACAGACATAAAAATTGCTATCAAATAAAACAAAAACATGAGATAATTTATGAAAATTTACTTAAAAATCTCGTTTGAAGTGGAAATAAAACTAATTAGTAATTTACAACTTGGTGGATTTTAAAATTTAATTTCTGTACTATAATACATTACTACAATATTTACAAAATTCCTTTAGTTTTTTATAACTATAGATAGAAGTGTAGGTAGGTGAAAAGTGTTGAGATCTACCTTGGTTTTTGTAGTTCTTCTGCATCTCCACAGAATGTGAATTCTGCTTCTTGCAAGTCGCAGTGTCTGTTGTCAATGCAACGAAGTGTCAAATTGTCCTCTCCTGGTCATCTCCCATATTACTGATTTCCTAGCCGTCCACAGCTGTGCAAGGAGTCCAATATTAGCGATGTTACATCAGACCTGAAGGGACTGGTTGTTGTTCTAAATGGAATGGAATATGAGGCTGTGAGTGGATGTACCATGTTCTATGTCTCTTGATTGGAAATATCAATATTCACTTGGTTTATATTTAATAATACCGGCAGAATTCGATTCGGTATATTTTGCCCATTGAAGGTGGTTAATAGTTATTTGAAAGATACACCAACTCTAACAAATTTTGGGATATCTACATTTAGGCATTAGAATCAACTTTATCCACCAGTTTATTTTAATATTTATGTACTGCTTATTTAGTTCATAATCTTGAGTTTCGAATCGGATGATACTGTGTAGAGTTGAAGATGGAAGGTTCAGGATTGCCTAGTTATATCAACAGATAATAGTCTGGAGTAGCACTGAGAAGTTTAAATTCCATATTTCTCAGCATCACCGATATTGCATATCGTAATAAAAAATAAAATATGGTAAACTTGTTATTTTTTAGTTAGGAGTTAGCTACTTTCATTTAGATTATGCGAATCGTTTATATTTCCTTAAATTAGGTATTTGTTTTTAAATAAAACGTGTACTATTGTGCTACTAAATTTGTTAGCTTTTTCTTTGTACTTTCACTGTCCCGCTTCTAAGGTGTTTGGAAAGTACTCTAATTAGTACAGATGAATACTTCTGTTCAAATGTTTTGTAAGATCTGTAATGAACACAGTAAGAGTAAAAGAGCAGGAACATTAATGGCGAAAATGAACAAATAGCATCAGAAACCTTGGAGGGCCCACAGTATTCTCTAGAGAATGGCCTCGAATACGTCAACATAACAGGAAGTACATAAGCATCTCACTCTTCCTTAACGGACGACTAGCTGTGTGCAAACCATTCTATCTTCTATAGGCTTGAACGGTGCTCAAGTAGTTCCTTCACTATTTCAGACCTATATAGATATAGATCTATTATTTAGAAATCTCAAAATAATTTATATAATTATAATTGATTTCGGATTGGGAAACAAGTGAGCTGAGTTATATTTATTAGCCTATCATTACATAAAAATGTAGAAGTCTATTTAATCATTTGAGTCAATAGTAATCACAGACAAAAATAAGATAATACTTTAGTAGATACGAGCCATGTATCAATTATAAATAGGCAATATGATTGAATTCAATGGAGAGAATTCTCGAAGTGAACAAATATGGCTCAATGTCAGAATTTTGAAATGAATTATAACCGGCTTATTACTTGTATTTTTAACAAAGCTAAAGATTTTATATTTATCCTTCATGATTTTAAATTCCGAAGATTCTTGTCTACATATTCAGAGTTACTTGTAACCACTGCGTGGAAAATCAGTCGTCACTCTTGTTTCCGGTCACAATATTCTGCGAGTCTTGAGGCATCTCCATCCTTTCGAAGGGCGTAATTATGTAATTTCATATTGTAGCAAATGGCTAATTATAAACTTTTGAAATGTCATCATTGAGGATCATAGAGTTTCTCTTAATCCTTTTAGAATGATTTTGAGTTCAATTACAACTTCCGCAAAGGAAATTTATTAATTGATTCCCTTTGGCTGTCGAGTGCGGGTTAACTCAATAATCCTTAAACTCGTCCGGGCTAGAAAAAGGTGGTGATAGCATTTCAATTTTTAAAAAGAGTAAACTTTTTGGAATTTTTTTCTGAGATGAGAAAGAACAAAAAGTTTAATCAAATATAAAAAGAAATTCTTGAGGAGTAGATTTTTGGCAAGGTAGTTGTATTTTCGATAAAGTGCATGTCTCACTATGAAGAATACACATACACAGAAATTCAATAGGGCGGAATTCGTGTTAACTATTAGTGCTTTTAATTGAACATATTTCCAAAGCTCACATTTACCACTAACAACTAGGTCTTTATTTATTTAATCCATGGAATAGTCAAATACACGAAAATAAAGTTTTCAAGAAAATATTTGGCTCAATCTACTGAATTCTTCAAATTGGAATATCATCTTGCGTGAGGAATGCGGTTGTGAAATTAATTATAATCCAATGTTAATTGGGGGAAAGGGTTTGACAGTAGACATTGACAAAACCAGCTTCACAAAGAGAAAATATAGCGTTGGTCGAGTTTTTTCTCAACAGTGGGATTTGTAGTGAATATCATGCGAGCGTTTCTTGAGTGCTGTTCCAAATAGGAGTGGAGAAACTCTGGCTTCTTTTATCATTTCATGAATCAGACCATGGATGTATTCGCACTTTAGGGAGTACTACAAATCTGAAAAAGTCTCCGGAATGAGGTGATTTTAAGGTCCACCATTCCAAAAATTTTGCAGACAAAAACCTACGGCCCGCACTCAACTGGGAGGATCGATATGGTCCGTCTTAAGAGAAGTAACCAACGAGAATGTGGGAAGCATAATATATTGACGTTCTGTCAATTTGTAAGGCAGCATGAGACGAAAAGACTACTGGTCTCCACATTAATTTAAATTTGATGACGATTTTATTCTAGATTTACTACAAAACATGTTTCATTATGTGTTTTAAATTAAATTACAGGTTTATAAAAAAAAAAATGATTCACAAGTGATCACTCTATGGTTGTGAAATATTTTATTTTTTAGTTCTTTGTACAAAGTAAAGGAAGTATTTTAATCACGAAAATTTCGGTTTTCATGTTTCAACGGAATTATCCGTTTTGATTCTACCTGACGCCGTTTAGACTTTTTTTCTGTGTGATCTATCTGGGATAGCTCAAAACGGCAAGCATTAGAATGTTAAAATTAATATCTGGTATTGTTGTAACGCCCAGTTCCCTCTTTCAACGAAATTGACTGAGGAGAGGGGTTGGTTTAGAAGAGATGAAATTGTTTAAAACAATTCAAATTCCTTCATACGTATTAGAGATACTGAAAATTTGTACTAACCTGGTTGGTTTCATAAAAAAATCTATCAATTTTATTCTGCGACATTTTTTGAGCGATGCAATGGAACGAAGATATGGTATATCACTTTCAAATAATAAGAAGTGTAATCAAAAACTTTGTTATTTTTTTTTTAATAGGAGAGCAAGAAAGTCAGATTTTTCGAAATTAATGTTGTTTCGTAAAATAGACAATTTGAGATCTAATACAGGAAGATTACAACTTAATAAATTCCTCTATAACATGGCTTACCTGACCCACCTAAATTGACTAATACAAATTACAAAATATCTCGTGTCAACGATTAAAGCTGTAGCAGTAATTGCGAAATTAAACATGGATAATATCATTTCTAAGTTACCTGCATCTATAGTTATGTCAATGATAATCTTGTTATGTTTTCCATTAGTGGTATCCAGCATGTAGGGGAGAGAGGCGGTGAGAGAGAGGGACTGCCGCCCCCCAGGTAACGGTAGCGTCCAGTGGCGGACGTCACATATGCAGGGTCGACGCCCGGACATTGTTCAGCCTCTCAATAATTCTATCTGCGAACTGCTTCTTCCATATCTAGTCACCTGGGGATTTCCAGCTATAGAACCTTTCTCCACGTCTCTAGAAAAACACCGCCAACTCTACTTATGGCAACATCTTTCTCTCCCGCTAGTTGAGTCTTTCACATTTATGAATAGACAAATATTCCCGGGCAGGGTAAAATAGAACCTCCCACGTTTTTAAGACTTACAATGCCGATGCATGTTTTATACATCCGACCATAATTGTTTCAAGGGTTTGCCAACTTATGATAGGTCAGAATCTGATCTCTTTCATGGGTTTGTATTTCCTACCTTACAAACTGTCTAAACGTAGTACCCCTCATTACTCCATGTGGTCTATAAGTAAGGAATGTTGATACATTATAAGAACATCATAAATATTCGGTGGAAACTTATAGATAACTAGTTTTATTACTATATACAATACGAAGATATTTCCAAAAACAATATATCAAGATGCTACGGCTACCTGCACAAGAAGACATTTCACTTAGATCATCAACCAAAACTTACTACAAAACGACCAAGAGACCTGACAGTAATTCAATGACTTCATGTGTAAACTAATAAAGCTGTGTGTATTGGACTTGTGGCGAACAGACTTGAACCTCTATGACAGCAGACTAAGACAGATTAAATACAAAAAGCATGGCGAAATTAACACTTTTCGAGAAGACACTAAGTGGTAATAACCAGACGACGTATGGGACATAGCAGAATCACACATTCATATTGAATGAAACGTACTGACAGAACAATATGTGAGCAGTACAATAACAACTAAGCATTTACTTATAGACTGCAGACATTGTCAACACGTTATTAAAATATTTAAACACTCCAAATACCTCTCCAAAAATATAATTTCAAAGAACATCAGAAAACCCAAAGAAAGTGACCCCGGCCCCAAAACATAAAATTAAATTAATGAAAATTTTATATATATACTTGCTTAGATACCCGGCTTCGCCCGGGAATTGATTTGAGGCTGAATGGTGATGGTATTTTTTTGGCAAGCCTTTACTTTGCACAATATTTTGACATTTACCTGTCCCAGTGTTTAGGGTTAATACCCGTTGTTGGCATTTGTTAATAAAAAAATTAATTTTTTATGTAAGTCTTCACTGTCCTCCAAATTGTCATATTTCCCGTCTCCTGCGCAATATGCATAGATTTCAGTTATTAAGGACAAAATATTAAGATAGATTTGAATTAATTTTTCCAGGTGAGGTACCTCATAGTTCAAATTGGAATGAATTGTTGAACATATCAATATTTCTACGCAAATTACTTGTTCCACACATTGTTCCTGGAGAAATGTATAAAACAAAAGTTAATCTAAATAACAAAGTAAACAACTTTTGTTATGTGCATATTTACCGAAAATTGCAATAGGAAACGAAATATCAATATTATTAATTTCAGGCCTCCTTATAACCCCCACACCTGCCCGTCCCTATAAATGTTAGTATTGCTTATTATAAGGAAATCGTGAGTACTAATTCACATAGCGAGTTTGGTTTAGATCGGTTGAGTCTTTTGTGCCAAATAAAATTGTGGACTACCGCTATAGGTTTTATAACTCATTTATACTTCCGTATACGGCAAAAGTGCATATAACAAAAGTTACTCTAAAGTACAAAATAAACAACTTTTGTTATGTGCATATTTGCTGAAAAAGCAATAGGAAACGAAATATCGCTATTTTTAATTTTAGGCCTCCCTTATAACCCCCACTTCTGTTCGTCTTAGAGAATATTAATATAGCCTAAAGTCTAAGTTGGGCTTGTAGTAATATACATACCAAGTTTCATAAAATTCAGTTCAGCCGTTTATTTGTGAACAGGTAACAAACAAACAAACAAACAGACAAGAAAGAAAGAAAGACAAAATGCAGTTATGGTGTCTATGACATGTGAAACGAAAAGTTATCGTGAAATTTCGCGAAAAAAATCAATGTACAGACAGAGGTTACAATTTTATATATATATAGATATCTATATATATATATATATATATAAAATTGTAACCTCTGTCTGTACATTGATTTTTTTCGTGAAATTTCACGATAACTTTTCGTTTCACATGTCATAGACACCATAACTGCATTTTGTTTCTTTCTTGTCTGTTTGTTTGTTTGTTACCTTTTCACGCATAAACGGATGTGTGAATTAGTACTCACGATTTCCTTATAATAAGCCATACTAACATTTATAGGGACGGGCAGGAGTGGGGGTTATAAGGGAGGCCTGAAATTAATAATAATGATTTCCTATTGGGGTTTTGGCAAATATGCACGTAAAAAAAGTTGTTTATTTTGTTATTTAGAGAAATTTGCTCAACACTTCTTTTCAATATGAACTACCAGGTACCTCACCTGAAAAAATTAATTCAAATGTATGTCAATATTTTCTCCTTAATAATTCAAATCTATGCATAATGCACAGGAGACGGGAAATATGACAATATGCAGGACAGTGAAGTCTTACATAAAAAAATAATTTTATTATTAACAAATGTCAAAATATTGTGCAAAGTAAAGCCTTGCCATCACCATCCTGCCTCATATGAATTCCCGAGCGAAGCCGGGTATCTGAGCTAGTATATATATATATATATATAACTTCAATTATTATATTGCATCTATTTCCAAATTCTTATACGATTCTTTCCTTTTTTCTTTTCTTCCCTCTTTATTTTACTTTTTTTATTATCAGTTATTAATCTTTCTAATAACAACTGATAGTCACAGACCTGCAAAAGAGTAAATCGCCTGCACAGAAACTTACGAAATTTAAATTTCAAGTCTGTAGAGAATATTATTACTCTCATTTAATAGTAATAATTAAACATACGGGGTAAAGGATCGAAAGAGCTAAAAATTACATTTACTAAATACTTCGAACGTATTCTGAACGTTATTTAAGAGATGAATGTTAATTAAAGCCAATTGACACACGAGGTATCCTGTCATTGTTGCATAGTTTTCAAACAATTACTTGGTCGGATACCTCTTTAAAATCCCAAGAAACCAAGGTGGATGAGGTCTCATTAATGTCAAATACTTATGACGTTCTTAAAAGTGTAATCTTTAGCAGTGCCTGCATTAAATCACATCATAATTTTGCCTCTAAAGGAAATATCAAAGTAGATGAAGTTCACAGTCTTAAAATTGAAAATGTATTAATATATTAAAACCTGCAAATCAATATAGCCTCTCTAGCAGTACGGCAAAATAAATATCTCAGTACTGGGGGGGGGGATTAGATGCAGAAATAAATGTAGAATGACTGTACTTTGCCCAATATCTGGAGAGCTGACCCCAAACTCTTATGTACAGGGTCCACTTATCCACCAGAGATGTAGGAAAGCATATATAAAGACATATCCAATACCAGACCTCAAATTTACTTTTTAATAGGTTAGGCTATTACATTTTAGCAGATTTCTTTTAAGGGAAATCAGCACTTAAGGTTGAACATAGAATGGGCTCAAACGTCCATCGATTCTTTCTTGATCATGAATCAATTAAATATCGAGATTGTAATGACCAAACCATACTTAGGACCGCCAGAGAGTGGTAACAGACAAATACAGATAAATAAGACACACTTTTGGTGGGTTCAAAGGACATTTGAAGACGTTTTTTGATAATCAGGCCATGAATAGAACCTCAATTGGTGATTTTCGAGAATGGAAATCATCTAAAACCTTTGGCTCCAAGGCCCATGAAGGCGGCTACACTGCTTTTTTGGGAGATCAAGTGTTCATTTGACGTGATCCCTTGTATGTCCCAATAACATTACAAACTTCTTACTTCACGTAAGTACAGTCTGCAATCCTGAGCTTTTAACTAGGGACCTGTTGCATAGTCACCCAATGCGTTACTTCTAGCCCACTGCCAACCCCGCAAATCAAAATGCTCACTCAAAATTACTTAAGAAAGGTTGCTAACATCGAGTTCGATTTCCGCCTGGGCAAATAGGAATTTATTTAGTGACGAACTCACTAAATGAAATCCTTAGTACCACCCTGGCTAGAAAAGGATGGTAACCTGTAGATAACCCGTCCCAATTAGCCATAGTTGCATAAATTGGACGTTAATAAATAAATAATAGATGGAGTGCAAGGCGAAACAGTGAGTGAAGTTGTTGTTATTCAGTGCAAATTAATTAAAATATTGTGTTACAGAAAATGTATTAGTCAAGATTCAAAAGTTGTCTGTGATACTTGTACGAGATGTAAGGTGGTTATTCAATCAGCAAACTATATGAATGGAGACCGCTCATTAATATCACGGTAATGCCCCAAAGTGCGGCTTTCCTTTTAAACATGCACAATACTTGACAAGTATAATGCTAAGTGTTTTACTGAAAAGTGTCATCCTACTCTCTAGAATGAAGATTTTATTCTCTAATGTTATAGATTTCTTATAAGTATCACCGGGCGACTATAAGACGCCAAACATTATTCTAGTACAGAAAATACTAAAAATAAGCAAAGAATAGGAGTATTTTTAAAATATTGCTGCAGAATGTGAGATTCAACACACAACACAGACAGACACAATAATGTAGCCAAGCTATAACATCAGGTAATTTTAAAGAAACTCAGCATGGTGAAAAATAAGAAAATAGAAAGTCCTATAATAAGGCTATAACACTCTTACGTCGTTTGAAAAGTACGATATTAAAGTTTATTGTGATGAAGCGATGTTGAAAGAACAATAATGTCCGTCGTAATAAGCCTCATAATCTCGTCGTCAATAAACAAAATAAATAGCTTAATAATTGGTACTTCTCAGCCAAATAGAGAGAATTTCCAAAAAGCAATTCCCGAGAAATTGTGAAAATACCCAGAATTAGACGCAGAACTGGAATATCACCTTAAATTGCAGTATTACTGCCATTTTATGACATTAATAAAATTAATGTTATAATAATTAAATACATCAATGAGAATATAAATAGTTAAATAATCACTAACTATGATACCCGGCTTTGCTTGGGAAATCATTAGAGGCTGAATGATAACCGTATTTTTTTGGCAAGGTTCTACTATTGACAATATATTTACATTTCCCCGTCTCTGTGTTAGCAGATTTCCCTTAAGGGAAATCAGCTATTGAGGTCGTACTCATGACGCGAGTTTTGAAAAATTTCCTCAAATGTCCATCAATCCTACCCAGGAGATGACGGAAATGAGGTCCGTTCAAAATTATATATATATATATATATATATATATATATATATATATTATTATTATTATTTATTAACGTCCACTTTTTGCAACTGAGGCTAATTGGGACGGGTTATCTACAGGTTACCACCCTTTTCTAGCCAGGGTGGGATTTTAGGACATTATTTAATGAATTTCGTCACTAAATAATTTCCTTTGCCTAGGCAAGAATCGAACTCGCCACTCTAGGTTTACCATGTGAGATAAAGGTCAACGCTTTAACTCGCTTGGCTAACCTGAACCCCAGATATATATATATATATATATATATATATATATATATATATATATATATATATATATATATATTTGTCTGTTAACGCTCTAGCGGTCGCAATTTTTGTTTGATCGTTACCAAACTCGGAATTTAATCGTTTTATGTAAAAAGGAAGATCATGTTCGTTAATGGCTGAAATCGGACCAGTGGGAGGGGGGGTTTAGAGGAGGGGATTTTTGAAAATTCAAAATATCTCCGTTATTATGCGTCGGATCGAAAAATTGTTTAGAATACATCTTATTGCAAATTCAATTTACTATAAATATTGTTCTATACATTTATTCTGTATCTTGAATATTAACCGAGATATTTGCCTTTGTATTCTGCGTGTGGACGCCAGTAGGCTATGTTCGGACTTTCCGCCGAGAGCTCTGGCGGCCGTTTCCATAACTATTCGTCCCTCGTGAATAGGCTTAGAGGTTAGGTTAACTGTTTTTTAGGGCTAGAAACTACTGGGTTATTACGCCCTAAATAATGTTTTAGGTTTAGAGGTTTCTTACTACTACAGTTGTTATTAGGCAGATTTCTCTATTGTAAAACTTCACGTGGGAAATCTGCTTAGTTTACGCAGCCCCTGCGTGACGGACTTTTTTGGGTTTATACCTGTATATCTAGTAAATAATTCAAATTTTTTGAATCTTTTAGCCTTGAATAATAATAAAATAAATAATAATTCCTGATCAATCTGTCTGCAGTATTCAAAATTACGGGGTCAATATTAGTCATAGTAATGGACGTCTTTCATTCACCATTATTGAGTACAATTACTGAGGTAGCTTTGCTCGGGAAATATTTAGACTGAATAATGAGTCTGAATGTTAGTCATTGCAAGACCATAATCTGTTTACATTTCTTGTCTCTGTAATTCCTTTTATTAAATTTCACAGCTTTATGGAAACATGAATACTCGATGTACTGTTGCTGATTCTGTCAGACTACTTGTTAAGCGGTTACTATTCAACCCCAATTCGTTGTTTAAAACATTATGGGTCAAAAACATCAGCAGCATTTTTAGCAGATTCGCTTAATGGAAATCAGCTATTGAGGTCGTACTCATGACGCAACTTTCGGAAAATTTCTTCAATTGCCCATCGATCCATCGTCAGGAAAGGACGAAAATGAAGTCCCTTCAAAATTATATGTATATATATATATATATATATATATATATATATATATATTTGTTTGTCTGTTGCCACTCTAGTGTTCGCAATTTTTGTTTAATCGTAAAAGAAAGATTAACTCGGATCAATCTGACTTTGGGGGAGAGGAGTTTTGAAGTCGAAAATTTGAATTATCTTCGTTATTAAACGTCGGATCGAATAAGTGTATAGAACCAATGATACTGAAAATTTAATGTTGTTATAAACATATTTTCTCTATCATGAATATTATCCGATAATTGGTTTTTTTAGTTATCAGCATTCTGTAAACCCCCACGCCTTCTTGTTTCATATCAACAATTAGCTGTTATATCGTGAACCACATTATTCTAAGTGTAAATACTAAATATTGTTTTCATTGCAATTATATTGTGTGAGGTTCATGCAAATACCTTTTGTGATGTCGTCATCGTTAAAGATTTTACGTTCTTAACTCGTAAATGTTTACTTTGTCTAGATTATACTCAATATTTAGTCGTTTTGAGTCTACACAGAATATCAAATTTGTTATTGGCTGAAATTGAACCTAAAATAGGATGAGTTTAGAGGGGGGGGGGATTCAAAAATTCAAAATATCTCCATTATAATGAGTCGCTTCGTAAAATGTTACAGAACCATTCTTGTGACACTTATTAATGTTCTACAATAGTTGTTCTATGTTTTTTTTGTTACTCAAGTATTAAGCGAGTTGTTCGTATTTTCTTGATTTCAGTCAGAATTGGCAGTGAGATGAGATCACTAGTGTGTTATACCAGCACGGGGGAAATCTGCTTAGTTTACGCAGCTCCTGCGTGAAACGGACTTTTATGCACAATGGTGCGAGATCTAAGACCACTGTTCGCGTTGCTTAAATGTATCCAATACACTATAAATTCAGCAGTGCTATTAGTACTGTCATTTGTTCTATTATAGACCTCATCTGTTGTTAAAACATTTATTTACGTCCATTTTGTGCTAATAAAGCTAATTAGGATGGGGTTTCTACATGTTACCGCCCTTTTCCTGGGTAAAACTAAGGATGCGGGTAGCAAGTGTATTTGAATACATTCCAAAATTGGTATATGAATTTTGAGAGTCAAGTATATTATACTTGGTATAGTAAGGCTGCCTTGTTTTCAAAATCACATTTGTACTGGAATTACGATTTCTTTTTTTAGAAAAATACAAATAGAATAGGAACAAACCAACGCAATTGCAACTACATTGGATCTAACCATCACAAATGTGTACAAGAGTTGAGAGAATTATCCTAAGTAAATAATCCCCGCTCATACGTTTCCAATTTTCACAGTAAGACGGTACATTATGATGATTTGGATAAGTTTTATCCTAGTTTAAATATCATTGGGCCATTCTAGTAGTGAAATCCGAAATTGAATGTGACATGAGTGTATAGTGCTCTGTGCCAGCTACCTGTAGGTTTTATTATAGTAACCTATCTATATTTAAACTTGTGCTAAACCTCTCCCAGGCTGGCATTAGCTGTTAAGCATGATGCTTGCCAATTTAAAGGTTCCCATTTCTGAAACGTCTTTGTAGGTCAACCACTTATAGATTAAGAAAAAGGTTACAAACGTTTTGTTGTGGTTGTTTTTCTCATCCCAAAACGTCCTGAAAGAGTTTCATCAGAGAGTTGCTATTGTAAAGCAGTCTAGTCAAGTCACTACTATTCAGCGACTAGGACAATAGTGCATTGTAAGATACGAATTCGGCAGATGTCATCAAGAGTACAAGATCTCTGATTTCTCAATAGTCATTCCGAAAGGAACTAGGATTTTTTCCAGAGGCACTATACACCTAGTTTCTCTTTTTAACCTTCTTGACCTTCTTTACGATGCTTTGTTAATTTAGAATATATAATTCGATAGAATATAAATGAATTCAGACTTTATTTATTTCAATAATTACACATTCACTTGCGCTACTATTGTCATCAGATAAGTGACAGCGTAAAAGTTTGAAAATTGTAGATGAGGCGTCTGTTTTTTCTTTTCATTTTTGAGACAGTAAACTTCATCAGTTAATCTTATTTGACAGAAGTTGTATGTTATAAACACGCTGATGGATGGATGTTTTCAAATATTTCGGTAATTATGGCTTTTTCTCCTGTAGAATCTTAGATGCAGTAGTTATATTGTACAACGTGTTATAGGTACTAAATATACTGTCGAGGTACTAGCTGGTAAAGGAAGCAGATCACAGGTTAGAATCAACGGAAAAGCCCCGCTCTTTCACAAATATTTATTCCAAGTGCACTGGTGGTTTTTTTTTTTTTTTTTTTTTTTTAAATTTGATTCTTACAAAAGAGGGGAACTCAAGTTAGTCAAGTGAGTTAAGGCGTTGGTCTTGATCTCAATTAGCAATGCTAGAGTGGCGAGTTCGACTCCCGCTTGTGCAACTTTTTTAGTGAAAAATTCATTAAATAAAATCTTTAGTCCTACCCTGGCTAGAAAAGGGTGGTAACCTGTAGATAACTGGTCCCAATCAGCCGTAGTAACAAAGTGGACGTTAATAAATAACATTTACAAGTGAGGTTTTAAATAATTTCATTCCAAATGGAATATTTCACTGAGGATAATGAACACCCACTAATGTATTAGTACTTTGTACGTGCGACCTTTTCTCATTAATTATTATTCAATAGATTGTTAATAGATCGTCGGAAATAGTTTTTTTTTTCAATCAATCTTTCACCAAACAACCAGCCATAAGAGGGATGAAGTATTGTACATTTGTTGCTACAAATAATAATTTACAATAACAGAGAGTATTTTCGTTCAATTAAAATTGATCCTTTCTCATCTATAAGATTGTAGGGTGAAATGACTACCTCTTGAAGTGCTACTTTTTGAACGTACCCTTCTGTATAGTGACCACGGAGGTTACAAGCGCTTTTTGCCACTTGAACCGTACATTTCTAAGGAACAATAGAATAGCATTCGCTCTGATAAAAATGAACCCTTTTTATAAATATAATCTCTATCTACTTAATCAACTTTGATCTTATACATTTCTTGGTTCGCTAGAGGGCGAAAGTAGAGTAAAGCGTGGAACATTTGTGACTGATTCCTGGTGGTTTTTCAGATCCTCAATTGCTTAAATTTGGCTCTTTAAAATTGATTCTGACATATTTTTAGCAGATTTCCCTTAAGGTGTGTTATTATGTAATAAACCACATTATTCGAACCTTAAATACCAAATATTGTTTTCCAGAGACCTTTATTATACAACATATATGTTCTGGTGACTCCCCCCCCCCTGTTAGGTTTTTGGACTACTTAAATTTGATTGATTGAGATAAAAATTATTCTGATTCATTATAAATTATAGTACTAGATATAGTAAATAGTTCTTAAATAAATTAATAAGTTACATTCTGTTATATTTCCTGTTATATTTCAGTAATTGTTTTTCTTTCCGGTGAGAGTCGGGTTGGCAGACCTGTTTGTTTACTTTTCAGACGCTTCCCGCCTGGAGGGGGAGATTTCTTATTACCGTTTGTATTTATTCACTTAATATTCAAGGTGGTGTTGCGTTACCAGTATGTAGATTTATCTATTATTAAACTTCGCTAGGGAAATCTGCTTAGTTTACGCAGCCCCTGCGTGACGGACTTTTGATTAAATGCCCTAGTTGTGTCATAATGTAGAAACACTTTAAAAGTTCTTTTTGTTCTTGCTTCTTAAAATCACGCCATCTTTTTCAATCCGTGCTCTTTTTTGTGGTATTAAAATATATAAACTATGATGAATACAAAATAAATATGTCCAGTGAAATGTGGCATATACCATGTTTCCTTTGTAAATTATTATAAAAAGTATTTTTATTAATTAAGCCATAATTGTTTTTCTGTTTATAATTGTTTAATTGACGCGTAAGCTCATTCTTACTAGTAAAGTGGGTCATTGCGAAGGTTGATTGAGCAAGAGCGTGAGGAGATTCAAAGGCCTTTGTTGTAGGCATTAAGGATAATGGACGGAAATGATTATGCCTGGCGATAATAAAAAGGGTCTTCAACTATTGTTTTATTTAACTTTCAACAGATGGCCTTTCGGCTTGCCTTTATCCCACCTCAACGCCTACCGACGTCCATTTACACATCTCCTCGCTGACCATGTGTGGTCATTGAGGAGTGGGCTTCTACCCTATTCCTCTTAACCAATCGACCTTTCGGTTAATTGAGGAATATCGAATTATTCTATCGCAAGACAACTGTTTGTCCTAGATAAATATGCCGGTGCTTATAAAAACTTGTTTAACTTTTAAATAAGTATGCTTTTTTTTTTAATATTTTGAATACTGCCTCTCCCCTCTTGGTTCATTGGCAGACTTTACTTTTTATGAATTATTTCAACATAAAAAAGTCCGTCACTTAGGTGCTGCGTTAAATTCAGATTTCCCATGTTCGCCGCATATTTGCATTTATCTTAATAAGTAAAAGTTCAATGAGAGCCATATTTGGTATTGAAATTTCAAAAAAAGTGTATCATTATATAACAGAGCATTGTTTACGTGACATGAGTAGGAGTGGGGGTCCACTGAAGGCTTAAAACTAAAAAAAAGTCCGTCGCGTATGGGCTGCGTATTCTAATCAGATTTCCCACGTGAAGTCTTACAATAGAGAAATCTGCATACTGCTAACACTTAACACCACCGTGAGTAAATACAAACGGTAGTGAAGAATCTTTCAGTTAATTTTAATAAGCTCCCAACGGAAACGGCTTCTGAATTGTAAACAAATAGGTCTGCCAACCACACAGAGCTGAACAGATAGATGGACATATTCTTTACCGGAAAGAAAAACAATTACAGATGTATATCTGAATATAAAGCATTGACTTTATTGCAAACTATTTACTATACCACTAGTACTGCAATTTATAATGAATCAGAATAATTTATATTTTAATAACTGAAATTTTAGTAGTCCAAGAACTAAAGAAGGAGGGGGGTGAACAGAACGTATTTGTATATATCTCACAAAGTAAAAGGTTACACGAGTTTAACAGAGGCTTAGTAAAAATTCTTTAAAATAGTTAATTTTAACGAGGTCATCTTGAGACTACTTTGGTTTAAAGTTTTGACATTTTGGAATTTTTTTTTCGGTTTTTCCAATTATTTTTTTTAAGTATTGGAAACGAAAAAATTATGACTAATGGTTGTCAAATGGTAGAACAGGGCCCTTAAATATACAGATCATTTTTTAAAACCTATTTAGATTACAATTTCAGTCTGCTCATTTCGCCCAATGCTCATCAATTTTTTGAATTTTCCAATATTTTCATAATTTTTTTTTAAACTCAACTTTTCCTGTCAAAATTTACTTAAAGTGTCATCATAAATTTTTGTTATTCCTTTTATTATTACCTCGCACTGTGCAGCTCTTCGCTTGCTCATATGGAACTACCCAGGGCTCAGCTAATGAGTTAGCTGATGTAGAAGCAGCCAAGCACAGTCTTCACAAGGAAACGGATAAAGATTGACGCTGGGTCAGCTAGAAATACAAAGCTGTACCTTCAAAATCTCATGGAAAGATGAATGAACAAATATTCACATCTACTAGAGGTAGTTTACTATACCGTTGAATACAGCATTCTATCTCTCTGCAAGGAAAGAAGTCATACTGGCCAGACTGAGATTGGGCCACACTACGTTAACCGACACAAACCTTTTAAAGAATTTATATCAACTAACATGTGATTACAACCTTTCGAAATTAGCTGTTAAACAGGTTTTTTTAAGCTGATATAAATTCTGTAAAGAAAGAAAACATCCCCAGATTCTGAAAATGCTCATTGAAACGCTTTGGGACAGTGAAGCTATTATTAATGCAGATCTTACCTAAACCTTTAAACAAATATGAGAGGCTGGCTTATTTTCATTGTCATTATAATAAATAAATTTAGTCAGTATAATTTTTTTTAAATTTTTATTATTATTATTTTTTTTAGGAGGTTGAAAGAAGATGTAGGATTACTAAGAAGAAAAGCTGGAATCGCATGTGTTGGTAAAGCGTGTTTCCTTTGCCGAAGAGACCTCGGTAGGATTATCAACAGGGGAGCTTGCTGCCCTTCGTGCAGGCAGAGGGTCTGCAAGTCCTGCAGACAATATGTCACAGCCACACAGCAGTCAGCAGAATGGCTATGCACGCTATGCTACCGGCAGATGTAAGGCTTTATATTAATTAATATTATTATAAATATTACCATGAAATAGATACAAGCCTTTTTACTTGCATCACACATTTTGAAATTCAGAACCATCCAAACGAATTAATTTGAAAGTATTATCAAAGTAAATTTTATATTTACCTCTTTATAGTAATTAGGCCAATATTTGATAAATATTCAATATTTAAAAATTTAATTTATTTTTATCTTTTATCTATTTATTATTTATTTGTTTACGTCCACTTTGAACTACCAAGGCAAATTGGGATGGGCTATCTATAGGTTACCGCCCTTTTCTAGCCACGTATGACTAAAGATTTCATTTAGTGAGTTCATCACTAAATAAATTCCTGTTGCCCAGGTGAGAAGCAAACTCACAACTATAGATTTACGTAGTGAAATTACGACTAATGCCTTAACTCACATGGCCAGCCTGTGTCCTGAATAATTAAATTATTTAATTAACTCTTTGCACAAATGTGTCCTAATAATTACTATTACTCAAACTTAGGCATTGATAGATGCTCAGGATAAATATACTTCTAAACAAATATGACGTGAGCATGCTATGAATTCCTTGTTATTCTATTAAATTAAATAAATATAATGTTTGGTTGTACTTCATACTATTATTTTAATTGAAAGTGATATACGATATCTCCATTCCATTCCATCATATTGAAAAATACCGTAGAACATAATTCATAAATATTTTTATAGTAAACAAAAAAGGTCCAATACAAATTCTTTTTATCCCTAATAGATACGGAGAAATATGCTTTATTTCATTTTTGCAGTCCTTTAAACTCCCTTCTCCCTTAGTCGACTTCAGCCAAAAGAGGAGGTGCACAACTAGAAGTTAGAACAATCCCAAATATGAAATTTCAACATTACACGGATATTCATTTTTCTTTAATGAGAGAAACGTACCAAAATACCTTCAGAGAGGGTCAAAAAAGATAATTCAGCTGAAATCAGAAAACAAAAAAATTTCAATTACAATATTTATTATTGTGATTTCAATAATTCCTTACTTTGTGTAACAAAATAAAATTTCTCTCTTCTCAAACTTTTACTCATGATGTAATCAAAAAACTGTTTCAGTTAAGAAATAATGGCATTTGCTAATGAAAACATCAATCATATCAAACATTAATGATTCATAGTAACTGAAATTATAAACTTTTGTGGTTTTAATAGTACCTCAGTTAATATGTGTCTGAATAAAAGTTATCTCCTGCACTGGGTTTTATTTAATCTTCAGAATTGCTAACTCACAATCACTCCCTTTGAATGTAGTACAGCAGCTTTGAATACAGGGGGGCTTGAGCGTCGGAAGGTGCTTACATAAAATGATATATGCTTTCATTTAACCAGACTTTATATAACCATGTTTTCCCCACTAAACAATTCGTGTTATGCATCTTTTATAATAAGCATTATGGCTGAAGTTGATTGTGCTATAGAATAACTTCCTACTAAAATGGTGAATTTAGAACTAATACTTGGCTTCTTTATGCTATTTTGTATGCATACATACATGTGAGTGTTAGAGAGATGTTTTTACAGTTTTTATTATATAAATGTGATTTTATTTATTTCTTACTATAATTCTTAAACTTTGAAAACTATTTTAACTTTTATTACTATATCATTTTTTTGAACACTTTTTTACCATCTATTTATTAGTTTCAATTATAGTTATTATTGTTGTTTTTTTGTGTGTTCTGAGTTTTTGTTCTATTTCCTTACTTTTATTATAATACTATTTAGCTGTGTTTTATGTTATACATGTTGAGTTTCTTATTCTTCTGTTAGTAATTGTATTTTTTCTTCTTTTTTAAAAATCAAAGTAAGTAATATAGCCTATGGTGTGAAGATTTTAAAAATAAAAAGATATAATCAGAATTTGTATTATAAAAATATTTAAAATACATAATTACTTATGCTACACTTCTTGAAGGAACAGGTCCTCTGTCTACCAGCATTTCGACAGCTCCTTGCTGTTCCCTGTCAGACTTTGCCACTCACAATGCCCAACTTCCTTAAGTCCCCTTCCAGACATTAATCGATTGCTACATGGGCCTCACTCTTTTCCAACTTTCTCCTAGTATAATCTTCTGGGGTTCTCCAATGGGCTCCATACTTTCAAATACATACAGTCATATCAATCTCCTCATTTTGATGATGATTGCTAATTAAGACTGCTCCAATTATTTTCACAGGTCTCTTCAATCCCATCTGCCCTGTCCTCCTGTTTCCTATTATGAGAATTAACATTTTACTGTCATGCATGACCATGGGTTTCATCACCACTTTGTGTGCCATGAGTTCTACTTTCAAAGTGAGGTTCTCAAATATCTTCTTGAGAGCTTTCTGCACATCATAGAAGTGCCTGGTCCCTGTAACCTTTCTTGATCTAATGTCATCTTCCATGTTATTGCTCCCAGATACCTAACTGATATACAATTATAAATATGTATCCCCCACCAAAAAAAAGTCTTCCACACAAATGCTATGTAAACAAAGCAGGTTTCCCACATGCTGGCATTCCATTGTGCGTCGATGGTCTCAACTCAGATTAGACTTTCTTTTTCCCTACTAATGATTAACCTATGAAGCCATGGCAACAAGCTTAAGTTGGACATGAGACACAGTAAAACAATTACTGAAAAGTGAAAATTCCTGTCTCTCGAGTAGGAGTGGGGGTGACTCACTTGTGTCTTTCCCTCTTTGTGTTGTGAGCAAGTGAGTCACTTGCTGTCTTTCCCACCGAACAGATGCAAGCAGCTCTGAGGATGTAGACGAGGGTCTTTTGAAAACGTTTAAATAAAAACTTGTGAACGATGGGACATTTTCTTCTCCAAGTATATCACTTCCAATGACACTACTGTGAAATGCAAATATCTCAGTTTATGTTCAAGAAAGATAAAACATGTATATATCAACATTTATAGAAAAGTAAGTTGCTTCTATACTATTTTTAAATCTGGCTCATACTAACAGTGATATTTTGAATTTTCAATTCCCCATTTAACCCCTCCCTTCCCTCTTGGTCCGATTTCAGCCATTGATGAACTTGATATTTAGTTTTAACACTTAAATATCAAGTTTGGTAACAATCATATATTGAAACCTCTAGAGTGTTAATAGACAAGTGTGTGTGCATGCATGCGTGCGCGTGTGTGTGTGTGTGTATAATTTTGAACAGACCTCTTTTTTGTCATTTCCCAGGAAAGACCAATGGATATTTGATGACATTTTTTCAAAACTCATGTCATAAGTACAACCTCAATAGCTGATTTCCCTTAAGGGGATCTGCTGAAAATCTTCTGCCTTTATGGTCTGTTTAGATGGCCGACCTTCCAATCCAAAGTCCTGCGCACCAAAGTAGATGCTCCATATGATGTTACAAACCACACCCTCCAATAAAGATCTTAATACCCCATTTGTAAACTACGTAACTCCCTTAACACTTTCACTGCCACCTCCGTAGCGTATAGGGAAGCGTGAGTTTCACTCTGTGTGCTGGCTCCGAAGATGCTACGGAGCAGGTATAACTCCAGACCATTGTTTCTCCCTACCCCAGCACACAAAGAAAGGGCTTGAAATTTACAGTGGCACTCAGTTAAACACCAGAGATTAAAAGAGAACCATTGGTTTTAACAAATCTGTTCAGGAATTTTTTTTGACTATTTTTTCCTTTTTTTAAAAGCTCTTAGCTCACCGTTTATGTAAAACAAACAAAGTGAAACATGGTTAAATTATTTGAAAATCTGGTGGCAGTGATAGTGTTAAGATTCAAAAAATCCCACAGCAGGCTGTCCAATCCTCCTAATCCAGAAGTCCTAGCCCTTTCCAGTACCACTCATCCATATTCCCCTCTGTGGCGGCTCAAGAGACAATAGCCCAGAGATCTATAAGTTTAAATATAAGTTTAAAGTGAAGTGATAGCAATGGCTATTTTCTTATAAAGTGCCATTCCTCCTTAGCTCTTGACTTCCTTGCCAGGCAGGGAGAGGCTGCTCCTCTCATTGTGGCGAATAGGTCTTGCTTCTGTCAAGAGTGAAGGAGGGACTATTGTATTGTACATATCACACATTACCAAATGCATTTAAATGCAGGCTGTAAAATTCTAAATAAAATAATATAAATCTTTGTTTAGATTGCCAGATATACTTCAACTTATCATTTTTATATAGACAGCCCTAAATGATGCACTTTTTGCACAACTATTTGTTTACTGAATGGCTAATGGTGCCATGCTTCCTCCAGTAATCAATATATAATAGAGGCTATTGTATATGGTACCTCCTGGATTAGTATCTATTCCATGGATAGCCATTTCAAGAGCAAAAAGCTCTCGTGTGAATGGGCCTCCTTTGCTTGTATGTCTAGTAACCACGAAGCTATCTGAGTGGCACACACTGGTTTTGTCTTTTAAAAAAATCCTTTCCAAGTGTCATCCTCATTAATCAGATCAGTTTGTGAAAAGGGCGTGACCAGAAGTCAATCAAGAATTGGTGAAAATCAACTTCTTGCTTTTATACTTTTTCCATCATATGATTATTCGTTTCCTTCTCTTTTCTTCTTGAGTTCTTAAGACTTGACGATGGTTACATCGCCTCACAATCTAAATGTTCCCATCGGGTACTATATAATGCATCATTATTTTTTATAAGAATAAATAAACCTGATATTCTTTCGGTTTAAGGCATGCTTAGTTTTTATAGAGGTGAGGATAGCCATTTCACACACTGAACCCTCTTCTTTTAATCAGGCTTGGGTCTGGCAGTGAATGTAGTACTACAAACTGTATGTTGAACTACAGTCCCTAGTATTACTAGAGGCCTAGCAGTACCACAGCTTAGCTGGAATCCAATGGTCAGTCACCTCATTTGGAATATGCAGAGCAGTATTCTTCCCTCCCTCTCCCCCACAGAAGGTTAAAATACAGTATAGAAAATTATACATTATTATCTTATTAATATTGAATCACAAAAAAAAAATTAAATTAAAAACGTATGAAGCAAAAATAATAAAATATTTAAAATAAAAATGTATAATTAAAATTATACATAAGGCAATTGCCTCTTGTACATAATATCTTACGTATTATATGTCTCATATCTTACACACCTCACTGCACCTTTGTTATTGGACCTTATTTATGGTTTACGGCTACAATACTAATATTTACAATGGTGCATTCCATTCATTCCTTCAATATATTTAAAAGTGTTTGAACTCGCCAGGATTGTCCTACTTATTTTGACAATTAATATTCTCCCCTTCAAACAACTCATTAAGTTTGGTGAGTTAAATCTCATAGTCGATAACTGTTCAAATTAGTCTCAACTCATGTCTGTGGATTAGTTATTAGAGTAGTGACTTAAGTAGCCAGATGTCACAGGTCTGATTTCTCACTGGTTTAATACATTTTTCTTTCATACTAAAAAAGATAACAAAAATAATGAATATATTAATTATGTTTGTGTATTCTTTTCACCGATTAATAAAATAGTGTCTACGCCTAGTAAAAGTCTCCTACTTAATGCTGTAAATCTAGACTTTTAATAGCCACCTCTTCAAACCACTGATGCAAGGTTGCAAGTAATGAGAATACGGGGGGGGGGGGGGGTTACAAGAAAAAAATTAATCATATTATGCATCATTTGTGTTTCCAGATTGTTGGTTGAGTGCTAATTTTGAAAGTCAAGAGATCCAGGTTAAAATCCAAGCAAATTTAATAAATGCTTACCATATAAAAAAAAATAAAATAAGAATTATATAAAATAAAATAATAATATGAAAAAAAAATAATCCAAATAGTAGTGTTTACTGAAAATGAGTTCTGCCATTATATAGGTAAAATAAAGAGTGAATTGTTTGTTTTCAATAAATAACAAATAAAAGAATTTCATAAAACTTTGAATATTCATAGAACGTTTGATAAAGGTTTGGTTTGAGTATAAATTAGCTCAATATACATCATTGAACCAATATTTTTGATATGCCCCAAATCAGCTAAAGTTAGTCCTTAATTGAATATTTATATTACTTATACTCCCATTATTTACTTCTTGAAAAGAAAGGATATCCTATTCTTACAGTTTATTCCAAGAGCAACAGACATATAAATATATAATTGTTTATATCATGATACCCCATAATAATATAAGTAAAACCTTACCATTGCTAAACATTTATTTTGATTTACAGATCATGGCTTTATGTATATATATTCTCAGGAAATACCATGAGGACAATTTTGAAAAATGAAACAGTTTTTGCTCAATCCCAAAACAAATATGAGTTCCTTAAATGAGCTAGGTACAAACCAATTTCATGATAGCACTGATTAAATTCCAGGAGGAATATAATCTAATTATTCATATAAAGATGAATAGCTAATTAACTAAATGAAAAACAGGACATTGCTGAACAACTATTCACCACACCAATCAGCTTGAATAGTGTCCTTGGATCAAAACTACTTGCCACATATATTCATGACAGCACCTACCAGAAGACTTTACAATTAAGGCTGTTGGTCCAAGCAGTCAGGCAGAGTACACATTCCAATTGCCGTTTAATACAAGAAGAGACCATCGATTTATTTAATGGAACATAGGAAAGAACAAAAGACAGGAAACATCACAGGAAAAAGAAATGAAGCTGGTCTTCGTAAATCAAAATATAGAAATAAAAAATAATAGATTTTATAGCGGAACATGATAAAAAACCAATTCAAAATATGATGAAAAACTAACTCATCCTTATACAAATCAAGAAGAGTTTATCATGTTGTATGTGGTAACATTTTTTAAATATCAGTTTGGGGGAAATAGATTGTAATTGAGGCTACATATTTTTTTAAAATGAACTTTACAGTGACTTTGGGACCTAGACTAGATCTAATAGAGAAATTTTTCATAAGAGCTCGATGCTGTTGATTGATATGTTGACCGCAATCATTTTAAACCACAGTAGCAGCCCTGATCTTGAAAACTTATCAAAGGAAATTTTCACAAAACATGAGAGAGAGCATTGCTGAAGGAAGATTCATCATGAAATCATGCCCTACATAAGTGTACACTCACTAGAAAAAGTATCAAATTTTACTTATTCTCAAGAAAGATGATGAAATGGACTGAGAAGGTATACT
This sequence comes from Riptortus pedestris, assembly GCA_019009955.1. Classification (NCBI taxonomy): domain Eukaryota; kingdom Metazoa; phylum Arthropoda; class Insecta; order Hemiptera; family Alydidae; genus Riptortus; species Riptortus pedestris. Next base: position 89,376,467 of record CM032228.1, read on the forward strand.
TTCAGCTAATACCTTTATATGCAAAGCATCAACGAATCGAGCTTAGTCAAACACTTCAATACTTATAAGCTTAGCGAGAGGTTTCAATACAAATTAAGTTCTGACATCAGCCAGTAACAAGCGTTCTGAAACATTTTTCATTGACTGCCTAGTTACACAATGTTAATTAAATCCTGGCCAAATCTAAGGAATATACATACTCTTTATATTAAGCTGTGCTTAATTGAATAACTTGACTACTTAGGGATTAGGGATGAATTGCAGGCCTCATAGTCCTCCTATATCTCCTATATTTTATCAATTTGGCAGATATTCTCCTATATTTTCATGCCAACTCCTATATCTCCTATATATATATTTTTTTAAAATTTGTTACATGCTATGCAAAAATGCATAACTCCACAAAACATAACTAAATACTTGCCTTTAGTGATAGTAAAATTGCCCAATCTTATTCTATGAGTCCTGCGAAAATTGGATATGAAATAAGTCACGGCCTTGGACCATACTTCCATGATGAAGTAATTTCTTCTGTAATTAGAAGTGATAACTTCTTTTCTCTGTCTTTCGATGAGACAACAATTGATAATGGAAAGAAGCAACTGGATATACATATAAGTTTTTGGAATGAAGACCGTAATCAAATCGTTAATAATTTCCTGCGTGCTTTTGAACTGGGCCATGCTACAGCAGATATTTTAAAAGCCAAAATATTTTGGCTCTTACACTTGATAAATTACCAGTTAAGAAATTGTTAGCCATAAGCTCTGATGGCCCACCTGTTAATCGAAAATGTCTTGATGAAATTGACAAAGAACTTCATGATAGAGATTGTCTGCCTCTTATCAGAGTAGGTTCTTGTAACCTGCATATAGTGCACAATTCTTTTAAGCATGCTATGACTCATGAAGCAAACCACTGGAATATTGAAGATTTTTTGGATGCTGCATTTAAATTTCTGCATAAATATCCATTGCTTCAAGAAGATTTCCAAGGTGTTCAAATCGAAGTCGGCATTAAGCAAGAAATGATAATGAGATTTGTGAGTAATAGGTGGCTGACACTGATACCAGTCATCACTAGGATTATCAACCAATGGGGAGCTTTAAAAGAATATTTCTTGAAAATCATACCAGAAAGCAAAATCAAGAGCCAGTTGCAATCCCACTCATATCAATTCTTAAGATCTGTTCTTAATGATTCTTCTACTTTAACTCGTTCACATTTTCTGAAATCAGTAGGTGAAAGCTTCAAAAGTTTTTTAAAAATTATGCAAGTAGAAGAACCATTGATTCATATTCTTTATGATGAGCTTTGCAAGTTAATTAAAAGTCTATTAACAAGAGTTGTAAAGCCTGAGAAAATGCAAGAGAAATCTATATCCAAACTGCTGTTTTCTCTCGACTTGAAAAATTCTGATAATATGTTGCAAGGGGAAAAGATATCTGCTGGTGTTCTTGCAAAAAAAAAAAAGAAGCACAGAAGCTTAAAGAAAATGATAGGAAATATTTTTATTCAGAAGCAAAAAAATTCATTATTGCTGTCATCGATTACTTATTAAAACACCTTCCTTTAAATAATGAATTGCTAAAAAATATACATTTTTTACATCTGTTTGTCAAGCGTGAACAACGTTCATTACAATGTGTAACAAAAGTTGCTGAACAGATGCCTTCTGTAATTAAGAGAGAGGATGTTGATAAAGTATGTGAAGAATGGAAAATTTATATGAATGAGGAAACATAATGATTTAGTGAATATAGAGAATCCCTCAGGTTGCTCCAAACGAATTGATTATTACTGGTGTACTATTCTACAACGGAAAAACAATTTTGGCAGTATCAAATATCCGTACCTCAAAACTTATTAAAGCAGTATTGAGCATATATCATGGTCAGGCTGATGTTGAACGCGGTTTTTCTGTAAATCGTCGATATGTGACAACTTCTCGTGCTTCTTTGAATGAAAAGACAATTAACAGTCTTCGTACAGTTGAAGCAGAAATCAGAAGCAGAGGTGGTGATATAATGAAAATTCCAGTCTCTCCCAAGATGTTAAAATCTTTTAGAGAAGCCCACAAGGTGTATAAAGATTATTTAGAAGAAATTAAAAAGGAGGGAGAAGAAGGAGAGGCTTTAAAGTATAAGAGAGAATGTGATGATGAATTGAAAACTTTAGAAGTAAAAAAAAAAACATTTACAAAAAGCAGTGGATTCTAGCCATTCTTTAATTGGCGAAGCTAATACGAGACTCTCAAGAGCAGTTCAAAATAATAATATGACAGAAGTTTGCTCTGCACAAGCCCTTCTACAGTCAGGGCATAAAATGCTTACTGAAAAGGGAGAAGAACTAAAAAAAGTTGAAGTGCAACTTAATATGTTAATAAAAAAAAATTAGAAAATAGGAATTATTTCTTTTCATCATCTGTAATATTGGCATATGTTTTTTTCAGCAAACATGTAGTACATTATTAAAGTTCTGTTTATGAATGTTTTTTATTTATTAAATATTGATGTTTTTACTGACACCTTTAACTTATTTTTAATGAGTCAAAATATACTTTTTTATTACTATGTTATTACTGTGTTTTTATTAACTCATTTTTCTTGTATGTCTATTTGAGTGGAATCTTGTAATTGATTTTAAAGTAACTTCCCGATAGAGACTTGAAACTTTGAACATAGCTTAGAATTTGACATTGTGACCCAATTGAAAATGGTGTGTGTGGCATTTGTAGGTTTTTTACAGGGCTATACAAAATAATTCAAATACATTACTGTCAATGGGCTTCAACTTTTTAGTTTGTTCTAAAAACATAGTACATTAAGTTTTTTTATACTTAGGCTTGATTTCTTTTCTTTCAATGAATTTACTTTGTATTATTTAATAATGTAACTTTCTAACTTAGGTATAACACTGTAAAGTTTTTGAATTCTGTTTATGGTTCCATGTGACAAATTTGTAAGATAATGAGATTTATTTCATATACTGATTGGAAACTGCTTTAAAAATATATATATTCAGGTTTCTCCAACAAACTAGTATCCTATATTTTTTTTCGAAATTCCTATATTTTTTCTTTTTAAATCCTATATTTTTTTCTTCCATTGCTATGACCCCTGGAATTGGTTCTTACTGGTTGAAGAGTTAAAACATTGTTTTTAGACCTAATCAAGAAGGGTAAAAATATACTTTACATTTATAAATTAGAGACATTTATTTTTTAGTTTTTGCAATTCAAATGGACCAAAGGCTTCATTAATTTATATCTTACTTTTTTTTTTTTTCAGGGAACTAAATGTTATACCTGGCGAATGGGTGAATGAAATAATCGAAGCAAATAAAGCAAGAGAAAACACTATTAATGCAGAAAACATAAAACGAAGTATCCAAAGGTCATGGACATTTTCTGGTAATAAAAAGTCTTTAATTACCCAATTAAGTAATAAACCTAAATAACATTCTCAATTTGTTTCTTATTGCTTTTCAAGTAAGATGAACCTATTACTGTTTTCTGTAGTGCTTTATAGGATGTCAAACCTAAAAAAAATTATATTTTTATTATCTTATATGGTTCTCTTAAAATCTAGTAAACTTATCAATACCCTGTTCTTTTGAGGCAAACTTGTTTTTAAAACATTTGTCTCAAGGCCTTAGGATTGTAAACACTCATTTGTATAAAAATAAAGTTGGCTTAAGCTGCTCCCCAACTTTAATAACAGAAGTACATTCATAGAAAAAAAAATACCTTGATGGAAAGATAAGAAGGCTAAAGGAAGCTTATTTCTTTTTTTTTGTGCATATAAATGAAATATTTATTTGTACTTCAGGTCTCCCTTGTCCAAAAAGAGATTGGTACAAAAACAAATATATATATATATATATATATATATATATATATATATATATAAAATTTTTGAGATTACAATACTAATTCCAGAAGACCAGTTAGGTTTAAGCACCTTGGACAACACATTTTCGTTTGTTATATCTTTAAGGATAAAAAGATGGGGAAAGATAATTCATAATCATGCATAGTATTGTGTATTCAGAACCACATAAGAATAAAAGTTTCTTCCACTAAAAGCGGTCCAAAGCACAGCTACGACAGTTATAATATTATATAAATAATAACCATTATAAAACTCTTTTTGTAGAAAGTAAACTTAATATTCATAGTTGCATATATTAGGTTTAGTAAAGTATAACATATTGATGGAGCAGTGTTAATAAACACCAGAAATAACTTCGTGCACATCCAGAGCACTTTCACTCCCCAGTGATCATCCTTTTAAATCATACATTTATGATAATTAAACCAATTCACATTTCTGTGAATAACACTACATTATTGAAAGTATAATCATCAAATCACATGTAAGCATAAACCAATGTGAGGTCAGGAAGGGTGGGGCAGAAATGGTTATAACTTAATCTATTCATTTCCTCTCCACAACAATTCTTACTTTCAGCTGCAACAAATGTTGATGCACACTGGAACTGAAGAAATATGATTGACTCAAGGCTCTTTCATTCAAAATAAATATTAAGTCCTTGGATGATCTGATGGACAAATTCTCTAAGAACTGTCTAAGCATGTGAATTGAGTGGAGAATAAACTAGAAGTAAGACCCTGACTACAAGATAATTTGTTCTCTAGGACGGAGTCAAACATATATTACATGGAGAATAAACATTAATAAATGAGGACTAGTTAGCCAGCTAAGAATCACTAATTCTGTTATACACGACATCAGAATCAACAGGAAAATATAAACAATATGAGATAACTATTATTTTGATATTTTTTTTATTGTTATAATTTTTATTTTATAATGGATATACTTTATTTTAAATGTATAATTTAATTTGCTACTCAGAGTACACAGGGTGGATTTATTAATGAAGATATCTAAGTTCTACTGAAATTATATGTACAATATATATATTCACTAGGTGTCCCAAGTTTCCTTGCCACCCCATTAAAATCGTCAATTCTATTAATAAAAGGCTGAGACTGGGTGTGTCATAATTGTGACCCCTGAAGAATCTTTCCGGTCCATATTCAAACTTGTAACTGTCTCCAGTGACCATAACTTTGGAATTTACAATGGAACATCATACTTTTTATGACGGATTCTTGTAGAAAATCAAATTTTAAAACGAGTTTATACCTGTGAATTTTTCGAATTGAAGCATCATTTAGCCTTAAAATGCACTAATCTTTATTTCAGAAACAGCACATTTTATTGAAAAATTCTGCGACTTAAAATTTATAACAAAATTATCTTTGAATTAAGTTTATTGGAAAATAAATGGATTCTGAAATAACGAAATAATGCAAAAGTATTCTTGAACGAATCTGAAAAATGCGAACAAAAAATCCCTTATGCCACTGTGTATTTCTGCTACTGAAACTGAATTTATCACCAATCTATTTTATTTTTCGTGTCTTCAATATTCTGCAACCTCTTCTGATAGAGATGTCTTTGACCCTCCCCCATAGAAAGTGTCATTTCTTTGCATCAGGTATATGTCTTCTATATAATTTAGAAACTCTTCTTTTAGGAAGCGGTTGAAGACTGTACCATTTAATGTTTTATCAAAAACATTTTGGCCGATGATTCTTCCCTGGAAGAGACTGCACCATTTTCTTTTCCCCATGAAACTGTGCAGGTGGAAAATGTATACCTTTGGAAAATAATTATTTTACAATAAATTAATTCTAAGAACGTTTTTTAAGTTGATGTTTTGTAAAGTAACCATTTTTTGTATTCATTCAAGAATACCCTTACGTTACTTCGTTTTAAATACTATATATATATATATATATATATATATATATATATATATATATATATATATATATATATATATTAGAATCCATTCCCATAGAATTGTTTCAAAGATAATTTTGTTAGCTAAATTTTGAAGCCGCAGCATTTTTCAATAAATGTGCTGTTTCTGAAATAAAGATTAGTGCATTTTAAGGCTAAATGATGCTTCAATTCGAAAAATTCACAGGTATAAACTCGTTTTAAAATTTGATTTTCTACAAGAATCCGTCATAAAAAGTATGATGTTCCATTGTAAATTCCAAAGTTATGGTCACTGGAGAAGGTTACAAGTTTGAATATGGACCGGAAAGATTCTTCAGGGGTCACAATTATGACACACCCAGTCTCAGCCTTTTATTAATAGAATTGACGATTTTAATGGGGTGGCAAGGAAACTTGGGACACCTAGTGAATATATATATTGTACATATAATTTCAGTAGAACTTAGATATCTTCATTAATAAATCCACCCTGTGTACTCTGAGTAGCAAATTAAATTATACATTTAAAATAAAGTATATCCATTATAAAATAAAAATTATAACAATAAAAAAAATATCAAAATAATAGTTATCTTTCAAAATCCATAATTAACTTGCGACTTCTTTTTCCAATGGTACAAATAAAGTAGTTAATGTTACTGTTTAGTTTATTAATTGAGTATGTGTGGCACGATATTTTCAGGCAAATAATTTGAAAGATTTAGTTGTTGTTTTTTAAAGCTATTATACAATTGAGCAGATGGTGAGAAAAGATAAGAGATGGTGGGGAAAGATAGAACATAGATTGAATCTGTTGGTTGGAGTTGCAGATGGGACATATTTCTCTACTATCTACATATTGTTTATATTTTCCTGTTGATTCTGATGTCGTGTATAACAGAATTAGTGATTCTTAGCTGGCTAACTAGTCCTCATTTATTAATGTTTATTCTCCATGTAATATATGTTTGACTCCGTCCTAGAGAACAAATTATCTTGTAGTCAGGGTCTTACTTCTAGTTTATTCTCCACTCAATTCACATGCTTAGACAGTTCTTAGAGAATTTGTCCATCAGATCATCCAAGGACTTAATATTTATTTTGAATGAAAGAGTCTTGAGTCAATCATATTTCTTCAGTTCCAGTGTGCATCAACATTTGTTGCAGCTGAAAGTAAAAATTGTGGAGAGGAAATGAATAGATTAAGTTATAACCATTTCTGCCCCACCCTTCCTGACCTCACAGTGGTTTATGCTGAAAGTAAAAAGTCCGTCACGCAGGGGCTGCGTAAACTAAGCAGATTTCCCACGTGAAGTTTTACAGTAGGGAAATTTCAGAGGGAGTCGAACAGTTACGGTAACGCCCCGAACTAGCTCTTGTCGGAAACTCACGACTAGACCCGAAGTTAGCCGATCTCATCTCAGAAGCTGAAAACAGAAAAATGCAAATATCTCGGTTAGTATTGAAGATACAGAATAAATGTATATAACATTATTTATAGTAAATGTAATTTGCAATACGATTGATTCTATATAATATTTCGATCTGACGTATAGTAACGGAGATATTTCGAATTTTCGAAAATCCTCCCCTCTAAACCCCCTCTCCTACTGGTCCGATTTCAGCCATTAACGAACTTGATCTTTATTTTTACATAAAACGTTTAAATATCGAGTTTGGTTACGATCAAACGAAAATTGCGACCGCTAGAGCGTTAACAGACAAATATATATATATATATATATATATATATATATATATATATATATATATATATATATATATATATATATATATAATTTTGAACGGACCTCATTTTCGTCATCTCCTGGATAGGATCGATGGACATTTGAAGAAATTTTTCGAAACTCGCGTCATGAGTACGACCTCAATAGCTAAAATTGTTGTGGAGAGGGAATGAATAGATTAAGTTATAACCATTTCTGCCCCACCCTTCCTGACCTTACATTGGTTTATGTTTACATGTGATTTGATGATTATACTTTCAATAATGTAGTGTTATTCACAGAAATGTGAATTGGTTTAATTATCATAAATGAATGATTTAAAAGGATGATCACTGGGAAGTGAAAGTGCTCTGGATGTGCACGAAGTTATTTCTGGTGTTTATTAACACTGCTCCATCAATATGTTATACTTTACTAAACCTAATATATGCAACTATGAATATTAAGTTTACTTTCTACAAAAAGAGTTTTTTTAATAATGGTTATTATGTATATAATATTATAACTGTCGTAGCTGTGCTTTGGACCGCTTTTAGTGGAAGAAACTTTTATTCTTATGTGGTTCTGAATACACAATACTATGCATGATTATGAATTATCTTTCCCCATCTTTTTATCCTTAAAGATATAACAAACGAAAATGTATTGTCCAAGGTGCTTAAACCAAACTGGTCTTCTGGAATTAGTATTGTAATCTCAAAAATGTTCAGTTTTTAAAAGAATTATATATTTTGTCCCTCCCTGAACCCATTTTTTCTAGTTTCAGCATGATGACTGTATGTACACATGTATCTTGAATAACTCAATAACAGCTAGTCGTAGAATGACCAAATTTCATATTTGGGATTTGTGTAACCTCTAGTGGTGCACTTTCTCTTATGATTTAAATCAACTTAGGAGGAGGGCAGCCATAGAGTTGGGGAGGGGGAAACATTTCAAATTTCTCTGTACTTATTGGAGGTGCTAAAAATTTGTTTAGGACCATTTTTGTTTATCATTAAAAGGTTTATAAATGATTTTCCAGGACATTTTTTGATCTGATGCATTGGAACGGAGATATGGTGTATCACTTTCAGATGAAAAGACTCTTAAACAAAAGTACAGCCATAAATTTTGTTTATTTAATTTAATAGGAGTACACAGTAGTCATGTGGTGCCCACATCAGAGTTTTTCAGAATCTATTTCATTATTACTGTTTCCAAGACTCAGGTATTTTTTCTTCCTGGAATATTAAATTGAAAATATTTAATTAATAACGAGTACATACGGAGTCATATAGTTATAAAATTCATTGCTTATCCCATCAAATCCCACAGCTTTCTTCGCTGTAGCTTGCTTAATGTTCAGATGTGTTAAAAATAGGGTTCTCTATCTAACTAGGAAATTAGAGAGGAGATTCTCAAGTGGGGTGCAATGTAGGAAACAGGCTAAGAGGGGTGCTAAGTTGGGACAATGAAATGTTGGCTCCTTACTTGGATGCGAGTGGTGTTTGAGGAAAAATAGTGAAAAGGCCTAGGCTGATTTTTGCAATTAAAATTTGTCTATGGGGAGCATAATTTATACTTGTATTTATTCTATCCTATTTTTTTTTTTTTTACAAATATAATCTTATTTATTAAATTATATCTATATCTGCCTATACGTGTCCATTTTCTTCAGGCTTAATGATCTGTATTTGATTTTTAATAATACTATTTTTGACTTTTCTAAATTTTTTCAGAAACCTCACCATCTCCATGGTCTTATTTGCGAGGATCACCTGAAATGAGAGCTTATAGTAGTCTTCCTAGAGATTCTGATTCCATGCCTGCATTCATCCCACGAAAAACTCCACCTCCTTCACTTCAACCATCTCCAGAAGTAGATAAAAAAATCTCATCACCTGGGGCAGTATTCAGAAAAGTTCATCTTAGGATAGATACTAGAAACTTACCTCCAGGTAAACTTACATACATTCATGTATATATATCTGTGAATAATGTCAGTTTTGACTAGGCTAAAAGAAAAAAAAACAAGGCAACCACGAATATGGAAATCAAATCGACTTAGACAACCATGATTGATTCATGTACTATAATATCAATATCAGCCCTCCTTTGTGAGCTGAATTAGTGTAGAAATATTGTAAGCTAATAGTTTAGCTGCAGGGAGAGATAATTCAGTTGACTTCCATTTTTTTTTTGTTTTATAACATTCTTTTTAGTGCATTTTAAGTCAAGAATTAGTAAATAAATTTTTCTTTAAAATCTTGACCTCAATGCATCATGGCTTCTAATACCATCTTTTCAGTGGCATTAATCTTCACTCAGTTAAAGGCATTAGGACTAGGGTCTGCTCTAAACTAACAAAATAAAGATATAAAGATCAAATCAGAAGTCTAAGAAATAAAGGGAGGGGGTGACTGGAGGGGTCCTGTTGGATGGATCAGAGGTTATTATAAATGAATTAAAGGCATATGAAACACATGCCACTGCCAGCTAATTGCTGTTAATATACAACTCACAAATCCTACATAAATCAAAGAAATGAAAACAGAAGTCTAAGAAATAAGACAAATTTTGTCAAGCAGGGCAGTGTAAAACAAAACATATATGTTTTGATAGAATTCATCCAAAACAGGAGTAAATACAAATAAAAAGTACGTTCAAATATAATTTAGAAACCCAACACTTCCCCTAATATTAGATATGAACATTACTAATAGAAGGAACATACATTGTGACAAAACTAAATTAAATTCCTTTGCCTCAAGAGCTTTAATTCATTTAATTAATGTTTCTTTCTAAGGATTCCAAGTCTCCAATGGTTCAGTAGACTCAGTTTGCTGTTATGATAGTTTCATTGTCGAGTTTTTGTACTCACAAGTTCTCTTGGGGAATTATTCTTATTTTGAGATTTTTTTTTTAGCTTAAAAATATTACCACTTCCTCTTTATGCAGTAATTTTCTTCCATTCTTCAATCTTGATAGGTGCAGTGGGGCACTGGATTTGAACATGGCTATGACTTAGCAGATGGAGCTGAGGAGCTTATTGACTTTTTTCAGTTTGCTATGACTTCATACCTTCTAGGATTTCTCCTTTTTAGAAGTTTGTTCTTAAATCTATTTAATTCTAGCAAAAAAAACTGCCCAATAGGTCTTTTGGATATACTTTTCCATTATAAATGTGATTCTACGCCTAAATTTTCAGGGGATAGCATTTTAGCTATCTTTTTACAATGACTAGAACCTTCCGAACTAGTGAATATATTATATTCATCGAATCCGTTTCATTTTTTTTTTTATTTTTTATTATATTCATTGAATTCGTTTCATTTTTTTTTAATGATTTTATTTATTCATTCATGACAATTTGCCTTCTTTTTCATTGAGGGCCATTTATGCTTTTTTGTTGAGAGAAAGTCATCAATTTCAGTTTAAAAATGAAGGTAATCAGGATCTCTTTTTAATTTATGATTGTAAGAACTTCTCCTTAAACCTACACTGCTTTTCCTTAAATCTTCTTTGAAGCCTAACAAAAGCGGATCCTTGTCCATTTCTTCAAAAGGTTCTTTTTGTTCTTTTGGTAGATATTCTGGCACGGGTACTTAAACAATCACCATGTTATAGACAGAAGACTTTTCCCCAACAGGCAGAGTATTAGTAGTCACTTTTTGTATTATAGCATTATTCAAAAAAATTACTCCTCTTCCCTTGCCATACTGATTAAGCTGAATCCTTTGGTTTTATAACAATACCCAAAGAAAATTCATTTTTCTTTTTCCTTCTTTCCTGGGTTATTTAAAAAACAGCTTCACGTCTGATTCTTAAGTAGTCAATATGTGGTTTCCTATTGAACCAGGCCTCAAATGGTGTCATATTCTTCAAGGGCTACCTGGGAGATCTACTTTAATACTAAGCTCTTTAGCACAAAATTATTATAGGAAGACAGGTATGTTTTTGAGCTACACACACTTTACTAGTTGAGTCAATAATATCAAAGCTTAGCCAAATTCTGTAATAAACTCATGATCTTCCTTTTAATATGACCTTGTAGGTGCCATAGATCTTTCGGAGTAGTTTCTGCAAAACATCACTCACCAACTCTATTAATGCCATGATAAATAAGATCAAAGAGATGGCATCTTCGTCTTTTAGCAGATTTCCCTTAAGGGAAATCAGCTATTGAGGTCGTACTCATGACGCGATTTTCCAAAATTTTCTTCAAATGTCCATCGATACTACCCAGGAGATGACGAAAATTAAGTCCATTCAAAATTATATATATATATATATATTTGTCTGTTAACGCTCTAGCAGTCGCAATTTTTGTTTGATCATTACCAAACTCAATATTTAAACGCTTTATGCAAAAAGACAGATCAAGTTCATTAATGGCTGAAATCGGGCCAATGGGAGGGGGGTTTAGAGGGGATTTTTGAAAATTCGAAACATCTCCGTTACCATACGTCGGATCAAAAAATTGTATAGAACCAATCTTATTGTAAATTAAATTTACTATAAATATTGTTCTATACATTTATTCTTGAATATTAACCGAGATATTTGCATTTTTATTAAATTTGGGCCGATAACGGACGACTGAATTTCCCGCCAAAAGCTAGTTCGGCCCTTTGCCGTAACTGTTCGATTCTCATATGGAGATTTCTCTATTGTATAACTTCACGTGGGAAATCTGCTTAGTTTACGCAGCCCCTGTGTGACAGACTTTTTTTTCACCTGCTTGATACAATGGTAATAAATTCATAGATACTTTACCAAAGAATTTTTTTTGAAAAAGTATCAGCAGATATGCCCATGAACCAAAAGAGGTTTAGATCTAAGCTAGACAAACTCTACAACAGGCATGTCAGGAGCCAAGGTTGCTTGGAATACCAAGCAGCTTGGAGCCGACAGAGAACAAGAGAATAGAACCTGAGGGATCTTTGCTATCACCAAAAGTTCTTTTTCGTATTACTCTTTCCTGAGTCCTATATTTACACAGAATTAAATTTAATGTTTTCTGTTTGGGTGGGTTTACTATGATGGCTATCCCTCTTTCAGTTTGTCCTCAATGGCTGTCGAGAGTATTATTCAATTATGAATATTGATTCTCACCAATGGATTTTAAGTCCTGTAATAGTTTTTCTTTAATTTCACCATCAGTAATCCCTCCTCTTCAACTTTCAACCTAATTATCATAGGCTTATTAGTCATACAAGAACTTTCAATAAAAACAAATCATCTTGATATGCTTATTGTATTTTTCTGCATTTTGCAGCAATGCACCAATTACATTCATACAGTTTTATTTTTCCAAAAATTAATAATTTGGGCATAATCTTGGTTGATAGAAACATGAAAAGTTTCTAGTCTTTAAAAAAACCAAGAAGAAGTAGAACAAAGGAATATAATTTAATTAGGCGAGTTAATTTTGGAGCTTAATTGAAATAAACTAATTAACACACTATCTTATAAAAATCTTTGCTCAACAGCCTACAAAGGGCTCTGGTGAGGAGTCAAATGGCCAAGCTGGTGTTGCTTGCCGGATTTAGTTTGGAATAAGAGACCAATGTTTACTGTTTTTTTTATTCAATCATTATATTTGGCTTAACTTTTAAACAAGATTTGAAGCATATTTGATCTGTTATCATTTATTAACATCCAGTTTAAGCTACAAAGGCTAATTAGAATGGATTAATTATAGGTTACAACCCCTTTTAGGCCAGTGTGGGCCTAAGAATTTTATTAAATGAGTTCACCAGTAAATAAATTCCAATTGCCCAGGTGAGAATCAAAATAACGACCCAAGGTTTAACAAGTGAAAATGAGACCAACACCTTAACTCAAATGATTAACCTGAGCCCCGAAGTGTATTTGATGTACTTATCGGGAGGTCACCCATTTAAAGACAATTATTAAATCACATTAAAAGAAAAACAATTTATTATTTAAAATAACACTTCTAAATTTATTTTAATGACAAAATGTAACTATAAATTAGAGTTAGCCCCGAAACTGGACAATGTTGAGGAGTAACTGCATAAATTGTGTAATAATAAATTGTCACCAAGTGGTGTTAATAAACAATCACTCATTTTCTGATAACAAAGGAAACAAAATGACTAAGATAGATAACCTGGTCAAGTATGAACTGCCATGTACACCATCACTATATAATAGCGATAAGCGGTTTTGAACCAGTAAATACTTTATCAATAAACAATGAGTGGCCTACCATTAACCATTTTGTCATTTATAAATTCTAAAAGTGTTACTTTAAATACTAAAGTGATTATCTATTAATTATGATTTAATAATTTTCTTTAAATGCTTGGCCTCCCATTAACCGATAAGTACCACTTGATTACAGATAAGTTAATAAGACCCTGAAGGCTAATGATTTTCCATGTTCTACAAATTTGTGTAGCCAAAATTTCCTAGTTTTTTTTTTTTTTTTTTCTTTTTAGAAGTTTACTTCTATAACTGAATTAATTTGAATGCACTATTAGTTATAAGAACAAATTATTCTGAGTATGGGGGAATTATTTTTTACTTTAATCTCACAACGTTAACGTTAATACATTTGTTATGATCTTGTTTTTATGTTGATCAGTACAAGTGAGGAGCATGTACACGAAATAGAGGACTTGTGCTAGGTTGGATTTGTGCATTGCAAGGCCTCAATAATTTTGTTCATAATAATCATGGTTTTAGTGCTTATAATAATTAGGAATTTTCTGGAAGAAAACCTCAAAGATCTTTATAGCTGAAAGAGCTGTTGAAGAGAGTTGTTTGCTCCTCAACATAATGGTGGTAGGAGATAATCCCAATCTTATTTATTACTATTTCTTAAAGAATTGTTCCATAACAAATTAAAGGCGGGTTTATAATTTCAGGCTAAGCCCCTATTAAAGAATAGGTAAACTAGTTTCATCCAACTTTCAAACCTTTAGGCAGAAAATAAATAAATAGTAAAATTGATAGTAAAACATAGTGCTTTTGGTCTTTAATAAAACATGTTTTTTAAATTTTAAAACAGGTTTTTTAAACATGGTTTTTAAAAAATGTTGTTGGATGTTTCTATTGGGGCTGTACTTCAAGAATAATAAAATAGTGAATTCAGCAGTCATCTCATCTACAACCAAATCATTTGCTCATTTCAATTTCTAAGAGTATAGACAAAGTGCTCTGTGTTAGAAAGTTTGAAGAATGTGAAATAGTTTAATTGGCAAAAATAAAATACAATAAGAAGGAATTTCAAATTTATGTTTTAATCATGGTTGGTAATTTATTTAATAAACTTTCGTCTGTGAGAGATTTTCAATTAGCATTATGTTTCTAATAATCAGAGCCAAATTTCTTTTGAAAATACACTGGATTGCAGGGAGTTTTAAAGTGATTAAAGTTTAACATTTTACAGTCATTATAATATAATGATAATGATTAATTGAGAATTATTTTTTGTATTCACTTTTCATGTTTCAAAAAATGAATCCTAAATTGTGTTTTTTAAAAAAATCTTAATATGCTTTATTTTAACTTAATCCTAAAAACATTTCATTGTTGTTTAAATAATGCCCTTTTTTAATAATTACCTTGTTGAAATAGGATAAATATAAGAAAGAAAAAACCAAAAAACAAAATCTAAAAGATAAGTCAAGACCCTCTATTTTACTGTTTTGTTTTACCCTACTTGCTTGGATACAACTATATCCTCATTAGTGTTACACATTACATTAATAAGAGAAGATAATTAATACCTGTACTTATTAAAGATAATTGTGGCCTTCTGACTCTCATAAGCCTACTCTTCATATGCTTAATCTTCAGATTTTCTTTTTTTTTTTTTAATATATCCTACGATATAATGATGTCAAAATGCTAACATTCCCTTATCATTATTAAGAAGTGATTCAGTCTATTAAGACAATTAAACGTGGAATATTATAAATATGATTCTAACATAATTAAATGTTCATTGTAAGTGTTTTTACTCTCTATAGTAATTTACTTAATTTACTTTCATTTTACAGTTTTTTTAAAGCTAATAACTTAATAGTTATTTATGTATTCATAATTATAGTTATATGTATTATTCATTATTATATTGACAACTTTCTAATGTGTTCCATTATGAAACAATTTCAACAACTATAAATTATATTAATGTTATTAGTGCATTCCTTATGTTCAATGAATTAGTAATATGCTGTGAAGAAATTATAATATTCTAATTAAAATTAGAACCATACTGTTTTCATATTACTTTATTAATGATTATCATGATTTATTTTGGACCTAACAGAAATTATATAATAATTATTAGAATTAACAGTTCAATTTTATTATATACACACACACACACACACAAACATATATATATATATATATATATATATATATATATATATATATATATATATATATATAATATTTGGACATTCTTTGTTAAATCACAAACCCCTGTAATTCACCCTATTCATTGCAATATTAAAATAAATGAATTAAAAATAACTAAGTAAATAGAAATTTATTATTTTAAACAGTAAACAACTATCACACTATTTGTATAAATAAACTTACATTTGGACCTATTATAAAGAGAATAATATTAATATGTTATTTAATTACAAAATAATAATGTTTTGAACATTTTAAAATAAATATGTATGTTGATATGTCCACACTCTTGTACTTTAGTTCAGGAATGATTTAAATAAAAACCAAGAAATTTCCAATAAGAAATGATTTTTATAGTTCTATGTAAATTTATCACTAAATTATGAGCAAAATATATTTTATAACAGGTTCTATATACAATACTAAATTAAAATTTATTAATATACACAGTATTGTAGATGTTTACTTATGTTAAAAAATAAGTAAATAGTAATTTATTAAAAATTGATTTGTTTTTTTACTATCCATTTTTTTTAAATATATAAATAAAAGAATGACATTGTTTTTATCTGTTATAGGAGTGACCCCACCCCGAAGTCGAAGAAAATTGCAAAATTCTGAAAATGAGGATATACCAGATGCTATGACTCACTTCTTAGAATCAGGGAAGAACTTCACACCAGATTCAGATGATTACCGACTGGTGTTTATCAGTAGCAGCGACTCTTCGTCTCGAGAGGAGCTGCACTCTGACGATGGGAGCTCAACTTGTTCAGTTGTGGGGCATGGTCTCCTGGAGGATTGTGATTGGGACTACTTCGAGTGTTGGTCTCGGAGTGCGCCAGTAGATAGCGGCACCGCTCCGCCCGATCGGCTACACTCCGACAGTCAGCGTTCACGCTCCGCCCGGTGTGCTTCCTGTCCTCCTCATTCCCTCATACCCGTTCCTTTCCCAGTACCCGTACCTGTCTTCGTACCTGTACCTATCAACATAGGCCATGGAGCCATGAACACGGCTCGAAACACAAGTCTGAACAATCGCGATTTGCCCAACAGTGAAATTCTTCCGTTAGACGAGGTGCTATGTAACAAAGCGGTGTCACCAGTGTTAGTGCGCGATAGCGGTGCCGATAAAGAAGACAGTGTTGTGCTCAAGTTGTATAAAAGCTTGGATACGACTGATCATCTATCGTCGCCTGGACCGGAAGAGATCCTCCGCCTCACTGAGGAAAGGTTGAAGGATTTCACAGAGTGCCATGATGAAGATTCTGCTTCGTCGATATCTTCTGATGAAGATGCACCATCCACTCGAGTTTATCGTCTCCACAATGATGATGATGGCAGTGGTGATGATTCATCAACCGAATTCAAGCTGGCCACCACTCCACCAAAATCACTTTCCTCTTCTTCCGATTCTTCGGATACCGAAGGTGGCTTCACTAGAGTGCTCGTGATACAGGGCTCGGATTCTGGGAAATCTAGCCCAGATCCACTCTGTTCACCTGATTCGTCTGGTGAAACGCAAGAATCTCCACAAATAGAATCTCCTCTTCCTAATAAAACGCCTGATCCAGGAGGTAAGATTGATTATATGCCTCTTTCTGAAGAAGACGACGACTCTCCTGCCGAATCTGAGCAAAATAACCTGCGCTCGGGGAGCTCAAACTTATCTGATAACTCCGTAGAAAAAACAGAGCTGTCAAATGATAAGAGTGAATTAATGTTAACAATCCACTTATCCCCCGACTCTGAAACCTTATCAGAGTCGCAGGCTGATAAGATTGGGGAACCAGTATTCGCTGAAAATTCGCCCAGTGAAGTTATTAATAGTATTATAACTTTTTCACATGAGGAAGTTTTGCAAATTCTTTCGGAATTTATAGCAGCGGAAAGGAAATTCGATTTCATTATGGAACCAGATGACACAAAAATCAATCAGACAATTGTCGAAGATGAAACGACCATCTCCTGTGAAGCTTCAGTTGAAGATGATTCTTCTAAAACGAAAGTGGAAGAAACTAGGAGTAATACTTCTGACGAGTTTTCCGGGACGGAGAGCATGGAAATGCCTGTGGACGCGGTCGAGTGCGGGGGAGCGGAAGGGGGTCAAGAGGAGTCGAGAGGCGTAACAGTGGAAGAGGAGAGGCGGCGGGAGACGGGCCGGTATACCAGCCTCGTCATGATCACCTCAGAGCCGGAGCCGGCAGAGGGTTCCGCCCCCACTAGCCCCCCAACGACAACGGTCTGCCTTGAGGAGGGCCTTGCAGATGACGACTCTTGGGTCGAAGACCTTGATAGAGATGATCTTCCTACTACCACGGACTCATCAGAAGATGACTGCATTCCGGACAGAGCTTATCACAGAAGTGCTATTGACTTCACTCTTCATACTATTGCAGAAGAGAGTTGTGAGGAATCTGAAATTGAAGCTGAAAAAAATCATCCAACAGAGTTGGAAAAATATTTTGTTTATGGTCTGGGAGAAGGTCCACCGAGTATTGAAGAACATGAAATCGATACAATGTCAGAAACTAGTTCAATTTATAGTGAAGGGGTTGAATCAAGTGGGGATGTGGAAAACAAAACTTCAAATACTGATCCTGCTGAGCTTGCATCTTCAAGATTAGAAAAATACTTTTTGAGTGGTTTTATGGGTTTTAATAGGAGGGATTCGGATGGAAGTGTTGGCAGTGATAGTGAAGGTAGGCCTAGCCCAGAGCAGAGGCGAAAAAGATTAGTTCGTGCACGGGGAACTGGTAGGCAACATTCCTCCTCTCTAGATAACTTGGTCGACTGTGAACAACAAAATGAACAGCAAGCCGAAACTGAAGGCTCAAGCACTGAAACTGATTCACATGACGAGCAAAGTAATTCATTCGATAAAGGTGATGGTCAGTTCGATACAGTGAAGAGGACGAAGAAAAAAAAACGGTCCGTTCCTTCTGCTCCAACTGAATTGCTGGAAGCCCCTGAAAATGTTGACAGCAAAGAAGACTTATCCGAAGATGGTAAAAAGACTCCTCAACCAGAACTCATGCCTTCAGATTTGGTAAATAGCAGAAATAAACAACAAAGCCGAGATAGTGGTTTTGTAGGTAGTTGTGACGATCTTTTAAAAGAATCTCATAATTCCGCTGGAGAAACTTCAAAAACAGAAGAAGTGAAGAATGGTAAAGAATCAATTAAAAATGATGAGATTGCTGAAAATTCAGGGTCCATGCCTGCATTAAGTCGAAAAGATAGTTTTAATAATTGGAGCTCAGATGAAGAAACTAACCTCATGATGTCTAAAATGAGAGCATTTTTTAAAACAATGGTAGGCAATCAACCTAAAGGAACTAGCCCCGATTTAAAACCCAAAAACAAGCCCCCACAATTGGTTTATTTTGAAAATGAATTAACCAGACTAATGAAGACCGTGCCCGGGATACGAGATGAGCAGGTACGAGAAATAGTAGAATATTTAAGTAGTGAAGACACCTGGAGTGATTCATATGATTCTTCTGATTACACAAGTTCAGATTTAGAAACAGGTAACAAACGGTCAGCTCTTCAAGAAGAAATTTCTGCTAGCTGTCGTCAAATAATCAGTAATTTTGAAAGCAGTTCAGTTGAAGATCCCCTTTTTGAACCACCACAGGGAGGAAATAACGATTTAGTTCAACGATGGGTAGCTTCTTTTAACAAAATGGATGTTCCAAAACCGGAATCGACACAGAATTCTCCACCTCTTATTGAAAAAGTAATGCAACATATTGGGTCAAGGCTTTGGGCTCTTATGCACGAAGTCTCAGGGGGAGAGGGAAGTCCACGACGTCACAAGAGACTTACATCGAAATTGTCCACTACTTCGACTACCGAAGAAGAGGAGGAAGTGGAAGACTATACTCCTTTACCGAGATCTAAATCGCACGACCCTTTATTAGAGGAAGGTAGGCAAGAAGCGAGCGACAACGAACGATTTAGCTGGAGAGGAAGTTTCGAATCTGCTTTAATGGCTTCTGACTCGAGAACGAGGCTTGCTTCGGCTGGCGAGTTGGCAGCTAAAAGGCGATCCGCCGGTGATCTAATGTTCAAGAACAGCCGCGAACAGTTAGACCGCGTTAGGAGCTGTGGGAGTATTGGGGGGAGTGTAGAAGAGAAGATCTGGAGACAGGAGACGCGAAGGTTGTCTATAGGGGAGAGCGAAGAGGAAGACGCTGGCAGCCGTGCGACTCTCCCACGCAGCCTGCAAACTTCCTGTCCTGCCGCCACCAACTCTCTACCGCGGCTTCCTACATCACCTGGAGGGCCATCAATATACAAAGCTCATAGTGTTCATCAATTCGGAGTGAAATCTGCAAGGTACAGGCCACCAGGATATAGAAGCAGTCCAGTTGCCCCTCCTCCACGCAGAGATCGTCGCCGGAACGCATCTTCTTTGTCTCATGCTAACAATCCAGGTGAGTCATTATTATTTAACCCATATTATATGGAGTTTAAGATATGATTTTTTTTTCATTTATTTAAATTTAATCAGTCTAATAGTTTGTTATTGTTTTCACAACTAATTGAACACAATAATCATCTTTGGGAACTTGCTGTTTAGCTTCTATTTACCCTCGTATGCATGTTAATTCTACATCTATGAATGATCAAGGAGAGGGGATGCTAGGATGAGGGGATAGGAACGGATTTCTACTGGAATAAATAGGCACTGAAGATGTTGTAAGTCATCGAAAGTGCACGTTTTAGACGTTATTTATACTTATAGAACTAAATATGGACTATCGCCAGCTAGTGCAGACAGATTATAATTATTACTAAATAATACTTCCTAATATCCTCTAAAATCCAACTTTGTGTTAACAGAAATAATCTATTTAGTCTAAAATTATTCCTTAGAATTGAAATAAATTTTTCTGAAATTCCACGATTTAAAGCATTATTTTGAAAACTATTTTATTAGCTTAAAATATTTGTCAATGTGGTACTTCATCAGGATATAATTTGAGAGCTGTCAAGTCTGTTAAAAGCTATTAAAAAATAAACTTAAAACCTAAATAATATTTAGTGATAACGATACTATTGGTATCAGGTTGATTGTTTACCCATTATTTGTTTGTTTTAGACCCACTGTATGAACGTAAGATGAAGATAATTATATTAGTAGACCGGTTTTCTACCGGTAGTAAAATAACATACACAAATCCAAACTGTTTATACTTATTGTTCACTGTTTTCACCTTGCATAGCCTTATAACATTACATTCGTTTATAAATTATTCTTTATGTATTGTTATAATTTACACTGTATAAATAGGCGACGGATTTAATAATTAACAAGCAAAAATTGAACACTGAGGGTTATTTTTGTTATTTATTACAATAAATGTAGAAAATATTATCAACATTTTATTGGCTACAAAGTGAATCTAACATTATAGTTCCACCAGCATAATAATAATTTAGTTCCAGGTTAAGAAAACTTAACATACAAGCATTTTGAAAATACTGTGCTTTACTTTTAATTATTAGCAGATTTCTCTTAAGGGAAATCAGCTATTGAGGTCTTACTTATGACGCGATTTTCGAAATGTTTCTTCAAATGTCCATCGATCCTACCCAGGACGAAAATGAGGTCCGTTCAAAACTCTCTCTCTCTCTCTCTCTCTCTCTCTATATATATATATATATATATATATATATATATATATATATATATATACATACATACACACACTCACACACACACACACACACACACACACATATATATATATATATATATATATATATATATATATATACTCGTGTATATATATATATATACACACACACACACATATATATATTTGTCTGTTGCTCTAGTGGTCGCAATTTTTGTCTTATCTGTTACCAAACTTGAAATATGATCGTTTTATACAAAAAGAAAGATCAAGTTCGTTAACGGCTAAAATCGGACCAGGGGGTTTAGAGGAGGAGAATTTCGAAAATTCTTAATATATCCGTTATTATGCGTCGGATCAAAAATTTTATAGGACCAATCTTATTGCCAATGTAATGTTCTATAACTGTTGTTATGTACATTTTTCCACTATCTTGATTATTAACTGAGGTATTTACATATTTTAGTTTTCGGTCTTCAGTAAAGCCCCACTCCTACTCATCTCATATTAACTATATTCTATTGTGTTGTGAGGCTTTATTTGAAGCTTAAATACCAAAATTGTTCTCATTGAACTTTTAAGATTTGAGATATATGCAAATACGTGGCGCACGTGGGAAATCTGCTTAGTTAACGCAGCCCCTTTGTGACAGACTTTTTTATAGTATATTAGTATTAAAAGGGTTACTTATTGACTTGATTGCTGGTTTAGTTTCATTATCGACCGTTTATTTCTTGTTTTATCCATGTTCCTGTTGGAAATTCTCAATTGAGGTCAACAATATAACATAATTTCTCAAAAATATCTTCTAATACTCTAAAATATTAATAAATGATTGCCAAAAACAAGATCGGACTGAATATGGAAAGGTTATATAACAATAAATATATATAATCATCAAGATTTAAAGTTCGATTCACGCCTGGGCAATAAGAATTTATTTAAATTAAATAAAATCCTTAGTCCCACTCTGGCTAAAAAGGGTGGTAACCTGTAGATAACCCGTCCCAATTAGACGTAGTAGCACAAAGTGGGCATTAATAAATAACAAGATTTAAAGGATTCGTCTTGCAGCTATGAAGACTGAAAACGTTTTCTTCATATTATTTTGCTCACAGAAATCAATGAATTCAGTAAATATATGTGTCGCCCTTCCTCGTCGAATTTACTGAATAACAATTCATACCTGAGAATTTTCGTGTAATGACAACATTATGGCTAAAGACATGCTTAACCTTCTTCTCTCAGTGGCCTTGAAAAAAATATAACTTGGCTTACCTCATTCAGAACTAACATTTTTAATACCTATAAGCTTAGCTTTTTTGACTTGAAGCGTTATATTAATTCTTAAATCATTCCTTACAACCAGTACGGTGAGACATATATAATTTATCTCTTCTTGGTGGCTTTTGGGACGTTAAAATATTTTTTTCTTTTGACGAATGACCCTTTTATAATTCTGAGCTTTTTCGTCAAACATAGCAATACATAAACGAAATGGCATGTTTTGCATAAGGGGTTTAACGCAACAGGCTCATTAATAAAGAATAAATATAATATATATTCTAAGGAGGATAATATATATTTCAAAATTTCCTTGGTAGGTGGTGATGGGGGATTTACCTATTCAATCATTTTATAACACACTTGTGACATACAGTCCCATAATTTTCTTTCTTGCTTGTGACTTATCCTGTAATTTTCTGTACCACTTGTGACTTAATATCCTACCATTTTCTATCTCATTTATTCCTAAATATAGCTCCGGTACTCGACTGTTACTTAACAGTTTGCTTAGATGAATTTATAGTGGTTATCGATGATTTCTTTATCAATTTTCTGGTCTTTGTGCCCATTGAGTTACGGTTTTACTTCCTGATTTTTTCGTCCAGGAAACCATTGGAACTTAATCAAACTTAGGACCAGGACTTCTTGAAGGAACAGCAATAGATTTCCATAAAACTGGATTCTAAGTGCTGCTAATATCCAAATTTCCTTCAAATTATAATAATGAAACTTTTTAAAATATTTTACGCGAAATACATGGAGGAACACTCCTCTTACCGCCTTTTCTTTTCTTTTATACGGGAATATAATGGAAATAATTTTCAAATGTCGAAATGGTGGTTTGAATACACCATCTTAATTCTACGGACTATGTCCTTATTAAATGACTTATGAGAAGGGAAAACTAATAAGGGGATTTTAAATGAAATGGTGTTCATTTCTCGATATTTATTTTATACACCCTTCGTTAGCTTAAGTACTATGACATATTAAACTAGTTGAGGTGCTTCGCTTTTGTTAGAAAAATTATGACAGCCGTTTTAATTTCGAAGAGTCCCGAAAAATAATCGTTCAGCTATTCTGGATAATTCCCTTTTTACTATTGAAATGACATAATATAATCATATCATTTATGTCATTATTAATATTTTAGCACAATGTGTCGTTAAAATATTGCGGAACAGTTTAATAATTGTAATTAAGTTGAGCAATTATAATTGCTCCTACTTTAAAAAAATAACGTCTCTTCTCTTTAATCTGATCAGCCAATAAAAAAACGAAAAACCATTCCGACATATAAACTCTGGGGCTCAGGTTAGCCATGCGAGTTAAAGCGTTGATCTTTATCTCACATGGTAAACCTAGAGTGGCGAGTTCGATTCTTGCCTGGGCAAAGGAAATTATTTAGTGACGAAATTCATTAAATAACGTCCTAAAATCCCACCCTGGCTAGAAATGGGTGGTAACCTGTAGATAACCCGTCCCGATTAGCCTAAGTTGCAAAAAAAAAAAAATAAATAAATAAAAAAAAAAGACATATAAACTGTTCAAATCGCGAATCTAAATTCAGTCTGTCATCGTTCATAATATTCATTTCTCTGGGGAATAATTTTATTATTAATTGGATAAGCAATGAAGTTTGAAAATTGATATGTATGAACATTTATGTCAGAAATTTCTTGACCATCTTAACGAAACAAACATTCGCCATGTGAATATTTCTAGTAAAACGAATATATAACGATATATATTCGTTTTTAATTTCAGATCATCCTTAAGAATATTAATATAGCCTAAGCGTCAAAAAAACACAAAAAGACAGGAAGTCCAACAATTATTAAAAACATCTTAAATGCATTAAGACGAATAAGAACTGTGGCAGTTTTAGGATGAAATTAATATACAGAGCTTAAAAATGTGTGTGTGTGTGTGTGTGTGTGTGTGTGTGTGTGTGTGCGCGCGCGTTTGTTTGTGAGTGTGTATGTGTGCGTGAGTCTGAGCGCGCGAATGTGTTTTTATATAAAAAGATACATTAAAATATCTTGCTTTTGATAACTCGAGGACTGGACGTGTTTACCGTCACGTAGCAGAGCCAATATTACAGTTATCAATTCTCCTTTTAATAGCGAATTAATAAGGTATAAATGTATTACGCTGATATGGGCTCTGAATCTATTTATTGTCGATGCCCTCCTTAATGTCACCTATTTGTCTACAACTGTTAAAAGGTATATGAAAACAAATTTTAAGTACATATTATGTAGCGAAAAAATATTTAGGGACAATTCTCCATACGGGAAGGGGGATATTTCTTTACGCTGCTTAAGTATTATCAATGGATTGCAAGCCTTATGGAAAATATTAAAAGAACATTGTAGAAATGTCGATACTTTAGTAAATAGAACCTCATTGGCCGGTCATTCTTTGACATTTAAACATAAATTTAATTTTGACTAGGTGGAAGTTTTAGATAATTATAAAAAGTTCTATACAATTTTTCGATCTGATGAATAATAACGTAGTTATATATTCAAAATTCCCCTCTAACCCCCCCCCCCTCCCACTAGGCCGATTTCAGCCATTAACGAACTTTATTTTTACATAAAACGTTGGGTGGTAGAGGACCAATCAATCTGGTTGCACAAAGTAGGCATGTTTAAATATGGAGTTTGGTAACGACTAAACAAAAATAAGGACAGCTGGAGCGCTGTACACACGCACACACACACTCACTCACTCACACTCTCTCTCTCTCTCTCTCTCTCTCTCTCTCTCTCTCTCTCTCTCTCTCCAGACGTTGTCCTGCATAATATTTCAAGCGATTAGGATATTAAATTCAATAATATTATGTTTAAAACAAAAGCTAATTTTAATAACAAAAAAACAACTTTTGTTATGTGCACGTTGGTGGTAAAAACAGATAGAAAATGAAATATTGAAAATTTTATTCAGGCCTCCCTTATAACCCCCACTTCCGTTCGAACCTAAAAAATTTAATATAGCTTAAAATCATGGAAGAATTAATGCTAATTTACATATTGAGTTTTTTTAAGTTCGGTTCAATCGTTAGTGCCCAATAAAATTGTTGGCTCCCACTTTAATTTTTTAGTGTGTATCTCGTTTATACTTTGTTATGCGACAAAAGTGAATATAACAAAAGTTACTATAAATAAAAAAAAAAAACAACTTTTATCCTGTGCATATTTGCCGGAAAACCAATAGGAAACGAAATATCGTTAATTTTAATTTTAGGCCTCCCTTACAACCCCCACTCCTGCTCCATCTGTCGGGCTGATTTGTGAATCTAAACCATCCAGGGCGTCACTGGAACGCATACAAAAACACTCATTCAAATCGGTTCAGCCATTTAGGAGGAGTTCAGTGACATACACACGTACAGTAGAATTATATATATATATATATATATATATATATATATATATATATATATATATACATATTTGTCTGTTACCACTCTAGTGATCACAATTTTTGTTTTATACATTTTCTTTTAACTGGAATATTAAGTGAGTTATTCGGACATTCAAGTTTTCTGCCTTCAGTGAACACCCTCATCTAGTCATCGGACTTCTTGTTAGAAATAGAAAATATGTGGTGAGAAGAGATCAATAGTCTGTCATACCACCGCTGTGAGAAGTCTGCTTAGTTTACGCAGCTCCTACGTGACGGAAGTTTCTTCATGTATGATAGGACAGTTTTTTTTATGTAAGACGAAAAGTTGTCGCACTCTTTTGAAGTCTTATCTAGGGCTTCTGGCTATCTTGGCCAGTTACTCTTAACAAGTAGGCCATGGAGTTGGGATAGCGACTTATGCGATAAACGGCCTCGAGACCAACTTCCCTAAATTCCATACATTATTCTTTACATGACTAGAAATTCGTATCATACCTACCAGTAAAGCAAAATAACTAAATTATTATTTACTGACGGCTTATTTAATTTTTAACAGCAAGAAAATATAGTTATTACTTTCTAAAAGTATTCTACTTTAACTCTTACGGTGGCATTGTGTTACGCACGATTAGGGCGATGCGTTATGTTTTGGGAGTTGCATTTATTTACGTGCATGGAAATATTAAGTTGAATTTGGTGGCAATAAAACAAAAATTGAAACCATTATCAGACAAATATGTGTGATGTACGCATATATTTATAAAAACAAGTACGTATGTTGTGCCTTACTTCCGCCAGCTTATAGGTATGATATGATCGGGTGGCATTTAAAGACAGTTTAAAAAAAATTCCTGAATGAAGGCAATAATTAATTCTCCTGGTAGGAAAGCTGGTAAAAGGTTTATTGGAATGACAGGTATCGATTTATTTACTTTTGGAATATTGCAAGTAACCGCAGCAGTGGTTATGTATACAGTACATAACAGCACAGCTCTGCCTTCATGAAATAGAGTTGTTTGCTATTTAATCCTTTATTACTTCTTCATGGTGGGAGCTTTATAGTCAAACGACTTTTCTTACGATTATGTACGTTTATAAGAGCTTTTAAGTTAATCATTTTATGTATACATGACAATAATGACCTAATGCTACTGTTTTTAGTTGTTGCAAGAGAGTACAATTCGTGATGGGCTTGGGTTTGATTGCAGAATGCACCGACAGTCTAAGCCTGACGTAACCTACTAAGACCTTTCTTCTTTTGTATCTTTCCTTTTTCATTGTTAGCCAACTCCCTGCAACCTCGTTCTATTACTAACTTAGACCTTTATTTTTAACTTTCACCTTTTATGTATGTAGCACTTAGATGTAGTTGTTTGGATCTGAAGATATACTTAACATTTGGTCTAGGATATCATTGTAGTTGATGAGAGAAGTCATACGGTTATTTGTGTTAAGAATTCATTTTTGTTCCAATCTAGTGTGTTCGGGTGAAACAACACCCTTATTTCACAAATTCCAAGTTTCTAAAATAGACATCCTTGTTACATTTAGGTATACACGTATCCTGAAATGTGGAAATTTAGATTCGTCATTACAGTAATACCAGGTTAACATGAGGTACTACACGAAATCAATATAAAGCCAATTTTTTACTTCTTTGTACGAAGTGAAGGTAGTATTGGAATAGCAAACAATGTCGGCCTTCAGAATTCAACAGAATTAGCCCTGTGCAGTTTTAGTCGTACCGGCGCCTATTTTGACTACTTTCGGTGTCAGGTCTACACATATCTCTCATAACTAGCATTCGAATGGTGAAATTTCATATTTAGTACGGTTCTAGCACCCAGTTGTGCATTTCCTCTTTTGATCGTTAGTGGCTAAGGAGGCGCGAAACTGAAGAAAAAAAATGCAAATTAACAAAAAAGCCCATATACGCAATCCTGTGTATCTCCTTAAATATTCCTATAAATTATTATTACATTTTTTACCCGATCCATTGGAAATGAGATATCTTCTATCTCTTCTACTGAAATAATTTAAAAGTCCAGGAAAACATTTTTTTTAAATTAAATTTATTAGGAGTATAAAGATTCAGGTGGTGTTCACTTCAGATTATATACAATATTTTATTTAATTTTACACAAAGGCTTTAATGCTTTTATTTCGATAAAATGGGATATTTAAAAACACTTTCTTTGTCCAATATCACCTTAATAAATATTTTTTTATAAATTCAAAAAATTTAAGGTGCGAATAAAAAATTAATCATGTATACACCAAATTACCGTCAAATACTGAATAGGATCGGTAGGTTTTTAGTGCTTAATGTAATAGCTTAATTCTGAAATGAAATAAGATAAAACGGCTTCACTTTAGTCATGTAAGTGCGATGGATCGATTCAATGATACTTAGTTATTCCTTAGTTATTTCATCATAATTCAAATCATCCCAGGAAAAGTTTACTTAGCTGAATCTTGAAACTTTCAGAATTTCGAAGAGCTAAAGAAATACGCAACAGAATTCCGGTGGTGTGAGCAATAAGCTATGACATACTGTTTCATAGTTTTTAAGTAGTATATCAACTTGAACTAACAGCTGTTGTACAGCTTTTGACTGGCTTGATAATGGAGCTCTCGCTTGCCAGTTGTACTCAATCATCTGGGGACGACGGTCTCCGCCGACAGGTATGACAAAAGAAGCTTCTATGTATTGATTGGTTGATCATAATTTCCTAAGTATCTGAAGCTAAATCGTACACGAACTCAGTAATTTAAACTTATGAAATAATAGAATATAAACTGTATAACGAATATTGGAATATTTTTGTATCGAATTTTGTTAAAACGGTCTACAAATATTATTAAAAAGGAGTAAAATTAAAATATAAATACACTAGTTCGAGAGAGGAATTCGCCGAGGGCCTGGGTTCACGGCCAGAACTATTGCATTAAATAGAGCTGTTGTTCCATTGTTTTTGCTGGAACGTGCTCATATTTCAAAACAGCTGATTCTATCTATTGCACCCATTCTGGTCTAGATACCGGTTCGTCAACTATCCCACTGAGTCTGGCCACTATTCCCCACCAATTTGGTATCTAGAATTTCATCATCTATAATCTAGAGGCCTCAATTTTTCTTTGTTCATCGCCATACTCTATGTAACCGTTTCAAAACTAATGGTAAATTCGTTTATGACCGAATGTGGTAAGGGTAAGAGGGGGGTTAAAGGATTAAAACACAAAATCGAAAAATTATAAATACCCACAGTTATTATCAAAGTAACGTAGGTAATACGATTAGTGCACTTCACATTTTACTCTAAATCTAATCCTAACTGTATTATTTTTAGTAGTTTCCCTCGAGGGAAATCAGCTGTTGAGGTTGTACTCATGATGCGATTTTTGAAAAAAAAAATCATCCAATGTCCATCGATCCTATCTAGTTGATAACGAAAATGAGGTCCGTTCAAAATTATATATATATATATATATATATATATATATATATGTATATATATATATATATATATATATATATATATTTGTATGTTGCCCCTCTAGCAGTCACTATTTTTGTTTAAGCGTTTTATAGATCGAGCTCTTAATGGTTGGAAATGGACTGGAGAAGGGGGGGGGGGCAGATACTTTCGTAATGCTACTGTATCATTAACCATTTTTCCTGTGGTTAATCCTTTCCAATACTCTGTTCATTCTGATTCTAAATGTTTTAAACCATAGTGGCTTTCGAATAGTTCAGAATTATAAAAATAGGTTATTTTAAGGAAGTTCAAAATCGTTGTAAAAGTGGATTACATCTCTGACACACTTTGTGCTAGAGCAGTGTACGTTGTTATTTCCTTGTTTTACTTAGCTGGACGTACATTTTTGTCCGATTATGATTCTTGTATAAGTTTTGACTAGTCCAGGATAAGTAAGATACAAGACAAGGACGCTCACCTTGCCTATGCATTGGAATTACTCATATATGTTTCTTAAAAGTAAACCTAAGTGAGAGCTGTTCGCGTTTGTTTCGTTCCGAGTTGCTTATAAATAACGTATATATGAATAAAACGTAAAATTCAACAAGTGGTCGAGTCTGATTTAATGTAAACAATCAAAGTAGAACTTTTACAAAAGAAGGTCTGCACAGAATAGAAAATAAAAATGCCTTATTCTATATTTATTTTCTTTGAATAGAAATGGAGTTCATTATAGTGTGGAATGTTAATCGCTGTAGCAGTATAAAACATTGTGGTTTTACAATGACATTCTATTGTCTGTACATTAATTTATTAACTAACTTTCTCCTGGCTTGTTGGCATTCCACAACAATGTTAATCATCCATGACCAGGATTTGAAATTGTTATATTATTTGAGATTCGTTACCTACAAAAAACAATTATTCACTTTTCAAACTCGATTTCCTACAGCAACCGGAAGTTAGAACCTAGTTGAGTTTTAAAAACAAGTTACAAGAAAATTTGTAAGGAAGAGAGACTGTATGTTGGGTCCAATTTTACCAGTGGTATTGACTAGTGCATGTTGAGAGGTCTGGCCTCACCAACAGTCTACCCTGTAAAGTATGTGAGGCCCAACATGCAGAGTGAGCAGGGCGACCTGAGGGAAGATGTGCAGTGCATAGGTTCATGATTTGAAGGCGCCTTCTGGAGACGATCGAAAAATGGTGACAGATGCCCAGGTCCTGCAAGGACTGTAGCTCTTAGAATTTCGTTAGTTGGAAAAACCATTTGCTATTTGTCGTAATCAGTGCTGCATTACAATAAATCTATACTTCAAGATTCTTGCTTCTCCTCGGGTCTTGAATCTTCGTCCTGCTCCAGATTTCATTTTCGTTCCTTGAACCTCTGACATAACTCGTGACTAAGTAATGACATCCTGCCATCTACTCTTGCCACCTAATTATTTTTATTTTCTGTTTGTCCTTTCATTCAATTTGATTTACTTAAATTTTGAGCTGGTGAGTGACTAGTTTTAGAGGACAGCTTATGTTGAGCTTTATTCTATACAAATGATTATTTATGATTCCTATGCTTTTCTTTAAAACTGATGTCTGCATTTGGCCTACATTTTGGTCTTAGGTTCTTATTCTTGGAGTAAGTTGGCCGTTTTTTTTTGGGGGGGGGGATTACTCCGCTTGCCCCAAACAGCAATCCGTCGACGCTCCAATTTTGAACTTGGTATTTGTCTTTCAGATACTTGCTGCAAGGTTCGTAAATTTTTTTTCTCTAAATCAACTTCAATTGCTTGAGAATTTTCTGTTTCAAACCTTACTGTAGGATCTAGTATATGCCCTGATTTGCCCTTCTTATTAATTATAATGATGTCAGCACGTCTTTGAGGGCCACCTTCTGTCAAACATCTAACCTCTTGAAATACATCCCAGTCTGGGTGATATTTTTTGATGAGGGTTGCTATTTCAGAACGGACTTGGTGATGACGTGAATTGCGCAACAGCTCTCCTAGACCATGAGAGAGGGTTTCACACTCACTCCAACGTCTGCAGCGGGTTGTTCCCAGATTCCTTCCAGGGATTGAGCTTAGAGGCACTAAATTTACATTCATCTTTACACCAGTTGTCAATTCAAAGCAGGATAAACCCTTTTTGTTAAACATCAAGGAATTAGATTGGCTTCCATTCGATGAATGACTTGATGCGCAAATCTTTGCTTAGCTGTTGAACATTATAGGTTTCTTTAACTGTTTTCAGATTCAAACTTTGGAGGCATTTTCTTATTTCTCGGTGAAAATCTCTTGTTTCTTGAACATATCTGTTGCCGTCATTCTGAAGCGTTATGCGCACATTTATGTGTTGCAAGAATGCTTCCCATTGTGATTTGAATAGCCCCAAACCTCTAACATTTCTTGCAGAGTAGAACAAACTGTCCGGAGTATCTGAAGATAAATTTAATATCTCTTTGATACAGCTTCGGACAATTTTGTCGATTTTTTGCAAGAAAGTAGGCTTCAGATCCTTGAGTGGAGCACATTCCAAAGGGTACGCGAGAATTGGCCAGATATATTGGTTCAATATGTTTAGTTTTTGATCTGACTTCAGCAAACAGTTTATTTAACTTGTCGACGAGAGAGTCAATAATTCCTTCAGTGTCGAGACGGACCTCTTCCTGAAAATTCACTCCAAACTATTTTAATTCGTCCGGTAGCAAACTATCAATCTTCGTGCCATCAATAGTCTCTATATCAGTCTTAGTTAATTTGTCTTTGGTTATAACAACTGCTTTGCTTTTTTTTTCACTGGCTGTAAGTCCAATTTTTAGCAGAGCATCTATGGTCTGTCCAACAAGGTGTTTTGCCGAATGAAAATCTTTTACAATTATATCTATATTATCGTCAAATCTACAGCAGGTTAAATTAGGCAAATCATTCACGAGTTTGTATCCATATTCGGTTGCTATGTCGTTTCAGTCAACTCTTGTAAAACAAAATCTATTCCTAGATGGAAGAGCAAAGGAGATAATGGCGCCCCTTCAGCCACTCCTTTCATTACTTGAATAAATTCACTTTTGTATCCTTTTGGCCCTGATTTATAGATTTTGTTTTCCGTAAGTAGAGTGCCGGTCAATTTCTTAATGTTCATTGGAATTGGAATCGTTTCCAAGGTTTTCTTTATATGTTTGTGTCCAATACTGTCAAAAGCTTTTGTAACATCTAAATAAACAATACAGTAGTCTTATTTCTTCATTTTAGGGCGTTGAATGCAGGCATTGATTATTGATGACTTATAAAAGCTCCTGGACGTGCAACAAACCCTCTTTGATAAGAAGGCTCAACATATTGTTTTGCTTTCTTGTCAATTGCTCGTTCAATAATTCTTCTTAGGGTACTATAAATAGTTATGGGGCGATAATTCGAAACATCACTTTTGTCACCAGACTTGTATATTAGGATAGTTCTGCCTTATTGGAACAGCTCAGGAACTACATTCCATTTCCACTTGTAATTAGCTGTGTATGTAATAGTTTTAAAGCATCCAGAGCCTCTTATTGTTCTCATAATAATACCATCTGGCCCTGGGGCAGAGTTTAAAGATACACCCCTTTGCTGCAATTTCAATGTCTCCATTATTAAAAATAATATCTTCCGCAGTTTCTTTATATTTGTTAAGTTGGCAGTCATTTTCGTCTCCAATTAGTTTATTAAAAGAAATCATAACTTGTGTACATTAATATGACACGTAAAATTTTTTTAAGGTTAATTTTTAATTATTTTCTGAAAGACACATTATATCAATTAAAGACTTTGATACATATTAAAGGTTAAAGACCATGATAAGCATTAAAGGAGATGATAGCTTTGAAAATCTAACCAGCAATTTTACCATTAAGTTCAAAAGCCTACGCATGAGCCTCCTCAGCCGACCAAGGAAACATAAGTTACTTTGACAGGGAACGTTATGGAAAATTGATTCCTCAACAAAGATCGAAAAATTCACGGGAATAAAATCAAATTTTTAAATTTTATTTTCTATTAGAATCTCCATAGCAAATATGCCTTTCTATTGGATATTCCAGAGTCAGGGGCGCTGGAGAAAAACTGGAAGGGATTAGAATGTATACTTCGCCTCCAAATGAAACTTATCTGTCAAGGTTGCTTCTTAATTTTTTAAAAAAAATTGGGAAAATGAGGTGAGCAGGTAGTTGGAAATACCCTGTATCACTCACTGATTTTTTAAAATATTTTTTTTATTGCTACCTTACATTTTTATGACGCTTGTTTAGGTACTTTGACTATTGGAATGTCTGACAATTGTCCGGCATCTATCGGATAGTGAGATCTTCTAACGACTTACGATTAGTTTTAGCCACTGAGGCAATAATAGTGTGAGCAATTTATTTCTTATATATTCATTACCTCAGCCATTAAATGCTGCTATATATCCCGAGTTTTATTTTTTAGCCTTTATTAAGTTTGTTTGGTGAAACCTGCGGTTGTGGGTAAAAATGCTAGGCTAGTGTTGGTGAGATGCACGACAGGGATACTAAACTTGACCAGATCCTTGAAACTCGATCCCCGCGTCGCTCCCAGTGAACTGCTCCACCTTAAACCTCATTCAGGTCCTCCATCACGTCCACAAAGGAGTCAGCCTGCACCAAGCCTGCTTTCTCCGCTCATGGAAAGCTAGCCAATGAACTCCTTTTCACCTCTTTATCTTGTTCCTTAAATAGTCTATCGTGAAGTGCATTCCAAGAACCCTGGACAATAAAAGATTCGTGTTTCAAGCTCTTCTATTCTGCCCATGTAGTTAGTGCCAGGGGTGGGATGGAGTTTAGACAGGGAGGGAAATCAAACATTCGGAATGCCTCCGGTATTATTAGACGGATCATAGTAATTTGTATTAAAAAATTGTATGTAGCCCTACTTGTTGCAAATTTAATTTCTTATAAATATTGTTCCATACTTCTTTCCTAATTTTTAAAGAATGCATAATATATAAAATTTGTTCATAATTCAATTACTTGTAGGTTTTGGTATACTCATTGTCTCTGTAACTCGAATATTAACCGAGAAAGTTTCATTCTTTAGTATTCTGTCTTCAATAAACCCGTAATTTTACTTACATCTCATATCCAGATTTTATTGCAATTCCTGTTTACATATGCTTCTTACTGTCTGAAAAATCATCAACATGCGTACACCAGCTAATGAGAAATTTCCTTATTTTACGCAACCTTTGCGTGACCAAAATTTGTTGTGTGCTACCATTTATTGCTTTTTTCTCAAGGCCTTTTAACAGACCACTCTTAGGAGCACGAATGTGGGGATAACCTATTACCTAATCACAAATAGTGCAATCCCTCCTATAACCACTGTCTCACTCGACATTTGAATTGTTATAAACACACTTCCTAAGGTTGAACAAAACAAATTACAATCCAGAGAGTATCTTAAACACGTCTCTAGAAATATATATATTTTTCGATTTGCTTACGTGAAAAATAGATCGTTTGATGGTCCTTCGGAACTATTTCAAACCTAATATTGCCATGGAATTATTTCTTTAATCATTACTCAGTTTTCCATTAATTGCGCATGAGCAGAATGATTAAAGTCTAATGCCAAATGCTTTCGAACTTTTTTATACTTATGAGAAACATTCTTTAAATAATAATAAATGAGTTTTTTTGCATGTGCTCGAGGAAAAACTTTGTAAATTGATAGAATTGCATTAGTATGGGTCAGAAGATTGAATCCTGAATGTCAATGGTTCATATTGAAAAAGGTTTTCCATTAGATATGAATGAATGATAGAATATTTTCGTTCTATTGAATTTGTCTTAGAACATAGTTTTACCACCTATGGCTTCCTTTGACATGCGATCCACAACAAGGCTTTATATAATTGGTATTCCTTCACTAAAATAATCATAAACTACCATGAAGTTGGAAGTTCACGAATATTGAAGAGTATATGATGTTAGGAAGTTTATTTCATTAGGTTTACCTTATTACCACAATTAAATATTGTCCTAAAGAAGTACTTTTAATGACATACATCAACTATATTTTGAAATCTTCTCAAATCGTTCAAAATGAATAGCAAAAAAAAATATCTATTTGAATTGAAAAAATGATCTTAGCGCACGTCTACCAATAAATGTTCAAGATACTTTATAGACAGATTCGGCCAATTGAAAAGTTGGGAGGTATGTTACAGAAAAGATTTATAGCCACCAAACACATTGAAACAAAAAACTAAATGCAAAATACGGCACAATCAACCGAACCGACCACATCAAGTATCTAGGTGAAATAATTGAACTAACGGGAAGCGGCTGAAATGTAAACAAACAGATCTGCAACCTCTCACCTGGAAGAAAAACAATTACTGAAATATATCAGAATATAACATAAATTTTATTGAAAACTATTTACTATATCTAGATCTGTAATTTATAATGAATGAATTTGAATAATTTTTATCTCAATTAATCAAATTCTACTAGTCCAAGAGCTTAGACGGGGGGGGGGGGTGCAAGAGAACAATAATAAATACCTCTCGAAAACAATATTGGGCATTTAAGGTTCGAATATTGTGGTTTATTATATAACAGAGTATTAGTTATATAATATGAGTAAAAGTGGAATTATAAACCACATTATTTGAAGCTTAAATACCAAATATTGTTTACTAGAGACCTTTATAATACGATATACATGCAAATATGTTCTTGTGACCCCCCCCCGTTTTAAATTCTTGGACTATTAAAATTTGATTGATTGAGATAAAAATTATTCTGATTCATGATGAATTATAGTACTATATATAGTATGCAGTTTTCAATAAAATTAATATATTATATTCTGATATGTTTCTGTTATTGTTTTTCTTCCCGGTGAGCCGTTGGCAGACCTGTTTGTTTCCCGACACTTCCCGTCGGAGGAGAACGATTTTTTATTACCGTTTGTATTTATTCACTTAATATTCACGGTGGTGTTGTGATAGCAGTATGTAGGTTTATCTATTATTAAACTTCACGAGGGAAATCTGCTTAGTTAATAAAGCCCTAACGTGACGGACTTTATTTAGATCCAACGGAGATAAATTGGGTTTGCATATTAATACTTCTCTAAATTCCCACTCCTCCTATTCCGATTTCACCCATTGAAGAACTTGATCTTTAGTTATACATGAAACGTATATGTATCTAATTAGTGTTTTTTTGTGGCACTAGTATAATACATGAAATACATTCGTTCAAAACCGTTATTAGTCTGATGTGTAGAAGTATCTTATAGATGCTACGGACAATTTGGTCATAATATAATTAGACTGCTTACACCCATAACACACACACACACACACACACACAAGCTAAAATTGCGATTTGGTTGAGTATTATTATAGTATTACTAACAACGACTTTGACAGAGATATTAGAGAAATCTAGGAGAGAGAAGGCTCTAATGTAGGTAAAATTATAATATGGAAGGTGAAAACAGGTGTGTGAATACTACCAGCTGTTTTAACGGTCTTTCCCCTCTCTCTCACTCTTTCTCTTTCCTTTATCTCTCACATCCCTCTCTCTCTGGAGCTCACATTTACTTTTTTTTAATGCCTTCAATAGAGTATAATTTTTTTAAATATCTTAAATCGAAATTTCAGGGGTTTAGCTCAACATTTATGATCGTATTGTTTAGACTCACCTGAACTAATTAGTTATAGTTGTGGTAATTATGATAGCGAAAGCTTCTCAGTATCGGAAGGGACGTAACAATTGGTATAAGGTGACGTAACAGAACCCTAGTTCACTGCGAAGGAAGAGTGTATAGCTGGGAGCCTCTTGAGATGCTTTTGTGAGTAGCTGTCTAGTGATACTTAGTGTCCTGCAGTCTTGAGATGTTTCTTTCTATTGGAACCTCCAGATCATTTTATGCCTGGGAGTCTTAATGTGCTTTTGTTTCTTGGAGTCTTGACGTGCTTTTGTGAGTAGCTGTCTAGTGATACTTAGTGTCCTGCAGTCTTGAGATGTTTCTTTCTTTGGAACCTCCAGATCATTTTATGCCTGGGAGTCTTAATGTGCTTTTGTTTCTTGGAGTCTTGACGTGCTTTTGTGAGTAGCTGTCTAGTGATACTTAGTGCCCTGCAGTCTTGAGATGTTTCTTTCTTTGGAACCTCCAGATCATTTTATGCCTGGGAGTCTTAATGTGCTTTTGTTTCGTGGAGTCTTGACGTGCTTTTGTGCCTTGGAGCCTCGAGGCCATTTTATGCTTTGGGAACTTGTTGTGCTTTTGTGCGTTGGAGTCTTGAGATGTTTTTGTACCTTGCAGTTTTGAGATGCTTTGAGCCTTGGAGTCTTGAAAAACGTTTATGCCTTCAAGCATCGAGGTCATTTTATAACCTGGTGTCTTAATTTGCTGTTGTGCCTTGGAGTGCTGAGGTGCTTTTGTGCTTTGCAGTCTTGAGATGCATTGAGCCTTGGAACCCTGAAGCCATTCTATAACTTGAAGTCTTAATGTGCTTTTGTACCTTGGAGTCCTGAAGTGCTTCTGTGCTTTGCAGTCTTGAGATTCATTGATCCTTGGAACCCTGAGGCCATTTTATTACTTGAAGTCATAATGTGCTCTTGTACCTTGGAGTATAGAGGTAATATAGCGCCTTGGCTCCTTTAGCGGCACTACGGACCCAATTTTCAACAATATTTGTTAGAGAGTAGAATGAAAGTAAATATTCATGAAGAGAGGCTAATTTTCGTTTCAATGAAACATCACATTTTGATAGCCTTTTTTTCATTGGATATAAGCGTAATACAGTTTGTATTATAATAAAGTTTGGAATATCTCCTCCATCCATCCTACAACTTTAGGGGATACAAATTAGAAATACATTTTTCTAATGTAATTATTTCCTTATTTTCTGAATGGCTCTCTTATTGAGTTGCTAATTATCCTGGCATCTGGATTTCTCTATCTTTTTTGAGAGGTAACCTTTATATTAATAACAAATCATCAATCAAGGATATATTTAATATTTCCATGGTTGTGCTTCCAATTTATTGAGCACTCAGAATACTATTGTATTTTCCATTATGAACACGTGCTGAGATTGAAAGAGTGAAATAGTATGAGGTACTGCGGAAGTAGTGAGACGCAGGCTGGTGTCAAGGACTTCCCCCGCTGTGCATACCCCAGGCTACCCTCCCTTTTACTAGCAGAGAAAACTCTTCTAATTTCTTGATAGATAGATAAAGAGGCCTACAAAAATAACATATAATAATAATGATTGTATACGTATACACTATATATATATATATATATATATATATATATATATATATATATATATATATATATATATATATATATATATTTGCCTGTTAACACTCTAGCGGTCGCTATATTTGTTTAATCGTTACCAAACTCGGAATTTAATCGTTTTACGTAAAAATAAAGAAATTTATTTTAATTTAAGGTATTGAAAATAAGTGATACTGAGCGACATCGCCAAGTTGCAGAGCTCACCAATAAATAAAAAGAAAGATGAGGTTTGTTAATGGCTGAAATCGGATCAGTGGGAGGGGGTTTAGAGGGGGAATAACAACATTTTCGATAAGAATTTTTCTGTACAATTTTTTGATCTGACACATGACAATAGAGATATTTCAAATTTTCGTAATTCTCCCCCTCTTACCCCCCCCCCTTCCACTTTTCCAATTTTAGCCGTTAACCAACTTGACCTTCTTTTTTACATAAAACGTTTTAACATCGAGTTAAGTAACGATCAGACAAAAATTTCGACCGCTAGAGAGTTAACAGACATATATACACATACACATCATATTTCAGCGTATCATTAAAAAAGAAATACCGAGTTATTTAACGGCTAAAACTGTGCCTTTAGCCCAATTTAATTACCTGCAATTGTACTTTTATAAATGTTTTTCTCTTACTCTTTTCACCAAAATATTTGTATTTTTTTGTTCTTAGCCCTTTGTAAATCTAAACCCCTTCTCTTACTTATCGCACATTAGCCATGAGACAATAAATCACCACGTTCTGAACAAATGAAACACTAAACGGTTCAAGTCCAGCTTAAATTTCAACTCCTGTGTAAATAGGCTTCCTTTTGCAGGAAAAGTAAGCGATAGGTTTTGTGAGATCTGAGAGCGTGTATAGTATGTGGTAATTCTGCTTTGAGTGACGTACTGTTTATTTAGACTACTTTCATACTGTAAAAGTTCCATAATATTTTTAAAGACATTTTATTCAACTGTACAATATCAACGGATATTTTTAGCTTACATTAATTTCCTGGTTATATTGCTTGATCGTAGTACATGAATATTCTAATTTGTAAGCTTAATTGCGGTTGAAACTAATAATGATTTTCACCATTCAGAACTAAGGCC
The DNA here is from genome assembly GCA_019009955.1 of Riptortus pedestris. Lineage (NCBI taxonomy): Eukaryota > Metazoa > Arthropoda > Insecta > Hemiptera > Alydidae > Riptortus > Riptortus pedestris. The sequence continues at coordinate 89,416,652 of CM032228.1, forward strand.
ATGTAATGAGAAAAAGTCTTAATTCCGTTGTATATTTAATTAAAAATCGCTCTACATGTTTCATGACCTGAATTCTATGGCTCATATCCTTCCTCACACAACAACGATCTCGTCTGTTTACATCCATAGATATATAGTTCCTCAGTAATTGTTTTCCTTCATTGGAAAATTTTCCTTAAGAGATATCAATTACCGAGGTTGTACTCATCCCGTGATTTTCGAAACATTTCTTCAAATATACAGCAATCTTAACCCTGGGTAGGTGAAAATGACGTCCGCTTTTGATATTTCGAAAAGTAATTGAATAGTGACTCTTCACTCACTACAAATTGATCATTCAATGTCATGTTTTTTACACTCGAATAAGAAATTGTGGTTAACATTTTAATTTTGTATGGTGCCAGACAAAAAATGAACTGAGATGTTTAATGTACACTTTGACTATACATACTGGAAATGATCTAATTTTAAAAACTGAGATCAATTAAATTTTACAACCAATGATCAATATCATTTTCCATGGCATAGACTGGAAATTATAATATTCGTCCTTCAATCATTGACTGCCGTCATTTACAAACTTGTCTCCCTGAAACATGAAGCAATTATAATGTATATATTCCAAAATCTAATCATGTCCATGATCTAAACGACCGCGTTACTAATTTGGCATATGGCTGAAGGCAAGAAGCAGGAGCGAGGATAGCAACCAGCTGGTGCATATGCATGGGGTCTTATTCACGCTATGAATGTTCCGCTTCAGGTGATATGAGTCACCCACCAATCGCTCCACCCTATCTTGTCCGATGATTACCTGATAAGTTCTGAACACCATTTACAAAAACTTCCCTATATTATGTATTTTATAACTAGTAGTATAGTAATTGTCTCTTAGCCGATTTCTCTTAAGAGAATCCAGCTAGTGAGGTTGTACTCATGACGCGAATTTCAAAATATTTTTTCCGAGATCTCTTAAAGCTCCAGCGGTCGCACATTTTTGTTCTATCGTTACCAAAGCCTCATTATTTAAACATTTATGTAAAACTAAAAGTCAGAGGGGAATCGGACCAGAGGGAGCCCTCTCCTCCCCGGTTTAGAGGGGGATTTTTAAAATTCGAAATATCATCGTTATTATGAAACGAATCGAAAAATTGGATATGATCAATCTTGTTACAGTATACATTTTTTTACTTTCTTAAATTGTAACCGAGAAATTTGCTGTTTTTAGCCTTCAGTAAACCACCACTCCTACTCATGTTATATTAACAATAAGCTGTTATATCGTGAACCACTTTATTCTAAGTATGTATGTATGTGTATATATATATATATATATATATATATATATATATATATATTTATTTATTTTTTTTACTATGTGAGATATGTGCAAGTGTTTTCCTTGAGACGTCATCATTTAAGATGTTACGTTCTAAACTATATGATTCTTATTAGACCAACACCTAACTCAATATTTAACCGTTTTATGGAAGCATAAAGATTATATTAGGTATACCAGAAATCGACCTGGGGCGGAGGTTAGAGGGGAGACTAATTGAAAATTCAAAATATCTCGGTTACTTTGATTTTGAGTTGGCATTTAATTTCCCTACAACTATAGTTCTATGGATGTTTTCTCTAACTTGAGTTTTAGCGGAGTTAATTGTATTTTTTTGGTTTCAGACTTCTATCAACCCCCAATGCTACTCATCCGATTTTCACTTTAAGAACCTCAGTCACTAAACATCTTAGGTCCAACTTAACTTTTAATTCAGGTTCGCTTTGAGACTGCGGGAGGAATAGACAATAGAAGGTGAGATTCGATCAACAGCGTATCATATTCCAGTGGGAGGGGAATCTGCTTAGGTAACGCAGCACTTGCGTGCTAGACTTTTTTAGTTTTTAGTAATAATGGACAAGGGCAGACTTTTTATGTTTAATCTCGCCAAATGTTTAATTAAAATGGTTTAGAGTTTGTGGTGGCATCACCAAATAATGCCCTTAGCCCGAACCTGAAACGACACGATGATGGAAGGTGAGCATCACGTAATGTCCTCCTATGTCATTGTTGAAAAATGAAAATTTAAAGAACAATTAACTCACGATCCGTCTGAACAGTGATAAAAGAAATTCGTAAATTTGCCAAAGAAATTGCCTATTCATTCATGTTCTACTCACGAACCGAGTTTTGAAACTTTCTTAAAATTCTTTCCATAGATCGTTCCTAGAATGAGACGAAAACGAGGTCCATTAAAATTTTCAGCAGATTTCTCTTGAGGGAAATCTGCATTCGTGTTGAACTCGTGACTCAATCCTTGAAAACATTCTTCCAATCTCTTCGCATTCTACCTAGAGATAAAGAAAATCAGCCCTTGAAGGTCCATGTCCTGCCACACGGCTTTGGTTGGTCAATTCTATCTAATAAAGACCCCATCTAATTGATGTGTTATTATATATATATATATATACATATATATATATATATATATATATATATATATATATATATATATTTGAATGGGCCACTCCCTTAGGAAATACACAATTGAAATCAATGGCATGATAAAAATCACACAAAAATTCATTCTAATAACTAAATGAAGCAAATGTAATTGATTCCGTAACTGTAAACAAGCATTAATGAAGTTTAACATTAATTGTGAATATTGTTTCGTTTTTTCTTATAGCGGCTGTTGGATTGAAGTATTTTTAATAAATATTAATTTTTTTTGTAGTATTCTCATCAATTTCTCTGAGCAATATACTTAATCTTTGTACAGTTGTTATTTAAGGGCTTCATTTGAGTACCGTTGTACTTCCTTCCCTTTACATCATCCTACCTTCACTAGTATCTATTTCAATTTATAGACACTTCAAATCGAATGTAATTGAACTATATTGGTTTCCTTCAACCATAAGCAAATAGTATCTCGCAGATAACAGTCACAGTGCTAAGAGTAGATCGTCGATACACTTTTTATTAATAGTTTTATTTATCTTGTGAACCGTAGAGAATTGGTCTTCATCACTGTAGTACCTTATCATTGGCTTTTCTGTTAGTAGTACCTATAATTTTTGCTTTTCTTGGTAATAAGGAAAAATATCTGCATACATTGAGCCTTTGCTGTGAACTTCCTCCTCCTTTCTTTAGCAGTGTGTCATGGTGGAATTCTTAACCTTGTAGAGTCGACTAGAGATAAAACCTGATGGAAGATCCCCCTGCACATAGATATCTGAGATAATACAGGCTGTCAATTCAGAATTAGTAATTTAGACAACTTGAAATGTGGTTCTTACAAGGTATTTTTGTTCCATGTTTTGAGTTGTGTATACCATGGTAAATAGTTGACAAACCAACTTTATGGGTGGAAGGGGTTAGATATATAACATATTCCATAGAGTATAACATAACTTCACAGCTAGTTTACAGCTTTACATTCGATTTGGGCTGAAGGAAAAGCAATTGAATTGTTGGGTTTATTTATATATGTAGACGAAAGCAAAACATTCCCATTGCAGTAAACGCAGAGAAAATCATTATTGTACTCGTATTTAACACTTACTCAGTTTCCACTACCATTTTACTAAATTATTTATTTTAAGCTTAATTTTCTTATTCTGGATGAATACCAAATTTCTTTGTAAAAAAAAAAAAAAAAAACCTCTTTTTTAATCTTCATATCAATGAAGTTGGATGACTTTTGTTACCCCTAAATGAAATTCGCAAATATAACGTTGTGATCGATGCTGCAGGATCCTGCTCTGCAGGATTAGAAGTCTTCCTGCAATTTATGTAGGTAACCCATATATCTTATCCTGAAATGAGCTAATTTATTTATTTATTTTATTTTGGAGCGTTCGCAGCGAGGCGATGTTGCTCATAAAAAACAACAAAAACAATTTATATAAACAAAATACAAAATGAAAATAGAAACAAGAAAAAATTAAATAATACAAAATAAGAACGCAAACAAATAACAAAACTCGACTAAATAACAGAACGCAACAATATAACGAAACACAACTAAATAAAACTCAACTAAATAATAGAACGAAATCAAATAACCAAACAACGAAAAACAACAATAAACACAAAATAACAAATAAAATAAATAAATAAAAACAAAACATTAAGTTCAAAAACAAAAACTGTAAAGACTAATAAAATTACGTAAACAATTATATAATTTCAATGGATAAAAACTAAACTAAAATCAAATAAATAAAATTAGTATGTAAATAAAATGAAGATTTCTAACACCTAAAATATTTACAATCATATGCTCTCACTTTCTTTATCACACATATAAACATGCATACACACTCACTCTCGCATGCACACGTACACACACGCGTGCAGGCACATACACTCACACACACGCACACACAAACACACGCGCAAATACACACACACACACACACACACACACACACACACACACGCACATACACACACATAAACATACAGTAAAACGGTTTAGCTGGAATTTAAAATATTTAATTTAAGAAGGATTAAAAGGATTTTAAAATGTAACAATTCTAAATTTGTGAGTATATGTTAATATCATGTAAATGTTGGAGTATTATGGGTATGTGTGGGCTTACCTTCAGTAAGTAAGTCGTGTAAGTCATGAGGGATCTTTAGATGGTCACGTCTTTTGCAGTCTGTTAGTATGTGTTTTATTGTAAGCGGAGCATTACACACATTGCAGTTAGGCATTCTTTTCTTTTGAAATAGGTAACCATGAGTAAGGAAAGAATGACCTATACGTAGTCTCGTAAGGACTACTTCGTCTCTCCGTGTAAATACCTCAAATTTGTCACTCCATGTCTTAACTGTAGTTTTAATTTGTCTCAGTTTGTTGTCTGTTAGTAACCAGTCATGTTGCCATTCTTGGAGTATGTTAGTTTTAATGTAGTTTTGTAGGTCGTCCGATGTTATTTTTTTAATGTCAGTATTGGTGTTTTTTGTCGTTAGTTTTGCGAGCATGTCAACTTCAGTGCTTCGTCCAATATTCTGATGTCCTGGTAGCCACACCAATGTTATGTGATTTTGTTGATTTTGAATGTGATCAAAAATGTTTGTTATAATAGGATGAGTGGAATATATGTTTTTTAAAGAGAGTAAAGAACTTAGAGAGTCCGAAAATAAAATTATTTGGCGATTTTGAACATTTTGGAGGTTTTCTAGAGATAGGAGTATAGCGTGTAGTTCAGCTGAGTAAATACTTGATGTGCAGTTTAATCTTTTGGCATATGTGTGGTCGTCAATGAGTGCAGCAGCTGCTGTTCCAAAGTCAGTCTTGGATCCGTCCGTGAATGTGTATAGTGCGTTTGGGTTATTTGCAGTAATGGAGTTAAATGCAGTCATGTAAAATTTTGAAGAAAGGGGATCATTTTTATTAAATTTTGTTAAGGTTAAATCAATATATAAGTTATTTACTCTCCAAGGAGGAAGTGATAGTAAAGTATTGTTGTACATAGGAGTCTGTAAAATATTTGAGTCTGCGGAATTTTCTAATGTGCGTATAAGAAGTGGTTTGTTTACATTTTTTACATTTTTTCTTTATGAATTTGTTGAAATGTGGTGTATAGTTAAAGAATGTGTGGATGCAAGGTGTGTCTAAAGCTTTACATTTTAAAATAAATTGTAAATTGATTATACGCCTTCTATATTTTAATGGAGGCTCTCCAGCTTCTACACATAGGCTTTCTACAGGGCTTGATCTGAAGGCCCCTGTTGCTATTCTCAGTCCTGTGTAGTGAATAGTGTCTAACATTTTAAGGGCATTTGAGCTGGCTGATGAAAATGCTATACATCCATAGTCCAGTAAAGACATGGTATAGCAACGGTAAAATGTTAGCATTAAACATCTGTCTGCTCCCCATTTTGTATTGCTAAGAATCCTCAATAAGTTCAAACTCTTTTTGCACTTATCAAGGAGTTCTTTTAAATGGGATACCCACGTCAGTTTTCTATCGAATGTCAGTCCAAGAAATTTGAGTTTGTCCGTCTTGTTTATTAGAGTCGTGTTCAGTGTAAGTAAAGGTAGTTCGTATTTCCTTTTACGTGTAAAAATAATATATTTAGTTTTTTCACTAGATATTTTGAAACCAGTGACAGAACACCATTTATAAAGTTCATCAAGAGTGTCTTGCATTAATGTTTGTATGTATGAAAGTGATGAGTATGTAGTGTATATTATTAGGTCATCAGCATACAGGCAATAAGATACTTCTTTAGGGATATATTTTACTACAGAGTTCACAGCTATATTGAATAATGTTGTGCTCAGCACACCTCCCTGAGGCACTCCATTCTCCTGACAAAAAAGATCTGATATAGCAACACCTATCCTCACTCTGAATGTTCGATCAGACAAATAGTTATCCAGAAATCTGATAATGTTTCCTTGGACACCCCATTCGATCAACTGGGAGAGAATGACTCTTCTCCAGACACAGTCATATGCTTTCTCCAGATCGAGGGATATTGCTAACATTAATTTGTTTCCAAGGAAAGCATTAAGAATTTCGCTCTCCAATCGCGCAATATGGTGCATTGTTGAATGATTTGGCTTAAATGCGCATTGGTATGGAGATAAAAGGCTGTTACTCTCTAAAAACCACAGGAGCCTTTTGTTTATCATTTTTTCTGCGACTTTGCACAGATAGCTGGTTAATGATATTGGACGGTAACTGGTGGCCTTTCTTTTATCTTTTCCAGGTTTGAGTACTGGTATAACTATTGCTTCATTCCAGTTGTGAGGGTACGTGCCGCTAATGTAAACCTCGTTCAGTAGATGAAGAAGAACTAGCAAGCCTCGTTTAGGTAGATTTTGTATCATATCGTATGTAATTAGGTCTGGTCCTGGTGAAGTTTTTCGTAAAGATGATAATGTCAGTTTTAGTTCGTTTAAGGTGAAAGGATCATTAAGTGGGTGTTGGTCAGTTAGTATTATGGGTAGTTTCATAGTCTCAGTGTGAATTTTGTGTTTTAAAAATTCTGTTGTGTAGTTTTCTGAACTACACACAGTACTGAAATGGTGTGCTAAGATGTTGGCAATTTTGTGTTGGTTATATTTAGTTTAGCTAATTATATTTGTCAATATATTTTGATAAACTAATATAATATCTGTTATACTTCATTTAATTCGACGGTACACATATTTTAAATAGTAATTCAACGATAAGTTTAAAATTGTTGTGAATAAATTTCACAGGAATAATGTTTTTTTATATTAATAAATTTATTCATCTCCTTATCAATCATAATATTTTCAAAATGTTGGTAATTAAATAACGATTCAAATATTTTTTCTCTGCATGTGCAAATAATATTTTTACTTTTGGTAATTCAAATCAGGGGCTAGAACCGCCAGTATAAATGATACTGCTGTCATACCTGTCGGTGGAGACCGTCGTCACTGGCTGATGGTCGAGCACAGCTGGCAAGGGCTTTCGATGCAAAGGCACCATCTTCAAGCCCGTCAAAAAGTTGTACTGAGTTAGGTGTCCATTAGTCGGTAGGTTTTATGCGTCTGGTCCCCTTATTAATTTGTTTACGTGTAGTTGTTTACGTTTTAGTACAGGTCTTATTTTTACTTTTAAAAGAGTTTAAGGTTTTAATGATGCATGATGATATTTGTTTGCCCTTTTTTTATGTATATTGGTACACTACGTGCTACCTGCTACCTCAACCGTTATGTTATTCTATAAATGAAGCAATCACACATTAATGACCTCTCACCTTTAGTATATAAGTCTTTGTTAATAAATTAAATTAAGTGAGTTGATAAGGTCATATATTTCAGTACGGTTCCTCGTGTGGCTAAGTAAAGCTTTCTTCGTTTATATCATTTATCTATTTTCGCTGAACTCCTCACATTTGAATTCTGCTTAACTACTGGAACGAATTGAACAGCATGACCTCCATGAGTGTAAGGATTGAATCGTGGAAGTCTTATGTGGAGTTGAGTTTAATCAGTTGAGAGAGAACCATCAGTGCTTTGCATCTTAGTTCAATTCCATCTGGCATATATTGATGGATGAACTATCTGCAATTCCTTAGCAACTGCAGTTCCAGGAGTGATAATGGTGCTGAGTATTTTTGACAAATTTATATTTGTAAGCTATGATGCTTCGAGAATTCTTAATAATAGAACTCTACTCGTTATTGCAATACCTTTCCTTATTTCAGTTTAACTCTTATTCCAAGCGATGGACTGATTCTTTGGGTTGTGCCTGAACTTATGTCTTTAAAGGAACGCCATCACGTTTCAGATATGATCACCGTTACGGATGGGTGGCCATTTGCCTTTACTCAGCGCTCCCCGCTCATAGTCTCTCTCCTTCTTGAATGCCTTCTCATGCAATTTATACGTTTTTGAATTATGTAGAACGCTCCCACGATGCAGGTTATATCGAACGGTTCGCTTAATACTCCAGATCTTCTGTCCATTCCACCATACCAATGTTCGAATATAATCATATAAAATTAGAATAATGCTAAAAAGGATTTCAATTCTGCTGAGAGATCGTGTGAGCTTGACTCGTTTCGTGATTTATTGAGGTTGGATGAAATATCACTGCTTCTCCATTTAACTTGTTACTCAATTGCCAAACGATGATGAATGCGTGCCAATACTTTATATATCAATAGAATATGAAATTAAGTTCATTCTTTTTAATTAGATGAGATCTAGAGTATTTTTTTTATGTTTTCATCTCTTCATTTTAGCTAGACGGGAAGAGGTATTACAAGAAAATTGTTGAAATTCATAAGATACTATTTCTTATTATAGAAAAATTTATATACTGTGGAAAATGTGTTATTTACTGATTTTAAAAATATATATATTTTTCCTTCGAAACTAAGTGAATAATAATTTTAAAAATTCTTTTCCTAAGGGGAAAGTTTAAACAATAATTGCTCCTCATCAAACCACTGTTACTCTTGCTATGCTTTGATTTTTGAGAATCTACTCAGAAAAATATAACGAGACTTTGTGGCTTTCTCATTGGATTAATGGGTTTTCATAGCCGTTAATCTAGTGACTTTGCGTTCCAGGGCATATAAAGTATAATCTTCTATTATAAATAAATAGGGCCGTATTATTTGTATTGTTCTCGTACAAGGCGTGAAAGTAATTTTTACAATACTTTCGAAGCCCAGTGAATTTTGTGATTCCTGTTCAATTAGTAGCTCCGATGTTGTGCAATTTATCATTATTATACTTGAGAAACGTTTTCGTTGTACTAAAAATTTAATAGTTTTGAAATTAGTACCCCTCCCCTATTTGTGTATGTCCTACCAGCTTTGGTTTTTATTTCCTATAATGCAACTAAAGAATCGACGTTTACTTCAATTTATGGTTGGCAATTCAAGGTAAGAAGCCTCTTCCCTATTGTTTGATCATCCATCTTCCCAAGCGTTGTTATTTCAAGACCTTGATGATTTAATACTATTTGCCAGTGGGCGTTCCTGTACCTTTATCTGACAGTTGCTGTATAAACTCCAGAAAGAAATAATAAAAAAAGATTTATAAAATATCTTCGAGAGGCATGAAAACAAAACCCTAACAATTGCCCTTGGCGTGGGAAAGTGACTGTTAAAATTTTTTTAACTGCTCCCTTCACTTCTTGCATAGATTTTTTATTCATAAGCTTTATATTTTTATTTGGTTGTGTTAATGAGTATAATATTTAATATTTCTACTGGCAAAAAAGTTCAACTCGTTCTCTTATTGACTTCCTTTCTGCATTCCCTGTTCGTCATTTCAACAGCCTGCTTTGAATACTAGTAACAATGGTAACCTTAGGAAACATTAAAACTGTAGAAATAAAAAGCAAAAAATAATTACAGATATACGGGAATGTATTCTCATTTTATTTTTTATTCGTAGTTTACTTATTATATATTGTAGATGCTATTTCAAGTGTAGGACGCTTTTAAATAATCATAATATTTGACATATTTATTTTAAATAATTCTGCCCCGATAATTTACTACCCTTTTTGCATATGATGTTTCTAATAAATGCAGACCGCTTTGAATAACATTAGAAACAAGTGAGATAACAGTAAAAAATGAATGGAGCAATATCTATGATATTATTCTTTATATTATTCCGTCATTTTGATTAGTTGATGGCAAATTTGTTATTAAGTTAGATTATTTCCCAAAAGTATATAATCCAGAGCATCATATTTTGTCAATTTATTCAAACTTATCCAGAACTTCTTTAGGGGCTTCATTTTGACGTATAAACCTTTTTCATGTGAAAATTCAATGAAATGGCAATTATGGAAATTTGAAAACACGTCGATTTAATGATGTTCTAAAAATGTATGGTCAATTCACTGTTTTCGCATCAAATACTTTGAACAAAACTGAAGGAAACAAAATCCCACAAAAATGTTGGGACTTTTCGCAAGACCTCTTCCCATACAAGATAAGAAAGAAGATAAGAAAAGTGCATTTTATAAACTTTTCAAGTCCTTAAAATTAAAACCTTTTCGTCCGAATATTTCGTGGCTCGAATTGCCCCTATTCCAAGGCCTAAATCTGTAAAATAATTTAATAAAAGTTTTTAATATATTCCGAATGAACTAACAATATAACTTTTTTAAACATAACAAATTTCATTCTAAATAACAATATTTTATCAAAATAATAAGCTATATAAATAAAATAAAATTACTACATACGGTTTTATTTGTTCACATACCTTATTCGAAGTGCTCGTTGTGTCTAAGGACCATTGAAATGTTTCGTAAGCTTCTTGTCGTTCACAATGTAAAATGTTGGTTACCCAGAGGAGATTAGGCCTTATGACACGAATCAAATATTTCATGATTATTGATTATATAATATAGAAATGATTTTATCAACGAACATTCTTGACTCCATAAGCAATAGTTTTGATATCATACTCTATCTAAAACCGTTTTACCGAGGAATAAAAAGGAAAGAAAAATTCAAAATCATGTACATCTCCATTATTATGTTTACTATCAAAAAGTGGTGTAAGCTCAAATATATTAACAAAGCAGTAGAATAAAATAATAAAAGAATAATATTGTTGTTTTACTCTTGGACATCAAACTAGAGTATTACCAAGTTATATGTGTATTTTGTTTTTCAGCCTTCGGTTAACCCCCCTACTCCTACTCAAACGATTTTCATATAAGGTAACTTAACATCTTGATCAAACTTAAATTCAAATCCTGTATTCGAAGGCTTTTTACGTCCTTGTACAAAGTAAAGAACCTATTATAGCGAAAATTTCGGTTTTCAAATGTCAAGGGCATTCATTATCCGTTTGACCCTGCCTAAACCCATTTTGACTAGTTTTGGTGTGACGTCTGTACGTTTAAGTTAATTTAATTTTAACTTTGTATTATACTTTTCATTTTAACATATTTGTAATATTCATTCTACTTGTATGAAGGAGAATGAAGAGATGAGTGTACTAGTGCTGCTGTCGGCCCACAGACTTGTCTTGGAATTCTTCTTGAATCCTTCAGACACCTTAAACGACCTTAGCGGAGGTGTGTGGGGTGGGCGAACCCCCTATATTGGTGTCGCAAAACTTTTCATTTATTTCTATCTAGAATTCGATCCGCGTACCAGTAGCCAAAACCAATATCATATTTCATTCACATGAGGTATGTAAAAGTACAAGAAGTTAATCTTTGATGAAGAATGCTTATCATGTAATGTTTTGTTCTGTTTACTTAAGGTATTTGCGAAAGGAGGGGATTGAATTGAAAATGAGATATGATGTCATCAATAGTGCTAGTTATGAACGCCTACAATTTTTGTTTTATCATTACCTAACGGGATATTTAATTGTTTCATGCAACTCTGAAGGTCGAATTTGTCAAGCTGTAATTGTTGGGGTATAGAGACGGTATAAAATCGGGAATATATGAAATATATAGATATTACGCGTCGATTAAAAATTGTTTATTAACCGATCTTTTTATCAACGTTATATCCTACAACTGGTTTCCTATACATTTTGCTGTAATTGGAAACATTTATGTTTGTTGTATTATTCGTTGTTCATCTTCAGTAAACTATAACTCCAGCTTAGTGGATATTGACATTAAGCTGCTATATTTTTAAGCTTCTAGTATTTTTTAGATTTATACTAAGGGATCAGTTAATTCCAGCAAGTGGCAAATATGCTTCAATTATGCAGATCCTGTGGGAGAGTAATTTACCTTATCTTTTATCAGAGCTGTGGGTATAAATGTATATCATTATAATAGATATTCAAAGCCACGTGTTTAACATAAATAATTCTTATGTCATATTCATATATAGATATCGGTGTTGGATATGGTATATTTCAATGCTTACGTTCACGTTATGTTGTTTGGGCTGGTATGAATTTGAATGGCTTTATTGCCCAAATTTAAAAATATGATTTACTCCTTTGCCATTACTCATAAAACGCTTTTTTTTTTTCTTAAACTCCAATGTGGAAGCGTATACTAGATATAAATATAAATTATCTATCTGTTACACGAATTAATGCCACATTGTGGATTATGTGAGGCTGAATAGTAATGAAGCTTATATTTTCATTTTAGCAGAATCCCCTTGAGCCTAAAGATCATTTATAAAATTTAATGAGCAACTCGATGTCCAACTTGCTACCCCTTAGAAAGTGTTGGCAATGGAAGGGTTAATCAGAGGGTTTGGAGGGATCTTATTGTCTGCACGAATAGAAACATAAATAGTTAGGGAGAGGAACATCCGGCTTTCCAACCCAAGACCAGTTTGCCATTCACTTTTTAATAGCTTTACTACTTTCACTGCCAAGTCCACCACTTAATTGCTTTAATAGGATGCTTTGTTTGGCTAATTTTAAATATGAAATTAACACATTTGTTGTTGTGCTTCAATTTTTATAATGGGATGTTTTCTCTGTCACAGATATTGTAGATCGTTTTTTGCAATTCTACATTAGTTTAGCTGCTGCTAAAATATTTCTATGTTAGTTCTTAACATTTTTTACCAAATCTCTTTCTTATCAAAAAGGATACCTCATATAGAATATTGAATACATTCTATTTGTGACAATTCTTTATAAAAATTGGATAGATTGCTGATATTATTCAATATACTGTAGACTGATAGAATAACATCAATAAAAAACATATAAATTTTACGTAAAAGATTTCCGGATTCTTTTTGCAACTAATTACTTCAAAAATATCAAACAGTTATGTTTCAGAACTTATGGCTAGCAATATTGGAGTTTATAGAAATATGTAGCGGCTAGATATATTCTAAGTTAGTGCTCCAGAAGGATATTCATAGCACTAGTATTAAATCCTTTTTTTAATTTTAATATGGCACTAATTTTTAGACTTCTAGGTTGAAATCCTGAGATGGCGTACATAACCTTACTTGGAGATAACAATTAACTTTATGACTGTTAGATGTTGTACCGAGTTGTTTTCTCATGGGTCCTAAGAAACTTCTTTTTTTTTTTTTTTAAATCAAGAATTTACGTACGAAGTAAAAGAAGTATTGTAATCGCAAAGTTCATTTTTCAGATTTTAGTGGAATTATCCGTTTTTGCCCTCCCTAAACCCATTTTGAATGGTCTATGCGTATCTCCCATAACTAAAAAGCGGCTAGACTTAAAATGAAGACATTTCATATTTAGGATTGCTGTAACATCTGTTTGTGCACCCCCCCATTTAATCGAATTCGACTAAGGGGGTTTAGAGAAGAGTAGAAATGAAAAGTTTCAAATTTCTCCTTCAAAAGATATGTATAGAGCCTTTTTTATCTTAAAAAGTCTGTATATTTTTTTCTAAAACTTATTTCGATCAGGTGCATCGGAACTGACAAATCTTATATGATTCTCAAATGAAAAAGTTTAAATAAAGTGCAGCAAAACATTTTGTTTATTTAATTTAATAGGAGTTCAATGAAAAAAAGTAGTATCCACGTCAGACATTTTCCTAACGCAAATTAAGAATAAAGATAGGGCTAAAAATAAGCTTTATTTTGATCTGAATATGTCGCGTCTATTTTGAAATGGACGCTGAATTGTACTATTCTATCATTAATGATATTATGATACTTATTATGAAAATGAATAAAGGCTATTTTAATTTCACAATTATGAGTATTCAAAACTATGAAGTAAATTACTTCATATAGAAACTTTTGTATAAAATTCGACAATCATCTCTTCTAGAAATAATCTTTATAGGATTATTCTTGGACAATATTTTAAATTTTCGTTAGAATACTCTTTACATTTCTGCTTACCAGAAAGGAGCTCTTCCTTGGAATGTAACATTGTTTGATCTTACTATCCTCAGAAAGTCGGGGTTCAACAGGGCAGTGTTCTGGGTACTATCTTGTGTACTGTAAACACAGCTGACATCCCGACTAACCATACCTATTCTTTCTTATATATGCGACGAAATTATTTTATCATTCCATCCGGATCCTATTACTACCTCTCAAAATCTGTTAATCCATTTGAACAATACTGGCGAATCAAAATTAATGCAAATAAATTTTAAAACATAATCCTTAAGCTACTCTGGAATATTTCACCATATGCTGCATGACATAATGGTTTTATCTTACCATATTCTATTCTCCATGTCTCTCGTAGAGCACTCTGCAAACAATTAGATCTTTTGTGATATTGTCTCTAAAGATAATCCCATGATTAGGACTGCTGGTGTACTGAAGGTTGGAAATGCTGAAAAAAGGATCATGATTTTGTTGTATCGATAATTATATGCTTGTTAGTTAGAATACTCCTTTCCTTCATCGATTTTGATTTTGATGGTTCCATTTTCTTAGCGTTGGTTCTGCTTTTATTCAAATAATAAAAGTTTTCCTTTATTTGTTATTAGCTCGAAAAGATCTAAAACTTCCTTTATGTCTTGCACCATTCTAATCATTTTTACTTTGAATTTGCCACCAGTGTGAGTAGATCAGTCCTTTAGTTCCTACTATCATTAGCGTTAATGTTTCTTCATTGAACATACAATGTCTTTGTTTATTAATTCTAGCTTACCTGTCACATTCATGTATCACGATTTTTGTACTCTAACGTTGTCCCAAATTAACCCCGAATATTACCCCACCCCCAATGTCACAAATCTTATCAATTACACCTCTTATCTGCCAGAAGTGAAATGTCAAAGTTTATGAGCAGTAGTGGAGGTTTACTAAAACACGAAAGGCAAGCAACTCCGCTTATATTCTAGTTAGAGAAAATAGTTTAGGTCAGGTGTATATATACCAACAAAATTGCTAATGTAACAAGTTCGATCCACCTATTAAGAATGCAGTTATTTGCGGTTTTGTATTTCTTCTTAAAGGGAATCGGCTATAACAATAATGTGAGCTATGGATAGGAAAGTACGGGTGAAAACCAAAAATATGGGTGCATGTATTTCTAAAGAGTTCTCTACAGTACTGTCCACTCCAGAGGTCATCGACTAATTGTCTCCACCTACTTATAGAGGCCTCCCAATACGAGGATTTAGAGTTCAACAAAATCATATAATGGAACATATTATAAATACCCAAAATAGTTAACATTTGATGATAAATATTAATTTGATTATAAATAAAATACTAAATTTACCAATTATCAAACGTATTCTTCATTTCCTATATAAGGGGTGAAAGCTGTTTATTAGTAATTGCTAGGGTACTCTTGGAGGGAAGGAAACTTTATTGCCATTTGAGGTTAGATTGTGTGCACCCTCTGAGCCTCCTAGTTTCTGCTTGACGGAAATGACGACGACTCATTTACACACTTATTACAATTAAATAATTAAATTATTTCCTACAATTATTATTTCACACATTTTCCATTAACTTATTAAAGGGACCAAACTCTTTTTTAGAAAGAGTCTGCTTTACAAATCTGTCCGCTCGAGCATTAATATCTTCATAGAAAGTAAAAGAGATTTAAACAATTTTGGTCAGTTAATGTTATGGGGACACTCCGTAAGATTATCCATGTGCTTTATAACATTAAAAGTAATAGTCACATTCTAATTGTAATTATCACTTATACAGTACGAAAAATACACATTAGTGAGTAAATCCTGTTAATTGTTTTTCTAAGTATGTTATGTTTGATCTTATAGCCAGCGACAAACGGAGTCTTTGCATCTGGTTACGGTTAATCATAAGGAATATCATTTTCTTGTTTTTCGGCTCCCTCCCCTTCCTATTTATGGGGATATGAGACTTTTGCATGGGCCTATCATATTACTGTCTATCTCGTGGCAAGCTTCAATTTGAGTCTTTTATAATTGTGTAGAGTTCTTAATTAGAAAGCAAATATTAATCGTAGTATGTATGTGTCTGCCCAGCACGTTTTTTTTTTTTTTTTTTTTTTTGCTTTTTATGAACTGTCTGTGCGATAGACATTTTAGGGGTTTGATGAAGTGCAGGTTTTCTTATCTTATTAGAGTGTTTAGACATCAGAACATGTATAATTTCATTTAATGGAACTCTTCACATGCGCGGAAAAGGGCAAGCATTATGGACTAAATCTATTCGTAGGCGCCTCTCAGGACGGCAATCATATGGAAGTAGGGAACTGTCAATCTAGCGGGCACCTCCTGAGGAGGGTGAAAGAAGAGGTGGAGGGGACTGTACCTCGAGTACAGTCAGGGCAGGCTATTGTTGGCCTAGGTTGATGCCCCCTCTTCATGACTCGTCGACATACCTAGGTTCCTCAACCTAGAGTACTCTCTTCTGCCCAAATATTGGCCAACGCTCCACCATTTCCTCCTTCAATACCCAAACAGCCAGATCGCCAAAATTATCAACACTGTTTAATTTTACAACCAATTTGTTTTTTTAAATAGAAGCTATTTTTGCCATAACTAACGTATATTTTATAAATTAGACTTTCTAAAATCAGCATTCACAGCTAACAGCCTTTATAATTTACTTCACACATTGTTTGTCAAGTAAATTCTAAAGATATTTCTTTTAACACGTGATATTGTTTTTATTTTAAAGAACAAAAACGATTCTGCTAAAAATTTACTGGAGTCTGGAGTTTGCTGTAGAAGACTAATGCTATCATGGAGGGATGGCTCCCTTACAATTCTGATCGCCTAAGGAATTCTCCATCTTCTCTCTAGTGCCTTTACTGGAATGCAAAGGAAAATACTTGACGTCACTACCCTCCTTCTCGTTTGTTTTGCAGAAATCAGAACCTCCTGCTTACAGAATGAACACGAGGCACATACTCGTAAATAGCTAGAAAATAATATTAGCTCTATTTAGTTCTTTCGTGTGTTTAGCTCACAGAGCGTTGCTTGTGGATAAAACAACATTAAAAATTGTCATTTTTCAAAATTCTCTTAGTATATTCGTGTTTGAAACAGTAAAGGATATCGAATCCGTAATAAACCTTATTTTTTTGTTTTTTGAGAACAACATTAAAAAATGTCATTTTTCAAAATTCTCTTAGTATTAGTGTTTGAAACAATAAACGTTATCGAATCCGTAATAAACCTTATTTTTGTTTATTTTTTGAGAACAACAGTAAATAAACGCCATTTTTCAAAATTCTTTGAGCATTAGTGTTTGAATCAATAAAGGTCATCGACTCAGTAATAAACGTTCTTTTTTGAGAACAACAGTAAAAAAAAAATGCCGTTTTCCAAAATTTTCTGAGTATGTGTCTGAAACAATAAAGAACACCGACTCCGTAATAAACCTTTTTTTTTTGTAAATCTAATGTAAAGTCCCCTCTGCAACATGCCTAGGTATGCATGTACTCTAGTGACATTCAATTAAATTACTTTAATTTCATAAATTGGGCAACAAAGAAATTTTAATAATCATCGTATTTGTTATTAGTTAGAACTCACAGTGATTTCAAAAATATCTGTGACATCATTGACCTACAAAGTAAGTGATTGAATAATCCTATGACTTGAACTCATCGCTGAAGTAACATCTCGTTGCGTACCGCTTGAGTTGAATGTTGCTATCATATGTTTAAATGTCAAGTGCTGTCTCGTTTGTACTGGCTCCACATAACTTACAACAGTATTACTTTCTTGTTTAGGCGTGTGGCGAATAGTTTAAACAGTTTTTTAATCCTCATCTTTCTAGCCTCCTTGAAGAACATTTGTTTAAAAAATATGTACATAATTCTTTAATATCAATTTATTTTATTGGTTTTCTAATGTATTATTGGGGCTCAGGTTAGCCATGTGAGTTAAAGCGTTAACCTTTATCTCACATGGTAAACCTAGAGTGGCGAGTTCGATTCTCGCCTGGACAAAGGAAATTATTTAGTGACGAAATTCATTAAATAACATCCTAAAATCCCACCCTGGCTAGAAAAGGGTGGAAACCTGTAGATAACCCGTTAATAAATAATAATAATAATAATAATGTATTATTATTATTTATTAACGTCCACTTTTTGCAACTCAGGCTAAATGGGACGGGTTATCTACAGGTTACCACCATTTTCTAGTCAGGGTGGGACTTAGGATGTTATTTAATGAATGTTTTCTAATGTAGAACCAAAGGTTGTTTGATGCAACCGCAAAAAATGCGGGCTTTAAAGTTTAAAAGAATTGTCCGTTTTTCGAGATGTGGAGGGATCTGTAGTATCTCGCACATCTCAAAGACCGCTAGCCTTTGCTTATTAAAATTAACATCTAGTTGTGATTGAATTCGTCTAAGTGGCAGGGTGCTTTAGTGAAGGGTAAACATAAGAAGTTGCAAATTTCTTCTCAAAAATGTAGTTAAGGAATTTACAAGAGGGCCCATATGAAAAAATACTACTTTCTTTATTCCTGTTTGAGATACAAACGATTTGTATTGGAACTTATCTATAATAAAAACACTCCAATTATTATTTTATAACATTTTGTAATGTTAAGCTTACGAACGGAGATATCGTATGCCATTTTTAAATAAAATAATTTTAAATGATGTGTTACTAAACGCTGTGTATATTTGATCTAATTATACACGATTGCACAACGGAGGTAGTGAGTTCCCTCACACCAGTTTTTTTTTATCGAAAGCATGGCGACATAGTCCACCGTTAAAGTCACTCCTTTAGGACCCAGCATATGAGTCTCTTGGATTTACTTATGTTTCCAGCTGCCCTATTCTAATATAGTAAGCATTTTGTTCTGTTCTTATTAACCTATATGTTAAACATGTTATATGCTAACGCCCTCTTTATGCTGCTATGGCTAATCGGGTTGAGTACTTAATCATTTTCATCACTAAATCAATTTATGTTGCCCACGCGGGAATCAAAAGCATATTATATTCTACTATTAAAGCTATTAAATTTCTAATTTTTGTTATTGTCTCTCCTAAATAAGAAATAAATGGTTTATGTCATTAAATATATTATAGATTATTCTACAGTCCAGTTGGGGCTTAGATTAGCAATGTTTGAGTACTTGTTTTGATGTATTTATTTAAAAACAAAATGTTGGCACATATTATTTTTGAAAATGATTTTTGCCTTAGTAAAATACACTACCACTAACAGCTTTAGAGAAACTCTTTAAAGTTTAGATTAGAAGCCGAGATTTTGTCTGGTTAAGAGAGCATTTCATGTTGAAGAATAAATTCATTATTTTTATTTTTAAATGGGAGAGTGTTTAGGATAATGTGATAGTATATGGATTGAATGGTAATGGTATTTTGACAGAAGAGCAATTGGTGGTTCGGTTCGGGGAGAGCATCATATTTAAGAAGCGAGAGGAGAAGTGGATCCTTTTTATTTTCATTAAAAAAACCTTAAATCAATATCCTACTAAAAGCTTTGTAAATACTGTTAAAGAAACTGTTATCATCTAAAGTTATTTGATATTTATGTGCTGCTTTTACCATAACCCACATAAAAGTGTATGTGCTAAAAAGCAATTTCTAAAAGTTTTCTATCGCCAATAATGTTTAACATAGAGAAAACCTACTCTTAGCAACAGATTTGTTGTTTGATTTTTTTTGTTTTAAAGTTTTAATTAAATATTCATTGAAAAACTAAATATGCTGTTTTTATTCGGGAAATATATTGCCTCTTCTTTAAGCAAGATTTGATCTGCAGAGAACAAATATTGACTTAATTCTCTCAGCAACTTCTGCGGGTCTATAGCGAAGTCGATTATGCATCTTATAAAAAGGTGCTCAGCAACAGATTTGTTTCTCGCTTTCTGGTTGTCAAAATCCTGCAAAATAATTAAAGTGTCTTAACGCGTAAGTAAAATACGTAATGAGTGTTTTATTTGCCCCACTGTTTGTGAAGGTGCAGTTTGAAGTGCTGTGCAGAAAAATACCGTTGGTGAGCTCTTCGTCAAAACGCAAATTTGGAAAAAATTAAAAAACATGAACTTTGTTATACAAAAAGATTTAATTCCTTTCTCGTTTATGCTTTTATTTTTAAGATTAAAATGCCATCTTTAAGGAAATTTAATCTAAAATGCATCGTAATCATTGGATTTTACATAATATCGGCATAAATTTGATTTGTGGTGGTTTTTATTATTAATAACTTTCATTTGACGAGGAAAAATCCTCATTTTTTCCTTTAAAAAACAACAGAGTACGTATTGACCACAAATGAATTGAGTTATTGTTTCTTTTTTTACATTAGTATTGGATTACCCTTGAATAATAGCAAGGTGTTTGTTTTCCCCAACAGTATTAATCTATTTTATTCTTAAGCAAGTTGTGACGTTTCACTCCCTTTTCCTCGTATGCCTCTTCCTATTGAAATTGTGAACTTTATTTGCATACGATTGAATAGAGGTTTAATGGAAGACTGTAAAATACATTCAGCTTAATAATATGCATTAAGAACGGCCAGAAAATTTATCCATTTCATTATTTAGTTTGTCTATTACTTATCACTGGTTGAGGGCTGAACCCTTTCCATTGACGGTTAAAAATGAATGATCTGATATTCCGGCAAAAGGTAAATTGTTTCACTTTCTTCATTTTCACCTTGGTCTGGGCTTGCAAGTACTTGTCTGATCGCTTTCACCAAGGCTCGTGTTATATATCTAGGCCAAGGATCTTTTTATCTTGAAACTGACGACCTAAATCATCCAGTCTGTGAGAAGGCACATCCTTGTCTGATCACAACCACCCACCCACACGATCACTCCAGTTAAACCGTAACCGAGGCAAAGTTTCCCTAATTTTTGCAGAAGTTCGTTTTGGTTTGATGAACACAGGTCATTATTCACTACATTTACCTCTGAAATGTTTTATACACAACTTATATAAACCATATAGCTTATTTAAAACTTTCTATTTTCTCTTCTGCTTTTCGTCACTACTTTTTTATTATGGTTTCCTGCAAAAATTTATTTGTGTAACAAAGTCCTTTCAGGAGACTTAATCCAACTTAAGAGGGCTTTCAGATTCTACTGAGTTCAACAAAAGGAAAATTGTCTCAACCCTGATTGAAACTTTTCTTTAACGAGTGATTTGAAAATTTTATGTTGCTCAATCAAGTTGTTTTAGATCAGGATTTTGGTATACTATATATTTCAGAGTTATTTATCACCTATTTATTTTATTATGCAAGGAAAATATGTTTTAGCAGATTTCCTTCAAGGGAAATCAGCTATTGAGGTCTTATTCTTAACGCAATTTTCGAAGATTTTTCTCAAATGTCCATATATATTTGTTTGTTCACGCTCTAGCGGACGCAATTTTTGTTGTGTCGTTACCAAACTCGATATTTAATCGTTTTATGTAAAAAGACAGATCATGTTCGTTAATGGCTGAAATCGGACCAGTGGGGGGGGGGGGGTGTTAGGGGAGGGGAATTTCGAAAAGTCTAATTATCTCCTAGTCTCGTACTAATTATCTCCTACTCGTCTAATTATATCCCAACTCCTACTCTCGTCATATTAACATTAGCATCTTACATTATGAAGCACTTTATTTGAAGCATAAATACTAAATATTCTACTCATAGAACTTTTACGTTTTGAAATAAATACAAATATGTGACGCACGTGGGAAATATGCTTAATTAAGACAGCCCCTGCATGACGGACATTTCTTTTTATAGTATTTATTTAATTGTGACTTGGTTATATATATTATATACAATGTTATGCATTTATACCTTTTTACATTCTATATCAGTGCGCTCTGTTTTTCCAATATTTTTATTTATTTATTTTTATGTTTTAGTTCTCCAACATCGAATTCTCCAATTAAAAACGATTATTATATGAGTTGCAAATTATTTTTAAAATATCTAAATATTTTCGAGTTCTAAATAAAAGTCAGTTTTTAATAGTTCTAAACATAAGTTCCAAGCTTAATCAGTTAAAAATCTTTTTAAATGTTGCTGGGAAAATTCTCGGAGTTTCTACAATATATCTGACGTGTTTTCCCATGAGACGAGTGTTGCAAAAGCCCCACCAATGATCAACGTGAGAGCTGCTATTCGACCTTACCTCTCCCATTATGTATAGGCCACCAGTAATGCTCCAGCTGTATTTGCTCTTCTATTTACAATCTTTTTTTGAAAAGAATGTGAAGCACATTTTTTGGAAATCTTTTTAAGTGCAATTTTAGTTAATTAAAACATTTTTTAAAAACAGACTAGTAATTACTTTTGTGGAGGATAAATATTCGCCAATGTGTATCCAAAAAAGGCCTCAAAAACTGAGGTATTTCATTTTCCTTTAGTCATCACCATGAAGATCTAAAGGTTACTCTTGCACGTAGCTACCATTCGGTACATTAAGAAACTACTTATTTCTTTATACTATACTTGGAGAATTTCATGAAACCTTTTTTGGCATCGAAGTATGAGATTTAGGGAATTCTTTTTGATCTTATTAGCAGATTTCCCTTAAAGGAAATCAGCTATTGAGGTCGTACTCGTGACGTAATTTTCGAAATTTTTCTTCAAATGTCCATCGGTCCCTACCTAGGAGATAACGAAAATGAGATCCATTCAAAACTGTGTATATATATATGTATGTGTGTATATATATATATATATATATATATATATATATATATATATATATATATATATATATATATAAATATGTTACTCTAAAACCCCGAAGTGTGGTAAATGTCAGGATATACCGGTAAATCCTAGGATTTACCAAGATCACTGGTTAAAGACCGAAATCTAGATGAAATTTGAGCTTTTACCGTTTGGCAGTTGGTCAATCCCCGGATTTACCGTCTAGCTTGGTAAATGTCCGAAAAACATTAAATAAATGTGAGATTTCGTACTTTTACCAGTGCTGTTTGGTAAATGTGCGGATTTCCCAAGGCTCATTGGTAAATGTCCAGTGAAGAGGAGTAGGGACATGAAAAACAGAGCCTACCACGAAGGAATCAAATGCTCTCCCTATGAAGCCATGTTTGGAGTCCTCATGAAAATGGGTTTGTCTACCTCGAAACTCCCTCGTGATATGATAACCAATCTCGCTTCTGAAGAACAGCTTGGGCAAATTATTGATGATACTTTAAGGTTCAAACGTTGGCTCTTGAGGAAGACATGATAAAAATGTAGGAAGTAAAACATCCTGATGGCGGCAATCTTCAGCAAGACAGTGCCAATAATAAGTTATGTGCCACCGAACTGAAGATGTGCTCTGACAAAGAAATTCGCCAAGCAGTAAGGGAAGGTCTTGAATCACAGGCTAAGAAAATGGAAAAAACAACGAAAGGAAAATTCCCAGATCCCGAAGTTGGCCAGAACGTGAGGATCAAAATTCCTGATGTCGACCGATCTAAAATCGACCCCAAAAGCATGATTGCAGTGATCGTCAAAAATAGATGGTAGGCAAATTGAATACATTATATTCGCGTGATCAGTTTACAATTTGCACCGAGAATTTCATGTCTCCTGATGAAGTACCCAACGAAGAGATAAGCCTTCGCACCGCAGTTCGTCAACAGTCATTGGTTGGTGGCCAGGGTTTCAAAACATGCAACTGCTTAAAAAAATGTTCTAATAAGATTATGATTATCTATTATTATCATAGACGTCCACTTTTTGCAACTCAGGCTAATTGGGACGGGTTATCTACAGGTTCCCACCCTTTTCTAGCCAAGGTGGGACTTAGGATGTTATTTAATGAATTTCGTTACTAAATAATTTCCCTTGTCAAGGCGAGAATCGAGCTCACCACTCTAGGTTTACCATGTGAGATTAAGGTCAACGCTTTAACTCACATGGCTAACCTAAGCCCCTGTTCTAATAAGAAAAGTTAGCTAATATGGAGTGCAATTCAAAGTGCCACAATTCCCTCCCATGCTGTAACAAATAATAATAAAACTTATTCTAAAATTTTCATTTCAAATTCATTATTCCAACTTTTACCGGCAGACGCTGGGAAGTGTTAGTGTTTACCAAAATCTGTTGGTAAAAGTCCAAAAGACGCATCCTGATTGAGATAAGTCTATCTTTTACCGAGCCTCTTGGGAAATCCTAAGATTTACTGGCTAAAGTCCGATTTGAAAAATAAAATCGGACATTTACCAACGCTTAAATCTTAGGATTTACCACACTCCGGGGTTTTACAGTAACACACACATATATATATACTAGCTCAGATACCCGGCCTTGCCCGGGAATTGATTTGAAGCTGAATGGTGATGGTATTTTTGTGGCAAGGCTTTACTTTGCGCAATATTTTGACATTAACCCGTCCCAGTGTTTAGGGTTTATACCCGTCGTTGCAGTGGATTTTTTAATAATAAAATTAATTTTTTATGTAAGACTTCACTGTCCTCCATACGGTCATTTTTCCCGTCTCCTGTGCATTATGCATAGCTTTGAATTATTAAGGTCAAAATATTAACATATATTTGAATTAATTTTTCCAGGTGAGGTACCTGGTAGATCATATTGGAAAGAATTGATGAGCATATCAATATTAAACGCAAATTATTTGCTTCATACATTGTTCCCGAAAAAATGTATAAAACAAAAGTTACTCTAAATAACAAAGTAAACAACTTTTGTTATGTGCACGTTTGACAAAAAACAAATAGACAACGAAATATTGCGAATTTTTATTTCAGGCCTCCCTTATAACCCCCACTCCCGTTCGAACCTAAAAATTTTAATATAGCTTATAATCATGAAAGAATTAATGCTAATTGACATTTTAAAATTTTAATATAGCTTATAATCATGAAAGAATTAATGCTAATTGACATACCGAGTTTTGTTAAGTTCGGTTCAATCGTTAGTAGCCAATAAGAATTGTTGGCTCCCTCTAAAGTTTTAGCGTATATCTCGTTTATACCTTGTTATAAGGCAAAAGTGAATATCACAAAAGTTACTTCAAATAAAAAAAATAAACTACTTTTGTCATGTGCATATTTGCAGAAAAACGAATAGAAAACGAAATATCGCTATTTTTAATTTCATGCCTCCCTTACAACCCCCCTCCCACTCCTGCCCATCCCTAGAAAAAATGATGTGGCTTATGATAATTAAGGCGTCAGTGCTAATACACATACCGAGTTTTATTTATTTCGGTTCAGTCTTTTGTGCCAAATAGTATTGTTGACTCCCGCTATAATTTTTAGCATACAACGCATTTACACTTCGGTATACGACGAAAGTGTATGTAACAAAAGTTACTCTAAATAGCAAAATAAACAACTGTTGCTATGTGCATATTTGCCAAAAAAACAATAGGAAACGAAATATCGCTATTTTTAATTTCAGGCCTCTCTTATAACCCCCACTCCTGTTCGTCTCAGAGAAAATTAGTATAGCCTAATGTCTTAGTTGGGTTACTAGTAATATACATACCAAGTTTCATAAAATTCGGTTCAGCCGTTTATGCGTGAAAAGGTAACAAACAAACACACGCCATAGAAAAAAATGCAGTTATGGTGACTATGACATGTGAAACGAAAAGTTATCGTGAAATTTCGAGAAAGAAATCAATGTACAGACAGGTAACAATTTTATATATATATATATATATATATATATATATATATATATATACTTGTCTGTTACCGCTCTAGCGTTCGCAATTTATGTTTGTTCGTTACCAAACTCGATATTTAGTCGTTTTATGTAAATAGAATATTAAGTTCGTTAAGGGCTGAAATCGGACCAGGGGTGAGTGGGGGGGGGGTTAGAAGGGGAGAATTTTGAAAATAAGAAATATCTCCGTTACTATAAGTCGGATCGAAAAAAGGTTTAGAATGAATTTTATTGCAATTTAATTGTACTATTGATATTGTTATATATTTATTCTCTATCTTGAATATTAACCGAGAAATTTGCATTTCTCAGTTTTCAGTAATCTCCCACTTCTACGCGTGTTACGTAAACAATTCTTTGTTATATAATAAACCACATTATTCGAAGCTTAAATCCCAAATATTGTTTTCCAGAGACCTTTATTATACGAGGAACATGCCAATATGTTCTTGTGACACCCCCCCCCCTCCGTTTGATTGATTGAGATAAAATTTATTCTGATTCATTATAAATTACAGTACTAGATATAGTACATAGTTTTCAATAAAATTAATATGTTATATTCTGATATGTTTCAATTATTGTTTTTCTTTCCGGTGACCCGTTGGCAGACCTGTTTGTTTACCTTTGAGAATTTTTGTTTTAAAATATACCCATTAATCTCCCCTCCCATTTCTCCAAGGCCTGGGTAAGAAATTTACTTTCACTTGCCTCCTTTAGAACTTCCATCTAAAAGGTTTTACTTATTTTTTTGTGTTATAGCGATTCTACGCTAAATCCACATCTTCATTGATACTATTTGATTATATTCATTCCTGTGAAGAGGCCAACTTTCGCTCTCAAAAAGCGTTATACTCATAACAGCTGATTTAGTAAACATTTGTTGTATACATGGTTGTTAGTATAATAATAGTATCTTAATAACTGGAATGTTCGATCTTTTGGATGCCTGAATTGCTGTTCTTCTATCAACGTCGAGGCTACTTTAGTTATTCTCAGTGATTATGCTTCCAAACAAAGTGACAAAAGTGATATAGTTTTTTGAAATGTGGTGTTCCAGGTTTAGTTTTTTTCCTATCTGTCTTCTCTTACACTATTTTTTTTAATGACCTTAATCTGATCATTAACAAGATGATAATAATCGACTTTGTCTCATCTAAATCCCCTAAATTACAAGCTGATCGTTTGATCTGTTTCTTGTAAGAATGATCTGAACACCTGGCCCCTAGGATAAAATGAAGTCCCGTCTGCGTTGGTCATCTCATACCGTATTATTTTCCCCTATAAATCTAGTTGATTGGTGCAAAATTACTTGGATTGCTTACATGAAAATTTCCTGTTAACATAAACAACTTAGGATATGTTAGTGCATGGACATAGTCGGGTTTGATGACGTTCTTCCTGTATATATAATGTTAATTGTGAATGATTTCTCTTTTTAGTTGGGCTATAATCTTTTGTTTGCATTTAAACAATTCTTATCTACCTTCTACTATTGTACATAATGAGTGGTAATAACCTTAAACCTCGCCTTCTGAGTAATGTCTTTAAACTGGAGATACTAATTGCCTTTAATCTTAATTATAAAGCTTTTAACTGAAAAATGTTTAAACTAGACAAAGAGGAATACTGTTGATAGTGACCTTTTCTTAAATCATCTTATCTCCTGTCAAGACCTTCAGTGATTGGCCTTAGCTTGGAAATTGACTAGTCAGAATGAAAAAAAATATGCGGAAGAAACTGATCGTTGTCATTTATTCAGTTAAAAAAAAAGAAATTGAACTTTTCCAGGCTATTTTTTTTATTTATTTTAGCATTGCTCCTGGTTGCCTTTACCAAGGTCGTATAATAATTCTATAAGTTGTTCATTCGCAATTAAAATGGATTCAACATTGTTAAGTGGTATTATACTAGACTAGATATAATTTAAAGAGATTGTACTAGTTCGGGAAGGAGAATAGAAAAATGCTGTTCATTGTTTTCAATGAAAATATTTTAGCAGTTCTTCATTAGGGAAAGTAGCTATTCAGCTGACATGATAAAATTACTCAAATATTCGTTCAAATCTTCGAGAATCATAGTAAATGAGCACCAAAATCAAAGTCAGTTTGAAATTTAAAATTAAGACCTGACGTTTCCACAAGGTGATTCTCACTGTGATTGTTGGCATCTTCACTAAAGTTCCGTTACTTCTTATTAAAGTAGTTAATCAATTATCTCTAAACGGATGGAGTTCCAGATTGGACCATCCCTACAGGCCGATAATTGTACAACTAAAGAAAACGGCGATAACTTTTCTAGCCAGCTTGGGACATGGGACTTCAATTAATGAGTTCGTCACTAAAATAATAGCTATTGCCCAGGCGGAACTCGAACTCATCTTTCCACCCAGTGAGTTTATGGCCAACGCTTTAACTCACATTGTTAACCTGAGCCCTCTATTTCATTTAAAATTTCACTAAATATGACCCTAAACTTAAAAATATTGCTATTAAATTTTACTCTACGGACTTTTAGGGGTGGTTTCAGGATTCGAATAAGCTAATGATTGTTCTCATTTGAAGTCCATATTCTATTACTTCTGAAGAATAAATGTTTTCATTAAAAATTCCACAGACATTTCTAATTTCATTAAAATTTTGCAGATTGATTTAAATATGCCAGAATTTTGTCCAAATTAAATTGTTCTTAAAGCTTATGGGTTGATATGAATAAAAGTTAATGATTCTAGTCGATTAGGTAGTTAGTTTAGAATGAAGGAAATTTTCTATATTTCTAATTAATTCCTTGCCCTTAAGGGAAATCAGCTATTGAGATCGTACTCATGACGCGATTTTCGAAACATTTCTTCAAATGTCCATCGATCCAACCCAGGAGATAACGAAAATGATGATATATTAACAGAATGATCATTTTTTTTCATGTTTTAACTTGAGGAAATTATGTTTGTACTCAAATCCTGTGGCGACCGACTCTGTATGTGAGACCCGAACACAATTATTTCCGCTAGAAATTTAATTGATTATTGAAACATTGAATGGATGAGACTGATTCTTGGCGCAGGAAAACAAGCATCATGTCAGTTGGTTATATGAATTATCAAAATTAATTTACCAATCGAACAAGTGTTTTAATCAATTTATGTTTCGCCTCAATTATCGTCTAAAGCACTCGTAGGAGTTTATTAACTCTGCTTGCCAGAAATAACTAATCATTGGTCGTGTATTTAGTGCCTTCCTCAATTATCCTAACCCTCGACGTAATAACCCTGAAAAGATAAAGTAGCCATATCGTCATTTTATCTGGTTTCACTCAGGAAATGGCTAAAGATATTTTCCTTCTGTACTTTCAAGCCATTGAATAAGATATTATATCAGCTCCCCCGCAAAATAATAGCTATTCCAATATGTACTTTCTCTTCATGGATTCCATGATAATAGATGGAATCCGTGAAGTGAAAATACATAACATGAGTTGTATAATCCTGACTTACAACATGATGGATCTTTACTAATAATGTAACCTCACGGGAATGGGAGGGGGAGGTCGTTTTAAGTAATTACTATTGTAATATAAAACAATTTTTAATAAAAAAATATATATATTACATTAAAGGTAATATAAGAACATGAGATGATGCTTTGGTATTTTCTTATATTTAGTAGTTACAAAGAAATGTAGTTTTTTATTAAACCCTAGAACATAGTCCTACTTGGTTAAAGTACGAGTAAAACTAAAAATCAAAAAGGTCGTTATGAAATAAACGATACTACGTAAAAATTAAGGTATTATTCCCTAATGAAATTTTACCCCGTGTGTGTGTGTTTGTGTGTGTGTGTGTGTGTGTGTGTGTGTGTGTGTGTGTGTGTGTGTGTGTGTGTGTGTGTGTGTGTGTGTGTGTGTGTGTGTGTGTGTGTGTGTGTGTGTGTGTGTGTGTGTGTGTGTGTGTGTGTGTGTGTGTGTGTGTGTGTGTGTGTGTGTATATATATATATATATATATATATATACATTTCAGACTTGGAAAACTTTGTACCAATAACCAGGCAGAAACGATTGTAATCTTAAATAGTTTACTGTGCATAGACAACAAACACCCATCAACATTTACACTGATAACCGCAACTCTTTACAATCACTTCAAAATTATTCAATTCATGGCTCTTTGACAGAAAAAATCAGACAGTTACTTACATGGCTAAAACAAAATAATGTACACATACACTTTTCCTGGATCAAAGGGCATTCTGGAATTTTGGGAAACGATCTCGCTGATTTATCAGCAAAATCAGCCTCAAAAGATACCAAAATTCCAGAATGCTACAACAAGATTACACTCAACAACACAATTACTTACTGACTCCATTAATCAATGGTAACAGAAATTGTATACGACTACTACATGACAGCATCTAAAACAAATTATTCCAGATATTAAAGAGTATTTAGGACAAAAATTAACATCAACAGACTATTATTGACAAATTTGTTTTTGTCTTTTTATTCTTTTCTTTTCTTTTTTTCTTTTTCGTTCTGTTGTAAATAATTTTATTTTACAAATATTTTATTTTATTCATCTTTAGAAAAATGTTATGTATCAAGCACACGTTATGTACAAATTTTTGTACGGGACGTGTGACTAATAAACTCCCTTCCTGTAGTGTTTAATAAAAAAAAATAAAGGCATATATATATCACCTTACAGTACCCCTTTAAACATCCAGTTTAGTTTATCTGCATGCCCCGTGCAATGTCTATATTATATGTGTCTTTATTAAACACCAAAAAGTTTTCTAAAAATCTAATGAT
This sequence comes from Riptortus pedestris, assembly GCA_019009955.1. Classification (NCBI taxonomy): domain Eukaryota; kingdom Metazoa; phylum Arthropoda; class Insecta; order Hemiptera; family Alydidae; genus Riptortus; species Riptortus pedestris. The sequence continues at coordinate 89,447,471 of CM032228.1, forward strand.
TCATTAAAAAATATTAGTAATAATATTAACGGTAAACAAAACAAAGTTATGGAATTTACTTAAAGATAATTAGTTAAAACTTAACTTAAAACTTTTACTATGAAAATAATGTAAGATAAACTATAGATTAGATTTAAGAAGTATTAATCCTCTGTTTACTTTGTGGTCACGCCTTTGCATTCTAGAATATTATGATTGTTGACCAATGTTTTCCCGTCTTCTGGGCATTTTATGCAACTGAATTAATTGATATTTTAATTTCAAATTGTTGGTGTTGTTTTACATAAAGGAATATAAATGATTACACACAGCTTTTGTGTTGTTACAGCTATAAATTCTGTGAAATTTCCCAATTTTTGTTCCGTTCGAAATGATGCAAACAAAGTTGCTTTCTGGTTGAGGTGATATTGAATATTTTTTTTTACTGAAAACAATGGCAACTACGTTTTCTCGTAATTGAATTAGATTAACTGTAGAACGTGCTTATCGAATGATATTTTCAATTAAAACAAGTTAATTTTCGATATTAAGCATGTCTTGTTTTAATCGACGGATCTATGTAGGCATCCAGCACATTTAATGAACTATCTCTCAGGGAACTTAATTGTCTTATGGGCAATGAGGCCTATCAACAGAGAATTCACCGCCTCTTACGTAGGGTTGTTTTTTCTTCATTTAGAGAAACGTTTTAAACTATAGAAGATCACAGAATTCGCAGTTAATAGCTTGAAATAAAAGATAGATTACACAATTATGACTCCATTCATACCATCCCTCTTGATATCGTCATTATTCATTTTACTGGAGAATTTTGGTAGGAATTATATATTTCGACGTTTCTGAAGAAGAGGACACATGTTTTCTTGTGACTGAATAATAAATTCGTCTTCATTCGTTAGAGTTCCCTATTTTATAGATGGAATAGTATATAAACATAAATATACCAATGCCAATTATATAAACAAAAAGTAAATAAAACAAAACACGATACTATTAAAGCGCGTCGCGCATGAGATGTGTAAACTAAACAACGGATTGACACACAGATTAAATAATTTCATTCTTATCTCAATTTCCACCTAACTAAGACTTGGAATTAAATATTCATTTGAAGAGAACTCACTTTTACCATCTTGGTAGGATCGTCGGATTACTGAAGACAATTTTCGAAAAGAGCAAGAGTACAATTTCAATGACTGATGATAAACCGGCTTTATACAAATAAAGTCAAATCTCGCAGATCTGTATAATCTTAGCTGATTTCTCACCTGCTGATTGAGTAAGTAAGAAAAATGGTGTTTCTTGCTATAAAAATATGTGCCTATAATATATTTTAATTATTATGATACTAAAGTTAAAAGGCATTTTAGCCCTTTGGTATAAAAAAAATTTCATAAATCATTAATATACGTTCATTTTTCAGGTATTTATGGGGACTCTGGCTAAACTATCTGTAAGTTAAAATAAGTTTCATTATGATTTTTATTATAAATAACCGTGCCTTGTTTATGATGGAGAGTTTAATGATATTCAATTAAACTCTTTGAGTTATGATAGGGGAGGGGGTACAAATTTAGTAAGATATTGAAATAACAAAGTGATAAACAAACCTCCACGCTGAACTGGATAAAGAGTTATGGAGCACATGAAACGAATATCTGACACGTCTTTCGTGTTTTATAAGACAATATCGTCTACTATGGAAACTTTTATTTATCCATTCGGGAGTGTTTCTAATATAAAAAAGGTTTTTGCTTCCCTAGCATTTTAGACAGGTTTGAATTTTAGTGAGGCCAAGAATACTTCTTATTTTGATGTTTCTATATGACAAAAACACAATTGTTAAAACTGTTATGTGTGGGTGTGCGCGCGCGCGTGTGTCTAATTATAAAAAATACCATTTAGGAATTTGGAAAATGTCATTATTATAATTTATTAACCTCCATTTTTTGCTCCAATGGCTAATTGGGACGGGTTATTTACAATTTGCCACCACTTTCTAGCCAGGGTGGGACTAAGGGATTTTATTTAATGAGTTCGTATCTAAATTATTTCTTATAGCCCAGGTGGGAATCGAACTCGCCACTCTAGGTTTACCATGTGAGCTTAAGCCAACGCTTTAACTCATATGGCTAAACTGAGCCCCGAAAAAGTCTTTAATGAGAGAAACAAATGTAATTAAAGGTCTCCCTTTTAATCATATTGGGCATTGCTCTAACGCGTTCGCCCTTATAAATATATAAATCATATAGTATAAATATTGTGTACTTTATATTTTGTATTATTTTTCCAGCTGACATTGTATTTGTTTATTAAGTCATCAAATATTATAATCCCAATTAGCCTGAGTTGCAAAAAGTGGACGTTAATAATAAATAAAAAAAAAAAATATTATAAAAGAGTGGACTTAGTCTTGTCAGATGTGTACATAAAATATTTACGGATCCGTTGAGTAGATTTTTTTTTGCTATCATAATACACTGATGTGGAGCTTGTGCAGAGGACATTTAGAACATTGTTTTTTAAAGCTCCCTGAATTACCAAGCACAATGAATCTTCAATTGTAGGGGCCTTTCCCTAGGGAGAGCTCTTCGTATACTCTTGAGTATTTTTATGTTGATGAAGATGGCCTGAGACAAGTGGTCCTGGGCAATCTCGAAGTTATAATAATGGCAATGAAGCCAGTAATGTTGTATTTATAAACATATAGAATTATGTTTAGAAAATATATTAGATTAAAGTGGGAAAAATCAATGGCTTTAGGAGTGAGAGGTATATGAGACAGTGAAAGAATCGACGTTGCCGGATCTCCACCTCCTCACCTTCCCAGCTTTCCCTCTCACTTGCCTCAGTGTTATGAAGAATATTTCTTGAGTTCTAACCATACTGTTGCTAACATCTTGTTTCTCCTCGGCGTTGCTAAATGGCGTTCTCCACTCGAAGGACGCAATGAACCAAAACGAGACTAATTAAGTTGGCAGTATTAAATGACCACTTCCAAACAAGAAAAATTAAATACGATGTCATCCTCAGTAGTTTGTTTATCCCAGTAAAAATTACTTTTATTGTCCTCAATAGAAATAAAGAAAGTTTATACAGCAGTATACATTTATTAGATATATTTTATATTTCCTGGTTTAGAGAAAAACATTATTTTCCTCAGAGTTGAAAACATGTTTATTGCGTTGTTAATAGCATGTCTTGTTATAGCTCTGTGTGAATGTTGTTGGATTTTAGTTTTAATCTCCTATTTCTCGAAAAAGGCGTAAATTTTTTTTTTATTTCACATTGTGTTTTTCAAAAGCTTTAACGATCATGGTCAGATGAAGGCACTAATAATTTACTCACTTGCTTTTGACCTAATTATTTATTAGTTCAATATACTTCTTTTTAATTGTTTATCCCTCTCACTCCTCTCCCTCCCTCCCTTCCCTTCGGGTCCATAAGGGCAGCCAGTACATTAGACAACAAGTCTTACAAGTAACAATTGTAAAATGTCGGGGAAGAGTCTTCTTCATAACTCTTAATACCCTATCATGAGCTTAGTAAGCCCACGCACCATTTGGCCACTTAGCATTTGATGAACATATACTTAGGCCGCAATTAAGTCAGCTGCTTTCTGTATTCATTAATGTATAACTCTTCTTCAAGAGATACTCGAGACGTGCTATGACGTTGTTATCCAATTCATAAGATCCATGGCAACGTAAAAACTATGATCCTATGCTAAATGTCGAAGCAGCACCACTTAGCATGCGAGGACCACATTGGCGATCTCCTCATACAGCTATAGACGGATCCAACTTTTTCCTTGAAAGAACCGGTTCTCTATTCTCGGAAAATAGTTATACTTTACGCAAATGTAAGCACACTTCATAAGCCAATAAACTAAAGCAGTATATATAGTAACAAAAAGTAGAAAGCAAGCGGGTGTTCACAAAGGTTACTAGTAGCAATAGAGTAATTCCAGTCGTATTTACTCAGCTGTCTTGATAATTGCTGATTCATTTAGTTTAACCTTATTTTTCTTTCCAATAAGGATAAACGGCACAATGGAAATTTAAAACACAGTTGCATTTGGGAGCCGTAGCAAATTATGGGAAGTACATTTACCTCGTTTTAAAATAAATTATGTTCAATTTACAGCACTGTTAACACATAGCTGGTTTATTATAAATTCACATCTTTGTTATAATAAACAACCCGATTTATTTATTAATAATTAAGCCGGGGTATTCTTAAACCGAACGTTATTGAATCGTTGTTGTTAAAATAAAATCCGGGCTCAGGTTAGCCATGTAAGTTGAAATGTTGATCTTATCTGACATGGTATACCTAGAGTATCGAGTTCAACTCCCGCCTGGGCAATAGGAATTTATTTAGTGAGAAACTCATTAAATAAAATCCATAGTCGCATCATGGCTAGAAAAGGATGGTAAACTGCAGATAACCCGTCCCAATTAGCAATAGGAGTAAAAAGTGGACGTTAATAAATAATAATAATAAAAAAAAAAAAAAAACTTTCATGGGTGATAAATTCACAAGATTTGTCTTCCACCAACTCTGAGCATCACAATTTTTTCTACATCGATCAAAGGCAAGTTCCGTGGTTGCCTTCCCCGTTCCTGCGTTACATTCCTCTGCATTCCGCACGTTTTCTGTAGCTGACAGGGTCTGTCTCTTAGTAGAACACTTCTTGTACCCATTCGTGAGATCTGTGTGAAATTTGCCCGCTTCAGGGATGGTTGCTCTGAGAAATTATTGCAAGCAATGGGCTTGAGAAGGACGATTAAAGATACCCATGAGAATGAGGGACTTACTCCCTTCAGATGTTTGTTAGTAGCCTTTAAAAAACTAAGTCCATTAAGGTTTGAGATAACTGTAATGGAGTTGTGTTACGTTGTTTGTAATTAATTATTATTATTTTTTTTTTATATATTGAAAACTGAATTAATTATCTATCATTGGAAAATTCTCACCTCTTACCTTCTCTTAGCGCGTCACGGATTCAGTGGAAACGTGAATCTGTATATCGTGGCGGAAGTGTTTTTCCTTCTGATGTTGTATTAATAGGAAAGTGGGTGTATCACGAATCTCTTCCTAATGAACTACCCATTCACGAATATGAATTGGCCGGAGTCTCTAAATAGACCTTCATTAATTAAAATCATATGACTTCACGCTGATCCATCACTTCAGCCTGACTTCGATGGCTTCATTCATTATACCAGATGACCCATTTGGGAGAATTAATAAGTAAGCTACGTAAGATAAAAGCTCACGAAATGAAAAGATCACTCGTGGGGAAGTCAACTGATCTCTTATGATTAAAAAGCTGCCCAAGTGTACCCGAATGCTACCGGATACTCATTAATAAATTTCATTGCTATCGAGTATTAAGTTATTTTAATTGCTAACATTGGGATTATGAGGTCAGTGTATTCCAAAAGTTGTTGACTTAATTCTTTCAAAGTAATCCAATTTCCTCCACATTCTATGCCTCTCAGTCCTCTGAGACCTGTCCTTAAACCAAGTCTACTTCGTCTCAATAGAGGTTTGAGTTGCATTCAAAACAATTTGCAACAGGCATTCACGTTTGGGAAGAGAAAATTCGGTCCGATATGACAGTGCTCAGGTAACACACCTGTGAAATATTCTGTTGAGGATTTCGCTAGCTGAGCTGAACGTCATGACGTAGGAATAAGTTATTCGATTTTAAATTCGGCCCTGGGTTATACGTGGATTTGATGACGTTAGGGAGGTATCGTTGTGAATATTACTTAGCTAGCTGTGACTTTCTCTTGTGCGTCCATATCCTCAAGGTGGTAAGGATTTTCCTCAAGGGACTATTTTTCCTCAGTAGCTGTCGTTCGGGGCATTTCAGTCCACTATCTCCTTAAGAGTGAATTCCCGATTTGAAATTCTTTGTTCCACCATAGGAACGGATGTCGTTCAGACACGGTCCTCAAATATCTCATCCTGAAGAAAGAGAATTAAGAGCAAGGATATATGAAACCACTTTCTTTGGCTACTAGATTGATTGCAGATCCCATTTATAGTAATTTCATTAGTATTAGTGAGTAAAATTCAAATATTATTAATATGAGATATTTAAAATGTTGACATTATTACCTGCATCGACTCATGAGTACCTAAGAAAGGACGCCTCACCAGGTCCTGCAAAGACGTGTAAATCTCAACCGTGAAAAACAAACTTCAATTGATTGAACGTAAACAACTAATATCTGAATTTTGGACTACATAAAATGGGAGCTTGTCTACAACTACTCAGAACACCTTTAGACAAGCATGAAAACGGGATCCTCGCGTCGAGTGTACTTGCCATATGAATTGACGGTCATCCAGGAACGACGACAGATATAGATATTTTATTGGCTTATGTTTATAACATGTTGCCAAGAGTCTGGCCAATTTCTGTTAGTAAGGTTGTTAATATAATATAATGCATTAAAAAATGTGTAAATAAGTAATCTTATTTTCTAAAGTACAAATTAATAGCAAATACATTGGTGTGTAATATATATATATATATATATATATATATATATATAGATATATATATATATATATATATGTAAATGTTAATCAAAATAATTATAATACATAGTTTAATAGATCATAATTTATTGTAAATGTGGGTTATATATATATATATATATATATATATATATATATATATATATATATATATATATATATATATATAATTCTAGCTTACGTGTGTATGTCACTGAACTCCTCCTAGACGGCTGGACCGATTTGATTGAATTTTTAAGTACGCGTTCAGGTCACGCCCCGGATGGTTTAGCGCCGCAGATCGGCCCGGCAGATGGTGCAGGAGTGGGGGTCGTGAGAGAGGCCTGAAATTAAAAATAGCCGCATTTCGTTTCCTATTGGTTTTTCGGCAAATATGCACAGGATAAGAGTTGTTTATGTTGTTATTTGGAAGAACTTTTGTCATATTCACTTTTGTCGTATAATAAAGTATAAACGAGATATACAATAAAAAAGTAAAGTGGGGCCATCAATTTTATTGGACACCAACGATTGAACCGAACTGAACAAAACTCGGTATGTGAATTAGCCTTAGTTCTTCCATGGTTTTAAGCTATACTAAATTTTATAGGTTCGAACGGGAGTGGGGGTTTACTGAAGGCCGAAAAATAAAAAACGCTGATATCTCGGTTAATATTAAAGACAGTGAAAATAGGTACATGACAACGTTTATAGATCTTTTAATTTGCAAAAAGTTTGGTTCCATACAAAATTTTGATCCGACTCAAACTAACGGAGATATTTAGAATTTTCGAAAACCCTCCCCTCTGAACCCCCCCCCTCCCAATGATCCGATTCAAGCCGTTGAAGAACATGATCCGTCTTTTAACGTAAAACGTTTAAATACGGAGTTTGGTAACGATCAAGCAAAAATTGCGACCGTTAGAGCGTTAACAGGCTAATACACTTCTATCTTTATATATATACTAGCTCAGATACCCGGCTTCGCCCGGGAATTCATTTGAGGCTGAATGGTGATGGTATTTTTTTACATTGCACAATATTTTGACATTTACCCGTCCCAGTGTTTAGGATTGATACCCGTATTTCCCGTGGATTTGCTAATAATACAATTATTTATTCGATAAGGCTTCACAGTCTTCGATATTTTTATATTTCCCGCCTCTTATACATGTAAATATGGTGAATTTTTATTTCAGGCCTCCCTTATAACCCCCTCCCGTTCGAACCTAAAAATTTTAATATAACTTATATTCATGGAAGAATTAATGCTAATTGACATACCGAGTTTTGTTAAGTTCGGTTCAGCCGATAGTGCCCGCTAAAGTTTTAACGTATAACTCATTTATACTTAGGTATACGACAAAAGTGTATATAACAAAAGTTACTCCAAATAACAAAATAAACAACTTTTGTTATGCTTATATTTGCGGAAAAACCAATAGGAAACGAAATATCGCTTTTTGTAATTTCAGGCTTCTCTTATAACCCCCACTCCTGCCCGTCCATAGAAATGTTGGTATGGCTTATTATAATGTAGACCTCACTGCTAATACACATACCGAGTTTTATTTAGTTGGGATGAGTCTTTTTTGGCAAATAATATTGTTGGCTCCCGCTATAATTTTTAGCGTATAACGCATTTAAACTTGGGTATACGACAAAAGTGTATATAACAAAAGTTACTCTAAATGACAAAATAAACAACTTTTGTTATGTACATATTTATCGAAAAACCAATAGAAAACGAAATATCGCTATTTTTTATTTCTGGCTTCCCTTATAACCCCCACTCTTGTTCGTCTCAGAGAAAATTAATATAGCCTAAAGTCTAAGTTGGGTTAGTAGTAATATACATACTAAGTTTCATAAAATTCAGTTCAGCCGTTTATGCGTGAAAAGGTAACAAACAAACAAACAAACAAACAAACAAACATACACGAAAGAAACAAAATGCAGATATGGTGTCTATGACATGTGAAACGAAAAGTTATCGTGAAATTTCGCGGAAAAAATCAATGTACAGACAGAGGTTACAATTTTATATATATATATAGATAATTCTAGCATACGCGTGTATGTCACTGAACTCCTAGACGGCTGGACCGATTTGATTGAATTTTTAAATACGCGTTCGGGTGACGCCCTGGATTGTTTAGCGCCGCAGATCGGACATTTTAAATTTTTTTTTAATTTTTAAACATAATATTATTAAATTATTATTAAACAACGTCTGCCGGGTCCGCTAGTATATATATATATATATATATATATATATATATATATATATATTTTAATGTCTAAATAAAGACCAGTTTTCTGATATATAATTAACATAATTCTTCTCTAAGATTTATAACACTCAGAATAATAATAATAAGTATTCTTGTATGTAATAAATAATGTGTCGAGTATTGTTGTTTAAGCATATTTGACAAATCGTGTATCTTATAATTAAATACGTTTGGATATCCTTTAATATTATTGAAAATTATTTTAAATGCTAGTAATTGGTTAGTGTGTAGGTGTGGAAAATCACTTGCTTTGGTGCATGGTTTGTTATGGCCGTCCAGGTTGTCCGAAGGTTGATCTAGATTGTGTCAAGAAGTAGCAGGAGGCTGAGAAAAAAAAGTAGGAGTAAGAGAACTCGATCTGGGGCGCAACTGGTTTGGGCTTGTCTTCGGCCATCTTCCTCTTGAATGCTTGCTGCTCCTCTCCCTCTGAACAGAGCACTATGCTTTTTACGATTTGTTCTGCTTCGTCCAGTCCAAGATGACTTCCTCTGAACTTGAAGAATCCTCTTCTAAATGTAGCATTCTTATCAATTGCCCTCAAATTGTTAATGCAGGCATAGATCCTTCTACCTTCCTCTCTCTCTTCCGGAGTCCTGTCATGACTGATACGGAGATTATGTTTAAGGAACATATCCTTCTTTTTCATAATGTCTTCTTTTAATTTCCGATTATTTAAAGATGCTAATATGGGTCTAGGCTCTGGTCCTTTTCCCACTCTGAAACAATTGTTGATAGTGTACTCCGGTAAAGCACTTCCTGGCATGCCTCGGCAACCTTTTCCACTACATCCTCCTCAGTTTTGGTTATCTTAAAGATCAAAAAATTGTTTTTCTTCTTCTCCCTCGTTAGTAGCTTTATTTTTGATCCAGGTTATTAATTTTTTTCATTTTGTTGACTATATTGACTATATTTTTCTTTCAAATTATTGACTTCACCAATGAGAGAATCAAGTAGTGTAGTAATTTTACCTAATGAGATTTTAGTCTCTTCATTTTAATTATTAATTGCCACAAGTAACTGTTCATTTGAGACGGGCATAGTTATAACTTTACAGTTATGATAATGCTAAATTAAATTAAGTATATTTAGAATGATCTGCATTATTAGAAACACGATATTATATCGCAATTTACTATCCAGCATTTTTGAACCGAAACCCAAAGTTTATTCAAAGTAAATTTTTGCTCATCTTTTCATTTATAATGTTGAATAGAAGTGCGTATTAACATTAATTACTCCATTTCTCTGCTTAAAATAATAGGCATTAAAACATTTTGTCTTCAAAATTAAAAAGGTTTTACGTGTTTCATGTCACCATAACATGCTATTTTCATGAAAAATTATTCGTGGTACCTCTGAAAAATGTATGTACATTTTTTTTTCATCCTTGGTTTAGGTTCCCAAGCTGATCAATTGTTCAAAAATGAAGCAATTGGGCAAGATGGCCGGGATGGTTTCACATGAACTGGTTATGTATTATTAGGACGCTCTTTGTAATGGTTGTGTAGTAATGGTGGATATGGATTGAGAATGTGTCTCAAGTTCTAATTCCCATGCTAATCCTTTATGCAGTGCTGCTACCGGAGTTCGGTGACCTGTATCCTAGAGGAACATCATCGTAAGTCCCGTTCTTTACAGTAACTCAAGCCCTTGTCTCATGCCTTCTACATGCGTATTTCCTTACCTCCATTTGCCCAAGCTAAATACATTCCATGGAAATCAGAATTCACTTCATAGAAATTCAACTAAACATATTTTCCACTTTGACGTGACACACAGATGTCATCATGACATATTGTTACCGCAATTTCTCATTTAATTGGATCCATTTGTGACGGAAGGCTTGAAATTCGAGTTGCAATTTAGATGTTTAGTAATATAATTGCTTAATGTAAAAGTTGCAAGAGGACTGTGGACTGGAAGCTGCAAACATACATATAGCATAGTTGATATTTGTTGCTTTTTTTTTTTTTTTTAAAAAAAAGACCCTCACACGCTCAGGAATAGTGCATAAATATATTCATTTCTCTGTAATTCCTAAAAGTGGTAAATCTTGGTTACTGCCTGTCGTTCTTTAAAGGAATCTTTAGATTATATTTTAATTTATAAATCATAAATGTTACTAAATCTAAAGTAAATTAATAATTAAGTGTGTTAATTACTAATTTACTTAAATTAATGATTAAGTATGTTAATCAATGTCAAAACGTCATTGTTTCACCGCTGAAAGCACAGCCTTCATTAAGAGATGGCATCTAATTGGTTTCGTCCTTTCATTTTGTTGGGTCTGAAATAAACAAAAAAAGACAATAGAGTGAAAAAGTAATAACAGAGTAGCAAACTAATTACGGCGGTGGCTTTCATGACCGATATCTTTTTTTGTTGACTAACATTTCGTGAGCAGTGCTCCTCGCCAACAAAGGCTAAATGACAATGGCTATTCGGCACTGCCTCTAATCATTTACCGAATTTAATTACATTAGTTTAATCAGCTCGCAATGTAGGTAGGTCAACAACTTCTATATAGAAGGTTGGTATATACATACACACACACACACACACACACACACACACACACCCACATATATATATATATATATATATATATATATATATATATATATATATATATATATATACCCCGGCTTAAATGTCCATTATTTTTCCCCAGGATATTTACTTTGTTGTTTATTCCATGTATCTGTGAACTTTTAACAGTTCTATTCTTGTTAATTTCCTAGAATCCATCAATTTAAAAATTCTTATAGCATAAAATAACTCTACTAACTAAACGGATTGCCATAGATAAATACAAAATCTATAATAACACCAGTCAGGCTTAATATCATATATTATGCATTCCTGCGTTCACAAAAGCGCTATTGGTACTCACCCTTACACATGAGCATGCCACTCACCTGCATTTTAGCAGATTTCCCTTCAGGGAAATCAGCTATTGAGGTCGTACTCATGATGCGATTTTCGAAAAATTTCTTCAAATGCCCGTCGATGCTACCCAGGAGATGACGAAAATGAGGTCCGTTCAAAATTATATATATATATATATATATATATATATATATATATATATATATATATATAAATATTTGTCTGTTAACGCTCTACCGGTCGCAATTTTTGTTTGATCGTTACCAAACTCGATATTTAAGCGTTTTATGCAAAAAGACAGAATATCTCCGTTAACATACGTCGGAAACCAATCGTATTGTAAATTAAATTTACTATAAATATTGTTCTATACATTTATTCTCTATCTTGAATATTAACGGAGATATTTGCATTTTTATTAAATTTGGGTCGATAACGGACGACTGTTTCCCGCCAAAAGCTAGTTCGGCCTTTTGCCGTAACTGTTCGGCTCTCGTATGGAGTTTTCTATATTGTATAACTTCACGTGGGAAATCTGCTTAGTTTACGCAGCCCCTGCGTGACGGACTTTTTTTAAATTGGAAATAAAGCAGACAAGGAGGGCTACTTAAAATAAGCATTTTACCCTATCTTAGTAATTTCCCCAAGCAAACAAGGCTAGAAATGTATGCTGGATTTGATATGTTAAATAACATGACAGCATGATCTCATTCGTTCTTGATGGTTGAAATATAACCCTGGAGGTCGTTTTCCTAAACAGATAACGATGTCAGCTGCTGGAAACTGTACCTCATTGGGTGAATGATGATAGTGCTTGTTGCAATCATTTCTCCACACCATAAACGTCCCGTGTAGAATTCTCTATACTCACATCTATCTTAATTCCAAGGATATACAACCATTTTCCTCTCAATGGCGAACATTAAAGTACAATCATCTACCACATTTATAATAATATTTAATAATAATATACTTTTTCCGATTATTTTATAAAACTCCTTTTCATTCATCTTTTTACCTCTTCATTCATATATTCATGAGAGGATTTGACCTTTTTTAAGAAAACCCGTGAACACTGAGTCCCCCTCCCCCTTTCCTAGCTCACGGGAATTTTATTATTTATTACCAATGCATTTCCATTTTTATATCTAATCATAATACCTAATTAATTCTTGTGGTAATAAAGTATTGAGTTATAATGATTTTGTTCCCAACTGATCTTTACCGTCCATCACTATTCTCATCGATCTGCTAAGCTGAGTTTTAGAGTTAAGTGCCTTGTGAACTAATTTCTAAGGCTTGAGTTATGTCATTTCGCTATATCCATGCTTGTTGGTTTAATCACGAACAATTAACTAAATGAGTGCAGATAATACATATAATTCGTAAATCGAACGATTTTTACCCAACTCTAGATTTAAAGGATTTATATAAAATTAAATATCAAGGCGAAAATCGGACTGGAAGAAGTGGAGGTTTAACGTAGGGTTTGGGTCCAAGAAGGACGAAATTTTAAAAAAATGTCACACATTTCTTGGTAGGAATTAGTAATGATTTTTTGTTTATCAAAGATGTCTCACAAATGATATTTCAAATAATTGATTGATCGGATTCATAGCAATGGACATATTTCCTGTATTGTTTTTATGGCCTGCCTTTCAACCCACAAGCTTGGGTCAATTCCCTATGGTCATCGAAATTTTTACACTATTATATCATTTCTTGATAAATTTTAAATATTGTGTACCATTTACGTACTTTAAAAATTGAAGGAGTTGCACTGGTAATAGCGAATTCCTTTCAAAATATTGAAATATTTATAGTGGCAAATGCAGAAAAAAATTTGTCGAATATGCAGGTTTGTAGATTAGCTCTGAAATTTTAGAGTCATTCCACGTCAGTTCAACACACTTTGAATTAAAATTTTACTTGACCATTTTAGAATTTCCTAAAATTTTGTATACTGGTATTAGGTTCTAAGGATAAGGAAAATATAAAATTTTAATATTTTATCTCAAACGGTTTCCTAAATACGGCGCCGTAAAGTTTTGAAATAAAAAGCTCCCAAAATCTCCGGCTAGGATTCGTTGAAATCGCTCTAGAAGCCGTTCTCATTGAGACAGGAAGGTTAGAGTGGTGTCATTTCTCTGTTGGTCAGGTCCTTTCTTATGACTTATGACATTCATTTCCTTAAGTTTTTACAGTTCAAAATCAACTTTATTTGGTTAATAAATGTTAAAATCGCCTAGTTACGATAGGATTGAATGTGCCTAGGATTTGAACCTATCGTGGTTGTGCAAACAGGTGGTCTAATGTCCTTTAGACCGTTGGTCGAGCCGTGGCTGATAAAACACGTGGGTCTGGTTTCCGCCCACTCCCAGCTGTGAGATAGCATTGTCCCAGTGTAGCCACCATTGTTCCACAATCTTATGGCCTTCGCTTATTCTTATGTCCCTTCTTACTCTCAGGTTCTGATCCCATTTGTAACCTAATATCTACAATAATTTCTAACTTCCATGTTCTTCCTACTTAACCTTATGATCTCTACACATGTTCTAACAAAGAGTTTGTAAAGTGATAATCAGTTTTCTTCTAAAAGATTACTATCTTAAATAAATCCTACAGTATATCGTTTTTCATTGGTATTACGGCAATTAATAGTATCGTTTCAAGTTATCAATTATTTAAAGTATTATTTGTAGGGAAAAAATTCAATATATATATATATATATATTGAGAGAGAGAGTTAGTTTGAATATGCAGCCATACTGGGTCTATGAATAAACACTCTTTTCCTTCCCTAAAACATTTGTTTTACTTAATTCCCCAACACGTTTCATCAAGCCCTATAGCTCTATTTCAATGGGTTCCTTTTTATCCAAATTTCAAATTGTTTTGGTGAATTTTGAACATTCTATTTACATATATTTCTTATTATTATTCCATACCTACTGTTATGTCCATTATACACTTGCTACACCAGCATTGTCAATTTTTTAATTTTGTCATCCTCATTTAAAATCACCTTTCAAAATTTGAATGTTCATAATAGAATGATCAAAACGTACCAAAAATATTGAAATTGTAATTTTAGTTAAAAAGGAACCTAGATAAGGAGCTACGGAGCCTGAAACGCATTGGGGAATTAAATAAAACAGATGTTTTAGGGAAGAAAAGTAATGTTAATTCATTGGCCCAGTATGGCTGCATTTTCAAACAATTTAAGAAGCGGGTCATCTACCGTTGAGAAGAATATATATATATATATATGTATATATATATATATATATATATATATATATATATATATAATTGTTAATTATAAATTATTACTATAAGTGTACTTTCTTTCACCCGTCTTAAGGGAGAACGGAACAGATTTATGAGCGTAAAATGTGCATCATCATTTCGATTTCAGTTCTCAAAAATCCAAGTGCAAATTCTTATCTGTGCTCAAAAAAAAACTTATTTTAAAAATGTTACCCCTGATGAGATTCGAGCCCCGGGATCCTGAGTATTAACCCAAGTTTAGACTTAACCAACAAAGCTTCAGGTACGGTTGTCTGCTTATACGAAAAGACCACCCCATGCCATTTTTCTCCCAATAGAGTAATAATTGAATTCCTATTATTTACTGGGGCTCTATTCTCTCCATTAGATGAAGTGTTTACATATGGTAGGATTATCCTATTTGAAGCCTTATGCTGGCATTAATTACTCCTCTTCAATCGATCAAATCGGGGCGTTGAATTCGGCTTTGCGAGAAAGGCTGTATAGCCCGCAGCTTCCTACCAGTTGGTATACAACTGTAAAAATCAAATTGGAAATTCTGCAAACCAAATTAAAATCTTTGGAGATCAAATATTTTAGTCCTTTTTATAAAATGGTTTTGTAAAGCTAAGGAAATATGTTTAACTAAAGTGAGGAAGTACTGGGTAGGCAGCGATCAAATGTGACTAGGGTGTTGTAGATTCTCACTGTCCGTGGATCTATACTGACCATAAGATATGTGTAATTGGAATAGGAATATATTGCACTTTTTTTAAAAAAACTAAAGGTTATATTTACTAATTCGTAAATTTTCAACAAATGAACCCTACATTTTTATTTATTTATTGCCATGACATCAATGTTCCCTGAATTACGTTTGAGCTTATTTCACTCAGTTATTGGGGGAAATTCAGCTATTGAGGATGTACACATGACACGATCACCGAACCGTTTATTCATTGAAATATCCAAACAAACTCCACATTCATGCGTTTCGTATAAAACGAATGATCAAGTTCGTTAACGGTTGAAACCGGGGAGTTGAAATGGGCCCGCTCCCTACTTCTGTGATTTTCACTTAAACCAATTGAATGAAAGTCCTCTTTACATAGGCTTCTTATTGATGGAGAAATAGAGGATAAAGAGGTGTGTATTGCATATCAAGTTCATATGAGTAAATAGTACCAGTTTAATAAAATCCAATCAGTCAAGGTTGATTCTACCTCCACATCAATATTTTCATTTACTTAATAGTTTAACAGTTTTATTTCTGCTGTAGCTCCTTTCTGTGTAGTACCTACTAATAATATATAAGAAAATGCCCATAATTGACGCATCTACTAAACATGATGTTGTAAACGTTAATAAGGGAAGAATGATAAGGTGAATGGCCTTAGTAAGATAGGGATCTGGTGGTAAGCGTGCACGCTTCCGAACCTGGTGGTCTACTAGCGCACCTCTTACTGCCTCAAAAACTTTATAGTAATCCTCTTATCCTTGTTCCTTATTCAATAATATACTACATGTCATATGAAGTTGGTACTATTTGTACCTAACGTAATGTGTTTCAACGTATTTACTTTTAAATGTCTTTATTGCTATAAGGATAGTCCTACTAGAACCCTTACATTAAAAAACGTTAAAACACCGAGTTCAAAAGCAAAAATTGCGACCGCTAGAGCGTTAGCAGACAAATATATATGTGTGTGAGTGTGTTTGTATATATATATATATATATATATATATATATATATATATGTGTGTGTGTGTGTGTATATATATATATATATATATCATTTATACTGGTGGTTCCAACCCTTTACTTGATTTACAAAAATAATTGTTTGCCAAGTATTGATGGGTGTCATACTGATGAAGAACAATGCCCTTCCTGAAATGCTGATCGCTTTTGCTCAACAGCTGTTTTTAAATTATATAAAAGTGAACGGTTTATTTTTTGGTGTGGAAGGAGTTAGAAATAAAACACTTTTCCAACTTCCTCAAATCCGAATAACATTTTTTAGTCTTCAGTGTGATTTAGGAATGTTACTTGGGTATCACAGTATTTTCTTTAGTCACTTTCTTCTCACAATATAGATGTATGGGACACGCCAACTGTCTTAAAAAAATGTTAACTGCGTTTCAGGAATGAATCGATGATGGAAATGCAATACAATAGAATACGTATAAGCCATATTGTGGAGTTTTTGTAAAATGTTCCTCCATATACTGTAGCTTCCAAATGTTTTATAACGCTTGTATAAAGAAAATAATTATTTCTCTAATAAACTGAATCATCGCTTGAGGATTAAATAAAGCTTGAATTGGCCATGATCATTATTTAATATCTAAACCTAGCGAATCGTGTGCGGGCGGAATGAGCTTCTTCAAAAAGGAAGCATCATTGCAGTAAACGTAAAAAATATTTCAGTCATTGTTGCAAATTTTCCTTTTCTGGTGTCAAAAATTATTTTTTTTCCTCTTCCATTTTGATTTAGTAATCGCCTCTTAAAGATATGAGATTGGACTGATTAAAAAACAACTTCACTAATCCCCTTTCAGACAAAGTAAACATTATTGTCTTGATAAACACAGCTTTATCTCTACAAAATGATTTTAATTTAATTCTTGAAATATGCTATGGAATTATTTGCTGACTCAGTATGTGAAATACACCACAAAAGAATTATAAACGCCAATAGAATATAAAACAACTATTATTAATAAATAAATAAAATAATTTTTATGATAAGGAATTTTTAATAATTTGGCCTTTATCCACGATATTTCATTTAATTTTTTTTTATTATATTAAATACGTTTTGTATTTTCATAGCTATAAAAGAGTAAAAAGAAAAAATGACATTTTTTCATAACTTTACACCGTTAAATGAACCTCATTTATGCATGGTAATTCCACGTCATCTGACTACTGTAAAAACCTGAGTCAAGAACAAGAGAAAGGTACTCTCCACTGAGAAGAAATAACCTACATTAAAGTGCGCTGATAGCCCAATAAGAGAAACGACATGGAACAATGCATAAATTGAAGAAAAAAAATAGTGAAATGTCTTGTAGGTAAAATCGTTTCTTATTACCTAATTCTGCATGTAATAAAAAAGAAAATTACAAAAATTCGTATTCAAATCCATCAGATTTGAGGGGTTTTAGAATGTTAATTGTAATTAATTAAGTAGACTGTTAATTTTTGTATTAGCAGATTCCTCTTGAGGGAAATGAGCTATTGAGGTCCAACTCATGAAGCAATTTTTGAAACATTTCCTCAAATGTCCATCAATTCTACCCAGAAGATGACAAAAATGAGGTCCGTTCAAAATTGTTTATATGTTTATATATATATATATATATATTTGTCTGTTACCGCTTTTTTTACCAAACATGGGAGATACATGCAAATCCGTTGTGCGATGACATCATCAATTAAGGTTTTACATTCTTGTTTCAAAAATGTTCATTTGATCTATGTCATACTCGATATTTAACTGTTTTATACAACACTAAAGCTCATATATGTGATTTACAAAAATCGGACTACAAATAGTGGGGGTTTAAACCTGAGGGAAATTAGAAAATTCAAAATATTTTCGTTATTATTAGTCGAATCGTAAAATGATTTAGAACACATCTTGTTAACCTATTAATGTTCTAAAATTGTTATACTATACTTTTCATCATAACTCAAGTACTAAGCTAGTTATTCGAACTTTCTTGTTTTCCTTCAGTAAGTAAGTAGGATGGAGGGGGGAGGCATCCTACTTATCGGGTTTTTTCATAGAAATAGAGAATATCTGAGGTGAGATCACGTGTGTTATTTAGCACGTGGGAAATCTGCTTAGTTTACACAACTCCTGCGTGACGGACTTTTTAAAGAACATATTGAAAAACATTTACCATATAGCCGTCCCATCGATGATCTATATCCCATTAGACTCCATCCCCCCCCCCTCCTATATAAAATAAACTACCATGTTTAGTAAATAAATCACACAGATTAATTGTACTCAAAATACATAGAAATTTATGTTCTATAGATTTTGTTCTATTATTGTCTTGCATTTGGAGATATTTGTTAAAATGTTTAAAAATCTCAGACAAATCTACAATATGAATTTAAGTTATTTAAATGTTGAATCAAAATCAGTTACGGAAAGTGAATATGTTATTGTAGACAAGTGCACGTTCATTAACTTTCTCCTCAGCCAAAAATGATAAGCTTTGTTCCTTAAGCCGGTTTTATTATTCCATATTACTTAAAATTATAAGCAATTTATATCATATATCTATATTGCTGATCAGAGTCTTTAATTGGGGTTATTTGTTCGGAAACTTTCAATTTTTGAGACATAATAGCTTGAAAACTGCACCTCTAATCGTAAAGAACATATATTGAAGAGACTTGTTAGTTCATTCTAATGACATACATACATGCATTTCTGATATATGTTGTGGAAACAATTTTTCTTGAGAAAGATTATTTTTCCTCATTTTTTGTTGCACTTTATCATTGGTTAATATCAGCGTCATAGTAAGGTTTATTTTTCATGCCAAATTGTCTATGCATATGGCATTTGTTCTGTAGTCTCGATCAATGAGTCAGGTTATTGTTTTTTTCTAAAATACTTTTATAATCGACATTTTGGATACATTTCTTTTATTTTTAAGAAGGAAAAATACAGGACGTTCGTTTTAAAAGGGTGAACATTAGATGTATAAGAAAGTTAAAGAAAAGAAAAAGAAATATGGCTCTATTAAACATGTTTTGAAATCGTTTATTACAGCTGATACAAATAGAATAAGTGCTGTTAACTAATGAATAAGTATGGGTGATTGGAGTAATGGAAGTAAGGTACCCTTAAAATATGAAGAATGCACCAATTTGTTTTAACTATTTATTTAAATTGTGACTGTCAGAACCGTGAAAACTATTTGTAGTGTTAATTCTGTAAACCTTTCCAAGACCATATAAATATGACTGGATCCATCTATCTTAGCCAATATCAAGAATTTGTAATGAGCGTCTGCTAAGCCCAGTTGATCCAAAGAGTATTCAGAGTTGAACGATGGGCACCTGGAAAACTTATTATTAGTCACACTCTGTTTCTAGAGAATAATTGGGAGTTTCACGCTTTTTAAACAGTCGTCGAAAGGCCCTTCTCCTTTCTTAGTTAATCGCATGTTTACAACCTTTAAGACTTCACCTGTATTAATTATATTATCCACTTAATACAATGAAGGCTCCTTTTAGAAATCTGCTTTGGAGATAGCCTTAAAAAGGATTTTCAAAACTAATTATCAATTTCCATTAAAAGTGATGTTCGTTCACAATCAATGTTTCATATTTTCTAAACGGATTCTTCCAGTGGTCATGTTTCTTAACGGTTCGTAGCAGCTGCCGCGACCCGCAAAGACACATGACCACCGGAAGAAGCCGATTGAAAAATTGGCGAAATATCCAGAATAACCATAACACTGACACCGCTGGAGTGACAGACACACTCGTCAACTATAATTAGTTCCCAGCGACGAAGTTAAAACAATGTACTTGCAAGTTAGTGAAACACATGTAGAACAGTAATTTATTATTATTTATTAGCGTCCACCTTTTGCTGTTATTGCTAATTGGGACGAATTAGCTATAGGTTACCACTCTTTTCAAGTCCGGGTGGGACTAAGGATTTAATTTAATGAGTTCGTCATTAAATAAATTCCTATTGCCATGTGAGAATTTAACTCAAGACCATGTGAGATTAAGACCGACAACAGAAAGTTTAATATAGTACGTTGTTTATACACTTTGCTAATATCCTTTCTCTATATCCCCACTCCTGAACCGATTTTTCTCATTACCGAATCTATTTTTGGTAAGTTAAATATCGAGTATATACTTTTTAGTACGTTAAATATAGAGTATGTTATCTATAAATTCCCTCATGCAGATGTCCCACGTGCTGGAATAACAGACTAGTAATGTCATCTATTTCTAGGTAAAAAAATCGATTAGTAGTAGTAGTAGGGGTTTATTGTAGACTGAAGACACAATATTAGAATCCTGTTGAAAACAGTATTTTACATTTAAGCTTGAAATAAGACATTTCATGAGATATTGGCTTCTTGCTAACGTGCGATGACTAATAGTGTGGGTTTACTGAAGACTTAATAATTATAACTATTAATAGAATAGTTTAACAAGATGGTTCTATCATTCATCTTTCCCCATACAACTCATAATAATGGAAATAATATGAATTTTCGAATTCCCCTCTCCCACTGGCCCGATTTCAGCTGTTAACGATCTTGATCATTAGTTTCATATATCATTATATATGTATATATAAAACATTTTAAACGGACCCCATTTTTGTTATCTTCTGGATAGGATCGATAGGCATTTGAGGAAATTGCAAAAAGCAATAGTTCTGACATTCGTTCTACCTGACAGGCGTGAAGAGGTATATCATATGCAAGGCTTTTACATTTATTGAATGGAAGATCTTATACGGCCTAGAATTACTAGGCCATTCCATGACTGCCCATACTGTTCAGAAAATTTAAATAATGAACGATTTATCCTCATTGGTATACATCGAGGTAGAAAGGATCGCTTCCTTGTTTGCCGCACCACGAAGACTGAATACAACCTGTTCACCCCACTCTAGTTTGAGAGGTGGGCTTATCTATTCCACATAGTACCATCATTAAGTCGAGGGTTATGAAATTATAGATTATACCTGGTTACAGATAAACTATTCACGCTCAATGAAAAACCTTGGGATATTGGTAATTAAGCAGTTAATATTTATTATAACTGCTTTCTACAGAAGTATTGAATTGAATTCTAACATTTTAAAGTCATCAAATAGTCAGATTCCTACTTACGATGGAAATTACAAGATGCCCTTCTTTCCAAACTTATTACCACCCATTCAGCTGAACGACTTACGCAATTCTCAAAAGCGGACATCAGGCTTTGACTCCTTTATTTGTTCATTGACCTTAGAAATATAAAATGAATCCTTTATATATACCGGAAGAATATTATTTTGATTGTAGTGTATTGAATGTAATAAATTCAAATTAAGAATTAAATTTTCTCACTGCATTTTGTAATTCAATATATTTCCTGCAATCATATGAACATTTGTCATAAGCAGTTTGATATTAGCAATAATATCAATGTTATTGGTATTTAGTCTATTTTATATGCAGCTACTGTTAATTCGGATGGATTACCACCATTTTCCAGCTAAGGTGGAATTAATGAATCCTTAATAAGGATTTTATTTAGAGAGTCCTTCACTAATAAAAACTCTTATTTTCATGCGAGGACCCAACCCACGACTCTGCGTTTACCAAGTGTAATTATGATTGTCTTAACACGGGTATCGTGAGAACGAAAAAAAAAGAAGCTTACCCTCAATCTATTTCCAGCTCACTTTTTTTAACTGCCAAATATGACAGTGCCTTAAAGTCCAAGTGATTGTACATTTGACGTGATGATCCCAAACCTGATATTTGCGTTTATGAATAACAGGTATTTCACAGTGGTAATAGCTGAAACTGACCTGAAGAAGTGGAGGATATAGAAAAGTGGTATGATAAATCATAAATGGCATTTGTAGTCATGCGGTGTCGGAATTTGTTAACTCTTCAAATTTGCTTGACAAATATATTTTCTACTATTGTTATTCTATACATTTGAGCAAAACTCAGACAAGAAAGAAATTATTTCTAATTTTTTTTTTTAGGCTCCTCCTCCAAATTTACATTTTTATTTTATTAGAACAAAATAAAAGTATAAAGGAAATCCGTCCAGTCTTCTGAGTTCTTGTTAGGTTATCAGGCAATGAAAATAAGCTGCGAAAATGAAATTAAGATGACTCCGATTAAAATCCCTGTGTGAAACTATGTTTTGCTAAAGATTTTTGTTGATTTTAGTTTAGTATTAATAAGAAAGTTAAGTTATACCTCTCGATATGTAGGGAAATCCCAATATAAATATATTTTTGTTGGAATTTAAAAATAATTCTTACTATTTGTAAATTGCGGTTTTGGTTTAATTGTAACCAATGAGGAAGTGTAAGAGAGGTTAAATCTCTCCCCCGAAGTTTCATAACCACTTCGCCATGACGTCAGCAAACCAATTGTATTTCGGCTGACGTCATTACGACTGTCGGCGATCGATGATTTCATCCAGTGCCTTCTGGACTGACCTCCACCTTTTATGAATTTTAGATTATGTGGAATGTTGTGAAACCTCACACACTTAAGGCTGGTCAATTGCTTTTTTAAAAAGGTCTTTCCTATGAATTACTTTTCTGACATCAACAGTATAAAGACCAAAGTCAATGAACTAATTGACATACATACGCATTAATGTTATTCTGTACTGTTAATTTTATAAATATATATATATATATATATATATATATATATATATATATATATATATATATATCATTAGATCTACACATATGTACATGTTGTACTTTTTTTTTATTTTAACGTAACGACTTACTTAAGAGTTAATCTTATTTGTGTAACGACTTCAGACGTATATCAATAATTACTTACTGATGAAAACAAGTACTGTCCTTTTAAAATCAACCAATATTGCATTATCAGGTTGTCTACGGACCTGATTTCTGACTTTCGCGTCAGGCGTCAATCGGCACTGTGCTGTTGTTCATGTTTACTGCATTCCGAAGTCAATGGCCCCATGAACACCCCTAACCTACATTTTAGCAGATTTCCCTTTGGGGAAATCACACATGCATTTATATTTGTCTGTTAACACTCTAGCGGTCGCTATGGTTACTACTACTGTTACTAGTATGCAGTTTTCTCTATTGTAAAACGTCACGTGAGAAATCTGTTTACGAAGCCTTTTCATACTCACCTCATAAAAGTTTGACATGTCATAGAATCATTATATGTTTTAAGTTTTTAAACATGTTAGTGTTTAGAATAGAGCCTGGGTAAGAATCCTAGTTCAATCTCAGTTGTTATTTATATTTGAAATGAATCAATATTTACATGGAAACATGAAAATATATTTGGAGGTGGTTCTTATGCGTTTGTTTTATTTGATATGAATGCTATTTATTAGCGTGCACTTTGTGTTAGTTACTAAGGTTAAGTGGGGCGTTACCACCCTAAGAATTTTATTTAATGAGTTCGTTGCTAAATAAATACCCATGTGAGAATCGACACACAACTCTGGGTTTACATTAAGTGAAATTAAGGCCACCCTGAGCTCTTGCTCTATTTTGTTGAGATGTTTAGAGTACTATTCTTAGAAGAGTATAATTATGATTTTTTGATAGTTCATAGATACCAGAATCTTTTATAACAATTAGAGTCTATCGGTTTTCAATATTGTGAATAAAATATCAGTGCATTTAGCATGTTCAGATTTGTATAGTAACACGTATATTGTATTATTTAATTAATTAATTGGTAGGTGGCGGGAAGTAAAAATCAAAATTTTTGTAACATGAGGAACTTAAGTCATCCTCAAAAGATTCCTTGCTCTGTGACGAAGCTAAATGAACTAACACAATGAACTGCCACAATATTTCTATTTAGGCAAGTTAAAGCAAAAACAGTAACGGGGTCAACTGACCCCGTCATAGATTATTGAATAAAAAATTGTTTCCTATAAAGCAATAAACTCAAAAGGAATCAATTACCGAATATATGGGTTTATCCGTAGATAATGACAGTGGACCTGAAGAATTCTTCATACAAGAATACTTAAAGAATACCCCAGATGAATTTAACCTATATAAAAAGTCCGCCACGCAGGGGCTGCGTAAACTAAGCAGATTTCCCACGTGAATTTATATAATAGAGAAATCCGCCTAATAACAACAGTAGTAGTAAGGAATCTCTAAACCTATTCACGAGGGACGAACTGTTACTGAAACCGCCCGCACTAGCTCTCGGCGGAGAGTCCCCAACATAGCCGACTCCTGCCGACCACACTCAGAATACAAATGCAAATATCTCGGTTAATATTCAAGATACAGAATAAATGTATAGAACAATATTTATAGTAAATTTAATTTGCAATAAGATTGATTCTATACAATTTTTCGATCCGACGCATAATAATGAAAATATTTCGAATGTTTAAAAATCACCCTCTAAACCCCCCTCCCACTGGTTCGATTTCAGCCATTAACGAACTTGATCTTTCTTTTTACGTAAAACGCTTAAATATGAAGTTTGGTAACGATCAAACAAAAATTGAGACCGATAGACAAATATATATATATATATATATATATATATATATATATATATATATATATAATTTTGAACGGACCTCATTTTCGTTATCTCCTGGGTAGGATCGATGGACATTTGAGGAAATTTTTCAAAACTCGCGTCATGAGTACGACCTCAATAGCTGATTTCCCTTAAGGGAAATCTGCTAAAAGTATAGCAGTTTTGTTACTTAGGTAGTCAATACAAGAATAGCTCTAAAAAAATAAAATAAAAGTTGAATTTAACTTAAATAAGAATTTAATTAGTAAAATCTCTCTTTTAATTTATTTATTTTTATTTTTTTTCTTAGAGCTATTCTATTATCAACTTCAGTTTATGTGTATTTATAACAAGATTAGACTGGTCCAGGGAGTTCTTTAGGAATTTCAGCATTCCGTTATTTTCTTCTTCGGACATTACCACAATCTCATCTTCAATTCTGGTGCAATGTGCTTATTCGGTACCATCTGTCAGTTTCATTGTGGCGTCTCCAATGAATATGTTAAGCAAGAAATTGACTAAGGTTTAGCACTTCATGAAACTGAAGCCAAATGGAACTAATCAACAATCAGTGTAACGAATTATTCTTTAAAAAATATCTAAACCTTGTCATAGTGTTTATTTATGTTTGTAGAGCTTTGATTTTGCCCGTATATAACGAACGACTTTCATGTTCACTTTCTAGCTAGCATGCTCGCCGGCTTATCAAAGACACTTTCTGATTTTCTCTTATATAGCCGGATCTCCACACTGATGTGCTCCTTTCATGCTCTAATAGTGCTTAACACAATTTTTTTATTTCTCCAATTTTCCTCCAACGAATCTATGAGTCAATACATGTTTAAGCTGTTAATATATAAGTGCATGTAAAAAACACCAATTTAAATCAAAATTGTTAAATACTATAATATTATTTTAAACTGTTATTGTGGAGATCCCGCCCAAGTACATTTGAAGTCCTAAAATTTCACGGTCAAAAATTATTAGTATTAGACCTTTTAAGAAACAGAAACATAATAAATATATAGTTACATCAGGTTTTCTTATTATTATTTATTAACGTCCACTTTGTGCTACCATGGCTATTCGGGAGGGGCTATCTACAGGTTACCACCCTTTTCTAGTCAGGGTGGAACGAACGATTTTCTTTAATGACTTCATTAAATTCGCCACTGAGCCCGGATTTTCTCATTATTTTAACTTAATAATTTTGATTAGATGCTGACCCCGATCACTATATTGTAATATCACACAAATTCAATATATATATATATATATATATATATATATATTGCTATTGAAGTTGTACTCCGATACATTTCCGAAAAATGATCTCAAATGTCCATCGATTCTACCCAGAACATGACGACAATGAGGTCCGTTCAAAATTGTTTGTGTGTATATATATATATATATATATATATATATATATATATTTGTCGGTTAACGCTGTAGAAGTCGTAATTTTTGTGTAATCGCAGCCAAACTCTATATTTAAACGTTTTATGTAAAAGAAAGATCAAGTTCATTAATGGCTGAAGTCGGGGGAGGGGGGGGGTAGCAAAAATTCGGAATATCTCCGTTATTATACGTCGGATAGACAGTCTATAGAACGAACCTTATTGCAAATTTAATGTTCTATGATTGTTCAGTATCTTGATTATTACCGAGTACCCTCTCCTCTTCTACTAATCGGTTTTTTTTTTAATTTAAAAGGGAATATATGGTGATATGAGAACAGAAGTGTGTTTTTCCAGCACGTGGGAAAACTACCTAGTTTAGGCAGTCCCTGCGTGACTATTATCCTAGTAACTATAGCGAACTTATAGAATTTTTTTTACTGAAAGAATAAATAAAAAAAAAATATTGTTCACATATACATTATTTTCATGGATAGCATCATTCAAGTGTCATAGGACATAGGTTCAGTAGTTTGGGCATGAAAAAATAACAAACAGACACTGAAGCCACTAATTGCTGATATCGTGTCTATCGCATGTGAAACGAAAAGGTATCTTGAAATATCGAGTAAAAAATCAATGTACAGACAGACATTATAATTTTATTATTAACAAATTGTTTTTTCTGGTTTTGTAGAAGGGTTTGTTGTTTTTTGTATTGTTCTTCCCTCCTTTTATTTCTGAAGAAGTGAACCAGATTCTACTTCTTTATTAAACTAACTACTGAATTGCCTCAATAGACCTTAGTGAGTAGTGAGGAAATGCCACAAATTCTCTAGTAACAGTTTAGCACTAGAATACTGTGCTTTAAATCCCATTTGTTTTAAGTCCATAGAAGTATATCATTTCTACTCCAAGATTCCGGAAAAGTTGATTTATTAAAATAGAGTAGGGGTCTTCAGTAAAATATTTTCTTGTGGATTATGGCGTTATGCTCGTTCTTTTATCCATGCATAAATTAACAGTCTTCTTGGAATTCCATTTTGTGCAGTCGAGTTCCGATATGAAGGATGGAATAATGAATACATTAAAGCGAAACAATAGTTGTGAAACAATACTTCTCATTTGTAACCTGTTTAGTAGCTTCCCTTTTATATGCCTAAAAATGGATATTCCTCATCTGAATAAACCTCATAAAATAGACCCTTTGTATGATTCTTCTCTATATTCATATCCTTATGTAGTTTCCTTTAGAAAAAGTAGCTATTGACGTAGCTCACATGACGAACAGGAAAAAAAATCCAAATTTAATTTACTATAACTTTGATGGAACCAACGGATTTTTGTTTTTAATACGACTAACGCTTAAGAAGATAAATTCGTTTTTATAGGTTTTAGCGGGTTTTTATTTTGGAAAAATTAGTAATTGAGGTTTCTAACATGACAAAATTACAAAATTATGCCTTCCAATCTTCGCGAATCATAGTAAATGAATGACAAAAACAAGATCATGTTTATTTTTAAAATTATATATATATATATATATATATATATATATATATATATATATATATATATACACACGTGCCTTTTATAATCTCTTCCTGAACAGAATAACATCAGAATCCATTTGATGACTGCTTCATAGTTCGAATTCCTTGTGTCTTGAAAACAAAACATGGTGCAATCGTTCATTCTAAACTGCAAGGCTTCTTCATTTATGCACATTTAACAACGATAATTCGTGAACGAACGCAATTTTAGATTAGGGGTAAAATGCTTTAGGGATATTTGCAAATAGTGCATTATTTTCAGTCGTGTAGAAATACTATGTAACTAGTGTTGTTTGTAATGCAATTCCACAATTTTCTTTAACTTGAATATGAATTGGCCTAGGGGACTAGTAGACAAAACCTCAACACTTCTGTTCAAGAGGTGCAAGTTCGTTCCCCCGGAATGTGCAATAAATTATATTTAGCTGTGCGATTCCTTTTATTTATGTCTTTATTACAGTTTATTTAGTTTTTTTATGAAAAATTTAATTGTTTCTAAATCATATATATTTTTTTATGCAATTTGTGTCTTTCTTCATTTTTTATGAATTATTGTTTTATTTGTATTGCAAATGTTAATTTCAAATAACATATATATGTGAGTGCGTGTGTTTGCTGTTCTATAAAGCATGGTGGTCATTGTAGTGGTTTAACTATAGTTAAATTGTTCTTTACTTCCTGATATGCATTCACCAAATAGGCCAAGGCAGCGGATTACGAAAGGTGCTGATAACAGGTTCATTATCGCACCGTATAATGCGAATAGTTTACCTCCCAGGGTTACTTTTTTATTTTTGCCTCAATCATTAGTAAAAGTCATTAAGGAGCACACGTCAGTCATGTCCGTTAAGGCGTTGGTCTTATTGGAGTTATTAGTGGTAACACTAGTGTCGTGGGTTCGAATCCTGCGTGAGCAATAAGAATTTATTTGGAGAAAACCTCGAAATAAGTAGCATGAACCTAAGATAGCCACTATGAAATGAATTTTTTCAGTTACCAAAAATTATCATATTTTCTCGATTTTAAGGAAAGTCTTAAAAGCAATAAAGTAATTTGTTTCAGGTTATAAACGAGAATAATTTGACATTTTAATTAGAGGTCTGTATGGCATTCCTTAAGCCGCCACAATTTAGTTTATTAATGAGATTGATTATATCTATAATTATCGTTTAGGAGTTTTGCAAAAACGTAGCTTGAATAGTATAAAAGGAGTATAACCGAACTACACTTCAATTTATACCCCTGGCAATATGAAGGACCTTTAAGTAGCGTGGGTGCCTGAATTATGGCACATCAAGAATCGCCTACGTGTAATTAGACAGTTGAAGTCATTTTTTGCTCTTTCGGTCTTTTACTCTTTAGGTCATCAAGAGGTTAATTTGGCTACAGAGAATTCCTGCCTTCGTCGGTAAGAATTACGATCACAATATTCACAGTAGATGTCAAACGAAATTATAAGTGGGATTGAAAAGTTGTTTGAACCAATCTCACTGCATTTAATGACCTATAAATGTTTGTTTTTACATTTTTCCGTATATTAAACGAGATATTTACATTGTTTTGTGCTCAGTATTCAATAAACCCCCACCATTAACGGCAAACTGTTCATGAAACGTTTTATTCCAAGCTTAAATATAAAAGTCCGTCACGCAGGGGCTGCGTAAACTAAGCAGATTTCCCAAGTGAAGTTTTACAATAGAGAAATCTGCCTAATAACAACTGTAGTAGTAAGAAACCTCTAAACCTAAAACATTATTTAGGGCGTAATAACCCAGTAGTTTCTAGCCCCAAAAAACAGTTAACCTAACCTCTAAACCTATTCACGAGGGACGAATAGTTATGGAAACGGCCGCCAGAGCTCTCGGCGGAAAGTCCGAACATAGCCTACTGGTGACCACACGCAGATTACAAATGCAAATATCTCGGTTAATATTCAAGATAGAGAATAAATGCATATAACAATATTTATAGTAAATTTAATTTGCAATAAGATTGGTTCTATACAATTTTTCGATCCGATGCATAATAACGGAGATATTTCGAATTTTTGAAAATCCCCCCTCCAAACCCACCCCTCCCACTGGTCCGATTTCAGCCGTTAACGAACTTGATCTTCCTTTTTACATAAAACGATTAAATACCGAGTTTGGTGACGATTAAACAAAAATTGCGACCGCCAGAGTGTTAACAGACAAATATATATATATATATATATATATATATATATATATATATATATATATATATATATATATATAGTTTTGAACAAACCTCATTTTCGTCATCTCCTGGGTAGGATCGATGGACATTTGGAGAAATTTTTTGAAAATCGCGTCATGAGTACGATCTCAATAGCTGATTTCCCTAAGGGAAATCTGCTAAAATTTTGTTCTAATTGTACTTTTACTATCTGAAATTCACTCAATGTTACATATGTTCGGTGTGTTGTCATCAATTAAGAGAGAGTGGAGGGGAGTGCTAACAGGTAATAAAAATAATATATATTAAAATATTAAATCCAATAAGGAACTTCTAATGAATCATTGTTTTTTTTTGCTATCTCTTTAGCGTGAGTTACCTAAAGATTGAAACATTATTTAATCTATAATGTCCGTAATTCATTTGGCATGTAGTATTTGTAACTTAGTCGATCACTGGCATTCATGCATGTGTTTAAAGCCGATCATGTCTTCATTTGATCGGAATCTAATCCAATAAGTTGTGTGCACCAAAATATCTTCTTCTAAGTGAAGAGTAGATTTTAGTTCTATAATCTAGCTAAGGACAGTGCACCATTATTTTTCATTAGGGATAACTGCTGTTAAATCGATTTCTAATTTTGTTAAATGGAAGGAATCCTTACCGTCACTTAGATCAGTATAGAACACAATAATATCGCTGCAAATACAATGGAATAGACCTATTTTTTTAAGAAATAATATTTGTTATTAACAAATATTAACTTTACAAAGCTATAAATATATCTTTTCCACTTACCACCATTTTATAACTGCTTTAAACCTCCTACCTTCCTTTGTACAAACTGCCTTTATATATTAATAATAATCACCTTAGGCGGAAAGGTTCAAGATTGCTACAATTATTTTTACTGTAGCAAATAAATAAATGCAAAAAAAATTAAAGTAACAATTATATATATAATCATTTTAAATTTAGTCTTCTGGAAAATTATGAGCGTTTTCTATCATGTTTATCTTTTATAATATTGTTGTTTTTAATATTCGTCGCTTCGACAGCTCCGGCTTGGGCAAAAGCAAGTGTCAAGGTCACTAAAATTCGTAGTCCCACCACTGTTAAAAAAGGGTGGTAACCTGTAGACCCCCCGTTTCGATTAACCATAGCAACATAGTGTTGCGAAAACTGTGTACTTAAAAAAATACACAGAGTTAATAACGTATTTAAGAAGTATACGAAGACAACCCTGCAGGAGCGATGGCGCCAGGAATGTTCAAAACTCTCCTGTTCTTGTGAAAATCAATGCAGTGCCGTGTTTTGTGGACTTCAGTGGTTCGCGTGATCGTTAGTTATTCTAGGCGATAAAGAGGCCAAATTTTGTGTGTTTAATTTTTCAATCCAGAAATTTTACAAAAGAACCTTAATAATCGACTTATAATAATAATTTATTATTTTTGCAATTAACGTAATAATATAGTCGATAAAGGGGAACCCATTCGGAAGATTAGGTTTGGCGGGTGTAAATGGGCGGGCACTTTGTTGCCAAATGATAATGTATATTTATATAATATTTAATGGGAAATATGTATGAGTGTGTATATATATGTGTGTGTGTGTGTGTGTGTGTGTGTGTGCGTTTATTAGAGTTAAATATGATTCTTTTTGATAATGATGACATTTTTTCTATTGACCAGTGCGTTAAAAATCCTTTCCTACCTATTTAAGATAACAAATGGGAGAATTAGTAATTGCCTAGAAATAAGTCCACGTTACGCCAGGCTGAGGAAGGTGGGGACATTGTGGCCTAGTTTGTCCTTTTTAGAAATACTTTCCATCTTACTTGAAACACCTGTTCACGTTTAAAATGATAATTTGAACCTTTTTATTTAAATTTTGTCCTACTCTTTCATTATCTTCGCAACTGTATTGGTTAGGCCTATTTCTGTAGCTTACAGGTTACTTCACCTTATACATTTCAAATTCCTATTAGCTAAACACTCTTCAAGTATTGTTTTAAAAGCATATTACGAC
This sequence comes from Riptortus pedestris, assembly GCA_019009955.1. Lineage (NCBI taxonomy): Eukaryota > Metazoa > Arthropoda > Insecta > Hemiptera > Alydidae > Riptortus > Riptortus pedestris. Next base: position 89,479,931 of record CM032228.1, read on the forward strand.
ATCTGCGTCATTTAAAAAAAAAATTGGAAGAAAGTCCCCTTTGCAACATAGTTTTAGAGAATTACAACTCATTCTCCAAATCTTAAGTGAGCACTTATGATAGAGAGCTCGCTGTTAAACATCCCCAAATGCTTTTATTATTTTATTAACACAGCATCAAAAAACAAGAATAAATAAAACTAAAATCTAGTACAAAATTGTCTATTATTAATCATTTTGTTGTTTCATAAACATCAGTAAAGTAAAACAATAGAAATTTCAGGAATATTTCATATAATACCTATTTGGATAAGGTTGTAGAATGGTTTTTGACGTCATTTACTTGAACAAATACTCTCCGACACGACTGTTAACTTCATTATATTCATAATTAAATTAAAATATATACTTCACCATGGAACATTTTTAAAACGAGTAGTATCTGATTTTATAATTTACACTACTGCCCATTTAGCCTAATGCAGGTTTAATACCTCCAGAATTACCAAATTGGAAAGACGTTATGTACAAATTCTCATAGTCTGTCTAACTACATACATGGCATTAGTCAAGGTCAACTAACGTACTTTTTTAATGTTTTCCAGTAATTCATGTAGTTCTAAAAGCTACATTTTAGTATAATTATTTAGTATGTATTACCAGATTTCCCTTCAGGGAAATCAGCTATTGAGGTCGTGCTCATGACGCGAGTTGCGAAAAATTTCTTCAAATGTCCATCGATCCTACCCAGGAGATGACGAAAATGAGGTCCGTTCAAAATTAATTATATATATATATATATATAATTAATTATTTATTATTATATATAATTAATTAATTATTATATATATATATATATATATATATAATTAATTATTTATTTTTATATATATATATATTTGTCTGTTAACGCTCAAGCGGTCGCAATTTTTGTTTGATCGTTACGAAACTCGATATTTAACCGTTTTATGTAAAAAGACAGATCAAGTTCGTTAATGGCTGAAATCGGACCAGTGGGAGGGGGTTTGAGGAGGGGATTTTAGAAAATTCAAAATATCTCCGTTATTATGCATCGGATCAAAAAATTTTATAAAACCAATCTTATTGCAAATTAAATTTACTATAAATATTATTTATACATTTATTCTCTATCTTGAATATTAACCGACATATTTGCATTTTTATGAAGTCTGTGGTTGGGTATAGTTCGGATTAGGTCGGCCGTTTCCGTAACTACTCGACTCAGGTGGAAGCTTCTAACCTTACCTGTCGTTCCCAACCCTACCTTACCTTCGTTACTTTGTGAGATTTATGCAAGTACATTCTGTTTATCCGCGCCCCCCCCCTTCTTTTGTTCTTGGACTACTAGAATTTGAGTTATTAAAATATAAATTATTCTTACAATTCAGAAGCCGTTTCAGTTGGGAATTTATTTTAATTAACCGAAAGATTTCTCATTACCGGTTGTATTTAATCAAGGTGGTGTTGTGTTACCAGTATGCAGATTTCTCTATTGTAAAACTTCACGTGGGAGATCTGCTTAGTTTACGCAGCCCCTGCGTGACGGACTTTTATTTCATATTTCAAGTGAGAGATCTGTTCTTCATAAAATTTGGTTCGAGTCAGAATGTGAAATAAACTAGTTCGTCACTCAGGGATAAACTAAGCAGTTTTTCCAAATGTTGGAATGGCACAAGGGTGATCACACCTCACTATTTATTCTCTCGTAGTAAGAAGCCTTTATAACAAGAGTTAAAATATAAGCTGGGCAAGAGATGTTTAGTTTAAGTTACTCAAAGTAAAAATTCCTTTAAGACGCAGGAGTACCTATTAGCCAAACAAAATAACGAAACCACATATTTTTGGTGGAATGTCTTGGTAATAAATATAATGTTGGCTGCCCGATTTGCAAAATATTGTCTCTGACATCATTCCCCCGCACTATTTAAAAGCCTCCAAGTCCAACCTTGGTTTTCACTCTCCACCTGCTATTTATTTCATGTGGTTCGCATAGCGTTTATTATAGTCCATTGTCTACGACATGCCGTACGTTTATTCATTAACATAAAATATTCCATGATAGTGCAAGTTGCGAATAATCGGTATACATGGAAATTTCTGCAAAATTCCTATTATTATCGAACTGAGAGCCTATGTTAATTATGGTACCATTACATCCCACAAGTGAAAACTGCACGAGCCAAAATATCCCAGATATTAACATCCTAATATTCATACGTTACATATAACAGATACAATTATAGATAACATAATCAAAGATCATGAAAGTTCCACGACTGGGCGAAAATAATATGATATTTCTCTTGGAATCTTGGCTGTAGTTTCTTCTACCAAGCAGCAATAAGAAGCAGTAATTTAGTTCAGTTGACGAAACGTTTAAGTTAAACAGAACAGAATATTATTAATGCATTTTTCCATTAAACTTTGCATACACTATATATATATTATATCCGTATATATATTTCGTCTAATATCGTATATATTATATGTTGATGTTCAACGAAACAATTTACTTAATCGCTATTCAGAAATTATGTTTTTAGACTTAGAGAAAAAGATAATGGATTCATGAACCATAGTGCTTGAATATCTCCAGCTTAGTATTTCTTCAAGTTCCTTTTTTTCTTCATAGTTGGTAAGAAATTCAATATATATAATCCATCAATCCAGATTCATTCCTTGAGCTCGTCAATGAGCAGTTAACATACCACTAACTAGATATCAGGCAACGACTGTGTAATTAATTATTCCATGATATGTTCCAAGAAGCCTAATGGAGCATTTTCCTACAGAATTACACTCAACCTTCCTCTTTATACGATAATATATCTATATTACGAAATAGATGAGCAAACTTGTTAGTAATTGATAAGAGGCCTCACTCTTTCCCTGAACAAATACCGATATGTAATCACTCATTCCAGGGGTTTTAACTTCTGGAAGAATTAATTTTTTTCTTGCTTTATGCTACGTCGCCTAATATGGGTGATTTGTCTACATGCTACCGCCCTTTTTTAGCCAGGAAGATCCCTAGGATTTTATTGACATTTCGCCACTAAATAAATTCCTACAGTCAACGAAGACTTGAAGTCATTTCTTTAAAAATTGGTTCTAACCATTACACAATTCCCAGGTGGATAGACCTTGTTTACCTTGCGCACGTAGCAAATGATTTATCTCATCATGCGTTAATTTTAAACGAAAGAAAATCTTTTTATTTTCAAAATTATGCTTCAATTAACAAAATTGGCGTATTAGTATCCTTAAACAAGTCCTTCCGAGCAATAAGCTACTAGTCTATGATTACTCAGCATCATAAAATTAAAATAATAAATTAAATAAGTCATCCAATTAATTTAAACTTCAACCGTCTTAGATCCTAAAATGTATAAAATTATCCTTTATGGTCGTTTGAATCCGAGACAGTTTTAATGTGTAGAGATGTTAAGAAATATCTTTGAATTGGGACACATTAGTTTAAAATATTGATATTTATAAATTGCGTATATTTGGTTATGGATTGTAGTAAGTGAGGTTACTTTGACATGGCGGTAATGTATAATGTGGTATATATGGTGGGTTGGAGCACTCACCTCAGTGGCTGAGCAATGGCTGCTTTCTACTTTCATAAGTCCCATCACCCCCCACAGCCTGCTTCCATTTCATACCTAGTGCTGTAACCCAATCTATGCAATCCTTTCCATTTGTTTGTGACAATTCATGTCCAACCCTTCGCCATAGCCTCTAACAAAAGAGACACTTTCCTTCGTTTCCTGCCCTTTAGGCCTCTTTGTAATGGATGCATTTTGTAACACTCCCCAAAGCACCTATTAAATGCCAAATGAAACCATTCCTTCCTCATTAGGTGGGTTTAAAATATTGATTTTTGACTTCTAATAACTTTCTATTGGACTCAGTGCTTTAGAAAATACGAATTTTGTACTTTTCCAACAAAATAGCTTCGATGTTTGTAAAGGTTGCAGTGAGTAGAGGATTTCATGAAATTGCGTACAGTAGACCCTTCCTATTACGAAATCAACTGCTCCCGATCGTTAATCACCAATTATAAGAATACTTGAAAATGAATAATTGGCTATAATCTGAGTCATACGATTAGATAATAATGCATTAAAATAAATGCGAGTTCGATTCCCGCCCTGGGCAACGGGAGATTATTTAGTGACGGAATTCACTAAATAAAATCCTTAAACCCACCCTGGCTAGAAAAGGGCGGTAACCTGTAGATAACCCGTCCCAATTAGCCTTAGTTGCAAAAAGTGGACGTTAATAAATACATTAAAAAAAAAAAAATGTAAAACCACCGACTGTCTCAGAAAATTTACTTTATTTTTAAGATCTTCGTATTTTATTCCTGAGCCAATTAGAGACAGTGAAAAATGACAGGTAAAACTTACAATGGCTAAGAATGCATGAACTACTAGTTTGAAGAAATAATAAAGGGAAACGGGTTTTTTCATCTTTTGAAAAGCTTGTGGATTGATTTAAACATTATCGGTAATTGTGGGTCGAGCATTCTTAAAAGAATCGAGTATTCCAAACTTAAAGTAAGAAAATACGATTTTAAAAATATCTCCGTAAATATCGAAAATTGTTGTATGTTTTATCTTCTTTTTTTAAAAACTATAATAGTTTTACTTTACCTTGAATATTTATGTTCTTCAACGGAATTATTTGTATTCTAGTTATGACCCTAATAATCCTTCTTTGATTTTCAGTAAAGGCTTTTATATCACATATCGTCTCGTATCAAGCCTCTATTTCTTGTCTTGTTTACATATGATTCCTACTATGGGAGAAGTTAGGAATTGAATATAATATGCCGTATTATTTCAGCACGCAGGAAATCTGTTTACTATGCCCATCGCGTGTATGACAATTTTGTATGCCTGTCCAAATTTCCGCATTAGCCGTTACTAACACAAGTGGGCAAAATATGCTTCTTCTTAGGAGACAGCTGTTTCACCGAGTCGGCCATTTCTAGCAAACCTTGCTCCTCTAAACGATTGATAATTGATTATCCAGTGCCGTGACTTCCTTCAAGGATGCTTCCCTTCCAGGTGCGCAGCTTCTGTTTTTATGCAAGGAACAACCCTCCCAATAATACCCCAAATACAACCAGATTGTGAGCAGTGCCAATAATTCAAAACTTGTTACCAGAAAATTCAAAATACAATCAGTATTTTCACATTTCACTTTCTTTTTTTTTTTTTAATTTATTGCAGTCGAACACTGTGAACTAGAGAAAGAAGTATTTTACAAATATCTCCGTTATGAGTCGGATCGAAAATCGTTCCATATTCCAACTTGTGAAAGTACTCGTTTACAGTAGCCTACTTTGCTGATATCATTACTAAAAAAAGTCCGTCACGCAGGGGCTGCGTAAACTAAGCAGATTTCCTACGGGAAGGTTTACAACAGATAAATCTACATATTGGTAACACCGTCGTGAATGTTAAGGGAATAAATACAAACGGTAATAAATATATTCAGCCAATTACATGTTAATAATATCTACAACGGAAAGCGTCTGAATTGTAAACAAACAGGGCAGCCAGCTTCGCAGTGCTTAATAGATACAATTATTTGTTTATTTATTTATTTACGTCCACTTTATACTATGGCTAATCTGGACTGGTTATCTACAGGTTACCACCCTTTTCTAACCAGGATGGGCCTTACGAGTTTATTTAATGAGTCCGTCACTAAATAAATTTCTACGGCCCAGGGCGGGAATCGAACACGCCACTCTAGGTCTACCGCGCGAGATTAGATTAAGACCAACGCCCTAACTCGCACGGCCAACCTGAGCCCCTTAGATACGATTATTCTATACCGGAAAGATGAACAAATAATTAAATATATCTGAATATAACATATTAATTTTATTGAAAACTATTTACTATAGCTAGGGGAGTAATTTGAAGTGAATCAGAATAATTTCTATTTTAATTACTCAGATTTTAGTAATCCAAGAACAAAAGAAGGGAGGGTCAACAAAACGTATTTGTTTGTATATCGTATAATAAAGCTTTGTTGAAAACAATATTTGGTATTTAATCTTGTAATAAAGTGGTTCATGATATCAGCTTATTAACATGACACTAGTAGGTGGTTTACTGAAAGCGTAAAACTATAAAATCCAAGTATCTCGGTTAATACTCATTATACGGAAAATAAATATAGAACACTATTTATAGTAAATTTACTTTACAATAAAATTGTTTCTATACAATTTTCCGACCCGACGTATAGTAACAGAGATATTTCGAATTTTCGAAATATAAATACCCCCTTCACCCTAGTCCGATTTCAGCCGTTAACGAACTTGATCTTTCTTTTTATATAGAACGACTAAATATCGAGTTTGGTAACGATTAAACAATAATTGCGACCGCTAGAGTGGTAACAGACAAATATATATATAATTTTGAACGGACCTCATTTTCGTCATCTCCTGGGCAGGATCGATGTGCATTGTCGTCATGAGTATGACCTCCCCTTAAGGGAAATGGACTAAAACGTTAAGCGTGTTGATTGAGGGTGATGGTAACCTTTCTCATTTCTGTTTTCGTTGTATCACGAGAGAAATAAAACTTCCTTTAATAACTAAATACAGAACTGCCCACACATAATCAAGCATATTTGTGTGATGATGGGAATCATGAATCCTGGTCGTAGCCTTTATTGTAAAGTAAGGGCCCTATTGCTAACTAAGGACAAGCATGTTATACTAATTTTGTATGGTATACTAGGGATAATATATTCCTTATTATCGTTGTGTTTGTAATAACTATTAAAATTTTAACCATAGTGGCACTATTATTTAATAAACAATATATTGCGTTAGTTACTCTACTAAGCCTCAAGTATTTTGTTTGTAATATCAAATTCATGGTACTCTTTGAATCTGCTATTCTTTCAAAAAGGTATAGGAGTTTGTCCATTTTCTGGAGCTCTTTAAAGAAACATACAATATTAATTTACTAATATTCTGTCGACTAGTCACAGCTCGGAAGGAGTCAATTGGAAATCAATATTTTCTTCTGGACTACTATTCTTTAGGAGCTAATAGTACTTGTTATTCAAGGTTAATTGTAGTCTCCATTTACACTATTGTCAGTTAACAATTAGATTGAAGGCTTTAAATTCATTTGATTGCAGTATTATAAAACTGTGGCTTTTCAATGGAGCCTTAAAAGCAGAAGTTGACTTACCTGGAGCAACGTTTATAAACAAGTCCTTCCCTGCTATATAAAGTAACCAGATTTCCCGTATCCTGAAATAAGCCACAGAAGACTTAATATTCTCTTTTTCTCTCTAGAATCATATGAAATAAAACACATGGCATTTAAGCTAGAAATTATATGTTTATTGATATAAATTGTTAAAATGAAAGTCTCATAGGTAGGAGTGAGGGTTTATTGAAGACTGAAAGTAATATACAAATAGCCCCGTTATTATTCAAATAAGAAAAAAAGAAGTACAGGAAAACAATTATAGCTTATTTCATTATAACTTATATTGGTTATATAATTTTGTTTTCCCGTCTCATGATATTGGCGGCATTTATAATAGGATTTTACTTTTAAACTCTTCCCTAAACCATGAAAACATTATATATTTCTAAATCATTTATCCTTACTATTATGTCTTCTTCTTTGGATATGAACCTCAATATTTGATATTCTGATTGTATCATTAATATTAATATACTATTCATTCTTCCGGTATGATCTATATTAACGTCGATTTAGTGTATGAATCAAATTTTATAATCCCTGCTAAAAGACTCTCTCTTCAAAGTACCACTAATAAACATAATGGAAATTCGTAGAGATAATACATGACAAAAAAATAACATAATTTCTTTTTTTTTCTCCTTTACTTCTCCATTTTACTAGGGATGGAGTCCGGTTCAATGACCTAAAAATGTGGGTTGACTAATTAAATATTTTATGATATTATGACCTCCACGCAAACAGGATCGTTAATTTTAAGTAATAATTACCTAGCACTCTCCTCTTGTCGGCTCCATGTCACCATGATCTCTGCAAGCAGCCCTCCCTCCAGTTGTAGGGTTTAATACTTTCGGTGATATAACAATTAACTTTACAAATATTGAACATATGAAAGAGAAAGGTAGTTAGTAGGGGTCAACGTCTCCTAGTCCACATACCTCAATAAAAAAGCCACTAACTAAAAAAAAATCCAATATTGAATTATTTTGTTTTTACTTCCCAAGTTAGTCGATTTACTGGTGTCATTCTTTGAAATAATTTCCTGAAAGCCATCAACTGCAGAGCGTATTTGTTCGATCGGGAAGTTTTTCAGGGCATCGTTTCAGTGCGGGAGATCACACACACTTACCATGTTAAAAAATTGCAACGAAGATATCTAGGACACTGATTTGAAGGGATGAAGACGAACGGATGATTTTGACTGATTTCAAATAACAGCCTTATTGTTCTAACAATGGGAGTTATCAGGGTAAGTGACTTGTATGTAAGGGGGAATTAAATCTAACGCGTGCTCCAGACAGGAACAGGTGCCCAATGCCCTTGAGATATTGCTAACAGCTAACGGTTTATGACGTCCCACCTACGTAATTTTTACGCTAACACTATCTCATTATTGGAAATACCATCTGTACATTTCTAATAATTGTTTAGTGCAGGGGTCTCCAAACTACGGCCCGAGGGCCACATCCGGCCCGCGGACAGATTTTGTCCGACCCGCGGAGAGCTAGCATACTTGAAAACTCCTTTTAGAAAACATATCTTTTATAGCAAATTAAATTTAGTTTACTGAAGTATTCTAATTTTATGTTGAATAATTATTAATATGACATCTACATTGATATGGTCATGGGCTAACTACTCATAACATTGTTGTAGGCTTATTGTTATTGTTTTTGTGATAAGCTGGATAAAGAAACACAGAATTGTAATAATATGCAGTGTTGCCGTTTTGCGGACTTTAGTCCGATTTGCAGCCTTTTTTAAACGTTGCGTATTTTTTCGGACTTTTTTTTTTCATCAGTGGACTATTTCACTTTTTACCACCGGCAACAATGATAATATGGTTTTGGCCCTCGGAACTTACTGGAGTAATCAGTATGGCCCTAAGGCTGGAAACTTTGGAGACCCCTGGTTTAGTGTATCAGATGTTTCCCCTCGGGAAGGGCTTTTCAACGAATATCTTCAAATCTTTCAATCCTATCAAGGAGTTGCCTCAAAATGGCTTATATCCTTCCAAGTTTATATATATCATTTTGCCCATCTTATTCATCATATTATTATTTATTAACGTCCACTTTTTGCAACTCAGGTCTTATTCATCTCTTATTACAAAAAAAAAAAAAACAAATGGAAGAAAAGGCAATATATCATGAAACGAATTATTTAAAGCCTAAGACACACGAATAAATTTGGGATGTGGCGTTATTATTAATGTATGATCCGTGATCTAGGGTCTTGTGTTAGCAGATTTCCCTTAAGGGAAATCAGCTATTGAGGTCGTACTCATGACGCGAGTTTCGAAAAATTTCTTCAAATGTCCATCGATCCTACCCAGGAGATGACGAAAATGAGGTCCGTTCAAAATTATATATATATATATATATATATATATATATATATATATATATATGTCTGTTAACGCTCTAGCGGTCGCAATTTTCGTTTGATCGTTACCAAACTCGATATTTAGACGTTTTGTGCGTTTGTAAGATCAAGTTCGTTAATGGCTGAAATCGGACCAGTGGGAGGGGGGGGGTTTAGAGGGGGGATTTTTGAAAATTCAAAATATCTCCGTTATTATGCGTCGGATCGAAACATTGTATAGAAGCAATCTTATTGCAAATTAAATTTACTATAAATAATGTTATATACATTTATTCTGTATCTTGAATATTAACCGAGATATTTGCATTTTTCTGTTTTTAGCTTCTGAGATGAGATCGGCTATCTTCGGGTCTAGTCGTGAGTTTCCGTCAAGAGAGTTTCGGGCCCTTCCCGTAACTGTTTGACTCTCTATTCTGAAATTTCTCTATTATAAAACTCCATGTGGGAAATCTGCTTAGTTTACGCAGCCCCTGCGTGACGGACTTTTTAACCTTACCTTATCTTCGTTACTTTGTGAGATTTATGCAAATAAGTACTGTTCATCCGCCCCCCCCCCTTTTTTAGTTCTTGGACTACTAAAATTTGAGTTATTAAAATATAAATTATTCTTACAATTCAGAAGCCGTTTCAGTTGGGAATTTATTTTAATTAACTGAACAATTTCTCATTATCTAATCACGGTGGTACCGTGTTACCAGTGTGCAGATTTCTCTATTGTAAAACTTCACGGGGGAAATCTGCTTAGTTTACGCAGCCCCTGCGTGACGGACTTTTATATATATATATATATATATATATATATATATATATATATATATATATATATATATATATATATATATATGTATATATATATATATTTGTCTGTTAACGCTCTAGTGGTCGCAATTTTCGTTTGATCGTTACCAAACGCGATATTTAAACGTTTTATTCAAAAATAAAGACCAAGTTCGTTAATGGCTGAAATCGGAACAGTGGGAGGGGGGGGGGGGGTTTAGAGGGGAGGATTTTTAAAAATTCGAAATATCCCCGTTACTATACGTCGGATCGAAAAATTATATAGAATCAATCTTATTGCAAATTAAATTTACTATAAATAATGTTATATACATTTATTCTGTATCTTGAATATTAACCGAGATATTTGCATTTTTATGTTTTCAGCTTCTGAGATGAGATCGGCTAACTTCGGGTCTAGTCGTGAGTTCCCGTCAAGAGCTAGTTCGGGCCGTTCCCGTAACTGTTTGACTCTCTATTCTGAAATTTCTCTATTCTAAAACTTCACGTGGGAATTCTGCTTAGTTTACGCAACCCCTGCGTGACGGACTTTTTTTATGTGATCGCGTCATGAGTGCAACCTCAATAACAGATTGAGGTTACACTCCTCAATAAAGGGAAATCTGCTAAAATGAGAGTCATAAATGATCTGTACAGGTGACAAGAAGAAATTGTCAATTCCAATATTAACTTTCCACACACAGACGCACGCAAGAACGAACGCACGCACGCACGTACCCAGGCACGCACGCGCGCGCGCACACATACACACACACACACACACACACGCACGCACGCACACACATACACACAACACACATTTACAAGTACACATATATATTTCAGATCAGGAGGAGTGGGGCTCAGATAGAATAATATCTGCTAGTTCGGATCGGTGAATATTATACTACCAATGTTTTTGATAATGCAATTTTCTACAATTGTTGCCCGATACATTCCAAACATTAGCCTAGTTATATGTATTTTTACGGTATCAGCCTTCAATAAGTCTCCACTCCTACTGTTGTGATTTTCAGTTTCGCTTATTTCACCTCTTGTCTAGATTAAATAAGGGCGCTTACTAATGTAAAAGTAGAGATTACTATAGTATGGTGTCATCTGTGTATTAGTGCATTCTTAGATTATGCTGGACCTGGGAGACGGGGGTTTGCTGAAGCTATGGTATGTAATCTACATTCGCGAATGATATTAAGACTTTCATTATACAAGTCAACTGGGCGTCCTTAGCATCAATATTAACGCTATTGTAAGATACTCTCTCAGTTCGAGTTGAACTGAACTAGTTCTTTAAAATAATCAATTTTAAGTTAAAATGATGATAAATAGAACTCCCTCTACTTGGGTATCTGCTTATGATTAGACGTAAAAAACGTAATAAAATGTCCTATGTCTGTAGTAAGAAACCTATTTAAATACGACCTCAAAATTTAATTTGGACGCGGGTTGCAGCGAGTGCTTACTTAAGGCTGAAAACAAAAAAAAAACCCAATAAACTCGCCTATAATTTGAGTTGACTAATAAATAAATCGAGATATTTCAGATTTTTAAATTCCCCTCCTTTAAACCGCCTCACTTTCTGGACCTATTAGGGCCATTAAAAATTGTATTTTTAGATTAATATGAATCGGCTATATATTGAGTTGGTATCGATCATGTAAACAATTAACGTCTCTAGAAAATATAATGTTTATTGATTACATTACATAGAACATTCTTGAGGCAAGCCACATATTAAAGGTTCGCTGAAAATAATATTTGATATTTAAGTTTGGGGCAAGTCGTTTCATGATAGACTGGCTTATTTATAACAATTGAAGAGCATTAAATGTTTAACAAGATTTATTATTAACAATTTCACGATCTGACTCAGAAAATTTGTAATATTTTGAATCCCCTACACTTAACCTCCCACTTCATGGTTCGATTTCAGCCATTAACGAATAAGATCTTTAGTTTCTTTGGATGAAACATATAAATATCGAGCATAGTACTGATGAAATAAACATCACCGAGCCACGAAAGTAAAACCTTATTTGTGGACGTTAATATATGATATTTAAGCTCGGAAGAAGACGCGTCATGGTATATTGGCCTATTGTTACCGTGAGGTGGGTAAAAGTGGGGGGGGGGTTTGCTAAAGGTTTAAAAAAAAAATATGAAAACTCGTTTAATATTTGAGGTGCGAATAAAAAGTATGGAACAACTTTTATAGATAAATTAATTTGTAACGAGAGTATATATATATATATATATATATATATATATATATATATATATATATATATATATATATATCTTTATATATATAATTCTACTGTACGTGTGTATGTCACTGAACTCCTCCTAAACGGCTGGACCGATTTGAATGAATTGTTTTGTAAGCGTTTGGGTGACGCCCTGGATGGTTTAGATTCCCAAATCAGCCCGGAAGATGGAGCAGGAGTGGGGATCGTAAGGGAGGCCTAAAATTAAAAATAGCAATATTTCGTTTCCTATTGGTTTTCGGCAAATATGCACAGGATAAAAGTTGTTTATTTTGTTATATTCACTTTTGTAATATAACATAGTATAAACGAGATATACACTAAAAAATTAAAGTGGGAGCCAACAGTTTTATTGGACACTAACGATTAAACTGAACTTATCAAAACTCTATACGTAAATTAGCATTAATTCTTCCATGATTATAAGCTATATAAAATTTTTTTAGGTTCGAACGGGAGTGGGGTTTACAAGGGAAGTCTAAATAAAAAAATCGCGATATTTTATTTTCTATTTGTTTTTAGGCAAACGTGCACATAACAAATGTTGCTTTTTTGAGTTATTAAAAGTAGCTTTAGTTTTAAAAATAATATTATTAAATTTAATATCCTAATCTCTTGAAATATCATACAGGACAACGTCTGTCGGGTCCACTAGTATATATATATATATATAAGTTGTATATAATAACTGCTCGCTCACGAACGCAGCACACAAACACACAGCAGCTCCTTGGTAGTGTCTATGGTCATTTGGAGCAATTTTCCGAAAATTGTGAGTACAACAAGAAAAGCAGATTTTCCCCAAGGGAAATGTGATAAAATGCTTTAACAAATTAAGAGACTGCAAGAAAGTTAAGATGAGGAGTAAATAGGTTAGTGGAGGAAGAGGAAGTGAGAAAGCCTACAAGTGCGGAGCAGTAATAGGCTTTGACATCGCCTACTTTCTCGCCATCCAGCCAGCCCCTCTATCTACGTCCATTAATTCTTCCATTTTGTCAGCTTCAAGCCCTACCTATTAGCGTATATTACTGTTTTATATGCGTCGTATAACTTGAAATAACTATCACTTCCCCGCGAAATTACCGAATGGATTAACTTACGCAAAAATTCATTCTTCAGTTTCATCAAATACCAAAAATATCCTTACTGTTCAAACATTCCTTTGGAGTCCACAGGACACTTCCCTGGGAAGATCAGGTTAGCCGTGTGAGTTAAGGCTTTGGTCCTAATTTCCCTTGGTAAACCTAGAGTCCCTAGTTCGATTCTCACCTGGGGAATACGAATTTATTTAGTGACAAACTCATTAAATATAAATAAAACCTTTGTCACACCCTGGCTAGGAAATGGTGGAAACCCTTATTTTACCCGCCCCAATTAGCCTTAACATTACAAAGTAGACGTTAATGAATAACAACCTAGGAGTGGCCATTGAACGAATATTGATGTACTTGTGTTTAGAACACATGTGTTACCAGCCGAAATAGATACATTTTCCATCGAAATATAAGGATTGCATTATGTTTATGTTTGATTGTTACAAAATTCGATTTTTGAACTTTTATTTATTATTTTTAAATAAATATTAAGTACCTGATAATCAGACCAAGAGAGAGAGGTTAAGGGGGGGTGGGGGCGAGAACAAATATCTCCATTATTAGGCAGTTCAAAGAATGTTATAGCCAATCTTGTTGCAAATTTTATTTTCTACAAACGTTCTACACAATGTTTTGTACCTTGAATATTAAGGGAGTTTTATATATATATATATATATATATATATATATATATATATATATATATATTCAATCTTAAATAAACCCGCACTTCACGTTAATGATAAGCAATGTATCATGCCACTCTTATTCTAAGCTTAAATACTGAATATTGTTTGGACTTTTACTACATGAGATTCATACAAATATGAAGACAATTAAGATATTACGTTCTGGACTGAATCATTTTCAGTTCATTAACACTATACTTGATATTTAACTGTCTCATGCAATACTCTAAAAGGGCAATGGTTAAAAGTGAACCAGGAAGAAAGGGGAAAAATCTATACGTATATCTGCATTGTTATGAGTCAAATCAAAAAATATTATAATAATCAATCTTGCAGCAAATTTAGTTTTCTGTAATTATTGTTCTATACATGTTTTTATACAAATATTAACCACTGTTAATATACCCTCACTTCTACCCATCTAGTATTCATGTTTCATGTGTTTGAGTAACTGACATTAAACATTTCATGTGCACCTTAAATTCCAATTTCCTTTTACATAAGCTTCTTCGTGTGAGAAAAATTGAGAATAGGTTTTGAGATGGGAAAACCGGTGTCATTTCAGCTTTGTGGGAAATCTCAATAGTTACACAGCTCCTGCCTGACAGACTTTACTTTGGAATTTTGGAGAAATAGAGACCAATTGTAGGATGAGTCATTAATATGAAGGCTCACTGAGCTTATTTATTTAAAACAACATCTTTTTCTAAGGCATATTCAGATCTATCTTCTGACAAAAAAAAATAATTGAGTGTGTTAAGAAATAATGCATACATATTTTACAGAAAATTTGAATTTATGCAAACCAGCTCTAGGTTTCAGGGTTCAATTCCAGCATAGGTAATAGGAATTTATTTATTGCTGGTCACTAAATCCTTAATCCCACCCTGGCAATAAAAGAGTGATAACCTGTTAATAACCCTTACCAATTAGATACAATCTATATAGTGGACATTAATTTGAGGGAAAATGAATTTTATTAAATAACATAATAAACAAATTTTATTTAGAACTTAGTAAAAGAAAATAATGATACCTTTAGGGAGTGATGGATCAATGGTAGCATATCAAGAAGTTGAAAATGGTCAGTTACACTGACTTTCTATTTGAGACTACAGAGAACTTAATTAATGGATAATATTGTCCTAAAAAAAAAAAATAACTCATGCTCTCATTCCACACACTTTTGAAAATGACAGCCTGGGACAGGAGCACAAGAATGCACAAAAAATGCAAAATCAGCTTTGATTTGTCAATAATGTTCTGAATTCTAACAAATGATTATTTCATAAAAGTAATAAAAGAAAGGAAACAATTTCCATGTTACTTTATTATTTTAACTCTCCCTGACAAAAATAACTTTACACAAGTTTTTTATAAAATATTGCCAATTATTCTCCAGTAGTGTGATCCCTCTGTGGCAATATTAGTCAATATCCAGATATTTGGCTATCTAATAAAATAATGTTGATTATGCCAAGTTCATTGCATAATTCAGAGAGTTATAATAATATTTAATTTAATAAACTTTTTTCTACTAGACAAATACTCATGACTTTTGTTTCCATTAGCTAATTAATTTTTCATTTCTTTACAGGCTGTGATGATTCGAGTGTTTGCTCTGAGCCTATTGGAAAAACTGATGAAGAAGTTGATAGGCTTATCTCTCATCATCGAGCATCCCTTGGGGTATGACATCTGAACACTAAAAATCCTAGTATTAAATAACATAATCTTTTAATTTTCCCATGCACACTGTGTTTGTGTTTTTATACAAACTGACTGCTTCAATTTATTACATATAATTACTTATATATGTAATTAAATTTTACTAACTTATGTATCATGAGAACGATCCCTTAATTTCCTGTATTTCAGTTGCTTCATTTACTTCAGATATTCAAAGTAGATAGATGTACAATATAACTCGTGAGTTTCTAAAATAAGTCTTTAACTAATAAGAAATTGTTGATTAATTTTTTTTGTGTGTTTTTTTTTTTTCATAAGTAATGAATCTGAAATCAAAATTGCTAGTTAGATTTATACAAAAACATGCTCACCCCTATGTAAAGGAATAACTGGGTATATCAAAATAGAATACATAATAATTTTAAAGTAATTTATATATATTGGACCCAATGTGAATGGTTTGATTTATAATTTTAATTAATAGCTAGTTTTTTGACAGAAAACATATTCAAATCTGTCATTTAATTTATTTTATGGCTTAAGACATATAGCTAATTTGCTGTACACTACAGAATATAGTTTTAACAAATAAGAGTGTAGTGTTTGGCCATGTGACCAAAAGTGATCCATTTTATTATTTTGATGTTATAGGTTTAGTGAAATACTTAGATCATTCACATTAATATTCATTATTTTAAATTACAAGTTTTCATCCTATGAACCTGACAAGACCCTTAAGATGAAGAAGAGTCCAATATTTTTATGTAGATTTTGTATCTTTAATTCAATAATTTGTGCTTTTAAAGCCTTTTCTATAAATAAAATGAATTGTTAATACCTTAGAGGAGAATATAGTATAAATAAGTCAATAATGTAATGTACTTATTTTTTTTTACTTTAATTATGAATATAATGACTTTTTTTTCTACTTCATTTATTTTATTTACAGGCTAGAAGTGACTCACTGGCATCAGTATATTCTGGTGCTGGTGAAGGGCGTCACAGCGGTGTGACTGTTCGAGGTGAAGTCCAATTTGGATTGCAGTACAACTACAAGCAATCTTCATTGGAGATACATGTAAAACAATGTAGGGACCTAGCACCTGTTGATACCAAAAGAAATCGTTCTGACCCGTAAGTGTATTGTGTAGAATATCAATCTTCAAGTGTGTAAACTAATTCCTGTAATTACAGTTGTTTGTAAATCACAAGTAAAGTATAGTAATTTCTCAAGAAGCTATTTTAAATTTTTGGTTAAGTGTTTAGCTTTCATACTTACTAAATTCAATAATATTAGTTTATTCTGTTAGAATGTGAACTTAGAAGACAGACAGTCCTCTGCATTTAACAAGCACAAGTGCAGCCAAGTTAAATATAATAATTATGGTGCTTTAGCTCAACACCCCATGGTGTTGCACTAGTGCATAGGATGGAGATTAAACATTGGCACATTGGAACTTGCAGTTAATATTGCAACCAGGACTGTGCAGATCATTAAAGACTGCTGTAAGCTAAATGTTATGGACTCTCCATGAGATCTGAAGGAATTAAATAGATATTGTCTCTCTCATAAATACTGATAAATAGTGGTTTTAGTTGGATTCAAAGGGCAATTGATTTTGGGAACTCGGAAGACCCATGTGCTGAAGAATCTTAATACAGCTGAGAGATACAATTAAGAAAACGGCACTGGAAAAGAACCCTTGATTTGATTGCAAATGTGAGAAGGTAATTAAAGAAAAACATGGAGCACAACTGAAATGAGGATAACCAGTCATTGTGCCAATTAAGAAAAAACAAACTCAAATCAGAAAATGATAGTGCTATAGTGCCTCACTCTACAGTTTATAAGATACTGTGTGAGGGATTTGTAAGAGGTTCTGGGGAAGGCTGGAAATATAATGTATTTCAACTAGGACTCTTGACAATAGATCATGTATTTGCCTTTAAAAAGGGGCATGTTTGTGGATGTTAAAAAGGGGCTCAGGTTAGCCATGTGAGGCAAAACGTTGCCTTTAATCTCACATGGTAATCCTAGAGTGGCGAGTTTGATTCCCGCCTGGGCAACGGAATTTATTTAGTGAAAGAATTCATTAAATAAAACCCTTAGTCCCACTCTGGCTAGAAAAGGGTGGTAACCTGTAGATAACCAGCCCCAATTAGCCTTAGTTGCAAAAAGTGTATGTTAATAAATAATTAAATTAAGATGTTAAAAAAATTATATGAGCATAATGTTGATCTGTATCCCCTATGTAAACTTCTAATAATCTTACGTTGATCATTGATAGATTAAGTTGTAAGAGGTATTGCAGTCCCTGGTAGTCACCTACCAAGCTTATTAGATTTACGAGGATGACACTGACTTAAATCAAAACCAGTGTGGGCATCTCAGATATTTTTAAGGTTACTAGTGGCCTAAGGCAATCCAAGGAATAAAACCTAATCTTGATGGTGCCATAGGCTTGCTCAGGATTGGCTGGTGCTGTAGAAGAATTTGTGCAAGTAACTCATGACTTAGGGCTAACAATATATAAGAATAGGACGAAGTACATCAGATCATCTATACAGACCAGTTAGACAGAAAATTCTGTCATTTTGGGTGAGTCTAAGTATCTGGCAGGCATGGTAATAGAGAGCAATGGTATGAAACTTAGCATTAGAGCTAGAATGATTACAGGGACCAAATGTGCCTGCGCCCTGTTCAAGTACAAGGAACTTCCCTCAGAAAGCGAAACTGATTTACAAATTGGAGATTGAACATATAGGTGAAAGGTCAGGATGAACCTGTTTAAAGAGAGGCACTTATGACAACAATTAAATAATGGAGTTGTATGGCAAACCTGACATCATCTGTACTATCAAAAAGGGCAGCTGTGGTGGCTGGAACAAGTTAAAAGACCGGAAGATGCTACATGGCGCACCAGGAAAAAGTAGGAAAAGAGGCAGCCTCATTCATAAATAAATTAATAACTTAGCAGAGGACTTGCTTGATCTGTAATTAAAGATCCATGTGGATTTGTCAAAACTGGTGGTTGCCAGCTGCCTAGGTCCTTCAGGGACAGTACTGTTATGTAAGTAAATTTGTGACATGGGAATTACGGCAAGCTGGTCAAGTTAATGTGTTGGTTTTAATAAATTTGCTAAACCTTGTGAGTTGGATTTCTGTGAGGGCATTTAGTGAACTAACTAAATAAAATCCTTAGTCTCACTTTGGATAGAAATGACTGATAGCCAATGAATGTACTCAATACTTGAATAAATAAACACAATATTATTATACGATCATATTTTTCTAAGTTATGTTTCAGGATTCATTTGTATGATCTGTTTTAATTATTTCACTTTTCTTTTTCTTTTTTTTCCAGGTATGTCAAGGTTTACTTGTTACCTGACAAATCAAAATCCGGGAAAAGGAAGACCCGTGTTAAGAAACATACACTAAACCCAGTGTTTGATGAAGTTCTGAGGGTGAGTTGTATTTTAGAGAACAAAATACCAGTAAAACAAAATTTACACAATAAATTATATCATTTAAACAGCATACAAAAAATCAGATATGTAAAATAATAAAAAAACAGGTAAGAGAAGTTTACCTAGCTTTGAAAACTAAAAAATATACAAAGACATTTGTTAGTATTTGAATTTTATAAAAGAAATATATTAAATAAAAATAGTATGAAATAACACTCTTAATAAGATTGTTTAAGTCAAATTTACTTACGTTTTACAACTGAGATATTTTTGTATTTATATTTACCCCAGTCTCTAATGCCACTCCTCCAGGTCCAATTTTGGGTATTAATGAAGTAAGCCTTCATAAGGTATCACACATGGAATAATAATTGAATATTGAGTTTGGTAAAAATCATATAAAAATTGTGGCACGATGTAATATGTAATTTTAAAGATTATAAATGCTAAAGTTAACTATGTTTAGTTTGTATAATTGTTTTAGCAGATTTTCCATATGGTAAATCAGCTATTGAGGTTGTACTCATGATGGAATTTTTGAAATATTTCCTCAAATTTTTATCAATCCTACCTAGGAGAAGACAATAATGGGGTCCTTTGAAAAGTACATACATGTGTGAGTGTGTGTATATGGGTATGTGGTCACAATTTTTGTTTGATCATTACTAAACTCGATATTTGAACGTTTTATGTAAAACTAAAGATCAAGTTCATTTATACCCGAAATTGAATAGTGGGAGAGGATTTTTTTAGAGAGGAATTTCAAAATATCTCTGCTATTATAGATAAAATCGAAAAGCGTTATAGAATCAAGCTTATTGCAAATTGAATGTCTTATAATGTTACTATAGTTTTCAGTCATGAGTAAACTCCCTCTTCTACCCATGCCATATTACCAATAAGTTGTTATATCATGAATAACGTCACTTAAAAATTACAGTTCCAAATATTGTTTTCCTTGACCATTTACTGCATCAGATATATACAATTATTTCCAATGTGCTATCATAATTTGAGGAATAATTGATAAAAATCTTGGTTACTTTGAGCCGGATCTTAGCCTGCCAACTCTCTGTCGGTCTACCTGCACCAGAACACAATGTGAACTTACCATTACTGCTTTTGTTTAGTATATTTGCCACATAGTTTATTTATAAATCTATGCATATGAGACATAAATGCACCATAGCATATTTCGAAATCTGTGCTTATTTACCTCATTGGGTATTTCTAAATCTCTGCATATAGTGTAAATTTGCCCCAAAGCTTATTTCTAAATCTGTGCATACAGGGAGCATTGGCCCCATAGGGAATCTCTAAATCCATGTATACAGGGCCTAGCACATATAAATTTAGAGTTTTATTGAAATAAAATATAATTATTGTCCTAACAACAAGGCAGCTCACTGTAGAACAATAGAATATCCACTGATTCAGAAACATGACTTCCTTTCAATTATGAATACTCTGCATATCGAGCTCGTATTCATGACGGGATTTTTGAAAAATTTGTTCTATACCATACTCAATATTTAACTGTTTTATTCAACATTAATGATCATATTCGTTAATGGCTAAATTCGGACCAAGAATAGGGGAGGGGGGTTTAGAGAGGGGAATTTGAAAGTCAAAATATCTCCATTACTATGTGAGTGTACGTGAGGAGAAGTCATGTTAAGCTACTGGTGTTCTACAATTGCTGTTCTATACATTTCCTTTTAACTCAATTATTAGTTATTAGTACTTTAGTGGGAAATCTACTTATTTTACGGAGCCCCAAAGACGTTTTCATTTAAATGAACTATTGACAGACCAAAACGTCAGTTTTGGAGTATTTTAGTACTGCATTATAAATGTTACTTTTTTTCCAGTACCAAGTCAGTTTGGATGGTCTTGAGAATCGTACGCTGTGGCTTTCAGTTTGGCATTCTGACATGTTTGGAAGAAATGATTTCCTTGGAGAAGTATTGATGCCACTTGAAAACAAAGTTTTTGATGACCCTCTACCAAAGTTTTATACTCTTCAAGAAAGAGTAAGTTTCACTTTTATTGTTATATTAGTACACATCTTTCTATAATCTATAATTCACATATTTTATAAGTAATATTATATTAATCCTGTCATTTACTTTTATTTGGTCTATAACAATTTATCTCAAAGAACAACCAAGCTCAGGTCCTCTAAAATTGATACAAATTGTGATGAAATAAAAAAAAACAACACAAACAAGAATGGATTAAATAAACAAGAATTTATTTTTCTATTTTAAAGGAAATTAAAGTACAAATAAAAATAGTTTATTTTTCAAAAAAATTGCTCAATTTTGAAGGTTTTTCCAGTTTCTCATCAAATTAAAAGTTCTTCAAAGCCGTCACTGGCAAGAGAGGAAGGATGTCTCAACACTATATTACAATTTATTAATCATTGTGCAAAGTTTGTTAGTCAGGTGTTCAAACAAAGGTTGAAATGTGTGGGCTGAGTGGAAGTGTCCTAAAGCCTTACTCAATAAAATTTCTTGCTCAGAAGTCATTATAGGAATCATGAGGTTTGACACTGCTCAGCTAACCCCTTGATTGGAACATCCTCCTGTCAGACAGATATAGTTCATAAGTAGGATTAATAGATTTCACTAGGAATTTGTTACCTAAGTGTGGTTCTGAGAATGCTAAGTTTAGCCCTATGCTTCACTGTTTGCCATCAGTTCATAACAAGTAATGTAGTGTTTTCTTTAATTTTCCCTTTCATTCCTTGAAAAAATTGGTCATTCCTAACTTGCCATCAGACTCGAGAAAGTTAATTTTGTAAGATGCAGTAGTAGATGAATCTTAGGCTATTTTTCATATATATGTTTAAATCAGAACTACAATTTTTTAAACAGAATAATAGAATCTGCCTATTGTTGCGGGACAATGAATGCGTCACAGTCGGAATAAGATATAGACATGAGAAATTCCAATTTTATGGAAAATAGTAATTTATGTTTGTAAACTATATTTAACCATTTTTGAAGCATTGTTTTAAACGGTGATGTGTTTTGGTTAGTTCAATAAGAAATTTATTTTAGGAAAGATATTTTAACAACATAGTGATAAACAATTTCTGTTCAAGCAGAATAATTACTATAAGGAATGTTCTATGATAGTACATTCAAAAACACCTTAACAAAGAAGGATGATTATTATTCCTTTACTCTTGTTAAATGCATAAGAATTGAAATGAGTTACATTTTTTTTCATTTAGAGTAAACTTAGAGATATCAATCTAATACACACCCCCTCTCCCTCCTTTTCAATAACCATATACCTTTCATTACTTAATACATTATACATTTAAAAAATGATACAGCATGAAACATGGGTAGTCGGTATTACTTAACCATACTAGACTTAAAAACAATAAATGCTCAACAATTGTCTACATTTTGACAGAATCTTTGTATACTAATATCAGAACATTCAGCGTTGAATGTCATAATTTGCTCCAGTGGTCACACTGCTACCACCTTCTTTGTTGCTGGAGTCAATGGTTGATATTATAGTCAATATAGAATATTGACATCCTCTCATGTAGCATAGACATAACAACAGAATAATTTTGTAGTTTTAATTTGAAATTAGAGTTAAATATTGTATTGTTTTTTTCTAATTTTGAAGGGCATATTTAATTTATTTTTTTAGTTTTATTTCTGCCATAGATTCTTTGGCTAATAACCATAAGGCTGATTGTGGAATATTCAGGGTAATGTAAAGTAATTCTCTTATTGTAAACTGCAATTTGTGAGAAACATAAAGGCACTCTGATACAGAATAAAAATAATCTTGCTGGATGGAGGGGAGTGCTGATCTTATGAACCTCACGCTGTTATAAATATATTTTTCCTTTAATGTTTGTTCTTTCTCCCTGAGGAAATGTCTTTTAATGCATTTTTTTTTATATTTTAGTCTGAAGCTTTAGAAGAACTAAATTCTAAAGGAGAATTGATTGTTGGACTGAAGTATGAACCCCCAGATGAAAATTCTCCTAAGAAAAAGTTCAAAGGATGTTTATATGTTCTTGTTAAGGAAGCCAAAAATTTACCTGCAGTCAAAAGTAACATGTCTTCTGATCCTTTCTGTAAGAGGTAAATAAAATAATAATAATTGTATACTATTATTAGATAAATGACTTTTAAGGGAACAAGTGAACGAAACTTATAAAAATTGATGACTTTCTTCAAGAAATCAGTCATACAGGCGCTGCTTAGATAATATACCTAGTGTAATTATATAATGGGTATCCATGATTAATTTACAAATATTAAACCCGTATCAAAGTGCCATTCCATTACTAGAATAAATCTTAGATGTCATATGGTTATTGCAACTCAAGTGCAGATCAGTTTCGTCCCTCAGTAAAGTAAATGTGAACAATAGGTGGCATTTAAGCTGGGCAGTACATATTCTCTGATATGTAAGCTTATCATGAAAAATGCATGTACAGAAGTTGGGGCATACTAGTGGCTAAAAATGAATGAGATATATTAAAAAATTGAGTGATATTATTAATATTCATGTTACAACAAAATTTAACTTCATGTTATTGACCAAAAACATTGTAAGTTCATGTAGTTCATGAGTTTATGTGCTATAAAGTTTAAGATACCTTCTTTGTATCTATTTTGTTTTTGGCAAATAATATTAAAAAATGGTTCAACTTTCTCGTTAATATTTCAAGTTTCGAATGAGGCTGTGGTGTGGAATCCATGATAAGGGTTGAATAAATTACCAATGTTTGCACTGCAAAATTGATTGTAGAATTTTTAACATTCACTCTGTTTCCAGAAATTCTATGGGGCCCTTTAGAACAAAGCAGACTGTATAATAATGATTTAATCATACATTAATTTGATACAAAACAATTTGTTATCTAGTAGTAAAAAGACCATTCCCTTAAATATGCTGCCTAGTGCAGCCAAAAATATAGGAACCTGGGAAGTATGGACCCTCCATACAACTGCACTATGGACAACCCTTTCATTGGATACCAAGTCCTCTCCTTTAATTCCCTTGAATTTTATTTTTGTATAGTTATTCTATTATTTATATTATATACTTTTCCATCCATATATTGATGACTATCAAATTAATATATATATCTTTTTGTTTTTACAGTTACTTGTTACCAGACAAAGGCAGATGGTCTAAGCAAAAAGCACCTGTGATTAGAAAAACATGCAGTCCAGTTTGGAATCATACATTTTCTTATCATAATGTAAGCCTTGAAGAACTTTCAGAGAGAAGTTTAGAGCTAACTATATGGGACCATGATCGGCTTGCAAGCAATGAGTTTCTTGGAGGTGTTCGTCTTAGTCTTGGGACAGGTCAATATCTTCACTTAAATTTGTAATGAATAAACTGCTTAATTGATCTTAAATTTTAATTCTTTCAGAAATGGTTTAATTATCTACAATAATAACTTAACTTTATAAGCTTTAACTAATATTTCAAGTAATTGATTATGGTATTAGAGTTAGCCTGTGAGTCAAAGGTATTTGTCTTAATACACTTGGTAAACCTAAAGTCATGGGTTCTGTTCCCTTGTGGGAATTTGGAATTTATTTAGTGATGAATTCCATAAATAAGTATGTTGCCACTAGATCCTGATGTTCAATGAAGCCAACCAGCCTTTATCATATATTATTCATGTTAAAATTTTGCATGTTTGACATTTAAAAAAAAATGGAATAATTTATGTATTGATTAATGACATTACCATGATAACAAATTTAATTTATTTTTTTTTAGGAACCCACCATGGCAAGGCTGTCGATTGGATGGACAGTAGTGGAAATGAGGTAACCTTGTGGGAAAGGATGCTTGAAAGACCAAATTTCTGGGTAGAAAGTTGTCTTCCTTTAAGGCCATCCTTAGATGTTAGAAGTAATAATGTTTAAGAAGCTTCTCACTTTTTTGGCATATGGTTCATTCATTCATAAAATATAATACTGAGCATGTAAATATTATTCTGTATATTTTCATTCTTTGTGTTTTTTTATGACAAGAATTGAAGCACATAAATTCAAACTGTGGAAGTGAACAGGGCTTTCAACAGTGCTTTAAAATTATGCACATGTATTATTTGTTACCTAGAATGAAATGTCCTCTATTTATTTTTATGTTTAATATTTCTTATGTTTTATTGAAATCAGTGTATTACTACTGTAAGGCAAAGATTATTTCATAGTCCCTGTACAAATTACATCTCCATGTTTGTAAAATTTAACATTGCAGCAACTTTTCATTTTAATTAAATTTTGTGTATATCATATCAAGTCACACTGTCATGGGATAGCTATGAGCTAAGCGATTCCAGAAATTATTAATTTTTGAATAAATGTAGAGCATAATAATGTAAAGCTGTATTTTATAATCAAGATTTTAATGCATATGAGTTTTTCTTAATAATTATTATTATTTTTTTTAATAGCTCTAATCAAAGAAATAAAAGCTTTCCTTACGAATTTAGCACTAGCTACTAAAACCGAAAGCTGAATTATTTGTTACTTCGTGAGCATAAAAAGACACATTGAAGATCTTGGATTTATTATAGTCAGCCTAACAAATAAAATCATTTAAGCCTGAATTATTGCATATAGTGCAGTGACGGGAAGATATATATATATATATATATATATATATATATATATATATATATACATATATATATATATATATATATATATATATATATATATATATATATATATTATATATACCTATTTCTATATTTCATTTTGTATATTATCTCTACATGTTATTCTTAATTTTAATTTTTAGAGCCTACTAGTTCTAATATTTCATTTGAAACATTTAAATTATTCTTAATGCCTAAATTTTTAATGTAAATATGTTTGTTTATTTTTTTATTTTTGGATAGGAACTAGTTTTGTAATAGTTTTTAATTTCATTTTTACTTGTGTGTATCCCACAAACCTAAATAGTGTTTCTGTTTGTGAAATTATAAATGCATTTTTATTTTCTTTAAAATTAAGTGGAATACTAAAGTTTATAGAATAGCGGAGAATATGGACAAAAAAAAATCTTAACATGAAGAATTTAAATACCAGTTCATGCAATATTTAATAAGACATTGCCAATCTTATGTCATTTATGAAGTTTTGTACCCTAGTAAATCCTACGATCCCCCAATTTATTTAGTTGATTCAATTTTTTTAATCCTGTACTGATTCTGTTTTTTAACCCTTCTTAGGAAAACTATTTGAGACTGTTTGATGCACCAGGAATAAATTTAATTAGTTATCTTAACAGGTAGTTCACTTAAAATTCTCCTTTAAAGATCCTTTTGTATATGAATTTTAAGATCTTTTATTTCAGGGTAATTAAAATCAATAGAACAGTTCCTATCTTGTAAAAATGTAAAGGTTTTCTAATAATTAATTCAAAAGATTAATTGTAAACTTAAGTGTGATAATCGATAAAATTAAACAAGAATTTTAATTTTTGTAAATTAGAATATATCTAACTTTTAACTTCCTGAAAGGATGTTATCCATGTACATAAAAGGCGGGTCCAGTTTTGTAATTTTTTTAGTTGTTACTTTTGTTTTAAACCAAATATCCCTTGAAAAACTGATATGTAAATTGTTTATTAGTTTTGATGCAGAACTTTAAATTTTATATTTATTTTATATAATTTAATACTATGTATGTGATTCCTGTCTTAGATGTCCAACTTGAAATAAATAATATAATTTGTAAATAATAGTTAATGGAAAAAAATGTTCTAATATAAAAAAATATTGTGATTTATTTAGTATATTATTTAACTAAGATTAAAATTAAGCCAGACCGTAATCTAATTTTTATAATTAATATGTTAAAATAAAATGTTTTCACTGATAAATCCATTCATATTTACCTAATATTCTCTAGAATTTATCATAATTATTTTTATAGAAAGTAAAATAGAACTTAAATGCTTGATTAATGAAAATAAACTTATATCTTATATAAACTAATTGTTAATATGTTCTACGGGGTTCAGGTCAGCCAGGTTAGTTTAGGCATTGGTCATAATCTCACTTGGTAAGTCTTGAGTATGGGTTAAATTCCCAGCTGGGCAGTAGGAAAAAGGGATTGATGGAAGTGTCAGGCCCTCAGCCCCAGGCTGGCCTAACCTCACAAAGGAGAAGACCATCACAAGTTATCGCTTCAGCATATTTACCTTAAGAAAAATCAGCTAATGGGATTATATTCTTGATATGGTTATAGAAAAAATAATTCAAATTTTTATATGAACTGTCTGTTATTGCATTAGCAGTCATAATGTTTGTTACCAAACTCAATATTTAAGCATTTCATGTAAAATCGTTATTATAAGCCCTATACAAAAAAAAAAAAAAAGGCAATTCTGTTAGATATAATATCCTACAATTGTTATTCTATGCTCTTTTCTGTATCTCAAAAATTAATGGAGTTATTTGTATTTCTGTTTTCAGCTTTAAGTGAACCCATACTCATCTCACATTAAAAAGAAGCCAATATGTCATAAAAACAATGTTCAAGCTTAAATACCATGTATTCTGCCATTTTTACGTGATACATAGATAAATATATGGCGTGATTCTATGATTTATGTCAATATATGATGTAAAGAGAAAGAAGATGGCTCGAACGAAAATTACATTTGAAAACAGGTATGACATAGAAAAGGAGAATGCACAAGGATTGAAGGAAAAGATATTTAGTGAAGACTATGTTATATATATATATATATATATATATATATATATATATATATATATATATATATATATATATATATATATAGTGTTGAAAATGAAAATAGAGTTTCCATAGTTTCATGGTGATTTAATCAAAAGGTTACTTTTACTAGGTTATTGAACCTAGTAAGTAACTAAGTAGTATATATGTTGCTCAAGCAACATATCCTAAGTTGACAATTGGATGAGTAGAAGTGGCAATTTACAAAAGGCTGAAAACAAAACATACAAATTATTCTGATTAATTTTAGAGACATATAAAACAAGAGTGTTAGAAAATTTAAAATTCCAAGAACATTGGTTATATAAAACTTTTAGATCCAAGTCATCACTCACTTGGAATGTTTTGAATTTTCAATTATTCCTCCCCCAAGGCTGATTATTAATCAGCTATAGCTTAATATAATTTATAGTTCTCCATGAAATGGTTAAATATCTGAGTGGTGTTGATAAAATAAAAATCATGCAGGTTAGAACATAAAATCTTAAATGATGTCACTCTAAAAATATTTGCACATATTTCACAGAAAAAATTCAATAAAAACAACATTTGATATTAAGCTTCAAATAATGTGGTTCATGATAAAACAACTTATTTTTAGCCCTTTAAGCGCGGGACAGGAAGAGTGCCCTTATTTTTAGTGGAATGAGGGTTTACTGAAGGCTGAAAACTAAAAATTGCAAATGACCATTATGGGGTTAGGAACGTGAAATCTTAAATGATGGTGTCACATATCTTATTTGAATCTAACACGTACTAAAAGTCCGTTGTGAACAATATTTGGTATTCAGTCTTGGAATAAAATGCTTCATGATAAAATAGACTTATTGCTAACATGTGGGGCACAGATAGTGATTCGTTATACATTGGCATTCAAATTATTAATAATTATATATCATAAAACAATACAGATAATAAATAATAATCTCACCCTAAAAAAATTCAGAGCATTCAATCACTAAGTATGCCAGATCTGGACTTCAACAGCTTCGGTGGCAAAAAGGGCAAGCAGGATCTTCAATGGTAATATGTTTTTTATTTAATCATTTGTTCTGCATATATGAAGAGAGGCAAAGACCATGTCTTCCCATTCAGGTCCCAGCACCGAGTGATCTTTCCTCGAGAAAGTTCTTCCAGAAATAGCTTGTCAGTAATCTTGATATTCGCACTATCGATCCCTCAAAAATTATGTATTTTGTAGATTTTTAATTTCTAAACATATGTGCTCATCACACGAACAATAATTCCCCTGCTGATATAGAATTTTTCTTCTTCAAATCTTCCACTCTACATTGAATAAATATAAATACGTAGTACTGTTGGTGAAGTGCTCCTAACAGCGACTCTTGCAACATTTGCCATGACTTGTATATTTGCTATTATGCGCTTTTCACTGAATACTATAGCTCTGGAAATTGTACATATATATATATATATATTTTTTAATGGACCTTAATTTTATCAACTCCTAGGAGAAAAAAAAAAAAGGGTCAATTAAAGACATTTTTTGTAAATCGTGTGGATAAAGGAAGGACACTACTTATTAGGACATCTATTTCCTACCCTCACAAAATAACTCATCTAATAAGATGAGCTATCAGTGGGCTTGCTCATAAAGGCTTAACAGTCAAGAAAGGTACTTTGGATTGATAAAATCATTTTCATATGTTCAGCTGAAATTTCCAGATTGTGGTTTGGTGCACACAATCAGAAAAATATATTCCTCAGCGCAAGGAGATATTGTAAGAACTTTAGGAGCACAAAAAAAAAAAAAAAGCTTAAATAAAATTGTTGAAGGAACTGCTTAATACTATTCCTTTTTTCTTTGATCAATCCCGGTTTTATGCAGCAGGAAAATTCATCAATACTTGGTTATTCACATTAAAAAAATAAGGCTTTTGAAAAACATGATTTGGCCACAGTCTCGGATCTCAATAAAATTAAGCTGCATTAGAGCTTGATAAGAAAGTTCGGAATCATGCTCGCCACTTCACAAAAAAAACCTTTGAGAGCGTATGGAAAGTTCTTAGGAATTTGAGGAGTATGGGAGTATTTTTTGATGAAAAGTATAATTTGTAAAGTAATTTGGGGTTTGTTTTATTTATTTAAAAAAATATAGACCTTTTTCTAAAAATTGAGGTGGTCCTAAATTTTTGTATTTGTAAAATAAAGCAGACCTTTGCAAAATGTAACCAATTTACTTCAATATATTCTTAATAAGCAGGTTTACTGATTAGGGTTTTTTATGCTTTGTAAGACAATTTATCATGAGCAATATAACCAAGTTTATTGCATGCAATTAAGAGTTTCCTTAGTTATTGTTTGTCTATGGCAAATAAACACATATTAAGCTGTAAATGTTATTTTTGTCACAGAATAGAACAAGATGCCATATTATCAAAGAGGCTAAATATCTTCATTATTTCCAGAAAAAGCAGGACATTCGCACTCACAGAAATAGCAGCAAGGCTTAATTTGAGCCTTTAAAGATAAAAGATATGATTTTAAAAAAATATGTGCACATTGTTTAAAAATAGTCCATTTGAATGACCTAAAAACTTTAATAGTGAACATTTTTTAATGACTAGAAAAAGAACCTCATTCACAATGCATACACAAACTTGATAAGAGGAAAACCTATATTTTTTACTTAACATATTAACCTTTCAACACAGTTCATCATTTATGAAGAAATAAAGAAGGGAAATGAAATAACAATTAAGACTCGTTAGGGAGAATGCTTTATTGGGACTGTAGTACATAAAAATTAAACAATACACTTATTGGGAGTAATGAAAATTATCTGTAAATAACATGATAATCAAAATTAAATATAAAATGGCAATTGTTTATGCATAGGAAAGGGGGGGGGGACTAAATATTAATTCTTATAACATAAAATACGGATGGAATAAATGTGAAAGTTCTAGCTTTAACTAAAATTCACAGCCCAAATACATTTCATGACTGAGAGAACTACATATTTTTTATAAAATCAGTCAGTTTGAAGAATCTGACACAGTTTCACAAAAAAAATATATTTAAGTACAATGACAAAGTATTCGAAAAAATTTCATTATTATATTGAAAAAGAAAAT
Organism: Riptortus pedestris; assembly: GCA_019009955.1. Lineage (NCBI taxonomy): Eukaryota > Metazoa > Arthropoda > Insecta > Hemiptera > Alydidae > Riptortus > Riptortus pedestris. The sequence goes on from CM032228.1 coordinate 89,511,461, forward strand.
AGATGGATGGCCAGAACAGTTGATAAATAAAGTAAATAAAAACTAATTTATCATTTATAACACAATAATTTTGTTGTAAAACTTAATTCATGTTACCCCTCCAAACAAGTGACATTTAGTTTTAAGCATACTACCTCAGTTAACATGGATAAAAACTGAAAAATAAAATAAAGAATTTAATTGCGCTCAACAGATAATCATTATTTTTTTCCCCCATTGGATTAAGCAACTGCTTTTCACAACAAAAAAAGTTAAGTTTTAGGACTTTTTAGAGAAAATAATAATCGTAAAACCAGATTAAAAAGAAAATTTTGAGAGCTATACTATTTTATGGGATAATTTACACCCGCAAACAAGAATTATATCAATATTTTTGATCTAACCTGCTATAACTACATTAAAATAAACTACAGGTTCCTGTTACAAGAAAACCCTTCAAAAAATGAATTGAAAAAAAAAAACACTAAAAAATAGAACATCAGAATTTATATTATTTAGTTGACTACAATACTTGAATTCTGATAAAAAAAATGTGTAAATGGGATTAATAGTGTCTTAAGAAACAAATACCACTAATTCTCCTAAACATTTTAAGAACTACATCTGTGAACTTTGATGTTTTTCTTATGAGGCAGTCAACAATGTGTCATTCTGAATCCATTTTTTTTTGTATGAAATAAAAATTGAAATTTTATTAAATTTATATAAAATTTAGTAAAAAATAACATCAAAAACTTCACTGAAATTTTTAAAATTAACTTAAAGTAAATAATCTAAGGCAGCCCCATGCATGCCCATTTGAAATTTCTTAATTCAGCATAGATTTTCATGCTGTATGATCAGGGATGCAAGACTATTCCTATATTGCAGTAAGCAATACCTGAATATATGCTGAGTACTAATGAATAAAAGAAATTTACCTCCTAGATAAATTGTTGAATAAAGGAATTTTAAGTGGGGGTACTGGCACTCTTATACTAATGAATTGATTTGGACCTTCAACAGGCTACAAAAACAAATACTTTTTTTTTGTTTTATCAGAAATATTAAATAAAAGCACAACTAATTTTTAGTAAGAAACAAATTTTCCATCATTATCTTTTCTATTGCTTTTAAACATATCTTTTTTTTTCTTTTTTTTCTTTCTAATTCTGGCCATACCATTTTTTGAATAAATTACAATACATATATTTTGACTGTATCTGTTAAAAGTGGGTAAATTCAGATAGACTATGTTTTACAAGATGAAATTATATTAATAAAACAGTAACAATAATACAATATCTACATAGGTAACTGTGACACAACATAATTCATAATTTCAAATTATTTTTTTTATTGTCATACAAAAATACATCTGTTATTCTTTGGCTATAAAATGAAAACCAAGCAAAAAAAAAAAAGAAGAAAATTAACCCTTAACAGTTAATCTGATCATTCTCTATAGAGGACACCCTCCCATAGTGGAGTCTCTCTAATTCAGCAAGATTCCCTTAAGATTTTACAGGGATCAGATCTACTGTATTTCTTATCAATAGAAGGAGTTAGAACAAATAACATTAGAATATTAAATGAAAAATAAAGTACTTGGTAGTCAATTTTATAATTGCCACATAAAACAAAATTTTAAGAACATGTTACAGGGGACTACAACTAATATATTTCAATCAATTTCACTTTATGGAAACAATAGTAATTGATTATTGAGAGCTTAAAGAGTGAACATTCTGTGCCTAGGAAATAACAATTTCTTAAAACTTTACATTATAAAAGCAAAAATTAACATAATTAAAAAAAAATTCTACAATTCATAAAAAGGGTTTAAGAATTTTAATCATATTTAAATCAAAGTAAAACACCAAAAGTGATATTTTGTTGATGTTAGCTACATACAATTGGAATGCCACCCACTAAATTAATTTAGTGGGTCACTACAGGTACATTTTCTTCAACCCATCCCTTTTGTTTTGTGTATGAGTGATTAGAAAGAGAGAAAGGGGACAGTTTCCCTCTGAGTAAATGTTTCTAATTTTTTATCAAATCTAGGTTATTTCTTCTATTTTTGTTACAAACCAACCAAATTAAATTCTATAATACCCCTTATTCAGATATATTTAGGCAAATGTGAATCTAGAATTATTGTGATAAGTTTTAGAAAGAACTAAACCTTAACACATTAAAGAAGGTGTATGCCACCCGGTCAGTACAGTCTTCTGTGAGATTTATATTTCTCAGCGCCCTGGTTCTGACCTATCCGATAAGAAATTATGTCCATTGCTATCCTGAATTTCTTACTGGAGAAAAAACAATATTTCTCATAACAAGTAGTTTCTTATTCCTTACCCGTCTACTGAAAATATTTGTTCTCATTCAGCTGTCCTCCTACTATTTGTTCTCACTGTAGTCTCCTAAAATGCCTCCTCTCCTCCCCTTCCCCAACATATCCTTGTCATTTGATAGTAATATATGGTTTAGTTCATTTGAAGGAAAAAAATACTGATCATAGTAAATTTAAAGAATCATAGCACATTTCAGACTTTGTTTGAAAAATGTCCAGTAAGAGAAGTTCTCAGCGAAATCTAGGATTTTAAAAAAAAAATGCATTCTTTATATATACCCAAATTATGTACTCCCCTTAACGTTACAAAAAGGATTCAAAATTAAAACAAATTAATACTCAAGTCAAAATTAATGGCTTAATAATGTGAACATTAACATGTGACAGATGACATTTTATAAATAAAAAAATGGATATTTTCTAAATGAGGGAAAATTATACATTTTTTGAATGAAAAGGCAAAAAAAAAAAAAAAATTAGGATCTTGTAAACAAGGTTGAACTTGGAAAAAAGATATGCCACTTACAACAAAAGAGATGTTTTGAAATTATAATAAAACAAGGCATTTAACAGAAATGTCACTTCACTAAGGTTGATATTTTTGGATCTTCATAAACTACTAGTCACTCTAATAACTACAGTTTAATTCCTGGTCTCAAAGTAACTTTATTTTCCTTGACAAATAAAATAAATTATGTTTAAAATGATAATACAAAGCTTTGCTTGGCATAATTCTATATTACTTTGTGATCTCCCAAAGTGAGTCATTTTTAATATTGCACAGTCATTAATTGACTATTTTATTCTTAACCATTGTTAATAATAGTAGACACTATTGTCAACATTATTACACACTCAAGCTGTCTCCTAGTCACCTCACACGTCGAACATGAAAACGAACATTAAAGAGAAATCATTATACAAAACATTTCAATTTAAAAATCCATACTAGAAGAAATATTTTCACCAGTTGAATGTACATAGAAGAAAAACAACCAATCATATAAAAACAAATGGTGATAATTGTTGAAATAGAATGAACAAGAGAGCAGCTTGGCTCATAGGTGACAGACTACATCTAATTGCAAGGAAAAATTCCTTGTTTAATAAAAACCAAGGTTATTAGATGAATTGAAGAAGTGGCACTTGTTTGCCAATGGTGGTATGGAGTAGAACGGAGATATTTCTCTCGTGTGAGGGAGAGTGTGTTCCTCTGCGGCTCGACCCGAGCTAGCACCGGGCATGCAATCGTTGCCCGCACGCTACGCTCCTTTAGCCTGCCGTCCCAACACTCACCAGCTTACCCTTCAATATGGCTGAAAAGAAAAATATTTAACTTTAATAAATAAATATCATGGGCAAATAAATTATGATTAATTAAAAAGAGACTAATTTCTTCCTGATAGGATAGTTCATTACTATATAATATTGACAAATTAAACTACTTTTCCTATTCAATTAAATTAACAAAATGTTTTGCTACACTTCATTTAAAATGATTTTATTTGGAAGTCATATATCATTTATTTGATATAATACATCAGATTGAAAAATTTCAAAGAACATAACTTATAGATCCTTTTATGGTGAACAAAAAAGATTCTATACATCCTTTATATATCTAATAGGAACAGAGAAATTTGCATTTTAAGTTTCCCACAGCTCTCGATGCCGCCCTTTCCTCTAGGTCAGGGGTGAGTAACCTTTTTAATCAATGGGCCAATTTAAATTTTAAAATTTTTTGGCGGGCCGCACAGAAAAAAATACTTACATATGTATATATATTTTATAACAATATATTCAGTGGAGAAAGTCGATTAAATAAATTCAATTTTACAAATGCTTGGCGGGCATAAACATGTTTAAATTGCCGTGTGCAGCAGATTTTGATCAAAAGGGGAAGTACACAAAAATCTAATAAGAAACCTAAAATTTTGTTTATAATAGTAAAAAAATCACTTATATCAGAATATAATTAAATCAACTGTGGCAAACCTGTGAAAAATGAGGAGGAGCAGTGGTAGCCGTAGGTGGTGTGTAAAATGATCGTTCTCCCTGGTAGGTAGAATCTTGCGAAAGCAGCCCATCAACTTGTGATTGGAACTCTCCTACTAGATATGAGTCCTGTGAAAGCTCAGCTTGTGACAACCCTGCCTGTGAGAGGCTCAAGCCTGCCTGTGACATGCCCTAAAAATTATAAATTTGATTAACATATATTTATCGAATACATTTAGAGTTAATTTTTTTCGGTCGTAAAAAACACGAATTTGAGAACAATTATTAAACTTCAAATTGTCAATAAACAAAAAAAATAAATACCTGAGACATAGCCTGGGTGATTCCTTGGCTGTAAGGTTGGGTAACATCCTGACTATTGTTTTGACTAAGACCAGACAATTTATTTTTCAAGTTACTTCCTCTATTTCTGACTCTTCCACTACCAAGCCTGCCTCTTTGGTTTTGGCGAGCTGAAAAACAATGAAATATTTTATTACAAGCAAATAATAATAATAATGGGTAGGGGGAACCACGTCTAACTTACTTTTAAGGAAAAATTGATGAATTAGTAAATGCACTATAGTAGGGTCCCAAAAAATAGTGGCAACTTTCTTTTGAGAAGGAACCTAGGTGAATGATAATATTCACCTACAACAGGGTGCCAATGCAAGCCAAAGGTTATTAACATAGGCTAATAAGAACCAATAAAAACAAGTATTCAAGTCTAATGAAATAAGATTTATTTAAAGTAACATTTTTCCCTCACTAGGCATTTTCAAAGCTATAATACATGAGCATCTCTATATAACTTTTAAATAGCCTCACAAATCTATCCCAAGGAGACCCTAATAGAATATGTCAACCATGCTAAATTTCTAGGTATGTCCCTCGACAGCAAACTGAAGGGGAATATACATATTGATAACCCCAAAAAATTCATATTAGAAAGGCTTAAAATTCTTGAAGTACTTGTTAACACATCATGGGTGGCAGACAGGAGTATGCTAACAATATACAAAGCTCTAGTATTGCCTAAATTGGATTGTCAGTTTTGCATATGGTTCAGCAAACTTAATGATCTATACAAACTAGATGCAATTCATAATGCTAGATTATGATTATCTATAGAAGCATTCCACTCTTGCTCAGTAATAAGCATGTGCACTGAAACAGAAATCCCATCATTGACATTTAGACAGCAACAACTGGCAGCTAAATACTTAGCCAAAGTAGTGACCCAAAGGGGTCATCAGACTCAGAGTATATTCCACCCTCTCAACTCACGGCTATATGACCAAAAACCCACACTACCAAAACCTATAGGAAATAGGCTAAATTATTTAACTGAAAGGCTCTTACGAAGCTCAAACAGTATTGACGAATTCGACTCAATTCAGCCTTCATTCAATTCAAGAACTATCTATAGATACACAAATCACCAAAATCATAAACAAATCATCACAAGAGGAAAAATAAAGGAAACTTGCAATAGAAAAATACCAACATCAAAAGATCGTATACACTGATGGCTTGAAAATTGTTGGGTCTTCTTCCTGTGCCTACTATGAAGAAAATGTCCGCCAAAAATTCAAAAAATTATTTATTAACGTCCACTTTCTGAAACTAAGGCTAATTGGGATGGGTTATCTACAGGTTAGCCCCCTTTTCTAGCCAGGGTGGGACTAAGGATTTTATTTAATGATTCCATCACTAAATAAATTCCTTTGTCCAGGCGGGAATCGAACTCGCCACTCTAGGATTACCATGTGAGATTAAAGGTAACGCTTTAACTCACATGGCTAACTTGAGACCCAAAAATTCAAGCTCAAGAAATTCACCAGCATGTATTCAGCTGAACTATTTGCAATTCAGTTTGCATTATATCACTGTATTTGCAAACACTCGACTCAAGAAAAAGTCTTGATATGCATCGACTTGTTAAGTGGCCTATTGAATATTAAAGATATATTTAGGAACACTCCAATAGTACAAAAAATACATAATTATATACAAATGCTCAGAGAGCTAAAAAGGGTCTTCTACTTCATGTGGATTCCAAGCCACGTAGGTATAGATGGAAACAAAAAACAGATGTAGCAGCCAGAGAAGCCCACCAACTCGCCTCTATCACCCCAAGAACCATTACATCTATAGAGCTCTATCAACCACTCAAAGAAGATATTTTTATAAAAACTGGCAACAAATGTGGAACGAAACCCAGAACAATAAACTAAAAATTATTAAAACCTTCATTCGTCCAAGGAAATATTAGGCAAGAGACAACAGAAGAGATGAAGTCGAAGGAAGACTCCAAATAGGACACACAAAACAAAAAATCAACCCCCGATATGTGGGAAGTGTAACACAAATATCTATAACTATCTATCATATATTAATGGAATGTCATTCATACACAAATAATCAAAACGAATGTAATATTTTCAATAATATAGTAGTGGCCCTTGGGGATGACTCAAAAGAGCTAGATAAATTATTTAATTTTATAAAAATTACAAATTTGTACATAGAAATTTGTTGTATCCTCATTTATAATGATATAAATCAGGATATAAAAATAGTAACAATTTATATAAACACAATTTACTCACAAAATGCAGGTATTAACCAAAATGAGAGTTATAGATAACACCAGGTTATGATAACCTAGTTGTTTTACACTCTAAAACCTTAAGAAACAAACAAACAATATATTAAATCTTATAAAACTAAGATATATAGATTCCACTATACCTTGTAGGGCTTGTTGATGTTGATTATAAAATCTAGGAGGAACATGACTCATGTTCATGAACATGCCCAGAGGAACTGGAATATTCGACATAGTACCACCTCCTCTTTCAGATGATATGTAACTTATAGGGTCATGAGGTCTAGAGAAGAGATCCACTCCTCCTCCACCTAAAAATGTTTCATTATGACTAAAAATGTCAAAAAGAAAATAGAGGAGAAAAGTGAAATGACTAAATAACATTATAATTTGAAATGCAATGCTCTATTTTGCAATAGAATATTGTAATACACAAAATAAAGCTGTCAGGCTCACTTTAATTGTTGTAAAGATTATACCACAGTAAAACCAATAAACTTCCAATGTTCATTTTAACAAGTCGCTATCAAAACATTAGTGTATCTTGTGACACATATGCATAGAATCTATTTTTAATGTCTCCCAGTTTTAAGTAAATGAAGATAAATCTTGTAACCAGAAAGCTAATAAATATATAACCTAAACACATTATTCCCCACCATACCTAACATATATCAAATTCTGAATCCATCATTTTCTCTCCTAAATCATTAATTCACTGGTTAACATGTCATATACTATACTGTCAAGGGCAGGTCAAACAACAACACTTTTGCTTGGAGTGATTTAGTTGAAACTTTTGTAAGATCAAGTAATATAAGAGCTCTTCCCATCTCTGAGATGATCAAGTCCATCAAGCAGAGACTGCGTAAACTAAGAATATTTTCTACATGCAGAAATGACACAAAATTATGTCCCTGTGAGTAATGCCAGTGCAAACAACTTCATCTGTGCACTGTAATCGTTATTCACTTTTTAAGTAACATAAGGTGGGTGTTCACAAATTTAAGAGGACTATTCATAAAAATTCTGATAGCACTATTTTTTTAAATGTAACTACTGATTATTATTGGCCTAAAAAACCTTTTTATATGATAGGTAACTTATTAGGTATTTTGGTTCTTTTAAAAAGAGACACGTGAATGAGCTATAAAAAAATATCATTGACGATTAAGAAAAAATCAAATTTAAATTGTATTTTTCCATCTTCAGTAGTTCATTAATATAATGTCAGGTAAAAAAAACTCTATTCCTCAATTAATGCATTATTTTTTCAGTTATTAAATATTAATTTTTTTAATAGGCCTTAATTATAAGAGATACTAATATGTAATGTGACGGCATCATCAATTAAGATGTTACACTCTTGACACAAAAATGTTTATTTGTTGTATACCATACTCAATATTCATCTGTTTCATTCAACACTTATGTTCATACTCGTTAATTGCTGAATCAGATCAACAATAAGGAAGGTTTAGAGGGAACATTATAAAAATTAAATTTTCTTTTCTTATGAGTCTCATCAAAAAATGTTACAGAAGCAATCTTGCAATCTTAATTAAACATTTAGTTTTCTACAATTGTTATCCCATAGATTTTATTCTTGAGTTATTTGTATTTTTATGTTTTCAGCATTCAGGAAACTCTACTAATAATCGTCTGACTTTTACTTCAAGGAACTGGGTCACTAAAAATCCCATTTCCACTGTACATTTCAATTACTGTTAATACGAACAGGAGAAATACGGAATAGATGACCATATCAGATTATCGACCACAGTGCCATTCCAGCAAGTGGGAAATCTGCTTAGTTTGACCTGTGTTGAAGAGGGAAAAGTTCTCCATCAACCAAGATTTGATTTTAGTGATGGCAATTTTTTTATGAAATTTTGCTCACCATAATTTTAAGGGAACTAAAACATTTAAAAATTCCTCATCTGTAATCAGTATTAGCAAAACTTCTTATCAAGCTACGTGGATGTCATTCAAATGACGGGTGTGCATGTGTGTTTAAATATACAGGGTCCGGCAAAAAAACCTCCCTAATTTCAATAGGCATTTGCAAAAAGAATAAGAAACATACAGAACAATTACTTATATTTGTGAATAGCCTATATAATACCATTTTACATCACTTAGTATACTTTACTTGGTTTTGAAATTTATGTGCGATAATTGATGTCCCCCATTGTTAAGACATTCACGAAGTCTTTCCCTGAAGTTGTCCATAGTTCTTCGTGTACCTTGCCTTGGAATGGCTGCCACTTCCTGCCTAATGACATCTTTTAGTTCTTGCAGAGTTCTGGGACGATGTTTGTACACTTTAGCCTTTAGGTAGCCCCACAGAAAGAAATCACAAGGTGATAAGTCGGGTGACCTTGGGGGCCAGGAAATGTCTCAAGCGATCGGCAATGGCCGTTACTGTTTGTCCATTTAACAGGAGACATTTCATGGCCCCCAAGGTCACCCGACAGCAGGGTAAATTAAAGTTGTATCTACACTGCGTTCATACTGGCTGCTACCTATCATTAGTCAGCTTATAGAGGCTATGAGGGATGTCTTTCTAATAACTCTTGATTTTGAGTGCAATCATGCTTTTAATGGAAATTTTTCTATGACCTTATTGCTGGATGGCCTTATGCAGAAAGCAATGGAAAACCACTGCATGTCTTTGTGACCCTCTTCAGTTCTTTGTTCCTTCCAGTAGAAATCAGCAACAACACCTTTTAATATTAAAAGAAGGTTTTTTAAACCTTTTAATACTAAAAGAAGATATTCATTTTATTTTATTATATATATATATATATATATATATATATATATATATATATACTAGCTCTGATACCCGGCTTCGCCCGGGAATTCATTTGAGGCTAAATGGTGATGGTATTTTTTTGACAAGGCTTTACCTTTGCACACTATTTTGACATTTACCCGTTCCAGTGTTTAGGATTTATACCCGTTGTTGGCATTTGTTAGTAATAAAATTAATTTTTTATGTAAGACCACTGTCCTCCATATTGTCATATTTCCCGTCTCCTGTGCATTATGCATAGATTTCAGTTATTAAGGAAAAAATATTAACATAGGTTTGAATTAATTTTTCCAGGTGAGGTACCTGATAGTTCAGATTGGAAAGAATTGAGCATATCAATATTTATATGCAAATTACTTGCTTTATACATTGTTCCAAAAAAAAAATGTATACAACAAAAGTTACTCTAAATAACAAAGTAAACAACTTTTGTTATGTGCACGTTTGTCAAAAAACAAATAGACAACGAAATATCACAATTTTTCATTTTTGTTTTCCCTTATAACCCCCAATCCTGTTCGTACCTAGAAATTTTAATGAAGCTTATAATCAGGGAGGTTTTAATACTAAATTACATACGGAGTTTCATTGAGTTCTGTTCAATCGTTAGCGCCCAATAAAATAGTTGGTTCCCGCTTTAGTTTATAGTGAATATCTCGTTTATACTTTGTTAAAAGACAAAAATGAATATTACAAAAGTTACTCTAAATAACAAAATAAACAACTTTCGTTATGTTCATATTTGCCGAAAAACGAATTGAAAACGAAATACCGCTATTTTTAAATTCAGGCCTCCCTTACAACCCTCACTCCTGCCCGTCCCTAGAAATGTTGGTATGGCTTATTATAATGAAAGCGTTAGTGCTAATACACATACCGAGTTTTATTTATTTCGGTTGGGTCTTTTGTCCCAAATAAAATTGTTCACTTCCGCTATAGGTTTTAGCGTATATCTAGTTTATAATTCGGTATACGAAAAAAGTGTATATAACAAAAGTTACTCTAAATAACAAAATAAACAACTTTTGTTATGTTCATATTTGCCGAAAAACCAATAGGAAACGATATATCATTATTTTTAATTTCAGGTAGTAGTAGTAGTTATATACATACCAAGTTTTATAAAATTTGGTTCAGCCGTTTATGCGTGAAAAGGTAACAAACAAACAAACAGACACCAAAGAAACAAAATGCAGTTATGGTGTCTATGACATGTGAAATGAAAAGTTATCGTGAAATTTCGCGAAAAAAATCAATGTACAAACAGAGGTTACTTCAAATATGCCCCCCATAACAATTTTAGACACCCAGGGTTTGTGTTCAGGCAGATGTGAGTAATCTTTCTTTTATATCAAAAATAATTATGTACTAGTCGTGTATTGAAGATCAATAAAATATTCATTTGATTTACCTGGGCGAGGGAAATAGTGAGAGGCATTATTAGTGCCACTGCTTCTATCATATATGCTGCCAGGAACAATGGCTTCACGAGCATCATAAATTGTTGTAGACATGAAGTGAGTTCCAGGATTGGTAGTATTTACAATTTGTTTTGGCTTTGAAAACTGTATTTGAGACTCTTTTAAATTGTTTAAAGGTCCTTCCACAAGCACTTTCTGCTCCTTATAGAAATTCAATAAGTGATTCCATAATGGTTGCTACAAGAAGGAAAAAACTTTTATAAATTCATTAAGCAGTAAAAAATCTTGAGAAAAATAAAAAATGAATAACAGGTACAAGAATAAAAACAATTATAATTTCAATTTTACTATCAGTTTTATTGAACTATTGTAACTGACAAATTATGGTGTTCAACAATTTTAAACGTTAAAATTAGCCTCCTCATTTACAAAATCTTCAGGATTTATTAGAAGCTACAAAAACACCTCAGAAGTAATTGATTTTCAATTCATAGACGTGGTTTATAATTAACACAGATCTTATACATCTTATAAATGTGTATAAAACAATCGAGTAATTACCTAGTACACCCGTCTTCCAATCTACCATTTGAAGGGTGAGGGGCCAGAGCATTCAATGAGTTAAAATTTTAAAATTGTATTGTGAGAAAATAACAAATGAGTAATTATTTATTTCTTAACTCATCTATTTAGTACTAAAACATTCAAGCAACACTGACCTTCGACAAAACTTTGGGGTTTCCAACAATGATAATCCCATACTTGGCTCGAGTGAGTGCAACATTCAAACGGCGAGGGTCATTTAGAAAACCAATACCTTGATGTTCATTTGATCTAACACAAGACATAATTATAAGGTCTTTTTCCCTTCCCTGGAAGGCATCAACACTGGCAACTTCTATTTCCTGATAGAGTTTTGAATGCAATGCTCCTTGGTACTGCATGTACTGTACCTGCAACAATATATTAATTATCTGTATATTCATTACATCATCCAGAACCGAGGCTTCTAACAAACAAACATTAATCGGTTACAGACCAAATAAATAAAAGAAAAAAGAAAACCAACAAAAAACTAGGAGATAGCCAAAGAGCATACTGAGAGCACCCTACTGAAATAGGGATTAGTAGTGAGAGGTAAACAAGGTGAAAAAATAAACAAAAGAGAAAAATTACCAAGTAAGCTCGTTGACCTTCATATGGAGTAATTACACCAATCTGTTCTGGCTTCACACCAGCTCTAAGAAATCGAGTAGCCATTTTTTCAACATTAGAGGCTTCAGTGCGATTCAAATAAGAAGTTCCAGAACCCGCAATTTCTTCTTGACCCTGGGTGACATAAAATAGCATTGGTTTGTCAGGAACTGGCCAAGGAAATTCCACTTTAGCCAACTTCCTTTCATCTGTAAAAGATAATCAGTTTATAAGACTTTAGAATGTAAATGCTTATTTTAATATTATATTTTTACCATTTTAAAATTTATTAAAAGTATAAAATACCAAGGAGTTAGTAAAACATATTTGCTAAGTCTAATTAATTACTAACCAAAAATAAAGAATATTTAATGAACAAACCTGAACAAACACCATTTTGAAGAGAGCCTTCATAAAAGAAGTTAGAAGGAAACCTTGACAATTCAGGATGCATTCTGTACTGAACCTCAAGTCTAAATGGGCGAATTCCAAGAACAACAAGCCTCTCAAACAATGATTGTGACAGACCAGCTCTTGAAGCTTTTTTGCACATAACAACAGGGCCTAGCTGGCAATGGTCTCCAACCAAAATCAACTAAAAATTTGAATTACTCATAAATGCATGAATTCAGTTACAAATATTGATTTATACATACATACTAATTGAAATGATTTTACACTGGTTACCACACTTTTCTACCCAGGGTGGGAATCAATTCAAGTAGAATCCAATGATATAAACGGTGTTAAAACCAACACTCTCAAAGTAGGAAGATCTATGTCCACAGTCTATTCCGATCCCCCCAAATTGCAAAGCTAAGTAGAACTTTATATAGCTTAGATTTAGTTGACATAAATTTTTACCACTTTAACATTTAATGGAAATGAGCTGTTATGGTTGTACTCATGAGGTGATTTTCAAAAAGTGTCTTCAAATGTCCATCGATACACAGGAGATGACCAGAGGTCCATTCAAAACTGTGTGTGTGAGTGGTGTAGTGTGTAAATTTATGGGGCACCAGTCGCAGAGAGTATATGCTGAGATGAAGTCATACCAGCATGTGGGAACCAGCCCCTGTGTGACATATTTTTTATCATTTTAAAGAACCTTCCTCAGGTTTATAGACATTAATATTTGTTTAATTATTTAATTGTGAATAAACTGATATTATCAGGATCAATAAATAGGTCTTGTCTTTTACTAGTTTTTAATTTATGCAAAGTGCACTTTCAGAGGCAGTGCTCCATCATCAACGCCTGATTAGAGAAGTGTAGCCTGGACCAAAACCACCGGGCAACTTCCCATGCCCGGGACAGAGACTCCCAGCAGTTATTGTCCAGGCTACACTTCTCTAACCAGGCACTGATGATGAAGCGCTGACCCTGAAAATGCACTTTGCATAAATTAAAAGTCCGTCACGCGGGGGCTGTGTAAACTAAGCAGATTTCCCACGTGAAGTTTAGTAATAGATAAATATACATACTGCTAACACAACGACACCGTGAATAAATACAAACGGAAATAAGAAATGTTCCATCCAATTTCAATAGCCTGCCGACAGGAAGCGTTAGGTTAGAAATGTAAACAAACGGGCCGGGCCGGCTCACACCGGAAAGAAAAACAATTATGTACTGAAATATTATATTATATAAGAATATAACACATTAATTTTATTGAGAACTATTTGCTATATCTAGTACTGTAATTAATAATGAGTCAGAATAATTGTTATCTCAATCAATAAAATTTTAGTAGTCCAAAACTTTAAGATGGGGGGGGGTCTCCAGGGCATATTTGCATGTATCTCGTATAATAAAGGTCTCTTGAATACAATTTTTGGTATTTAAACTTCCAATAATGTGATTTATTATGTAGCAGAGTATTGTTTACGTAACATGATTAGAAGTGGCGGTTTGCTAAAAACTGAAAAATGCAAATATCTCGGTTAATATTCAAGATAGAGAATAAATGCATATAACAATATTTATAGTAAATTTAATTTCCAATAAGATTGGTTCTATACAATTTTTCGATCCGATGCATAATAACGGAGATATTTCGAATTTTTGAAAATCCCCCCCTCCCACTGGTCCGATTTCAGCCGTTAACGAACTTGATCTTCCTTTTTACATAAAACGATTAAATACCGAGTTTGGTGACGATTAAACAAAAATTGCGACCGCTAGAGTGTTAACAGACAAATATATATATATATATATATATATATATATATATATATATATAATATATATATATATATATATATATATATATATATATATAGATATATATATATAGTTTTGAACGGACCTCATTTTCGTCATCTCCTGGGTAGGATCGATGGACATTTGAAGAAATTTTTCGAAAATTCCGTCATGAGTACGACCTCAATAGCTGATTTCCCTTAAGGGAAATCTGCTAAAACACTAGTGGAGGACAAGGCATTTTTATTGATCCTGATCAGGCACTGTCCATCATACTGTCCAGCATTTTGGGAGAAAACTCATAATACTTTAATTTTGGATAACATTGATTCTCTGTGGTACTTTCTTCCTAAAATTCTTTGAAAGAAATTTGATTGAAGAAATTATTATTTTTAGCTCCCACTGCAAATATTGTCAACCAGATCGCTCTCATTAACATTAAATGCCAATTAATCAACCCCCCTCCCCTAGTTTAAAAAAATAAAATGCTACTCACAACTAGTACTAATGTTTTTATCTGAAGACAAGTAATACATTGAGTCATAGAGAAGCAATACTTCGAGTTAGTGCTTGATGTTGAAAATTTTTAAAAAAATTATTAACTCAGTCTTAAAAAATGAAAAATGGAAATTAAGATAGCTAAACAAAAAAGAACTCTCTACAACTCTCCATGTTAAAATGATAAAATAATAAAATATGAAAACTGGATGTATAACTCAAATTCACCTGCTTAGCTCCAAGAATGACAGGTACCATACACTCTGGTTCAGT
Source organism: Riptortus pedestris (assembly GCA_019009955.1). Taxonomy (NCBI): domain Eukaryota; kingdom Metazoa; phylum Arthropoda; class Insecta; order Hemiptera; family Alydidae; genus Riptortus; species Riptortus pedestris. The sequence goes on from CM032228.1 coordinate 89,526,814, forward strand.
AGCCTGCATGCTTTCATCAATTAAAATCGAATGGAACTTGAGGCGAGTAAGGCGAGGATCACCAGCTCCGACACAAGTACAGCAAATAACATCAGCAGCATCCAATAATTCCTTTTCAGCTGATTTCTTAAGCATTCTATAGCGTTTTTCATCAACGGAAGATAATTCACCAGTTTCATCTTTCAACTGCTGCAACTTCTGCAATTCCGTGTTGCTGAAAGAATAAACTTCAAGATAACAAAGTGATACTAGTTTACTAAATGGCAGGGTATTAATTGGGGGATTAATCAAGATCCATGAAATTTGTTGACAGAAGGATATAAGTCATATTCAAAATAAAAGTCCACAGACAATACTGTTGAGATGAACAATAAAGTCATGAAACACAATTAAAATATGATCTGGGGAAAAAATCATTTTTATAATAATAAGGAAATGTCACGAATGATTTATAATCAAAAAGATCATTTTCTGCCACCTTGGTAATGAAACTTGTGCCTTAGACTTCCATCATCCTCAAGCCAGAATTTATTGCAGAATTATAGTTTTACATAGTTTTATTTTAATGCTTCCTTTATTTTATTTTATTTCTTAGTTTTATATATAGCTATATTTTATACTGTTTTAATAATTTTGAAAACATTTTTCTTTATTTCTTTATTCAAACATTTTAATTTGTTATTGAAAATAAGTAATACTGAGCAATATCGCTTAGTTGCGGAGCTCAGCAAATAAATAAATGAATTTCTTTATTGAGAGTATGCAAAGTTATATATGAGGTATGTAAATTTTCAGTTTCTAGACAATATAAAATATAACTGTATACATTTCTGAGATGTATATAGGCCATATTTCCCCCTTTATTCCCCCAACCCTATTTCCTTTATATATGAACACATTTATATAGTTTCTTTATTCTCCACCGTAATTATGTCACACAACCTATTGCCAGATAGAGATAAAATACAATTTTTTATGTGAAACTCAGATTGGCAGATACATGGAATATGTTGACATGAGTGACCTACTGGGAGGTTCAATTCCTTTTCAATTACGCTTAATGTAACACCAAGCTCATGAATTAAAATTTGCATTTTGAAAAAAAGGATTTTATAAATAATTGTATTAGGAATAAAAGAATTTAAAGGTAAGGGGAAATTATAGATGAACTGAACTGAGTTATAAGTTTTGGTTTTCTATTGCTAATAATAATTAATAAATGAAGTAATACTAACCAATCCATTTTACGAATCTGATTGTGTAAGGCCAGAAAAGAAACTGGGGAGTCTATTGCTTCTCTTGATTTAGCACAAACTCGTACAACCTAAAATTAAGAGCCATTATTTTTTAAAATAAATAAATAAATTATTAAATGTTATTAAGTAATGTCCATTTTATGCTAATACAACTAATTGGAATGGGATACCTACCCTTTTCTAGCCAGAGTAGGATACTAAGGACATTATTTAGTGAGCTCATCACTAATTAAATTCTGGTTGCCAATGTGTGAATCAAATACATGACTCAAGGTTAAATTAAAATTAAAGCAATGTTCAGTTTTTAAATAATGAAAGATCATTTTAAATCAAAACTCACTGAAAACATATAAGGTAACTATTAAAATATTTTTCAGCTACCTTAGGATACACACCTTCAAACCTGTCCTATGAATCTTTTCTGTAAGTTGATCAACAGCAATGTTAGACGGAGCACAGACAAGAACAGGTCCACCATTCTGCTTAACAAGCTGAAATACTATTGTAGCAGAGGTCACAGTTTTCCCTGTACCAGGAGGACCCTGTATCAAAGAGAGTGGTCTTTGGAGGGCATGCTTCACTGCATAAACCTGTAACAAACCACATGGTTAATACTGAGACCCTAGTTAACCCATTATATCCTGTCATATCCACACTCCTTGTCACCTTATGAAGTAATATTTTCAAAATTTCAAGTATCTGACATCATGAAATGTGCAATTCCCATTTCACAATGTCTATAGCATCTACCTGTATGAGTATCAGTTTGCTTTCACTCTTCGTATAATTACCATTTTGAAGGTAATCAACACGTGTGCTAACTGACGAGATATGACCCATAAAAAAGTTTCTTCGTCTGAAATTGAAGTAGTTCTTGCACTACCGGATGATGGTAATGATACCGACAAGATGATGAAGCATGTGATATTGAAGGTAAGTCACCAAGTATGAAAGAGACCTTGGGCTGGTGTACTCGGTCAGTTACAAATTTAGAAAATAAAGAAATATATTGAATGTGATCGTGCATGAGGTGGGATAGTAAACAGGGAAAGAAGGCACCTATTTCCCAGCCTACTGTTATTCAAAAAGAGTCGACTTATTTTGATAATCTTTGTGATCTTTATACAATATGACTTTGCTCCAAATAATGTTTATCTTACACTCCTTGTCTCTCAGTACCACTTTAGCTAACTTCCAGTGTGATTCTGATTCATCTTCAAAAACTCTTCTTTAGTTTACAGTTTTTTTATTATTTTCTTCAACTTTTGAAATGTAATTTGCCATAATGTTCGTACCCATGCTGTACCGACTCTTTTCTGGATATTTTTTAAAATAATGTTTTTCCTTATGTAGAGATGAGTTTACCACTATCACCCTCAAAAGATGTGTCCTCCATTTCACAGAAGTTATTTGTTATTTATTCATAGATAGATGTCTGAGACAATAGATTATTTACTTGGCTAGGGCTAATAGTGTTTTTTACAAATCTCATCATACAGATGAACAAAGGGCAAATAACTTTTAAAAATGAATGGGCAGATGTAGAGAGAATAGATTAGGTAAAATTTCTGTCTTATGCACACTATTGGCCATATCAATGTTGACCAGTATAAATTACTTCAAACAAATTATATGACTCCCGAAATTTCCTAACACCATGCCTAGGGATCAATTTGGAAGTTTCTGAAGAAGGAAAACCCATCAGATGCCATCTACAAAGTTTTCTTCCTTTCAGACCATAAAGGAGAAAAGTAAAAAAATCAATATTATGCTCTTAAAAATTTAAGTTTGTAATAGTCACTTGTGGCTTGGAGAGACCTACTGTATTTTCAACAGTATATTCAAACAACAGACAAATATAGGGTTAAATTATATTTATTATGTGAGCCTAGCGGATATTAAGCTTGTGCTTAATTTATTGTAAACATTGGATCCCTACTCTCTAGAGCAGGTAGATCATCCACAGCCCCCTTTATAATTTTACTTAAGTAGGGCATGATCAAATAACATTCCAGAAGCACCCATCAACTTACTGAATAAAATCTATACAACCAGAAAATTATGTAAAGAGTTTCCTAAGGAAATAACAACACAAAAGCTTAATAAGGGAGAAATGGTAGCCAAATTTGCGAAAGAAGGGTTGTGCGAGATGAAAAGGAAGGAAAAGAGATGTCCTTTCATAAATAAATAATAATTATTGGGACAAATTTTTCTAGACTACAGACAAATATAGAAATACCAAAATGCTCCAAAAACAAATAGGAGTAAATAATAAATACATGTCTTGAGTTGGTAGTTGTAAATAAACTTGTCTAGACAGCCTCAATATGTAAATAATTTCAAAAAACTAAGCAAAGCTCTACATGTTTGCCGAACTCTCTGCCTGAGAAAAGGTTCCTGGGGCCTAAAGGGCTTGCCCAACAGCAGAGGTATCAAACTAATTCCCATTACAAGTTATGTAATAACTATTATAATGAATAAGTAATACAAACAAACACGTCAAAAGACTGTTGGATAGAAACATCCTATTTATAGAAATTATTTATGATCTAAGGTTGCTGAATTATTTTTCCAATTCAATAAAAAAAGTCTCAAAATATCACGGAAAGTTTTTGCTTACAATTTTAAAATGTAGTCAGAATTGAATGTATAATCCTTATGTTTTGTTTCATTATTGGTTGTTTTGTTGACTTTTTTCATTTTTCAAGCATCTGCTAAAGATGGAAAACAAAACGAAGTAGGATATTGTCTTTCTTTAAATGCATAAAACACTTTAAAGTCTAGCTTCACTGATTTACCTGAGAACGATTAAGATCTGGTAAATTTGGAGCAGAGAAATGCTTGGGTAGATGGACTCTGAAAAGCATGTCTTCTACATCATGACCCAAAAGTCTGTGGTATATGTATGCAGAAACTGACACATCATCAACAGCAAATTTTCTCAATGCGTACTGCATCCTGAAAAAATATAATGATATAATTATTGAGGAAAATTGTCACATAGACAAATATAAAAGAAAGGAAATACAATGAAATGTATGCAAAGCAGGTATCTCTCTTATCAGCTAGATATATGTTTCTAGATTTGTTCACTAGAATAGCGTTTAACAATTGGCACCTATACCATTTGGCTAAGAAAACCGTGGTAGTGTGAAAATTTAGGTCTTGACACCTAGCTCTCTGTACACTACTGACTCAAATAGAAAAATATTTGAGGAAGGACGGAATAAACCAGGCCAAGTTCTAGTCCCTTCAAAATGACTTCTGTAGCAGTATGAAATGGGTTGAAATAAAATAGAACCGATTGAGTTTTATCTATACATGCGCTCAAGATAGAGGATAGATTGTGCAAACATTTTAAAAATTGAAGGCACAAAACAAATATAGCATAGCAACTTGTCTCTTTAAAATGTTTTACTGTCATAATACTCTAATAATATTTATAAAACCTAATGCTCAAATCTCCAATGACATTTCTTAAAACTACTCCCCTTTCTAAAGTGGTACTAAATAAATAATACTTACATAGATAATTAACTTGTTGATAAACGAGCTAAAAAGAAAAATGATATAAGCCAAAAACAGAAAAATTTATGAAGAAATCAAATAGTTTCCTAGCGATGTCTTATTACTTTATATATATACACACACATATAATTACATAAAAAAAAGAATAGCCCAAAAATGAATATTATAAACATATAATGCAACACCCCCCCCCCTCTTCACCATAATGCTGGTGATATTCTATAACACCCATCAAACAAGGGTTATGCAAACGAAGCAGATTTCCCATGTAATACAAAGCCTATGCAGTCAGGAATCAAAATACCAGTTGGATATGAGATGTTTAGTGAGTTAGTTGCTCAAAGTTAAAAGTCCATCACGCAGGGGCTGCGTAAACTAAGCATGCCAATGCGAAGGTTTGTAATAGGTAAATATACTTGCTGGTAACACCACCGCAAATTTTAATTGAATAAATAAAATGATGAGAAATCTTTCAGTTACAAGTTAATAACTCTACAACGGAAAGCGTCTGAATTGTAAACAAACCTGTCCAAGTCAACCTGTATTCAAGACCGGAAAGAAAAATCATTAATGAAATACATCTGGATATAACACAGTAATTTTATTGAAAACTATTTACTATAGCAGATTCTAATGGGGAGAATCAACAGGACGTATTTCCATATATCTTACAAAGTAAAAGTTCATTGAAAACAAAATTCCTTATTTAACCTTGTAATGTAGTGGTTCATGATATATCGGCTTATTATTAATATAACATGAGTAGGAGTGGGGGATTACTGAAAGCGGAAAACTATAACATCCAAATATCTCGGTTAATATTCATGATACAGAAAATATGTATAGAACAATATTTATAGATCATTTAATTTGCAATAAGATTGGTTCTATACCACATTTTTTCGTTGAAATATTTCGAATTTTCAAAATTCCTCCTCTAAAGCCATTAACAAACATGACCTTTATTTTTGCATAAAACGATTAAATATTGAGTTTGGTAACGATCAAACAAAAATTGCGACTGCTAGAGCGTTAACAAACACACACATATATATATATATATATATATATATATATATATATATATATATAAAATTCTGAATGGACCTCCTCATTTTCGTCATCTCCTGGGTAGGAGCGATGGACATTTGAGGAAAATTTTCAAAAATCGCATTATTAGTATGACCTCAATAGCTTAAGGGAAATCTGCTAAAAGACTAGGTGCAGGGGTTTACCGAGACTGAATACTAAAAAATACAAATATCTCTGTTATGTTTGAGATTCAGAAAACATGGATAGAACATTTACAGGAAATTACATTTGCTATAAAATTGATTTTATACCATTTTTCAATTCAATTCAGAATAAATGAGATTTATCTCTGAACAAAGAAAACATCACATTCTCAGTAATAGACCCTCTTCTTCAATTATTGGATCCAACAGGAAAAGGAATCATTTAAGGGATGACTTAATGCTTCTTTTGGGACTGGCATTTTCCTTATAAAATTCTCAACTATAAAAATGAATCTAGTACGATATAAAATTTAATTTGTAATTTGTGAACCTCTTTATGAAAGAAATGGCAATGGTAAGAAACCACATTCAGAAAATAGGAGCACTGTGCAGGGTGTGTACAGAAGCACCTACTTAAACATAGCTAAAGCTATTTCACAGATAGTGCATTGGCACCAAGCTCAAAATCAGACCACTTCGGTGGCAGTAAAGTCGTGTTTAACCAGCATTCAGTGTCTGGAGCTTGCTTTGTCATAAATGTAGCAGGATGAAATAGATTAATACCTGTCAAAACTTGTACTTTTCCAAATGAAGTCCACAACAAAATTTGATGTACATTCTGTTGGAGCACCAGATGACTGTTTTAGTTCGATACCAACTTCTTCACCATAATTATCAGGAATTTTAATAACATGGCCAACTCCAGACCAGGCTTTATGAAGTTCGCCCAAGTATCTCAATCGTAACTCATCACCATGCATCAGTTTCATATCTAAAAGAAAAAAGTAAATAAACTATAGTTTTCCAAAAAATTAGGGAAAGAGAGAATAAAAAAAAAAGTTTAACAAGAGGAACAATAACAAACCAGAGGGCAGAGATAAAGGGTAACATGATGCTTGACACATTTTATGATCCTAAAATTCGTTTTTGAGTAGTAAGAACTTAAAGTGGCAACTCAATTCATCAGAAGATGAGAGTTCATATCACCCAAAGTGAAAAATAACTAGCAGAAATATCAATTTACATACTTATCCTTTCAAAAGTTTCTTTGGTCCTAATGGACCTTATGAAAATGCTTTATTTGCTAAATCCATGGAAACACAACTTAAAATATGTTAAAGGTGCCATACTTAATGGTCAAAACGTGAATTTTTTAATTTTATTTTCAAAAAATATAAATCTTCTATAATCATATCAACTAACCCCATAGAATTCTGAGGGCTGAAAGCATGTTAAATAAAAGTTTTATATATTTTCCTTAGTGGAAACCAATAACTGAGGTTGCACTCGTGATCATATTTTTCAAAGCTTTTTCAAATCTCTAACAACCTACCTAGTAGAAGTTAATAATAAAGCAAAATTTTGTATATACGCATGCATGCACACGCACGGTGTATTTGTGTGAGGGTGTATTTTTACATGGTTTATATTTTCCTCCTCCATTTCACAGATAGTTTTATAACCTTGACAGTTTCATTTCCCCATGACCTGCATTATACCAAGGGTCTTCTGCAATAGTATACCTTAAAAAGTAACACCTAATAGTTTTTTTTGTTTTTTTCAGTAAAAGAATATTATTTAAAATGTGAATAAAATGTTTGTATTACCTCCATCAGATTTGGCTAAAGTGAAGTAAGCAATAATTTTCTTATTGAGTCCAACATCCCATCGAACATCAACATTGTCCTGCGTCTGAGATTCTTTTAATCTCTTATCATAGTCTGCTTCTAATTTAACTAAAGGGCCAAAAATGTTTTGATATTGATAACCATCTTCGTATCTATACAAGACAGAATTACATATAAATAAAAATTAACTCATATTAAAAAAAAAAAAAAACAAGTAGAAAAGAAAAAAAACAGATGAGTTAGTAATAAATATCCTACATTATAAAAGGGACTCATTTGAAGCAAGTGAGAGAATTATGAAATAATTTAATGACATTGCTGACACCAATCAAATGGTTAATGCCTTCAAGAAAATTTAATTTTAAAATCAATTCACCACCTTTACTCGTGTATTCTTTCTTAATTTCAACATATGCATCACAATGTGGGCCCAAGACCACATAGGTTTAAAGCAGTACTAATACAGGCAATGTTAACCAATGGATGGGTGATATATGGATATCCAGTCTATGCGTGATACAAATCAATTGGTGACTTGGCCCAGCAGCAGCAAATAGCATACAAAATACTTCAAAAATTCCATGTTAATGTTTTCAATTGTTCATTTAAATAAAAAATTAAGGTGTTTGAACTAAATGCTATAAAATAACTTCATTAGTAATAAGACTTTATGGAATTTATTAAAAGAATTTTGTATGAAAAAAGAAAAACATTTTTTTGTTTAATTTAAAATATTACAGAACTAGTCAAGCTCAAAGTGGAAACCTTAATTAAAAGGGATAAAAATCAAATAATCTTATTGAAGGAAAAAAAAAAACATGAATATTATCATACCTCAACAATACTTGCTGCGGTTCCTCATCAACACCAGGTTTTTCTAAATCAGAGAATGTAGCCTCTGCATTATCTCTCCATAATTCTTCCATTTTAGCAATCTGGGTTGCATTAACTTGTCTAGCTCGAAGCTGATCTTGTTCTGCTGGAACCTTCACTAGCCAAGACAGGAAGCAACGATCTGATATTAAAGGCTTCCATTGTTCTTGATCCCTAAAAAATTACATTAATTACACATAATCCAGTACAATAATATTTTGTTACTTATGGACCTAAACTTTGTGTTCAGAAGTCTTTGGAGAGCCTAGGGCTGTAACATATTTTTAAAACATTTTTTCATGAGTCAAATTTAAGGATTTTTATTTTTTTTTTTTACTTTTGAAAGCACTCAACTATTCCATACCATTATTATAACTGCATTTTTGTGGCCTCTATAATTAGGTGATGGATTATTTATGGCATTCAATTTATAGGATAAATTATTATTATTATTTTTTTTTAAGGTTATCTTTTAGTTCGCATTTGAAAAGATGAATACATTTCACTAGAGTATTTAGTAGTAGGGCAGCATACCAAACATTCATATTTTTAATATAATAAATATTTTTATGGTTTGGAAACCTGTAAATTGAAATCAAGATGTAAACTTTTCACACAAACCCACTATCACTAACTATTTTTAAAGGTGAGTATGATTTATGATAGTCTTCTATTGCGAATATTCATGATGAACAGCATTAACATTTATATAACACACACACAAACAACAAATAGGCATATTCACCATTAGTATAAATATGAGGTACAATGTTAAGTACTCTACAAAAACATCAAGCAAACTAACTGATAAATATGTTACAGAAAGTTCACAATGCTAATTAAAAATAGCCTTAATCCTTATAATGCCAATGCCGCACGTAGAGTTAGGGAAAGGTTCTATCCTACTATAGATTTTCTTTAATGAATTTGTCACTAAAGAATTCCAATTTCCAAGACAGGAATCTCGCCATTCTAGGTTTACCATGTGAGATTAAGATCAATGACAGCTGACATTACATACATTTTTTCTACAATTATTTGAATAAAGGGCTAGCACTGCCAATATAAATAATACTGTTGTCATACCTGTCGGTGAAGACCGTCGTCACTGGCTGATGGTTGAGTACAGCTGGCAAGCGCTTTCGATGCAATGGCACCATCTTCAAGCCCGCCAAAATGTTGTTCTGTACAACATTTTGACGGGCTTGAAGATGGTGCCATTGCATCGAAAGCGCTTGCCAGCTGTACTCAACTATCAGCCAGAGACGGTGGTCTTCACCGACAGGTATGACAACACAATTATTTGAATTTATACAATAATCAGATGGAAGTGTTCTTCCCAAAATGTTTCACTAGTGATAAAATTTCTGGTTATTTTATTTAGAAAGGTATGAATAAAGTATTCAGTACTTACCAGTTCATATCTTTCAGAGAATTCTGAGCAGCACAGGGCTGTCTGCAGAGTAGAACTACTACTGAATCAGCTTTTGCTGGAATAAAACCCAAAACAAAAACATTCCGGACTCCACAAGAGTAGCATTCTAAAATTGTCTCACCTAAAGGACCATCTTTGTGCAATGTTACCTCCTAAAAAAGAAAAGTGGTACTTTGTATTAAAACTAGTGCATAAAGAGTGTCTCTCACAGATAATAAATATCCTTTTGCATCATATATTACTTTATATGAATTTATAAACAGTAAAAAGTTTGTCTTATGTATAGATACTTTATGGTACTAAGGATTGTATTTATTGAGCTCATCAGGAGGAAGTAGCTTATAATACAGCACACTCCACGTTAATCTCACCATATTGGACAGCAAAATCCTTTTCTGATGTAGGCTGGCCTTCTCACCAGTTGTCCACGATCTCCTAGGCACTACATTTTCATACATAATCCACTTTTCATAGTTCATCACTAATCGTTAAGAAATGAGTCTCTTCCATACCAGTTCAGCTGAGAGTTTAGGTGTAAGATTTATATGTGTTTTGCCAGATTTGTCAGTTTGTGTGATATCCAAACATCAAGGCTGGACACACAGCCAAGCTGTTTAAAATGCCTATGAACAGTCTCTAAACCTATCCCTTTTGTTTTCGCAATTTGTCCTGCCTGTTTCGATGGATTTTGCTCGATTAGTGCCTATATCACTCAAATCAACCTCTGTTGGCCGACCGCTGCAGGGTGAATGATCGAAACTCATATCTCCAGAACAAAACATGACACACCATTTCTGTGCAGCACATTCTGTTATGGCTTCATCCCAATACACGCCACATATCTTTTGGTGGGCCTCGGGAGCTCTCGTTCCATTTTGGAAATAAAAAACAAAATATGCCGAAAATGTACATTGTTCTCTGACATTTTCATTAAGCTGCAGCACAACCAAAACTAATTCCAATAAACCAAACATAGTATAGAATCGAAGAGTGGACTTAAGTATAAGTATCATTAAGACAAACTTATGGAACCATCACATATATATATATATATATATATATATATATATATATATATATATATATATATATACTAGCTCAGATACCCGGCTTCACCCGGGAATTCATTTGAGGCTGGATGGTGATGGTATTTTTTTTGGCAAGGCTTTACTTTGCAAAATATTTAGACATTTACCCGTCCCAGTGTTTAGGGCTAATACCCGTCCTTTCTGTGGATTTGTTAATAATAAAATTTGTAAATTCAGGCCTCCCTTATAACCCCCACTCCTGCCCGTTCCTAGAAATGTTAGTATGGCTTATTATAAGGATGGCGTTAGTGCTAATACACATACCGTGTTTTATTTAGTTCGGTTGAGTCTTTTCTGCCAAATAAAGTTGTTGACTCCCGCTGTAATTTTTAACGTATAATGCCTTTATACTTCGGTATACGACGATATTGTATATAACAAAAGTTTCTCTAAATAACAAAATAAACAACTTTTGTTATGTACATATTTGCCGAAACCCCAATAGGAAACGAAATATCACTATTTTTAATTTCAGACCTCCCTTATAGCACCCACTCCTGCCCATCCCTAGAAATGTTAGTATAGCTTATTATAAGGAAAGCGCTAGTGCTAACTCACATACCGAGTTTGGTTTAGTTCGGTTGAGTTTTTTGGGCCGAATAAAATTGTTGACTTCCGCAGTAGTTTTTAACGTATAACTCATTTATGCTTAGGTATATGACGAAAGTGTATATGATGAAAGTGTATATGACATGAGTTATTCCAAATAACAACATAAACAACTTTTGTTATGTGCATAATTGCCAAAAATGCATTAGGAAACGAAATATTGCTATTTTTAATTTCAGCCCTCTCTTACAACCCCCACTCCTGTTCGTCTATTAACATAGCCAAAAGTCTAAGTTGGGTTAGTAGTAATATACATACCAAGTTTCATAAAAATCGGTTCAGCCGTTTATGCGTGAAAAGGTAACAAACAAACAGACACGAAAGAAACAAAATGCAGTTATGGTGTCTATGACATGTGAAACGAAAAGTTATCGTGAAATTTCGTGAAAAAAAATCAATGTACAGACAGAGGTTACAATTTTATATATATATATATATATATATATATATATATATATATATATATATTCCAACATTTTTCGAAAATGGAATTGGTAATAGTTTAAATACAGCCAATGCTCTAGTTCAAATTAAAGGAACAAGAATAAAACTATTGGTCACTGCTAAAAACACAGCATATAAGAACTCATCTACGAGAAAATACAAGTAATATTTTATCACTCACCTTATGCTTAGCTCTGACAAGATGATTGATAATATGGGATCCTGAGGTATTCCCTCTTCCATTACAGAACCACTTTTTACAAACATTGCACATTACAACACAGCTTGGATCATGGATTCCACAGTATTTACATGCATAAAATGGAAGTTCCTAAGAAAAAAAAAGAAAGATAACACCAAAACATTAATATATCAAAAACATTTTTTATTTATTTATTTATTCTACTAATCATCCTCACCCAACAATGCTTAAAACTCGCTGTCTTCTAACTTTCTCGTCACACCAAATTGTTACTTTTGAATTATTTTAATCTCTTCAGAACCCTGATATACTAATCAGTTAATCCATAAATTAAAACAAGCATTTAATAAAATGATGCAGCATTTTTCTTTAAATGGTAACAGAAAATCAATACATCATCTGCAAATCAGCGTTTTTTTCACAAAAAAACCTAGATATGTACAATGTTTCTACTCGTTAAGCCACATCGTTGGGAAGGAGTATAGTTAATATTTTTATGACTATCTGCTCTAGGGGTTTCTGTGTTAAGAGCTACTTCTAATTTTTGATGGCTCTCTAACCAACTTGTTCAGGAAAACAAATCAATAAATGTCTATTTTGATAAACATGTTCAATGCTTTTGAAAACAATGTTGTATGAAAATTGAATAATTTTCAGTTCAAAACATTTTTTCTCCGTTGTCAAAATTTTTCTCATGACACAGTTTTAACAGATGACAACTTCTGCTTTTATATTAATACACCGTATATAATACAACTGTATATGAAAATAGTGTAATGCATGGTTCAGGAAAATTATAGTAATTCAAAATTTTCTAATAGAATCAACATATAATGTAAGTTGGGTTAGTAGTAATACACATACCAAATTTCATAAACTTTGGCCCAGTAGTTTATGCATGAAAAGCTAACAAACAAACAAAACACCAAAGCCAAAAATTGCAAATATTGTTATATTGTTAAAACGAAAAAGTATAATGAAATTTAAAAATAAAAAAGTCCGTCACGCAGGGGCTGCGTAAACTAAGCAGATTTCCCACGAGAAGTTTTACAATAGAGAAATCTGCCTAATAACAACTGTAGTAGTAAGAAACCTCTAAACCTAAAACATTATTTAGGGCGTAATAACCCAGTAGTTTCTAGCCCCAAAAAACAGTTAACCTAACCTCTAAACCTATTCACGAGGGACGAATAGTTATAGAAACGGCCGCCAGAGCTCTCGGCAGAAAGTCCGAATATAGCCTACTGGTGACCACACGCAGAATACAAATGCAAATATCTCGGTTAATATTCAAGATACAGAATAAATGTATAGAACAATATTTATAGTAAATTTAATTTGCAATAAGATTGGTTCTATACAATTTTTTGATCCGATGCTTAATAACGGAGATATTTCGAATTTTTGAAAATCCCCCCCCCCACTGGTCCGATTTCAGCTGTTAACGAACTTGATCTTCCTTTTTACATGAAACGATTAAATACCGATTTTGGTGACGATTAAACAAAAATTGCGACCGCTAGAGTGTTAACAGACAAATATATATATATATATATATATATATATATATATATATATATATATATATATATATATATATAGTTTTGAACGGACCTCATTTTCGTCATCTCCTGGGTAGGATCGATGGACATTTGAAGAAATTCAACGAAAAAGACAACGACCAAATTAGCTCTACGATGGAAGCAGCAGGCAATGTTAAAAGTTAAGTTATGGAAACAAACACAGCCATTTAAAAAAAAAAATTACTGTATCAAAGAGATTAAAGGCACTGCATATTCTGAAATATTGATAATAATCCATATAAAATATAAGTGAAAAAGAAAAAAATGGAGATATTATAAGGGAATTTGGAGCAAATGGATACCATTTTTCAATTATTTGTTTATGTTACATGTTGAATCTTGAACAAAGTTAATGGGAGTAATGAACGTCAATTGTACATGGGTAGAGCTAATTAAATAATAGCGAATAAGAGTGGGAATAATGGACTATTGGAGTGGTGCCTAAGGATTAATAAAGCCTTAAACAAATAAGATAAATGTATTAGAATCCTTAACAAAAGCCAACATTAAATAACCTCAAATCAGACTGATTAATAATAAAACAACCATATATACCTTATTATAATACGAATCTTCTTCTTCTTCTTCAAACTGTAATTCTCCAAGTTTTTGAGTAGCAGAGGAGACTACACCGTCCAAGTCAATATTGAGCTTTCCATTGACCTACACATTAATAGCAAATAATTATCAAGAAGAAAACACTTATCAAAATCCCTATATATAGAAATGAAAACAAATTGCATAATGTAGTGTAACAAAGCATTTTGTTAATAAAACTTATTTAAGTATCCTAATCAACAACTCCTAAATAATGCAAAGCTTGAAATGTACATAATAACACTTACATAAGCAGCTATTAAATTCATTTTTTGCGCTATGTTTAATAGACACAAGAACTAGCTTAAATACTCCAAAAACAATTCTCCACCATAACAACCTCAAGTGATTTTATGTGGTAATTCAAATTACACACATGTAATTTGAATGATTAAAATACTACTTCCTGATTTTCAACATTACATTCCACATCAGTTATAATAAAAATTAATGAGAAGAAACTTCATTACAATAAGTGCAAAAATATGAGATAGATTACAGAAATAAAATTAAAAACAAAAGCCAGTGCAATAAATTAACTTGTGTTATTGATAAGGTTAATATTACATTATCATTTAATATTAACTTAATATTCAAATCCCATACACCTTATTTGAATAGAAAATCTTAAACGAATTTAATCATAAATAAGATAGGTTGGAGAATAGAATTGAAAACACATCAGTCAGTATAAAATAAGTGATGTCCCTAATAAAAACAATACTATATACAACGAAAGTGTAAATTGAAATTATAGCTTTTAATAGTGTTACCTGTATTTGGGTGGTAGCACCATCCAATTGAGAAGCTTGAGTTTGACTCTGAGATGGTATTGTAAAATCAGTGAAATCATACTGCGAACCTTGTGTGTCAGCTCCGATAAGGTCATTTTCTTCAGGGTCCAAAAACGTTAAAGTTTGTGAACTCGGCCCATAAGCATCAACACTCATTTTCCTAAGTAGCTTGCTGTAGACTTGTGAAACAAAAAAAACGTGTTAACCATTACACAGGCATATTTAACTTTAACTTATAACCGACATGCTCTCAGTTAAGAGAAATGGCGGCCATATTTTTCAAAACCTCCCTGCAAGTATGTCGTCAACAGGACACATAAGCCACATGAATAGACTAAAAAATGATAAGCAAAAAATGCAATTAAAGCCTAGTACAGAATTCCACATGGATTATTATTATTTTCAGTTTAATAGTTTACAACCTTACAATGTAAACAAGATAGGAAACTAAATTTGAGGATAGAAAATATCTCTGATGAATAGAAGAAAACAAACTAAGAGCTACTCAAAAGCTAACGGTTCCAGTAACTTCGTTTGCCGCTAGTTGACCAATACAGCAAGGGTAGTTTGAGGAGAACTAATTAATCCACTTTCTCCTATGACGTTTATTAAATACTTTATAATCTGAGAATATCATTCATCCTATAAGTCATAGATAATGAATTCAAGTTAAAGAGGACGGAAATCCATTTATCTATATAAGCAAACCCCTATGGTTTGTTTTATGTTCTGTTATATTTGGTTGAAAAAATCAAAGTGAAAATCTTGACAGTCCTCCAACTCGTTTGTTACTCAATCACTTAAAAACGGCTCGGAAGTATTAAATAGAATTTATTTTTGTGAATCCTCTATCACAATGTACTACATAGGCTATAAAGAAATTTGAAATTTCAGTTTCGTAGGGAAAATATTAATGTTTATGTCGATGTAAAAATTCTTATTCGTACATATACCTTCATTAATATTGGTTTTATCGAGAAAATGTAAAGAACTAATTGTGCTTAAAATGCCGATTACGGTCCTGGGTCTTAATTCACAAATAGAATTATGAAAGTTCTAAACATCTCCGTTATTATACGTCGTATCGAAACATTGTACAGAACCAATCTTATTGTAAATTAGATTGTCTAAAAATAATTATATACACGTATTTTCTCTAATGTGAATATTAACCGAGGTATTTGGAATTTTTTAGTTTTCAGCCTTCAGTAAGCCACCACTCCTACTCTTATGTCATAATAACAATAAGCTTATATAACATGATCCTCTTTATTCTAAGATTAAATACCAAATATTGTTTTAATGAGACCTTTATTTTTTGAGATGAATTCAATTCGTTATTATTATTATTATTTATTAACGCCCACTTTTGCAACTCAGGCTGATTGGGACGGGTTATCTACAGGTGACCACCCTTTTCTAGCCAGGGTGGAATTTAGGATGTTATTTAATGAATTCCTTCACTAAATAATTTCCTTTGCCCAGGCGAGAATCGAACTCGCCACTCCGAGACATGTCGTTTAACATGTGAGATAACGCTTTAACTCTCATGGCTAACCTGAGCCCCATTCAATTCGTTGTGCGATGACATCATCAATTAAGGTCTACATTATTGTCTCAAAAATGTTCATTTGATCTATACCATACTCGATATTTAACCTTTGAGTCATCATTAACCCTCCGTCGGGCGCACCTCATGACGAAACAAAATCGGGCGCACCAGCCTGAGGCCGCCGAAATATTTTAACCCCCCATTTCCCACCTAATCAATTTTAATTTAAAGCGCCGGTAGGAAAGACTTCGCTAGGATCTAAGGAAAACAAATATACTATTTAGAACGTAAAATAATGGCTTTATTAGAATAGAATGAAGCTTAAACTAAAACAAGTAAAATTGATAAGGCGCATTCGGCCTGAGAGGACAGAGTTAAACTAGCAATTATTTCTCAAGATATCGACGAACTTCCGTACAGAATAGTATTAATCTTGGTAAAAGGAACGATTGCAATAGGTATATCTTGAAAAAACTCATCTTCGAAATTAAGGAGCAATGGGGCGCAGTCGGCTTCACAAGCCACCTAGGGACCAGACGGGCTGGATGAAGGATGGCAATAGTCAATAGTCTATAGTAGGGGATTCTAAGCATGAACACGAATCAGGAAACTACTGGGAATGGCGGCTCACTGGGGAAACAGGATGAGGCGGGACATCAAAAAGTATGTTTTCCTGGTCTCTCAGGGCAGCTGCGCCCGACGGAAGGTTAAAGATCATATTCGTTATTGTCCTAAATCGGGCCCTTAATTGGAGGGTTTATAGAGGAGATGGGGAGGGGAATTTGAAAATTCAAAATACGTGAGTTATGGATCGAAAAATGTTATAGAGCCAATCTTGTTAAAATATTGATGATTTACAAATGTTCCTCTATGCTTACTTTCGTTTCTCAAATATTAAGTGAGAAATTTAAATTTCTGTTTTTTTCAGTCCGGATATGTGTTGAGATGTGATTACTACTGTCATACCAGCACTTGGGAAATCTGTTTACGCACCTCCTGCGTGACGGACTTTTTAATTTAACAAACTTGCAATGAAATGCAACTGGAATTACGTTTTTTTAAGATAGCCAACATAATCAATTAATTAACAAATGTGTTTATTAAATTTGTTATTTCCGCTACAAATTATTATTTATTAACGTCCACTTTTTGCATCTAAGGCTAATTGGGATGGGTTCTCTACATGCTACCACCCTTTTCTAGCCAGGATGAGACTAAGGGTTTTACTTAATGAATTCCGTCACTAAATAAATTCCTATTGTCCAATCGAACTCGCCACTCTAGGTTTACCATGTGAGCTTAAGGTCAACGCTTTAACTCACATGGCTAACCTTAGCCCCATTTCCGCTACATCATTCCTCTCAATGACATTGGTAGAGAACCGTATGTTGGGCTTTACTGCTCTGCCAAAACAGATGATGTACACAAGCTGCGGTGGACTGCTGAGTGGTTCGAGACGAAGAGTAGGAGAGGATGGATTCCTGGTGTTGGTGTCTTCTCCGGTGCGGGTAAGGAGGTAAGTTGCCGTCCGTCGACCCAAAGAGAAAGTTTTAGGCCCTACAGGGAGTTTGGCGGTAAAGGACTTTTCATCTCTTGATGGTACATTAAAAGGGTAGGAGTACGGTGGCGTTAACGGCCAGCGTACATGGTTATCTCTCAGGAATATGTGGCAGCCGTTTGCCAGATCTGGGTGAATAAATGTTTCGGTAAGGGTGGTTAGTGCTTCCACGATTAGTAATTGCCTGGTAGATAGATTTCAGATTTGGCTCGATGTCTTCCGGACTTGTGGAAGACTTGAAGAACTCCCCAGGAAGGTGCAGTCACTGCGCCAAATGTCATCTCTCCAGCACTCGCTCTTGTGTTCACGATCAGGTGACCTGAGACCACGGAACCCCCGGGGTTCAGTGTTAAGCGTAGCCATGAGCGATTTTTTCAGGGGTCTGTGGCATCGCTCCATACTGCCACTTGATTGGGAATGGGATGCCGTCGTGCGATATTGCTGGATGCCACGGATGTAAGAGTAATATTGACTAAGAGTGCGACCGCTAGAGTGTTAACAAATATATATATATATATATATATATATATATATATATATATATATATATATATATATATATAGTTTTGAACGGACCTCATTTTCGTCATCTCCTGTGTAGGATTGATGGACATTTGAAGAAATTTTTCGAAAATCTCGTCATGAGTACGACCTCAATAGCTGATTTCCCTTAAAGAAAATCTGCTAAAATCGTTGGGTGACGGGGAGTCTCGAGGCTCTTATGCCCTGGATAATAAATCCATGAAGAGGCTTGAAGGCTTCTTGACACATGGACTCCTGGGTATGTAACGACGGTGAAAGTTGAATATATCACAACAAGGTTCTGGAATGTGATGCGTAGATATTATTTATTTTAGTTAGCCTACATAAGAAATTTACATATTTGTTTATTAAATTGATTGTGTTGCTGCTACAGTCTCTTTATGGAGTAGACAAATTTCTTATAATTTATAAAGCATGTCATCATTTAATTAGTCCAAGATTAATAACAAAGCATGTCAATTAAATAAAAATGTATGTTATATATATATATATATATATATATATATATATATATATATATATATTATTTTGTAAATATATTTATTATTAAGATTTACTACAAACTTGATTTATTATATATAATTACTAGCTCAGAAACCCGGCTTCGCTCGGGAATTCATTTGAGGCTGAATGTTGATGGTATTTTTTTGGCAAGGCTTTATTTTGCACAATATTTTGACATTTACCCGTCCCAGTGTTTAGGGTTAATACCCGTCGTTTCTGTGGGTTTGTTAATAATAAAATTAATTTTTTATGTAAAACTTCACTGTCCTCCATATTGTCATATTTCCCGCTTCCTGTGCATTATGCATAGATTTGAATTATTAAGGACTAAATATTAACATACATTTGAATTAATTTTTCAAGGTGAGGTACCTGGTAGTTCATATTGAAAAGAATTCTTGAGCAAATTTTTCTAAATAACAAAATAAACAACTTTTGTTATGTGCATATTTGCCGAAACTACAATAGGAAACGAAATATCACTATTATTATTTTCAGGCCTCCCTTATAAACCCCACTCCTGCCTGTCCCTAGAAATAGTATGGCTTTTTATAAGGAAGGCGTTAGAGCTAATACACATACTGAGTGTTTTATTTAGTTCGGTTGAGTCTTTTGTGCCAAATAAAATTTTTCACTTCCGCTATAATTTTTAGGGTATATCTCGTTTATAATTCGGTATACGAAAAAAGTGTATATAACAAAAGTTACTCTAAATAGCAAAATAAACAACTTTTGTTGTGTTTATATTTGCTGATAAACCAATAGGAAACGAAATATCGCTATTTTTAACTTCTGGCTTCCCTTAAAACCCCCACTCCTGCCCGTCCCTAGAAATGTTGGTATGGCTTCTTATAATGAAAGCGTTAATGCTAATACACATACCGAGTTTTATTTATTTCGGTTGGGTCTTTTGTCCCAAATAATATTGTTGACTCCCGCTATAGTCATAAGCGTATAACTCATTTAAACTTCGGAATACGATGAAAGTGTTTATGACAAAAGTTACTCTAAATAACAAAATAAACAACTTTTGTTATGTGCATATTTGCTGAAAAAGCAATAGGAAACGAAATATCGCTATTTTTAATTTCAGGCCTCCCTTATAACCCCCACTCCAGTTCGTCTCAGAGAAAATTAATATAGCCTATCTCTCAAGTTGGACCAGACTGCTCACGGTGTGCCAATTTAATTTAAAATCGGTTAAGTAGTTTAGGAGTCCATCGCGGACAAACATCGTGACAGGAGATTTATATATATTAAGATAAGATTAAGTTTTTTATTTAATTATGATAAGTAAAGAAATTGAAATTATGCTAGTAATTTTGACTGTCCTATTTTGTTTCGATAACATTTAATGAAAACTACAATTTCTTTCACACCTTCGGCAGTGTCTTGTTTCAGATGAAATAAATAAAAAAAAACTGATCCCCTTGGTAGAACTACCGCGAGATTAACTTTGGTACTATTGAGAAGATCTTAGAAATAGTCTTGGCGAGTAAACACTTAAAAGTCTTATTTCTACAGTCGCAAAAATTGTTAAACTTATCCACCCTAGGAAGTCCGGAGTAAATTTGTTGCAGACTTTTTAGACCTGGGCTATTGAGGCAAATATTTTTATTGCTATATTTAAACATGACCATTTGTATATCTAACTATGCACGCAGTGCTTATTATTTAAATTAAAAATTTGAATATTATCTTTCAATGACGACCCATAAGAAACATGGGTGTGATTCCTCTTTGTCTTGTAGCGCTCAAGTGAAGACTCTATGTAGCTCACTGTGGACTACCAATGAGATTTATTTGAAGGAGTAGGCTTGTTATATTATGTTATTCTATGCTTATTATTCTTTGTAGAGTAAGGTTTTGAGATGCCGTACTTGAACATCTGTTTGAAGAATTATGTCAACTCTATCAAAATTTGATTAGGTTAAGCGATGTCTAATTAGCTTCTTAATTATTTTTTAATTTTTTAAAATGCTTTCATAATGAAATTATTTCATAAAATGGTTTTGTGACGTTTTATCAGCTGGAAGACAATTACTCAAAGGTTAGAATATGTAGAAGTCGGTATTTCGTTTTAAATGTCAAAAAGATATTGTGTTTACATCTGGTTTTTCTTTTTATATGTATGTGGCATTTAGTTCTTAATGGTCTAATCGTTATCATTTAGTTAAGCGAAGAAAATATAATGTTTTAAGTGCAATTTTATATTGAAAAAGTGACTCCTCAGTCGAGTGTATATATCTTGAGATCCAGGCTTAATTGTTCTTTTTCCATGAATATGCTAATTGTGCAAACCATATGATATAAACTATTTCATTTGGTTCCATTACAAGTTTGCTCTACTCCTATTTTAATTGACAACTTGTTTATCATAATGCTTTACTTGAAATGGCATGGAAATTCATTTGTTGTTTTCAAAGGAAGTCTTCATTTCTAGTGTAGTTACAAAGGGTTGATAAAATGTAAATAACACCTGAAAGACGTTATTGAAATGACTTTGTACTATATATAACTATTAAACATTACTTGGTAATTTCATTATAACAAAAGACAAGATAGGATAAACTCAATATGATTTGAGGTTGCAGGGAGGGCTACAATCTCTTTCCCTCACCTCGCTTTTTAAATATAAATTAAATTATTTTTAGTGAACCACTGTTATTTATTTACACAAGTTATATAATTTATTAGAAAAATTGAATTTTTTAATATTTTGAATAAATAATTCATGTTAAGCAATGGTGATAATACTCAAGCAGGATGGAAGTTGTCGGGAGGCTAACACAGACAATGGTGTTAACTTATTCCCTGTGAATTGTTGGAATTGCTTTCTACTCTCATTTACTATTATGTATATATTGTTATGTGTATAACTAAGCTCACAATGTCATAATTTGCATTTACCTCAAAAGGTAAAAGTTCAATGAGAACAATATTTGGTATTTAGCCTTCAAATAATGTGCTTCATATTATAACAGCTTATTGTTAATATGACATTAGTAGGAGTGGGGGTTTACTGAAGACCAAAAATTAAATAATGTAAATATCTCGGTTAATAGTGATAGTGGTAAAACGTACTTAACAACATTTATAGAATATTACATTTTCAATAAAATAGGTTCTATACAATTTTTTGATCTGACTTGACAATACAGTACAATTTCTAGTTGTTATTATAACGGAGATATTTTGAATTTTTGAAATTCTCTAAAAACCCCCTCCTACTAGTCCGATTTCAGCCATTAACGAACTTGATCTTTTTCTTACATAAATATTGAGTTTGGTAACTATTAAACAAAAATTGCAACATTTAGAGTTTTAACAGACAAATATACATATATAGTTTTGAACAGACCTCATTTTCGTTATTCCCTGGATATCAATGGTGAAAAAAATGTGAAATTTCACTGGAGCATAATTTGGTAATCATAGCAAAATTCATTGTGGTGATTTCAGTGTATATAGCTATCAAAGACTGCAGTAGACACCAATTTCAACTTGGTCTGTTGACAGGATATTTTCTTATTCATTAAGCTCAAAATGCTTAATAAATAGTTGTCAGCTATTGAGTTGACTGCTGCTCAAGTCTATTGAGTTTCTTTTACAGATAATAGCATACCAATTAATCATATCCATGCACAGTAATAACACGTATAAAGATATTTAAGAGTTATCCAAAATAGCACTGAAAAAGCAATTAATTAATCTAATAATAATTTACCATTTCAGACAACCCCAGAACAAACATAAGTAGAAAAAGAAGCAAAATCTCTAAATAAAAATACTTTATAAATTATCATTTATATATGGCCACATCTTGGTAAATTCAGATAAAACAATTTTCCAAAACTTTTTATTGAATATCTTTTAGTTTCAGGATCAACTCTCTCACTTGAAAACCATAGGACACAGAAAGATTCAAAATCTTACTCCACATTCTTCCTTGTAGTTGAGTTCATAGAATTGAATCAATTTTTCGTATATGGGGATTTGCTTCATACAGATCAATTGTGTCTATTATAAGGATATTTTGCTTCAGAATGATTTGTGTGTACATTGAGTTAAGCCATCTCCATCAATGCCCTGATAGTCCTAAATCCAGATAGTTTCTTGCTTTTAATTGATAATTGGTTATTATTTTACTATAGTGAGATTGAATAACCAAGGAACATATTTCTTAGTCAGTTTCTTAAATACCTTCCTTGCTGTTTGCTCTTGGAATTTTTCATATAAGTTCATTTAAAATTTTAGATATTAGCCAGCTTGACCATGCAGATCTACATCGGGAAATTGGTATTTGAATTATTTTTAGAATTTATGAAATCCACTTATTGCCACAGATTTTATTTAAGTTTGGTTCTACTTTATACACATATAACAATGTTTTATATGATTTGTAACTCTGTTTTATTTTTTAAGCTTTGTAGACAAGTTACTTCTTCCGATGGATGTAGTTGACTTGGAAGAAATGGGTCTCATTGATGGTTCAACAGAATATATAGCGAGCATTGCCCATTCTCCTCAAATTGTTTACTCTCAAAATGGTTCAATAAATATTAATTCTGGTAAGCCATGAAAATTTACTCCTTCCAAAAAGAACTAACTAATTATATTTTAAATTATGTAAATGTATGATATATTTTTATTATCCGATACATGATTTTATTTTAGAAGACCTTACGACTTATGGGAATAGTGTTACCTATGTTACTATTCCTAATATCGTTCATATAGTTCAAGATGGAACTAATCAGAATGTTGGATATTTAATAAATGATAACCAGGTAAATTTGTCTTTAAATCTATTTGTATTGGTTTAAGTTATTTATCATATAATTCAGATTTTTGCATTTATCCTCTAATTATCATAGTGTCTAATTTTGGTGAGATATGGAGAATGTGAAAAATGTGTATTTGTAATATTAATTGTTTCAAAAATGTTGGATAAGTTAAAAAATGAGGATTGTAGATACTCAAAATGATTGCTACCATTGTTGTTTTAATTGAAAACATTTGGAGCTAATGATGTTATTAAAATAATACCAGTCCATTAAATTCCATTTATTCATACTTCAAGTATAAATTTCAAATTGATTTTTTCTCCTCTAGATACCTATAGTAAACAGATCTATTGTTGCCAACCAAGAAAATTTTGTTGAGCTGAATGAAACCATTGACAATGTGGGCTCAGTAGAAGGAGTACAGAAGGATATTTCACAGTTCTTGAAGTCTCCCGGGATAACGTAAGTTTTTTTTCTTTATTTCTAAACTATTTTTGTATAATAGAGGTTCTTTGTTGAAAAGTACTATTGTCTTTATTATATATAATATATAAGAACCATATTTCTGATTTGATAGTTCATTTACAGGAATTTATTGCCTTCCCTCTTTAGGTGCAAAATCATTTTGACATGTTTTATCTGTGGTTTCACTTAAAAAAAAAAATAAACAACTTTTTTTCCCAACAAATTGTTTCATTTACCTCATTTAAAACTTCAGTGCTTGATTAATTTTGAATTCTGGCTTCTCTCTTTCTGTTTCTTTTTTTTTTTTTTACATAATGCCATTGGTCTACTTCATTAAATTTCTATCCATGATGAATCCAAATGCCAACCTTATAAAAAGTATGTTTCTCAATTTGTGATGGGCTCTTTATGCTTTAGCTTATTCCCAATTAGCTTCAATCTCTATTTATCAATGGCTTTTATAAGACTTTTACTTTTACTTACCTCATTTACAATTTTTACATTTGATTTCTTTTTTGTCCAGGCTTTTCATTTCCATTTGAAATAATCATTATATTCAGTTTTATGAAGGACCCTGTAAAGTGGTACAAACTAAACAAATGACTTAGCAAACATTTTTTTTTCCACTATCCATACTGGTTACATGCTTGGTAGGTAAAATATAGTTTTTGTTTTTGAAGATTTGTTTAGCTAGTATTCTTCCTAGCTAAAAAAAAAAAAAAAAAAAATAAAAAAAAAAAAAAAAAAAAAAAAAAAAAAGGGTTATCTACAGGTTACCATCCTTTTCTAGCCAGGGTGGGCCTAAGGAGTTTATTTTTTTAACGAGGTCGTCATTAAATAAATTTCTACTGCCCAGGGCGGGATTCGAACCCACCACTCTGGGTCTGCCATGGGAGATTAGGACCAACGCCCTAACTCGCACGGCCAACCTGAGCCCCCGTTTCACTTTTTGTATTATGGTGTGACCAGTTTTTATTCTTATTCCTTATGTTTTCCCCTTCTTCTAAAACTTTGTTTTATATGCATTTATCATGAACATTAGCTGATCTAGGCATCCTTAGGGTCTTGTAGCATTCCAATTATTTCTGCCTCAAACCTTGCCAACAGCACAACCAGATCTGCAAATATGATGCAATGGACTGATTTCCAAGTAATCTGTATATCTTTGGTTCCTTTTTTCATTTGTTATTATCTATTCAATAACCAGGCAAGGTGACAGAGGATACCCTTGCCTTTGTTTTTTGTTTTTAGTGGGATCCTTGTCTTTGTTTTTATCAGTTATTGATGTACTCATTACATGGTTTTCGAAACATTTCTTCATATGTTCATTGAATACCTAAGTGATTATTAATTAAAGTCCACCAACAACAATAACTAAAGTGCCAACAAGATTGGTTCTGTACAATTTTTAATCCTACTCAACGATAATTATGAGGATGTGTGGTTTTGGATCAAATTGTAGGCAAATGTATCAAATAGCAATTACTTTGGTTTATTAGCAAGTTGTTAAGAGATGATGAGGTAAAAGGAGAGCATAAGGAAGTTATGTGAAAGGTCTTGAAAAATAGTAATTATTTTACTGATCCTGAAAATATCCTTCTCTCTATGCTGAGTAAGAAGTGCTATAGGGAAAAGGCATTTCTAAGTGATTCATTAGTCACTGAAGAAAACCGAGTTACCTCTGTTGAACTAACGTAAATTTAGAAACATATGATATTATTGAATGGGAAAGTGAAACAATTCCATCCTCTTCCATTTCTGGGAAATTTAACAATTAAGTATCTTAAACCTTGTGATAGACCATCTCAAATGGAGTCTAATCATGTCAAGTCAATTAATTGAAAATAGGTTATATATGTTTGATTTTGTTAGTTGGCAAGGTGCCTCATAAACAAAGAAAAAATTAAAATATTTAATTTTATTTACATTTTACTATTGTGAGTTTTATTATTTATTCTTTTTATTGATCATAAAAAGAATAAATAATAAAGCTTACAACTGGATTGCAATCATGGAAACCCTCAAAATTTAACTGTTGACTATATGATGTTCAATATGAAAGAATTCTATTTGACAATTTTTTAACGTATAAAGCTCAAAACAACTGCCTTGTTTAAATCCATTTGTCAATGCATACATTGAATAATACACATACAAGTAGTGATACTTCAGTAATTTATGATTTACTTTTAGAGTATTTTTAATATTTGAAAGCTAATAAGTTGCAACTTACCACAATTACAGATTATTTTGTTCTACTTTGTATGAAAACGCTTTCCATTCATAGAAACTACAGTATTACCAGAACAAATGTTCTCAAAATCTGAGTTAAGATAATGAGTAGAAAAATGACAAAAATGAAAATCATATATCCATGATGACATAAGTAATGCTTGTATTTAGTTTGTAGCTAACAAATCAGTCAGCCTACTTTTATCAAAATTAAACAATAATATAATTTAAAAAGTAGTATAGGCATCATGGTAGTATGGCATCATCACATACCATGCCTTTTACTTCAGTTGCTGTCTTGTGATAAATGGTTTTGGGGAAATGCTAATTTGGTAAAAGTAATTTTTTGGGATGCCAACTCTAATGATTCTTCTATGTCATTTATTCTAGTGGAGAAAAATATGATCTATGATTGTGGCATGTTATATTTCAATAACTGTTTTTGATTTAAAAAGATAGACAAAAGACAAATGATAACATTAGTAGTGTTTTAGTACCCTTGACTCTTCAGAGAATGAGACATGGTGTGTGAGGGGTGAAGGTTTGCTCAGCTTTCGTTTTTCCCTTTTTTATCCAGGTTGATAAATGAAGCTAATATATGGAATACAAATGGATACCCCCCCCCCTCCCTCCCGCATGTAAAAGCATATACAGCATCTAATTACAGGCTGCAATTTTCATTTTTATTTTCTCATTTATGTCTTACAGAACTTCGGGAGAAAATGAGGAAGCAGAATGTAAAAATTTGAGCAAAGACTCCAGTCCTTTTTGTGGTGAAATCACTGAAGAAAGAACTTCTTCAAATTTTGATCATAACGATGAGTCATCAGAAATGCAGGTTATTATTTCAAATTAAACTCATAATTGCAAATGATCTCTGTAATTGTATTTTGTCAGTTCTTTTTAAAGTATTTTTTTTTGTTTCCCCCATCATTGTTAGCTTTACTGTAGTTTATGTAAGGGAATACCTTGCAATGTATTTCTTAATAAATAAATGTATTACTTTTCTTATTGCCTTATCTTCAATTGTTATATCTTTTTAATAATTCCTTTTTTAATGTCTTGAACTTAATAAAAAAAATATGAATAACAAAATTAAACTGGCAACTAAATAGCCTCTGACTTGATGAGGTCTATGTCAAAATAAATATTTTGTGAAGGATTGGCTTTTTATTTTAAAAAACCATGGTGTCTTAACTCTCCCCTCCGGGCTTATTTGATATAATTATTTTATTGGTCTGCTAACAAAAAAGTATGTTACAAAAGATCCTCCAAAACTAAGTAGGTTTTCTTCATGCTGGAATTACAAACAATAGATGACTTGTAATTAAATTAATTTTAAGAAAAATTGTTGGACCTACTCGGAGTTCTTAATGATTAGGTGAGTGCCTACTAGGCTATATTTCTAGGATGCCTGGGTTTGACTCTTGACAGCTACTACAAATTTTTCTCAAATAAAACATAATTAAATATTTTAATGACAGTATTCTTTCCTAAAATTCGTTAAAATACAGTGGACAAACATCATGTCACAAGAAAAGGAGTTAAAATGTTTTCCAATGATTGGAACCATTGGATCAATGGTATAGAACTTGGAATATATTCTCCATAATAAAATATATTGGGTTTCAACTTCTACTAAGTGCTTTCAGGCACTATTTTCAACTTTTTTTAAAACTATATAATTTACTTTAAACTTTTCTTCATTTAATTTACTTTGAATTATTTTAGGGCTCTCTATTTTGTGAGACATGTAACTTGCAGTTTGCTTCTTGGAAGCTTTACAAGAAACATAAGTGGAAGCATATGAATGACAAACCCTTCAAATGTAGTGAGTGTCATGAAACATTCAATTATGAGGTAAGAATTATATTTTAAGCCAAAATACTTTGTTTATGTGATGACTAGCTTAATTGTTATATGATAATGAAAAGATGACTCCTATTGCCATCAAGTATGGATGTGTTAATTTGGTGTAGACAATTCTAACTGGATAGTACTATCTTTACATCTAGAATTTTCAAACTTTATTGCCATACAAAAATTGTTTTTTAACACAGTGTAATGTTTTGCCAGCGATTGTGTCCCCATTCAAGTGAAATGGATTTTTTTATTTGACTCGAAATATCTATCTCTAGGATATCCAGTTCATGTCCATTTTTTTCAGTTGTTGCTTTGGCCAAGAGACCAGCTCTTTTGTCCATTTGTAGATCTGCATGTCTTGGCTAAACAAACCTATCTGGAGACTAGAGAGTATAAATAATGAGTTTGATTTTTTTTATTTTCAGTGCTATTGGGTGAGTTGTGTACACATATTGTAGTGTATGAAAAGAGATTAAGGAGTCAGTACAAATAATTGCCTGCTTTTGAAGTGATTGAGTTCCTTAGAATATGAGACTTAGTATGTTGTAATATGAAAACATCTTTTGACTGATTACTTTTTCTTTAGTGAATACTAATGAGATAACTCCCTCATTTCATTCTTTGACCCATCAGTACCTCACAGTATTTGCCACTTTAAATTGGCTGTAATGTGATTTTTATTAGGTTTGATATGCCAGTTCTTTTTAATAATGAGATAGATCTATTGATCTAATGAGTGATAGATCTATTGATCTAATGAGTGATAGATCTATTGATCTAATGAGTGAAAGAACTATTGATCTAATGAGTGATAGATCTATTGATCTAATGAGTGATAGATCTATTGATCTAATGAGTGATAGATCTATTGATCTAATGAGTGATAGATCTATTGATCTAATGAGTGATAGATCTATTGATCTAATGAGTGATAGATCTATTGATCTAATGAGTGATAGATCTATTGATCTAATGAGTGATAGATCTATTGTCTAATGAGTGAAAGAACTATTGATCTAATGAGTGATAGATCTATTGTCTAATGAGTGAAAGAACTATTGATCTAATGAGTGATAGATCTATTGATCTAATGAGTGATAGATCTATTGTCTAATGAGTGAAAGAACTATTGATCTAATGAGTGATAGATCTATTGATCTAATGAGTGATAGATCTATTGATCTAATGAGTGATAGATCTATTGATCTAATGAGTGAAAGAACTATTGATCTAATGAGTGATAGATCTATTGATCTAATGAGTGATAGATCTATTGATCTAATGAGTGATAGATCTATTGATCTAATGAGTGATAGATCTATTGATCTAATGAGTGATAGATCTATTGATCTAATGAGTGATAGATCTATTGATCTAATGAGTGATAGATCTATTGATCTAATGAGTGATAGATCTATTGTATAATGAGTGTAAGTAATATTGTTCTAATGAATGATAGATCTATTGTCTAATGAGTGAAAGAACTATTGATCTAATGAGTGATAGATCTATTGATCTAATGAGTGATAGATCTATTGTCTAATGAGTGAAAGAACTATTGATCTAATGAGTGATAGATCTATTGATCTAATGAGTGATAGATCTATTGATCTAATGAGTGATAGATCTATTGATCTAATGAGTGAAAGAACTATTGATCTAATGAGTGATAGATCTATTGATCTAATGAGTGATAGATCTATTGATCTAATGAGTGATAGAACTATTGATCTAATGAGTGATAGATCTATTGATCTAATGAGTGATAGATCTATTGATCTAATGAGTGATAGAACTATTGATCTAATGAGTGATAGATCTATTGTGAAACTAATCATGGAGAGGGGTATTTGAGAGGAGATATGCAAGCTCAGTGAGATCTTTTAAATCTTTTATAATATCACTGAAGGCACTTGTTTCATAATATCATTCACTGGGCCTGAATTTATAAAACTAAAATTCTCCTTAATTCATTTTATTACAACTCTACATGCTTTTCATTCTTTCCAACACCTCATCTGGAGTTTTATATAATCATGACACC
This sequence comes from Riptortus pedestris, assembly GCA_019009955.1. NCBI lineage: Eukaryota > Metazoa > Arthropoda > Insecta > Hemiptera > Alydidae > Riptortus > Riptortus pedestris. The sequence goes on from CM032228.1 coordinate 89,557,634, forward strand.
TAAAACCAAAGTCAGCCCATCACCTAGACATGTAGAGTTTTAATAATGTGAATTAAGGAGAATTGTATTTCAATAAATTCTGACCCTCTGCCTACCAGTGATATTAGATTAGTGTTATTGGTTCATTGGCGAATCATTTAAATCTGTAAAAAGATGGACGTGTGATATTTTTTGATTGTTCAATGATTCAGAGGCAGTGTTGGGCAGTAAACTATACTTGGCAGTTGAACATAAATGAATTTTATGAGTACTTTAATGCGACAAAATGTGTAATTTCTTTACAATGTACTAAGCTATGCTGTGTGTTGCTAAACCAATAGTATTACCATGGGCCTAGAGGGATGTCTGTTTTGTATCTTAGGGAGACCATAGTTGTGTGTAGTGATGGCTATGGCTTCCACATATTATGGGCTCTCATTTTTATGTCTTTTGTTGTGTAAAAAAATGTACTTCAGCTTTTGAGATTTATTGAAAATTGTCTATATGACTTGCACATATAGAGAGGGATGAATTTCTTTTTATGTGCACATTTTTTTTATATGGATTATAAGAAGAATAAGAAATTTTTAATGTACCGATTGGCTCCATTAAAGATTTGAATTGGGAGAATTCTTGAAGTAAACAGTGGAGAGTATAGATGAATGGAGTTGTATAAATAACATTTTACTATTCTGGGAAATGTATTATTTTGTATGAGGTGAGATATTGTGCTAACTATAGATTAGGGTTTACCAACTTTCTAATTACTAAGGGTTTCCTGTAGATCGGGCTCACCATATTTGGTAGTGATGGAGAAGAGGACCTGAAAAACCAATTCTTGGACTTATGGTAACAAGATAGTTTTTTAATGCTTTAATTAAACTATGTATTTCCCCCTTAAATTTTAACTTTTCTCAATAGAAAACTGAACTAGATAAAAAAGCTTTAAACAATGTAATCTTCAAATCACCTAAAAATTCTGTATTTCCCCCACTAATCCTCCAAAATCTTTTTTTTTAGCTGAATTTAAATTTACATATGGCTACTCATAATATTGAGAATCCTTTCTGCCCGGTTTGCAAAAGAAAGTTTGGAAGAATTGCTGGTCTGAAAGCACACATTATGCTCCATGAACAAGAGGAAAGTGTATTTTGTAGTGAATGTGGCGAAGAGTTTAACAGCCATGTAAGTACATATCAAGCATGCTCTTATATCAGAGAGGAGAGAGATATGTAATGCTCTCAGTGACATTCAGTAGACATTTCTACTAAAAATACTCTTAGCCTACAGTATCATTTTTCCAACTTGTAATTCTTGAGTCATTACCAGTTGAGCCAGAAAGAATTGATTATCTGGACCAAGTTGCTTAATAATGTGAAAGGTAGAAGTTACTCCAATGAAGTTCTACCTATCAGGTTGTATTTTCAAGTCTTGAGTATCCTTGAAGGGGATGTCATGCCTTTGCTCTGAGGGATCAGTGAACCACTCTTTCTCTCTCAGTTGGTGCTCCTCTACGTGAGGAAGGTCATCTGAATTTGTTGATTGTAATGCTTGCTGGCAATTTGGAGCCACTGTCAATAGACAAATTTTGCTCTGATTCATCGTCTCTCTCTCTCTCTCTCTCTCTCTCTCTCTATATATATATATATATATATATATATATATATATAATATATATGAGAGAGAGAGAGGAAGGTATTTTAATTGATTGGGAATTAAAATGGGATTCCATACTATCCAGGCATGTGCATTAACCAGTTATTTGACCAACTCCAATGACAACTTCAGCTTATTTTTCTCTAATAAACAGATAATACAAATTACCTCAGCTTTTATATGACATATTAAAGTAGTTTATTCTTATTAACAATAAGTACTTTCAATTTGACATATGGACAGGATACACCTTCAGTATTAAGTAATATTTGTTTATTAAAAGAAAGTTAAATATTCAAATATTGTAATATTTATAAAAAGTATTTAATACTGAGAGGTTGTTTTGCCCATAATAATGTGAAAATAAAATTTTGATTATATCAAGTTATTTTTATTAATTCTTATAATTTTGTAGATATATCTTCAGAGGCACATGGCAGAACATCAATCCGGTGGCATTCAAAGACACAGACCAGCACCTGTTAAGAAGTCATTTCCATGTGGTCATTGTGACCAAAAGTTTGAGTTGGTTGCTGATCGCAAAGAACATCTCATGAAAAGTCATAAGGTAATATGAGTTTGGTATGGGGCTCAGGTTAGCTATGTGAGTTAAATTGTTGGCCTTAGTTTCACTTGATAATCTTCGAGCGACGAGTTCGATTCCCGCTTGGACAATAGGAATTTATTTAGTCACAAACTCATTAAATAAAATCCTTAGTCCCACCCTGGTTGGGTGGTAACCTGTAGATAACCCATCCCGATTTACCATAGTAGCAAAAAGTGGATGTTAATAAATAATAATAATAATAAAAGACAGATATTAATTATCAACTAAGAATTAATTTTCAATGGAATTTACTGTGAGGTACATGCAAGTATGTTCGATGTGATGTCGTCAATAAAGTTTATATTTTTTAGAGATCTCGAATTTATTTGATCGATACCATCCTAAATATTTAAATGGTTTATATAAAACTAAATATACATTTTTTTAATGGTCATAATCTGTCCCAGGAGGAGGGGGTTAAAATAAAATATTCGAAATATCTTTGTTATTTTGAATCTGATCGAAAAATGGTAAAAATAAACTTTGATTAATCATTTAATGCCCTACATTTTTGTTCTAAATCCTTTTTCTCTAATTTGAATATTGAGTGAGTTATTTATATATTTTGTTTTCAGCCTTCAGTTAACCCCCAGTTTTCACCAATAGTATCACCAATCATCTCATGGCCAACATAAATTTGAAATTCCGGTTTCTTAGGCTTCTTAATAGTGGAGAAATTGAAAATCGTGTTTGAGATGGCATTGGCATACCATTCATTTATGTGGGAAATCTGCTTAACTTAGGCAGCACTTACGTGACAAACTTTTGTTTATTCATTTGAAAGTTTTTCTAAAGTTTGCTGCTATACTCTCAAATTGGAGTTATTCGTCGACAGTAGTAAAATCCAGTTGGGGAATAAAACAATTTCATAGAGGGTTGTTACCAGAACTGGGGAATTTTTGAAATCTGGCATTTTTTCTTCCATGTAATTGAACACAAATGATAACTCCGCCTTCATTCTGTGACAACTGGAACTTCAATTTTGCCCTATCACTATTGCTCTGCAGCTTTAAATTGAAATTTGTTTCTAAAACAATTAGTTGCTTTATTTTTGGTATAATTATTTTTTGCCACATAATCACTCTAATTTGTTGTGCCACTATGTTATTTGCCGCTAGAAAGATTGATTGACTAAACTTCACCGTAAATAAATAAACATCTTTGGGGAAAGAAAGGCTGTATTTCAATCTTATATTAAGGATCTCCCCTCCCTGGCACATATTGAACTTCTTTTTAGCAAATTTTCTATAAGGGAAATCAGCTATTGAGGTTGTTCTCATTTTATGATTTTCAAAACATTTCTTCAAATGTCCATTGATCCTACCTAGCAGATGACAATATATTTATATATATATATATATATATATATATATATATATATATATATATACATATGATCTGGATCATTATTTACAGATAGAATTTAGAAAATTCTATTCTATTATTATATGTCCTATCGAAAAATTGTATAGAACCAGTCTTATTGTAAATTTCATTACCTATAACTTTTGTTATATACATATTTTCTCTAACTTAAGTATCAACTGAGATATTTGGGTTTTTAGATTTCAGCCTTCAGTAAACCTCCAGCCCTACTCATGTCATATTAGCAATAAGCTTTTATGTCATGAATTACTTTATTCTTAGTTTAAATGCCAAAATATTGTTTTCAAGCGACCTTTATTATGCAAGATACATGCAAATTCATTGTGTGATGATATCATCAGTTACCTCACTTACATCAGTTTTTACCTCAAAACTGTTTATTTGTTCTATACAATACTTGATATTTAATGGTTTAATTCAGCACTAAGTGTAATGTTACTTAATGGCTGAAATCATACCCGGAATGGGGGGGGGGTTAGAACTGGGAGGGATTTGAAAAATCCATTACTATGAGTCGGAATACATTATAGGACAACTCTTGTTAAGCTAACGATGGTCTACAGTTGCTGTTCCATACATTTTCTCTTCAACTCAATTATTAAGTGAGTTATTGTAATTTCTTGTTTACTAGAGTGTTATACTAGTCTGATGACTTTACGCAACCCATGCGTGACAGACTTTTTTCGTGTTTGGCATTATTTCAAAGGGAACAAATTTCCTTGTGTGTACTTCTCACCCTTCAGCACTCTCTTCATATGAAGAAAATAATAAATTGTCTTTAATTTAGTTTAAGTATAGCTGAATGAAGGCATCCTAAAACATATATAACGTTGTTTATCAAAATAATTTTGTTATTAACTGTACATACAGTATTATCAATGAAAAATTATTGTAGGTTTTAGAAAATAGAAGACTAAAAAAATTCAAAAGAAGAAGACGAAATAATGAATGTGATGAATGCCATAAGTGTTTTGAAAAACCTAGTCAACTTCTTCGTCATAAGCGAATACATACTGGAGAACGTCCATATGAGGTACTCATTCAATAGCTCTTATTACCAGATAGCCTAGTTATTTATTTCGCCAGCTGTAAGTTAAGATAATGTCATATTCCTAAGTAATTTAAGTTCTGAGGTAAATATTGCTATAGGCCCTGAGAAGTAAATTCATAGGAGAAAAATGTTAATAGAAAGTGAACCATTGGTGGTTTTAATGTTCACTCTAATTCTATTCGAAAGGAGGAGCTATGATGATTAGGCATTACATATAAATTATTGGGGAAAAAATACAATACATAAATCCAGATAATGTGCAGAGTAAGAGAGAGTTCACAAGAGGGATATATGGTAAGGAGGTGATTTGCTGTAGAATATATTGGTAACCTCATGCTGAATTTGAGTTTTTAAGCAGACCAGAAGCCAGAATATGGTGTGTTGACTAAATAAACTATCACAAATAAAGTGCTGCACTAGTGTGAAATAATAGGATAAACAGAGTGGGGCTACCACCCATGAGGAGGTGAAATGACTGGGGGAGGGGGACTGCAGAACAGGTTGAAAGCATTAATCTCCATGGCGGGGTGCTATTACCAACAACAGGAGCTAGTTTAAGAACATTGGTTGTATCTTAAAAATTGTGCAGTTATAGTTTTCTTTAGTTTTAGGGAAGGAATAGTATTTCAGAATTGTTGAGCAACCTAACTATTATTATTTATTGACTACATTATTTAAATATGAACTTATAGTTTTTATATCACATTCATTTTTTTTTTGTCTTTGTGCAGTGTCAACTATGTACTCGCGCCTTTAGCCAAAAAGGTACTCTTCAGATTCACATGCTAAAACATACAAGAGAAAGACCTTATGTTTGTGAATATTGCAGAGGAACATTTAGTCAAAAAGGTATATTTACAATCTCTAAGTTGAAAAATCTGTAAAAATTATCTGTTATTATAGTTAGTTTTTCCAATTTTACTTAGTTCTAAGGACAACATAAAAATTAGTTATAATCGTTAATATTCAACCAATGCAGTTTACTTAACTGATGATTTAATTGGTCTTTATAAATTCTTTATGGTGTGCATTTTGTTTTTCTATTAGTAGGTCTCATCTTATCTAGTAATCCTTTCAACGCTTATATTTACAAATAAAAATAACTCAAAATTATGTATTGAATCTTGTGAAGAAAATATGTTTTTTTGTTTTTCTTTCCCTCCCCTATAATTATTTAGACTCAGTTTAAAGTCGAATGCCTGATTATTTGAAACTGAAGTCCATAATAAATTCCATCTTGCTGGTGCTGCATAAGCTAGGCAGATTTCCCACACACTGGAATGTGATATTCTGATATAATCTCACCGTCTATTGTCTATTTCTTCCATAGTAAGAAATCTATGTATACAGGAATTAAAATGTTAGTTGGACTTGAGATGTTTAATGACTAAGGGGCAAATGAAGTGAAAATGAGTTGAAGTGGAGGCTTATAGAAGGCTGAAACCAAAAGCGTACAAATAGCTCTGTTAATATTCAAGTCAGAGAAAATATATATAAAGCAATACTTGTAGAAAATCCCCAAAACATCGATTATAAAAAAATTGTTTCTTTGCGAATCCGTAGTAACCGAGATATTCCAATTATTTATTTAATTTAATGGTTAATGGGGGTTGTATATTCTTTTATATTCTATATATATATCAATATATATATATATATATATATATATATATATATATATATAAAATTGTAACCTCTGTCTGTACATTGATTTTTTTTCATAATATCTTTTCGTTTCACATGTCATAGACACCATAACTGCATTTTGTTTCTTTCGTGTATGTTTGTTTGTTTGTTACCTTTTCACGCATAAACGGTTGAACCGAATTTTATGAAACTTGGTATGTATATTACTACTAACAAAACTTAGACTTTAGGCTATATTAATATTCTCTGAGCACTGACGCCTTCATTATAATAAGCCATACCAACATTTCTAGTGACGGGCAGGAGTGACGGTTGTAAGGGAAGCCTGAATTTAAAAATAGCGGTATTTCGTTTTCAATTCGTTTTTCGACAAACGTGCACATAACATAATTTGTTTACTTTGTTATTTAGAGTAACTTTTGTTTTATACATTTTTTCGGGAACAATATATGAAACAAGTAATTTACGTAGAAATATTGATATGCTCAACAATTCTTTCCAATATGAACTACTTCACCTGGAAAAATTAATTCAAATCTATGTTAATATTTTGACCTTAATAATTTAAATCTATGCTTAATGCATAGGAGAAGGAAAATATGACAATATGGAGGACAGTGAAGTCTTACATATAAAATTAATTTTATTATTAAAAAATCCACAGCAACGACGGGTATAAACCCTAAACACTGGGACGGGTAAATGTCAAAATATTGTGCAAAGTAAAGCCTTGCCAAAAGAATACCATCACCATTCAGCCCCAAATGAATTCCCAGGCGAAGCCGCGTATCTGAGCTAGTTTTATGTATATAATTGTAACAACTAAATCTAAAAACATTTTCAGGAAATCTTCAAGCCCATATTAAAAGACTGCATATTGCCTCAGATGGGGATGAAAGGCACTATAAGTGCCATTTATGCTCTTGTATATTTAGGAAACTTGGAAGCTTGAATGCTCATTTCACAAAAGCTCATTCTGTTTTTAATTCCGTAAGTAGTTTCATTGTATTTTTCAATATGTATTGTCAATTTAAAGAATTGTCTAAATATTAAATGCAATAATGCTTATCTAAAAGACATATTCACCTCAAAATAGAAAGGTGGCAAGGTCTCCTAACTTTATTTTGAACTATAGGTATACTATATTTAAAGAAAAAGAAAAGAAAGGTACAAGGATATTAGATAATGGCTCCTATTCAAACTGTTGACTAATAATGATGGAAATTATTTTTATGAAGGTTGTGAATTATCAAAATTGTGTTTAGAATTTAGATTGCAGTGTTGTGAATCAATATATAACACCTAGCATTTTTGAGTCATTCATTCATTACCAGTGTTTCGAAAGTCATGTGTTTTTTATCATTTCATTTTCGTAACAATTTTAATTAACAGACACCTACTTTTTTGAAAAAAAAACCATCATTTTCTATCACTTGGAACCACTTTTCTGACAGTTTGATGCCATCCCGAAAACATGATGAATCTTTTGATAGGGAAAAACGCTAGACCCATTTTCCACTTGTTCAAATGTGTCAAAATACCTCATAGAGAAAGTGTGGCTTCACCCAAAAGAGGTAATAATCTCATTTAATCATGTTGGGGATAATAAAACTTGATGTATTAGCTCGACCTTCAGTCAAGGTGAAATTCTAGCATACACAGATGATAATTTTTTTTTTTTTTTTTTCAAATTGCTCTCTCTGATTGTTCTGCGTTAAACCCACTATTTTTGGTATTATGATTTTTGAAATTCACCCTTTTTTTTGTCACCAGTCAAAATTAGTTGGACAAAACAAATGTTGCAAATTTCCACCCTTTGTTTTGTCTGCTGAGGTGTCAAATGATATGGAATGCTTCTATAGTTGAAACCTATGTCACACATGTGATAGAAACTGTACTTTGGAGATCACTGCTCAGTAGTAATTTATAAATATTTTTGGGACAGTCTATATTCTTTAGCTCATGTAGAATTGAATGCTCAAAGTGTCAGAGGAATCTCCTTAAGGAAAGCCCATTAGTACAAAATTAATTGCCACTCAAACCAGATGGTCAGTTTATAAGTGTTCCATTATACGTCTCTGTTTTTTTCAGGCGACCTTTGAAAAACCCTTTGAAGATAATAAATGTCAATCTGATAGTTCCAATACTTTAAGAGCTGACTCATCTTCAGATTCATCTAATAAAGGTATGTTACAGAGTTATCATTTTTTATATCTTCTTTTAATGGTTATTTCCTCATTTGTTCTTACACTTTTATTTATCAATGGTCCTCATTCTATTTTTGTTACATATTATTTATGTATGGACTTTTTGACTGTTTCTGTTACAGTCTTACTCTTTCATTTATTAACTAGCATTTTTTTTTTAATAGTTAAGTAATCTAATCAGTGTTTTTAATGATGTCCCTTGAAACCCGCAATTAAGTTTGGCATGTTGATGAGATTCGAAGTTTTCATAAAATATCTATTTATCCTTATAAGTAGTCACTAAAATAGTCCACCTATGCAGAAAATCCATGTATATGTGTGTAAGATATGTATATATATATATATATATATATATATATATATTCCTTTCAAAAGTCCTGATATTTATGAAATTTCATAATTCGACAAAATTATGAATCCCTACTTTAATGGGCAGAAGTAAAAAATCTAACAGAATTCTTAAGAAGTGAATATTGTTACGTTTATTACAAAATCAGTAATAAACGTTGTTCATTAGAGTTCTTTTGGATTGCAAAATTAAACACACACAAGCTTCACAGTTTTTATCATTGCAGAATTTATTTAACAATGCACTACAAACTAAGGAACTAGACGCATAGTCTAGAACTGTCCCGGCCTCAGTAGACACTTCAGCTCCTTTCATCTACTTCATACTTCTTAAAATATGTGATTAACTCTGTTTAATCTTATATGTACGTAGTTTTCTTCCTTGCAACAATCTTATTTATATAAATTTCTAAATATTTTTATTTTAAGAAATTTCAAATTTATATTCTTGATTGTTCTGACATAGGGACATATATCTCAGACTCCCTCACCCCACAAAAAAAAAAAAAAATAAAAAAAAAAAAATCCTTGTAAATAGAACATTTACTAATTATGCAGTTCCTGCATGACGGATTATTTAAAGAATGTGACATTTTTATGTGTATTTGGAGAACATCTCATCTTTTGTGGCATGACTATAGAATATTACTTTTGAAAACATAATTCTTTTTTCATTACATACTAAATTTTATTTAGCTTTGCAGTTACCATGTTTAAAGGCTGGACATTTGTCCTTTACCTCAGTGCAACTCCGCGACATAACACAATTAAGTAGCTACTTCAGTAAAGAACTAGTGATTTTTGATCTGTAATTTACCAGAATATGATAGGGAATATTTCAAGTTGACCACATAACCTCTTACGAATTCGCCATTGGTCTTTTGCTGTTGAGCCAAATATTTTATGTTCATTATTTTTTTTTATTTCTCTTGTATATATAAATATATATGACTATACTTGCCGTGCTAATATTCTTATCAATGATATGATAATTAAGAATTATTGCTAAAATCTTTGCATTATTATCTACTAGAAAAAAATAATATGGTTATTTATAATATTTTCAATTATAGAAAATGAAAATGCTAAAAGTGATGAAAATAAATCTGGGCTTGTTACAATAACTGACAATCTGAAAGATGGAGCAATACAACAGCATTTAGCCTACCAAAGGAAATTAAAAAGCTTATTATGTAGCTACTGTTCAAAGGAGTTTAGGCGACCAGGAGATCTTGTCAGACACGTTAGAACTCATACTCATGAAAAACCTTTCAAGGTATGTTTTAATTAATTGAATGTCAATTCCTTATCCATGTGTGGTTTCACATTTTAGAATTTTAATTATAGTGTTAATTGGAGACTTTGGCACCTATCTATAATTCTCCTACACCTTATGATGTGCCTTGTTTTTATCTGCTAAAGTTTTATGCAGGGTCAGTAAATAAAAACTCCTCTTCACCTGCAAATAACTTCATTAATTTTTGTCCTATATGTTTTGTGACCATTCTGCAACCTATAAAGGGCTTAAATCTTCACACAAGAGGAGTACTAATCATCTTAAAACTACTGAGAAGGGCCTCCTGTTATTGTTCTGTCACATGGTATTTTAGTATGTGACAGAATAATATTATCAATAACTGGATCAAGATATTTCTTGGAAGGGGTAAATTTTTTACTTGCCCCTTTACTTATATTCTTTAACTATTTGTAAGTTAAAATGCTAAAAACATTTTAAAAGGTACTTCAGTATTTAATTGTAAGTTGTGTTCCTGAAGATATGTCTTTTGATATGAAATATGTAGGGCAAATACAACAATCAAAATTTCGGTTTTTTTTGGCTTGTTGCCACTAACTACGATTGTATCTCTTTAAGTGGGGGGGAGGTCAAGTTTTTGCAATATGAACTCTGATACTATACAATTTATCAATATACAAATGTAGTGGAATTAAGAGCCGTCAATCTGCATTACAGCATATTTGTATTCATGAATCAATTTAATCCTTTAATTGTATGTATATCTTATTTTCATGATGCATTAGGTGAGCCTGCCCTTCTTTGCTTGTATTTTGTTATTAATTGCAGTCCAATATAATATTATTATTATTAGTGCTATGCAAGAAAATAAAATATAGTTGTTATTTTTGTTATAAAAATAAAGCTGTCATACCATATATGACAGTTGCAAACAACAAGAAATTGGGTAAGCTAAACATGTGCCTTATTTTGTGATGCAGGCTTAGGCTATTTAATTAATTAAATTTTTCCTGTACCTATTGGAGATTCAGAAAATTTGTTTGGATCTCTTTTGTTTATCCTAAAACCATCTATAGATATTATGTTGCATAACATATTTTGGCCTGATCAGTGGAATGGGAATGCCCTATATCTCTTTCAAATAAAATAAGTTAAGTGTATCACTTTCAAAGAATATAAGTGAAGTGCAGCAAAACATTCTGTTTATTTAATTTCTAAGTCATAAGACTTAAAGTCATAAATTTTAATTTTTAATTAAACTGTAATGAATTGATGTAGAATAGTTATTAAATAGTAAATTATGAATAAAATTTATAAATTATTATTAATAAATTATGAAAATGTGTTAAAATTAAACTAAATTTCATTGCATTTGGGGGTTTTCAGTGTAAACATTGTTGTAAAAGTTTTGCTTTGCAATCTACACTTACTGCACATGTTCAAACTCATGTTGGAGGGAGGAAATTTTTTTGTCCTACTTGTAATAAGTGCTATTCTACAACTCGCAGTTTAAAACTTCACAAAAAGTAAGTACTTACTAATTTTACTTGTTAATTTTGAGTATATATTTCCATATGTGTGTGTGTGTGTGTGAGTGTGTGAGAGTGAGTCTGTGTACAATGTGTGTACAATTTTGTACATGTTTTATGCAGTAGTTTAGTTTATTATATTTATCTTACGTTACTTACGTCAAATGCACCCCCCCCAAGGTTAATCTTGTCATTAGTTGAGCACCTCTCAGCCAATTAACATATCCCTAGGCCTTGCCACTACCTGACCCTAGGGATAAGAAGTCATTAATATACTTATAGTGTAAATAAATTATTCTGTTTGTTATTCATTTTGCCTAAATCATTGTTCATTTACTTGATTTATTTTGTTCCAGAAAACACCTTTGTGATTTGAAATCTACACCGAAAGATACTGAAATTGGAGAAATAGTTATAGATGAACTTGACTTTACACAGGGAGGAATGCAACCCACTGTTGTTAGTTTTGATCAGGTTGACATAACTTCTCTGAATGGAAACATCATTGTAACTGAAAATGGTAATTCTTATAAGAGTAGAATCTATCTTAAAGCTTCAAAATACAATAGTCATCAGTGAGTAATTCTTCGCAATGGACATTTAATAAAAAACACTTCTTTTCTTATAAGTCTTTATTTCAAATTGCATTATTACAGAAATGTTCTTATCCCAAACATTTCTCAAAACAATTAAACATCTGCCATTTTATCAATGTTCGTAGGGGGTCTAGCAAGTGATAATTTGAGTAAATGGAGATTTTCTGATTGTATAGATGCTTTCAATTTAGCTATGACACAGGCATGCATGTGCACTTATCTGTGCACGTGCGAGGCACACACACACATCCATGTGACATTTTTCTGTTGGTTCTTCCTTCAGAATTAATTTAGAGGTTACTAGGGTTATTGGTTTAGAGGTTAATAGGGGCACCATTTTATAGCTTTACTTAATTTAGTGAAAGAGGGGTATGTGTTGCTTAAATTATCTATCTTCATTTGATTTTAATTTCATTAAATTGTTATAGCTTTAACACACACACACACACACACACACACACACACGCACGCACACACACACACACACACACACACACACACACACACACACACACACACACACACACACACACACACACACACACACACACACACACACACACACACACACACACACACACACATATATATATATATATATATATATATATATATAACATGAATAGTCTTGTATCAATTTCATGGCGCATATTACTGGTTAATAACTCTTCAAAACTAGGAATATCACAAACTACAGTTTTCCGTCACTTTCTTTACTATGGTTTCAGGTTCACTATTTGAAATCGACAAAACTGTAAAACCAAAATTAAGTTATCAGACAAATTGTGGCAAAAAAATTATTTCAGAGATCCTAATTAACAAAAACCAGGGGAAAACCAGCTCTCCCCATCCGAAAAAGAAAGTGATTTGAAAAAAAGTTATCATCTGCGTGTGGTATAATTAGGCAGATATAGTCAGTCCAACAATGGAGTCTAAATACCAACAATTTCCCTTAGAGGTTAACTCAATTCAACTTCGAAGAATAGACCCCCCTCTTAGCTCAACATAGCCACTAAGCACTGTTCATTGGAAGCAAGTTCTTTTACAATAAGACAATGCAAAACCCCATAAGATTATCTGTGGCTTTACATCATCTTTGCAGCAAAATTTAATTTTTATGAACCTGATATACCTATTCTCTTTTCTTTTCGTTACAGGTAACATTGTTGATATGTCCAGTGATGTTGATGAAGATGAAGCTAGGAGTGTTCAAAATACATACAAATGTTTGGAATGTAATGTTTCATTTAAAACTCAATTTCATCTCAGTACTCATTTGCAGACTCACAAACAGTCTTCCTATAACTGTGAATTCTGTCAATGGTATGTTCCTACAACAGCCATGCCTGTTTAATTTAATAAATCTTAATAGCATTAATTTATTTTTAATAAAAATAATTATATATATATATATATATATATATATATATATATATATATATATATATATATATATAATGTAAATATAAAAGTTTCATCATTGTTTTCAATAAATTGATATTTTCAAGAACTTGGAAATATCCGAGAGATTTGATCTATCTCTGTGAGAAAAATTCATTGCTGGGCATGAAAGAATTTTAGTCCATTTCTTGAATCCCTGTTAATACCATGTAGCATCTTAATAGAACTTGCACATTTCTCATTTCTGAAAAAGTCCTAACTCCAACTTTCTAATTTTTTATAACCATTTATATTTTATTTACTTTTCAGCACATTTACTTCAAAAAATATCTTGAAAGCTCATTTAAAGCAACATCTATCAGTGAAACAAAAGTGCGACATCTGTGAAAAAGAATTTCAATCTGACATTAGTCTTAAACAACATAAGGAAACAGTTCACACCAATAGTTTCATTTGGGTCTGTCCCATGTGTGGTTCAACTTTCAAATCATATGTATCATGCAGAAATCATATGGCAGAGACGCATCCCAAATTAAATAAGGTAAGAGCATATTCAGCTCATGTACCCTTCCTTTTACTTTGTTCTAAACTTTGAGAGCTATTTTCACAAAGTTTAGAGATATTAAAAGTACATAAAGAAGTAAATTCATGTAAAGAATATGAGGTAAACAGCTATTTGAAGGGTTTATAGTAGTTCGTATCAGTATTATACCTGAGTTATTTCATTATTATTATACTAAATTGCAAAAAGTGGACGTTAATAAATAATAATAATAATAATAATACTTGCTAATCAAATAGTTTAATATATTTAAAAATTTATAGTTTACTATAGGTTTAAAACTACAGGTTTTTAAGGACCTTGTTTTGGTTGCTAATGTAGTTCATTTTTGTATTTTACTTTTATTACTTCCTTAATTTAATAGTTATTTTTTATTTTTATTAATTGGCTGAGACATTTTACTATATTTAATATCGACATTCCGCACTTAACAACTTCTGTTGGAATAATAAATATTTTGTGGATATCCTTGTGTGTTAAATGATACTGGCCTTATTGCTCTTGTTAAGCAAAGCAACCAATTTCTTAAATATTTATCACAATTACAACTTTCAAAATTGAAATAATTTGTAATTCGAAAGGTTTTAAGTACAAAAATGTAAGTAAAAGGCACAATAAAATAATTATATCAACAAGGTAGCTCGACCCAATGAGAGGATTATGCATTTGCCTCCATTATTAAAACACTATTCCTAAACATGTGATTTTCTGATCTAGCGACTCTAGTACTGAAAATCTCTTCTCAAGCTTTATCTTTATGCATTACTTACAACTGTTGAAAACAGAGGCTAGAACATTATATGATGCCATTACAGAAGTACACAAACTTCTTACAAGTATCACAGCATGTAGAAATTCTGTTGATTCAGCCCCATGTGTGACCGACTTCTTACACTATCCAAATTCCAAATTTATCTTGAAAATAAATTGATAAAAATTATTTGCAATGCCTGTGACTGTAGTCTGATTAAGAAAGTAATTACACAATAAATTTAGGAATGACCATTTTGTTTAAAGTTTCTAAAAAAAGAAATCTACCCTAGTAATTACCTTTCTTTGTTTTGCTATTTTCAATGATGTCTTTATTTATAATTTTTTCTCTATTTATATCAGATGAAACCTATGAAATTATCAGAAGAGCTGGAGCAAGTAAATAATACTCATTCAACTGAAGGTCCTTCACTATCTGGTGTAATTTCTTGTGAAAATATGACCTCTCCTTCAGAGTTAAGAGACATTCTTCCCTCATTGCAACCAAACCATGTTTACTTTATAGGTATATAATTCTGTATATTGGTACTATATTTTGTACTTCTTTGAATTTGTCATTATTTGTATATATTTTCTTTTTGTTTTCATGTTTTACACAATCAATAGGTAGGGAGAGGGGGGGAGGAATTTATATCCTCACTAATCCGAATCATACTGAGACCTATCATATAAGCCTATAAACATAATAGCATTTGTCATAATATGTAATATATTAAAAACACTTTAATGAGTACTAATAAAATTGGTCTCCTGCAATGTTATTTAGTGTATATCATGTTTATACTGAGTTACACTACAAAAGTGAATCTTACAAAAGTTACTTTAAATTTGAAAATGCATGTCTTTTGTTTTGTGCAGTTTAGCCGAAAAACCAACAGGAAACTAAATACCAGACCATTTCATTTCAGACCTCGCTTAGAACCCCCATTCCTGCTTGTCTCTAGAAATGTTAATATAGCTTATAATCGTGGAGGAGTTAATGCTAATTTACATATTGTTTACTCCCCTTATAGGCTTTAACGTATATCTCTTTATACTTAGTTATAAGACAACAGTGTATATAACAAAATTTACTATACATTACAAAATAAACAACTTTTTTTATTCTGTTCAAACGACATTTGTCTAAAGACGTTTTGTCAAACTGAGATTTGTCAAAAGAACGTTTGTCGAACGAACTTGGCTTCACAGCCGTATCCGAAGAGTGTTTGGAAAATCACTTTGATAAATTTCCGTTTACTCAACTTTGTCCTAGGCTAGCACTTGTAGCACACGCCTAGCTGAAGAGATCCGAAAGATCGAAACGAAGTCATCCCAAACATAACTATCGCACTGAAAGTTATTATTATTAGGAAATTTATTAAAGTGATTTTCCAAACACTCTTCGGATACGGCTGTGAAGCCAAGTTCGTTCCACAAACATTCTTTTGACAAATGTCAGTTTGACAAAACGTCTTTAGACAAACGTCGTTATGAACAGAATATCTTTTGAACAAGGGAGTTTTGCCTTACAATCCAATCGTTCCAACGCTACTTCGCATTGCTGATGAGTCACCGTATGACGAAAACGATCAATACCAAAGTCCCATCTCTATACTGAAACTTAACTGTAACAGGTTGGTTTCGGGACGCACTTTCAGTGCGATAGTTATGTTTGGGATGTCTTCGTTTCAATCTTTAATATTAGGATACCCTGAAGTCAAAGAAGGGTTAATAGTAATACATGTACCAAGTTTTATAAAATTCAGTTCAGTAGTTTGTGCTTGAAAAGGTAACAACATATAGGCACCAAAGTCAAAAATTGTTGATATCGTTTGAATTCCATGTTAAACGAAAAAAGAATTGTGAAATTTCCAGAAAAAAATCAATGTACAGAGAGAGGTTACAATTTTTATATGTATAGATTATACAGAGTGTTATTTTAGAGAAATCTATATTAACACAGATATGATTGACCATGTGACATCATGTTTCTACCAATGAGATTGCACTACTTAGGTACTTATTTAACCAGATAATTAAGCACATCAAAGAAATTACATGCTAAACTTAGAGTCAATATTTCAGCTTACATTGCAGAATATAAAAATAATTTAGTTTTGTTCAACAGGTTTCGAAGAATTAGTCAATTATTAGCTCTTTTAACTCAGTATAAGGCTTTCTTCTTCCTAATAAATTCAATAGTTGAATTCAAAAATTCACTAATAGAGAGAAATTTTTGATCAAGCAAAATCCTTTTTTATCAGTTACTTCTAAGGTTTTGGTCAACAAATTTTATTAATATTTGAATAAAGAACTTACTTATTTTCAGCTAATGATGATGCAGAACTTACTCTCTCAACAATTTCTTCAAAACCTTCTCTCCAGGATCCTCAACTTGAAGGACTTCCTCTTTATGAGGAAAGAACGATTGTCACCAACACTATATCAAATACTTCTGATAAACAGCTTTTTGAAAATTCTTTGGATAACTGCATTTTTACTCTCCAGGTTTGTATGAATATTTGACTAGATAACTATTGAATTTTAATAAAGTTAATATTCTTTTTAATTATTTTATTTAATATTCAATTAATTTTAACAACCCTTTTTGCAAACATAGGACATTTCCTAAGTAAAATTTAGATGATTCAGAATTTCCTTAAACATTAAATCATAGCTGAATTACATTTGTTAGAACTTCTTGAAACAAGTTATAAGATACTGTTTTGGTGGTATTCTTCCTTTCAAGTATCTAAGAGGTATACTTGGTTGATGCTATAATCCGCATAAGTAATTTAATTTTCTTTTCATTGCTACCAAGGATGTTGTTATTGATGTACCAATGAAACTGTTGGGATTCAGTGGAATATATCCCCCACCTCTTCTTTTTTGTTTGACTAGTGATAGACTTGGAGGAGTTAAAGCTATACTGCTCAAGATTTGTAAAGAGAGAACTAAAATAATATTGGGTATTCTTAAACATGCCAATGATATCTCATCCTTCCCCGAGATTATTTAAATGCATTCTGAAACTTTTAGTTTATTAATATTTATATTTATGGCCTGCCAGACTTTAAAGGAATTAAGGGTTTATTAAATCACTGAAAACTTAGTCAGTCCCAAGTTGTTATTACATTTGTCAGTGATGTATTATCTCAATGTATTATCCTTTATCGTAATCATGGTGGAACTCTGGCCAATTTTACTGATTCATGTTTCAGTTATATTTTATATTACTATAATATACTTCACTCAAAAAATTTTGATTATATTATATAACCCCTTCATATGACAATCAAAGTTCTTGACTGAGTGAATTTTTTGGCATCCTATTAACACTAACCTTTTTTATCCTCCATACATAGTGGGTATGGTTGAATCAAAATTGGCTGACCAGTGTCTTATTTGTTTACGTTGAATATTTTCTCTTGGTTGCCTTCAGTATTATCAAAATCCATGCCATGATCTATGCATTCTTTTCTTTCTTCAGATATTTCATCATTATCAAATAGTAACCATACTATTATTGTATTAGCTTTATTGTTTGTCACTAAATAGGGTATGTATGTCTTTTGGAACAGCAAAAATATGACTTTAGGACAAGCCTTAACAGTGCTTTCAAGTTTTGCTGTTTTGACCAATGTTTTATACAATTTCTTTGGTCCAAATCTCTTTTTAGCAGATTTCCCTTAAGGGAAATCAGCTATTGAGGTTGTATTCATGACGGAATTTTTGAAATTTTTCTTCAAATGTCCATCGATCCTACCTAGTAGATAACGAAAATGAGGTCCGTTCAAAACTGTATATATATATATATATATATATATATATATATATATTTGTCTGTTATCTCTCTAGCGGTCGCAATTTTTGTTTGATCGTTACCAAACTCGATATTTAGTCGTTTTATGTAAAAAGAAAGATCAAGTTCGTTAACGGCTGAAATCGGACCAGTGGGAGGGGGGTTTAGAGGGGAGGATTTTCGAAAATTCAAAATATCTCCGTTACTATACGTCGGATCGAAAAATTGTGCAGAATCAATCTTATTGCAAATTAAATTTTCTATAAATATTGTTATATACATTTATTCTCTATCTTGAATATTAACCGAGTTATTTGCATTTTTATTAAATCTGGGCGGCTAACGGACGGGTGACGTTCCTGCCAAAAGCTAGTTCGGCCGTTTCCTTAACTGCTCGACTTGTGAAATTTCTCTATTGTAAAACTTCACGTGGGAAATCTGCTAAGTTTACGCAGCCCCTACGTGACAGACTTTTTTCTTGACTGCATTTGTCTGGAAGCTCTCAACTTTTTTTAAATGTTCTTTCTACCAGTTCCGAAATCTTATCTGCCATCAATTTAATCATTTTTAATTATGTCCAAATGATGTTCACTGTATAGTTCCTATTCTGGATATTTATGATTGGACATTTTTTATTGTCAAATCTTTGACGTTGACTAATAATTTTTTTTTCTTTTTGGTTTTCAGCCTAGCATTGATATGAATACCCCTATCATTAATGCAGAAATCAGTGACATTCTTCCACAAGCTCAAGCTCTTAACAGGTATTTAGCAATTCCTATACACATATGTGTAAATATTATTTATTAACGTCCACTTTTGCAACGGAGGCTAATTGGGGCGGGTTATCTACAGGTTACGACCCTTTTCTAGCCAGGATGGGACTAAGGATTTTATTTAATGAATTTCATCACTAAATAAATTCCTATTGTCCAGGCAGGAATTGAACTCGCCACTCTAGGTTTACCATGTGAGACTAAGGCTAACGCTTTAACTCACATGGCTAACCTGAGCCCCTATGTATAAATATGCTGGCCAACTAGTATTTTTTTACACCAATATTTTAGCAAAGTTAAAATTTCCTCATTATAAACAGGTAAATTATTTTCTGTTCTTTGGAGATATAAATACTTGTGCCTGACATTTTATATTAAGAGTACACTCCTCTACCTATGTTCAACTGGGTGATTTTAAGTTTTTTTTTTAAATTTTGTGTTCTGCCCCAAAAAAATAAATAAAAGAAGCTCAATGAATGGAAATGTAGATAATACTTAGCCTTTCTATGAAGTATTCAATCCAATCTTATTTTTTCTGAAAAGAAGTAGATCTGAATTTAAGTTTAAACATAGCACTAGAGTCATGAACAGAACTAACCATTTAGTGTTAATGAATAATTTGAAGCTTTATGCTGAATATGTAAGTCTATCTATTTTCAAAAGACTTCTATGATTCCAACAATTACATGGTTTCCTGAAGAAATGAGCTACCATCAGGACAATTATAAGTTAACAAGAAATTTTGCAAGCACTATTACAATAGCATGGCCATTTTTGATTAAATACTTATAATTTTTTTTTATATTCTATATGGCTATCTTGTGTCTAATTTGTTCACCAAATACCTTGGAGTTTGTGATAATGACAAATAATATTGCATTGACTTTGTGTGATATGATAGATTAGGTGGTGAGAGTAATAATGTTGCTTCTGTTAGGGAGTAGGAAATCATATAGTTTTCAAATGGTTTTACTTCAACTTAATTATTCACAAATTCTTCAACTTTCTTTAGTCTCTAGTACAAAAATATTGTTTGTCTTTAAATGAGTAATATTTACCCATCAAAGTTTTAATAAAAGATAAAATAATAATCATATAATTATATTAAAGGTGTGAGGAATGTAATTTGGTGTTTACAAGTGTGGCTGATTTTGCTGTACATAAAACTGTTCATAATCAGGAAAAAACACTTAATTGTATTAACTGTGATGAAAATTTTACGTCCACTGTTGAATATGAGGTAAGTTATATTTTAGATTATTTTTCAGATACATTTTTGTTTACTATCATTTTAATTTTTCCTCAGAATAAAAAAGTATCAATTCTTCAATTGGTTATTTCACTTTCTGATAAATTTGGTTGTTTTCTTTTCTTTTTAAGTTTAGACAGGGCCTCCTTGGGTTGTCCATTATTATGCAAGATTTTTTAGACCAAAATTTGGGTTTCTAAACTCTAAGTCTAATAGAACCGGCTTCAAATTTTCAACAGAAAAAACTAGTTGTACTATTTTCTCCAAAAGTAGAAGAAATTTGATACCACATGTAACCCTTTCTAACTACACCATCACACATACAGATTCAATAAAATTTCTTGGACTAACACTTGACAGACGTTTAACATGGGTGCCCCACCTTAAAAGTCTTCTCACTAAATGCAAAAAATCACTGAATTTACTGAGGATTCTTAGTAACACGAAATGGGGAGCTGACAGATGCACCATGCTAATGCTTTATCACTCCTATACCAGATCATTACTGGACTATGGCAGCATAGCATATTCATCTGCCAGTCCAAATACCCTCCGACTGCTAGACTCGATACACCACACAGGAATACGAATAGCAACGTTTAGAACAAGTCCTGTAGATAGCCTTTGTGCAGAATCTGGTGAGCCACCATTGGCCTATAGACGGAGGATGACAAATTTGATATTTTTAATGAAGTCTAAGGCACTAAATAAGTCTTGTGTAAAGACACTTTTAAACAACCCTTTTATTGACACATATTTACAAAAACAACCAAAACAAAAACCTCTTTTAATAAGACACATAGAGAACACTAAAGATTTTAATATTCTAAACACCCCTCTTTACACTGAAATACATTTAAATACACCACCTTGGAGAGTAAGGAACATAAAAATTGATCTTAGTTTAACTAAGTACAAGAAATCTGAACCTCCTTCTTCTCAATTTTATAAAAATATTTTTAATTCAATCATTAGCAACAATCAAAATTCGTTATTCGTCTACACAGACGGATCAAAAACTGAGACAGGGACCGGTGCAGCAGCAGCTGTAGGAAATGCAGGGTATAAAGTAAGATTAAATGATAATGCATCGGTATATTCAGCCGAACTTGAGGCTATAATTCTTGCTCTATCAAAACTAGAGCAATCCCCCACCACCAAAATACTGCTGTGTACTGACTCCCTCAGTTCTTTACTCTCCATAGGAAATCTTTACAATTCACACCCACTTATTACACAAATCTACACATACCTACACAGTCTACACGATTACAGCATAATTATGATGTGGCTACCGGGACATACAGACATAAAACAAAGTACTGGCATCGACAGACAAGCTAAATTAGCAGCCAGGAAAAGAACTGTGAACATCGACAGGCTGACTGCACAAGACATGAAACGGGTAATTAAAACAGATGTACTTAATGACTGGACAACCGACTGGCTACAAACTGACAACAAACTCCGAGAAATACTAGACAACCCAAACAAAGGAAAATTTCCGGTAAATCTAACCAGACGAGATCAAGTGGTGTTAACTAGGCTTAGAATCGGACATTCACTACTAACACATTCATACCTCATAAACCGTAAAGATCGACCTACATGCACTCACTGTAACACAGTACTGACCACTAAACATCTCCTGACCGACTGCAGACTACGTGAACATTTGAACTTACCCAACGACTTGAACGAACTATTAACAGAAGGTAGCCCACATATAAATACACTATTAAACCACTTGAAGACAACAGACATTTACAACAAACTTTAAACCTCACCTACTCCACTCATTTCTCTACGTTTTATATCTCGGTATAATACATTTTTAAACTAGTGTCTTAGACTTCCTTCACCCTCATGCCAGGATTTACCTCAAAGTTTATTGTTCCATATAGCATTATTTTAACATTTCCTTAATTTTATATCCATGTACTTTAAACTATGTCTTAATAATTCTGATAACATTTTATCTTTAATTTAATTTAGAGAATGCAAATAAATGGTACTGAGCGACATCGCCTAGTTGCAGAGCTCTTCAAATAAATAAATAAATAAATAAATAATATTTCATATCTAGACTTGAAGATTCTCCCCAGGCCAGGTTATTTATGCAGACTAGAATTATAGGAACTTAGTGTAATATTTTTTAACAGTAAAAACCAGGAGACTCGATCCCAATATATCTTCCTCCTCCTTAGATCTAATCTCCTCTTCCACCTAACTCCTCATGATTAAGGGAGTAATCCAACCCATCCTTCTTTATGAACCTCTCTTCTTCTTGTAACATCATCAAAACCAGTCTCTTGTAATTTGTAACCCTTACAAAAAATATTGTTGAGAGAATTTTATAGCATACTTCTCTCTCCAAACCGTTGAACCATACTATCTGTGATACAGATTTTGTGGCTATATTCTTTGAACTTTCTAGACCGAGTGTTGGGATTTACTGAGTTGAGATGGCATAGAATGACGATATGAGGAACATGTAGGTGATGTGTCTGAACCATATAGTTTCATTGAGTGAATTGCTTTATTTTGAATATTCTCCATCTTCCAGGGCAATTCAGAAGTCTGTGCACTTTTTATGATTTCATTTTAATTTTAAATATAGTATTGATTAACAGACAAATGCTCAATGTTCTTGATATTTTTTAGAAAGATATTTTTTAGAATTTTATAAAAGTGAATTATGGTTTTCAGTTAATTTCATGGCAGTAATTTAAGAAAAAATTACAACCTAAAACTGATTGATATTTTGACCACGTATTTAATTCATTCTTGAATGACTGACAATTATTATCTTCGTTTTATTTTAGGAACACAGTAAAGCTCATTACTTTGTTGAGAGATTAATTCAGTGTTCATCATGTCAAATGGAGTTCCTGAGTGAAGAGGAATTCCAAGCACATAGTGAAAAATACCATTTAAATTCAAAGTAAGAATTTTTTTCTCATATTTTACTATATTCCAAATCTTATTTAATATTAAGTTTGCAAATTCATATTTATAACTAAATATGATTACTCCTTCACTGTTACATATTGTATTTTTTAAGTGAGACAAAAGAATATTGTTGAATACATTTCACAACCATGTTGAACAGAACCAAAAATCACTTTAAGAAATATCATTTTCATGATTGTAAAGGCACAACTTTATTAAAATGTCTTAAATATTTTATTCATAGAACAGCCATATTACAAAGAATTATACAGACTAAAGGAAGCAATTGACCAGAATCAACCAATTAAGCAATCGGTAAGGCGTTGCCAGTCTACACAAATCTTTGACCACACACAAAAAAAAAATTGTTTGATCTTGGGATGACAAGTTTTGCCTCACCATCCATTAGCCCGGAATTATCCCCCTTGGACTATCATTTGTTTCATTTTCTCCAAAATTTCATTAATGGTAAGAATTTTAATTGCTAGGGGATTGTAAAAAGCACCTGAATCAGTTTTGGGAGATAAGTCTAGGTTGTTTTATGAAAATAGAATTTAGAAACTTCCCAAAAGATTGGAACTGGTTATCAAACAAAATGCCCTGAAAATTGGTCGTAACTTTCTGAACAACTCAATATACACACACGTTTATCTGTTACTGCTCTAGCAATCACAATTTTTGCTTGCTAATTACCAAACTTGATAATTAAACATTCTATGTAAAACTACAGATCAAGGTCATTAATGGCTGAAATCAGACTAGTGGAAGGGTTTTAGAAGGGGAATTTCGAATTTCAAAACGTCTCTATTATTCATTGGATCAAAAAATTGTTTATATCTTAATACAATTGTATTGTAATCTTAATTCAGATTTAACGTCTTATAAATGTTGTTATATTCATTTTTTGTCTATCTCAAATGAAATATTGACATTTTTTAGTTTTCTGCCATCAGTAAATTCCCATTCCTACTCTTGTCATATTAACAATAATCTATGTCTAACTAGTGTGTAAATATTATTTTTGATCTATGCTTTTTGCTGCTGAGCAGAAAAAAATTTTAGGTCTTGATATTTTTGTGTTGGGTTCACAAAAGCATTTGGAGGGAAGTGAACATAATTGCACATATATACATACTATGTGTGTTTGCGAGTTTGTTTTAAAAATGTTGGTCGAGGTTCTCAGTGTTTAGAAGAAACCCTAAGAGTTTAGTGTGAGATGATACAATGTTTTGGCAGTTGCTTATGCATAACAATTGAAGTTAGCCACTGAGTGATGCTCATTACTAAGGCTATAAAATAATTTAAATAAATGGAAATTAAATGTATTGAAATGAACAATATTTAAGTTTCATTATACTGTAAAACTATAGCGAAAATTAAAAGTCCATCATGCAGGGGCTGCATAAACTAAGCAGATTTCCCATGTGTGCTACGTTTTTGATTTATCTCAAAATGTAAAAGTTCAGTGAGAACAATATTTGGTATTTATGCTTCAAATGATGTGCTCTATAATATAACAGCTTATTGTTAATATGGCTTGAGTAGGAGGATGGGGGGGGGGGGTTACTTACTGAAGATAGTGAAAATCCATACATAACAACATTTATAGAACATTACATTTGTAATAAGATTGGTTCTATACAATGTATGCATGGTACAGGAGATATTAAGAATTGTCAAAATTCTTCACCTGTAAACCTCCTCCTCCCACTTTTTGGATTTCAGCCATTAACAAACTTGATCTTTCTTTTCACATAAAACGATTAAATATTCAGTTTGGTAACGATTAAACCAAAATTGCGACCACTAGAGTGGTAACATATATATATATATATATATATATATATATATATATATATATATATATATATATATATATATATATATACAGTGCCAAAAGGGATTTCAGACACTGTCTTTTGAAGTGCATAAATGAGGTCGCATTTTACAGCTGTAAGTATTGTTGGACAAATAAAAAAACTGGTTTTGTTTTTTTACATGAATCTATGCAGGTAGAAAAATGTATTCCGTTTACATAACTACTATGTAATTAGTTTAAAATGAAATAAAGATTTATGGCTAAAGGATGCGTCAAATCAAAAATTTCACTGATGTAAATTCGTTTTAGAATTTGATTTTTTACAATAATCTGTCATAAAAAGTAGGGCATTCCATTGGAAATTCCAAAGTTATGGTCGCTGGAGTAGTACTGGAGAAGATTACGAGGTTGAATATGGACTGAAAGGATTCTTCAGGGGGTCCCAATTATGGCACACAAAGTCTCTCAGCTTTGTATTGAAATAATTGGAAATTTTAAGGGGGTTGGTACGGGATGTTGGGACACCCTATATATATAAAAACATTTTGAGCGGACCTCATTTTCGGCATCTACTCTGTAGGATTGTTGGACATTCGAAGACATTTTTCGAAAATTGCATCATGAGTACAACCTGAATAGGTGGTTTTGCTTAAGAGAAATCTGCTAATATTAACTTATTGGGTAAAAAGAACATTTTTGACATGTTTAAATGATAATTGTTATAAACTAATATGAATTTTGTTCATATGAATTATTTAGGGTTCCAACAGAAAAGAAAAAGTCACGTTCTAATTGGAGACCACCTGCTAGAAGATTGACTGAGGAAGAAGCTAAAGTTCTGTCTGCTATTGAACCTGACAATGCCAATATTTCAGAAAAAATCCTTCTCCAATCTCTTTTGGAAAAAGAGAGATACGAACATCCTGTGAGTTTATTAAAATTTAACTTAAGTTAAAAGTTGATTATGATGTGGACGAAGATCCCTTTTTTTGATTAATCACACATTACTTCATAAAAGGGAGTTTTGAAATATTTTCCTAATGCTGTTTTAAATTTTTCATGTGCCTTGTATATTTGCCTTAAGGAATTTTAAACTTTAAAGATTCCACTTAAATTTCTTGTTCCTAAGACTCCTTCAGTAAAGTTTGTCTGAGCTCAATGTTTTTTCTCAATATATAATAGCTATACTTATTTATTACATATATGAAATTGCTAAGTTAACAGTCTGTAAAATTTACCTTCCGGTGAGTAATATGTGGAGGGATTTTATTATTTACTGGCATGTTAAGTACCAAGAACAAGATAAGTCAAACAGCTCAGGTTAGCCATGTGAGATAAAGCGTTTGTCTATTCTTCTCACTTGGGGGGGGGGGTGGTTTGATTCCCACTTGGGCAATATGAATTTATTTAGTGACAAACTCATTAAATAATATCCTTAGTCTCTCTGGCTGGAAAAGTAGTAACCTGTAGATAGTACATTTCAGTTAGCCATAAATAGACTTAATAGATAGCAATGAGTCAAAGTTTGCAAATTATTTATATACATTGGCTCGATTTATCTCTTGATGCTAATTCCATCTTGAGGGGTAGTAGATAGTTAGCTATTTTGGTTGTAATTATAGATGGATTGACAAATTACACCCAGTGGGAAGTGGCTTACACTTCCTTATACACACCAGATGTAAGAACAATTGTTATTGCAATACGTTCCTCGTGGGCGTGAACTCGTATTGTGAGGAGTTAACGACGAGTTAAGGACATAAATAAATTGTTTACTAGAAGAATCACAAAGGAATTTAAAAATAGGATCAGCTTCTTACATCACGAGATTCAAGTTCTATCTATTTTTGATATTAAATATAAACCATTATGGAACTTTTGACATTAATGCCAGAAGTTTTTTGAAATAATTTTTTTATTGGTCGATAAAGGACCTAAAAACAGTTAAACTTTTAGAATCCTCAAAAGGTAATCTTATAAACATTACTTGTAAAGCTTCAACATTTTTTCTTTCAAACATTTTAGTTTATTTATTTTTTTTAAAATGGAAAACAATGTTTATTTAACATTGACACATCATTCCTTATGGTTAAAAAGAATAGCCTCACCAATTAGGCACTGTCGCAAGGAAAATGCTTTACCCCTGATATATCTAATTCTGTCTGGTTGTTGGTTAAAGTTTGACTTATTTCTATTCATATATATTTTTTTTTTTATAAGGTAAAAGAAGAAGTTAAACCTCAAGAAGTACATAGACACAAGTGTAAATATTGCACAAAGAGCTTTAGAAAGTCTTATGATTTAATAAGGCATTTAAGGACTCATACGGGGGAAAGACCTTACCAGTGTACTTCTTGTAATAAAAGATTTTCTATCAAATCGACTGCATCAAACCATATGAAGACCCATACAAAAGATCGCTCATTTGAATGTTATGTGTGTTCAAAACATTTTGCAACTACTGGCAGCCTCAAGATCCACATGAGGCTTCATACTGGTAAGTATTACTTAACAGAAGTAATATAGTTTTCTTTAATATTAGACACTAATTTCTTCAATTTCTTTACTTGCAAATACTGCTAATTTTCAGGATTCAAACCGTATGCTTGTACATTGTGTGATGCTAAGTTTAGAACATCAGGACATAAAAAGGCACATTTGATTAAACATATGAAACAAGCTACCAGCAATGAAGAATCAAAAAGGAAAAATTGTGATGAGAGTGTAAATGAGTTTTGCCTGGAGTCTGAAGATAAAACAAAAGAAAAAGAACAGAATCCTGCTTCTGTGATCGAAGGGCCGCCATATTTATTGTCCCAAAACTCTTTTGATAGACTAGTTGG
Source organism: Riptortus pedestris (assembly GCA_019009955.1). Classification (NCBI taxonomy): domain Eukaryota; kingdom Metazoa; phylum Arthropoda; class Insecta; order Hemiptera; family Alydidae; genus Riptortus; species Riptortus pedestris. The sequence goes on from CM032228.1 coordinate 89,586,052, forward strand.
TGACAGTAATGAAGAGTATTCATCTACATTGAAAATATCAGAAAGTGGAGAACCCAAAGATATTCATAACAAAGCTCAAAAATACTTTTTAAATATAAATGACCAAGGTGTCTCTAATGGAGAGGCACCTAAATACTTCCTTTCTATTAAAGATGGGACGAGTCCTGATGATACTTTCATTCTTGAAGATCAGATAATAGTAACTATTACTAATGTAGACTCTGCAACTTCACAGAGAACAAACCAAGGAGATAGTTGTAGAAATGTAAGTATTGATTATAAAACAATTTAGTTTTTTTTTTAATTAAAAACTTATAGTGTACAATTCTTTTCTACATAAAATTTATTATTTCTCCTTATTTAGCCAATCAGTCATTTCTTTGAATTATTATAAATGATTTAACTGAATAAAAACAACCCAGTGTATTTCTTATAAATTAATTAAACTTATAGGTAATCAAATGTTATTAAATTTCGAATTGTAGTTAATAGTGTACCTATTTTAGTCAGTAGTTACATCTAGGGAACATCCACTCTGCTTTAATGTGATTAGAGGACTCCGGTAGTGGATCACAAGTTAAAGTGCTAGGCTTCACTATAGTTTGGGTACTAATCAACAGTTAAGGATTAAAATCCAAAGTTTTCAAAAGTGTGGGAAATTGATCACTCTTGGCATGAAAACTTCTGCTAATTCCCTATATTGGAGTGCCAGTTATGTATAAAGTATGCGTTAAAGCCTTTTTAAAAAGCACTTTTATTGACAATTACAATTACAGAAATAAAATGAGCCGAATAACAGTCTACAGCTCCTGGGGAAATGACAAGGCGTGAAAAATGGGAAGGCATTATAAATGAACAAATGCTGATGATGGTGTCAGCTGAGCGAATGTTCCCTAGATGTAACTTGTGATTACATATTTAAGAGTGAGCAGGGCACAACTTGTAATTTTCAAACAAGGAGTTTAAGCAGGCCTATCTTACATCTAGGTTCTACAGTCCTTAGAAGACATGCTGGACTATTTTTCTAAGGGAGGTGGGTTGAGTGGATAACCAAGTTACCAGCTCTGGCCTGGCAGCTCTGTGGACCCTAGGCAAAGTTAGCCGTGCCCCCCCCCCCTCGGGGACTGTTTGATATCAAATATAATACAAACAATTTTTTATTTAGTAACAAATATGTATACACATGTGATAATACTCCTACTAGCATTTTTTTAATATGAATATGTTTAATTGAAATTAATAAAATAAGTATCTGATGATTGTGTCTATAAAATGTGCATATATAATTAAAACAAATATTTATTGTAGGATTGCAGGCTATTACGAAAATGAATAAATCTAGATTTACCTGCATTATTAATTCATGACATTAGTTCCCTCCAAAACATTACCTATTTTTTTTTTTTAAAACCTGTAAGAATAGCATAGTGTACAAAATACAATTGTAACATTTGCTAATGGAAATATGTATCAGTAAAGTATTTAAAAATGCAAATAAATATTATTTAGGGTGTTAATTAATAATAAAATTAACGCCTTTTTTAGTTTAGGTATTTTCTTTTTCTCATTTGTGGTCTGTGGTCCCCCTTAGGGTCATGGGCCCTCGGCATTTGCCGACCGGCCGACCTGGCCAGTCTGGCACCGCAAGTTACCTTTGTTTGGGTTTGCCATTTCTTATGATTTTTTCTGATATACCATATAACACTTTTTTAGGTATCCTGCGCCTAATAATATAAATTGTAACTCTTTTTGGGTAGCCTGCTGGGTAGTATTCTATAGGTTATTTTGGACTACTAAAATGTGTTTTGAACATGTCTCTCAGTTTTCTCTCCACAAAATTCTTGATTGCTCCAATGCTGACTTGGTTTACTAGTCCCTTTGCAACGATGGTTTATAGGTTCCTTCACCATCATCTCCATTCCATAGGAACTAGGAAAAGGATTTTGTCTCCAATGTTCTCATTCTTAATGCTAGCAGTGACCTGTACTTAGCTTGATCAGAATCTGGCCTAAACTACTAAAGCACTATATCAGGTGTTAGAAATGCTAGTGGAGTGCCTAACTATTAACAAAGTAATTGTGTCTGTCATATGTAACACTAAAAAAGTCAAGTGCAGAAAAAAGTTTTTTTTTTTTATATTATAAAACCAATTTCTTTTGTTTGTTTAAACTGGGTATTTAGTTTGAATACTATTAACAGATAAAATCTCTGCCACTGTGGTGCTGTGTAAACTGCTGATGTACATATGGTGTAATACTGTATTTTATATTTATTTGTTAGTCAAAACTGTATGAAAATGAAACATGAAATTTAAGCTGCTAATGAGATGCTTACATTTTTAGTGACTTAAGGGAAACTTCTGTAGAATCGTTTAGAATGTTTGCTGAACTTTATGGCAAGCTTCCCTTTTCTTAATAATTGTACTTTAATACTTGATTATAAATTCCTTTTTGATCGATACTGAGACAGACATATTTGTGTTTTTATTTCATTCTAAATCATTGGCAATAGTATTTCTCTATTCCACAGTATGATCATATTTATGATATATTTTATGAGTCCATAGAGAGTAATTTTTTTTAACAATACCAAATTCAAAATCTATATTTAAACGCTCGTAAATCTCTGTTATTATGCTTCAGATCAAGATGCTCTTTAATTGTTTTATTGTGGATAGTATTAGAATATACTCTGGGTATCATAAATCACTCTCCAGATGTGGTGGCGCTCTATGTGCTCCTATTCCTCGATATGATAATTTCAGAATCTCCTTTTCATACATAAATAAAGAATAAGATCACATATTGACTCACAATGTTGACTTAGAATGAGATTGCTAAGAAAAATGGTTTTATACTCAGCTTGGAATACACAGCATGGATTTTGGTACATGGATTAGTGACCAGTTAATTTATTACCTCCTTCTTTAGAAGTTATATTTATGATTATGGGGTTTTCATAGTAATAACTATTTATTTATTTATTTTTAAATACTTGAAAACTCAGTTTTTTCTATGTCACACTTAGGTAATTACTGATCTATTACTATATCAATGGTTTTGTTTTCTCAAGTCATATTTTATAATAATAATTTTTTAAAATAAATTTGATATGATTTTAATTTATTATCAATTTATTTTAAGGGGCTCAGGTTAGCCATGTGAGTTAAAGCATTGACCTTAATCTCACATGGTAAACCTAGAGTGGTGAGTTCGATTTCCGCCTAGGCAATAGGAATTTATTTAGTGGCGGAATTCATTAAGTAAAATCCTTAGTCCCACCCTGACTAGAAAACCTGGTGGTAACCTGTAGAGAACCCGTCCCGATTAGCCTTAGTTGCAAAATGTGGACGTTAATAAATAATTTTTAATTTATTTTAAATGTTGGCAGGTTTGTTTGGGAAAATTTGATAAAAAGCAGGACCTAGATCTTCATAATCTGACACATGATTTACAACATAACTTCTCTTGTCCTGAGTGTGCAGAATCATTTTCCCTGGAGGAAGAACTGAAGGCACACAAATGTGTTAAAAGTACCTCTCTTGATCTTTTAGATCATGATTTGTTCCTTTTTCCTAATGTGTAACATCTTTAGCAACATATTTGAAGTATTGGTGTTCTTTAAGTAGGTAGTCATGTTTTTATTCTGCTGTTTAATTTATTTAGCTATAACAATTAATTGTTTGGGGCTGTAAAAAGTGATTACATTTTATCTCTTTTTAGGTTCCTGTCTTTTGTATGACACTGAGATTTAATTAATGGAATTTCTGTTGGAAATGTCTAAACTAAGCTGTGTACAACAAATATGAAATAAATATGCAGTTCTATGAACATGAAATTACTTAAATTTTATGTGCGTGAACATGCTGTTTTAACAAATGACATTTATATTTTCATAGATTGAATAAAAATTCAAGAATGAGGGGCAACAGTATTTTGTTTGTAATTTTTATTTAATTACTTTAATTGTTTAGCATATTTAACACATTCAGGATGGTTTATACCCAAATTAATAATTTTTTATTTAAAATAATATCACACGTAGTTATGGTATGGTTATTTTGAACTTTAATAAAGCACCTGTTGTAAATATACTTAAAAATTATGCTTTTAGAACTCAAAATTGATGTCAGACAAAAACAATTCACCATATCTTTAACTATTGTGAAAATTGTTATTTTATTGTTCAGTTAGTGTTTCTGTTGAGTCAATTCTGCATAGATAGTCAAAGTAAAATATACACTGATGATGGGATTGCTAAATAAAGGTTTTACTTATGATTTTATGTCACCATTGTATGTTGAAATTCATTTATTAATTTTTTTTTTGACCATGTTATTCTTTTTAGAAATTATTGATTAATTTGAAAGATAGACAAACTAATATTAGCTATCACAGAGTATAGATTTATCTTTTTATTATGGTTTCCTTAGCCCTCCCGTCATTTATTTTGCTATTTTAAAAATTTTAAACTTTTATTTAAATTTTTAAATTTTGCTATTTTGCTATTTTAAACAGATTTAATTAAATAAAATTGAGGCCCTTCTCATCCTGAATGAGTGAACTTAGTGTGGTACAAAAATTATAACTATTATTAGTAGTCATAAGAAAATATCTGTGATTTTATTATTCTAAGTAGGAAACATATTTTTTATTGAGAATTATATTGTTAATAATTATAAGCTCAAAGCTGCTTAGTTTTAGTTGGTTTTGTCATTTTTGTAATACATTTTTTTGATTTTTGATAATGCATAATAATCATACAATATAAATTAAAACAATTTGTATTACTATGCACTTAATTTTTAAGGCACTTGTATATCTGTAATGTTTAGAGAATTGTATCTGTATGAAGACTGAGAGCTCATTATGACTATTGATTTACAAACAATGCATTTAACTCTGTAATGTTTTTGATGGTCATTTATTATGGCTGTATGAAAGTACTTCTAATTCTAAGTCATTTATTTATTTCTTCATAATGAGGCTGTGTTTGCTTGTATTTTACACTTTTATCTAGTAATAAGTAATAACATATTGTTATTCATAATTATTTATGGAAATTTATTTATATCCATCTGTTTCCTTGGCATTTATAATTTATTTAATAAAAAAAAAATTAACTTTAATTCTCTTTTTACTTAGTTACTTTCATGGATCCCACAAGCAACTCGATTATAATTTCCTTGGGCAGATTAAAATTGTGTTTCCCAGGGTAAGTTTAGTGATACTCACCCACAACTGATTTTTATATCTTCACGTACAATAGTAATTGTTGATAAGGTACTAGTCATGATCAACTGTGAAGAACATTTAGGAAAACATTATAAAATAGCAGCATATATATGTTAACTTTCTCCCTACCACATTCTTTGTGAAACTACAGCTGCTAATGTCAGAAAACTATATAGATTTGGGACAGATCAAGCTATTCTAGCTTATCATACATTTTCAAGTTCTTGTTTCTTCTTTTTCCAAAAATAAATACATTTATGTAATAGATATTTTTCCTGTTTAATTTCTAATGTCTGTTAGGGTGATAACATTTGACTAACGAAAACAAATAATTTTACAAATATACAACTTTATTTATGATTTCTTATTAAGAAAATTTAACCTCATGAAAGCTTTACAATATTTTTGATACAAAGGAGGCCTGTTATTTACTATGTTTTTAAAATCTTCTATCATTTAATATTACTCAGTGATCTTTTTAGCTTAATTAACTTCCCATCCAATTTCGTACATTCTTTATCTTCATAAGTGAAAATTGTGCCATTGATCGTGTAAACCTTTGGCAAAATATCAAATTGATCTTTTACACAGTTTTTTGAATGAAGATATGGGTTCCCCCATCTGAGTCCTTAGAACACCAGTTATGGTCATCCATAACTGAAATTTGCCGGCAGAAAACTCGCATCTGTTAAATAGAACCTAGTCATCCAACAAATCAAACAAATTAATATCATTCGAAATTTCACCATTCTTTTAACCTCAGATGCAGATACTTAAGTAGAAGTAGGTAGATAATCATAAGTCCGATAGAATCTTTTCATTCCAAACAGTCAGTGATGAATCTTCAGTCGACGCTATTACTTACTTGGTGACAGCCACTATCCTCACTCTTCCATGCTCCCTAGGTAAACCCAGGAAAGATTTTTTTTTTCAACTTCCCTTAATCTATTGGGGTCAATCAGATACGAGACAAGTATGCAAATGATGCTTTAATTTAAACACATTTACTTATTTCATTAGAATACAAAAAATTAACATCACCATGAAACATACTTAATATTGCTAATAAATAGATATTCCTTAGTGATAAGAGTAAATATCGAACAGATGTTTACTCTTATCACTAAGGGATATCCAACAGATTCTTTATTAATCATGGTCACAGGAGATTTATACCGGGTGTAAATCGCTTCAATTGTGTCATCAAATAAATAAATAAATAAGAATTTTTAAAGTGGCAGTAATTTCATTATATATAACTAAATTTGTTGAGGTTGTCTGACTAAATTTTTATTGATTACTTCTTTGGCTATGCATTTAATTGCCAGAATATAATAATATAAATCTAAGATAATATAATTTGTATAATACCTTTATAAATAAAGCTGTAAGATTCTGGTATTCCTTCTAATTCGGCAAGGATATTTTTTTTTTCAAGTCTCAGATCTTTCTAAGAGCAATTGAAAATCTTGTCAGTCTGTTTATCTATCCCTTTTTTATTCAGAATTTAGTATTAAAATCCCATATTTAAGCAAGACTCAAAAAAACATTTTAAACACAATTTGTTTTTATATTTCTTGGAAAATATATTAATAAATACTATTAACCTTTACATAATTTAGATAAAACAAATGTTAATGAAGATATTAACGAAATATGTTATATCATGGAAGTTAACCATCACTTCTGTAAGTATATGTTGAATGTGTGTATTCCCCTTAATACATTTATGAAAAATTTCTCAATTCTACTAATACTTTATTATGGAGTACTAAAAGTTTCTATTGGACAGTCAAAATTTTCAATGTCATAAATCTAAACAAAGTTTCAAGAATGGAAAATATTTTCTAAATGCAATTAGTTCTCAACACTTTTTTCTATAAAACAATATTAACAGAGCTATTCACGAGTTAGGTTTTGACATTAAGATAAGCCATTTTCCTAGTTGAAAAATCAAATTCTCATAAAGTCTATATTGTACCTTCGGATAGTTGACCTACATATGCCAGCTCACCAAAATCCTTTCAGACAAGAATTTCATCTTTGATTTTATTAGAAGAGTGATCTAAAATTGATAAAAGATTATCTCTGCCAAATTTAAATGGAGTTTTAGACAAACTTTCAATGTTTTATTTATATAGATTGGTGAAGTCCTAAATAAAATCCATTAAAATTTAATCAGTTTTGATTTTTTAGTTTTCTTGCAGTAAAATGCGGGAGAATAAAAAAAAAAAAAAAGAAATTGTTATTCTTCGTTTATTTAAGATAAGTATACTCATATAAAAAATAGTGATAGTAATTAATATTTTAAATATGGAATGTGATCTGAAAAAGTCTTAACACTTTGTATGACTTAGTTTCACATTTCTGATAAATTAAATTACATACACTAAAAATTCAATATAACAGCTACATTATTTAGATAAACATAGTTAAAATACTCTAGTAATTTGTGTGGTCAAACAATATTCAATGACTATATTTCAATAACAGTTAATAATTAATGTCTTTTAAAAATTTACATTTTAATATTTGTTATTGAAAATCTTTACATGCTTCTTACAATATATATATATATAAATGAATGTTCTTCACACAGTAATGGTGAGAAACACCGTCCTTGAATGGCACTGCTCTATAAATCTGTAACAATATAATCTTAACTTCGAAATAAACACTGTCACAAACCTTGAACTAGAAAGACATTAGGCTTTTATTTTTTAAATATTTTATTTTCTTGTATTTCTGACTTCAATGATGACTCCTCCATTGGGTGAGTACTTGCTAGGACTGTCAAAGCTGAGATCAGGTGTTCCACCCCTAAAATGACTCTTAGTCACTGTTTTTGTTTCAGTGGATTCTATCCTTTCTGATCTACCTCCTGATAAAGGCACAGTTTTCTTTGTAATGCTCTGCACAGTGTTAGTTACTGAAGGCCTAATGGGATCATCTGACTTTGTTACGTAGCTAACAGTCTCGGTGTAATCATTACTACCTCGTCTAACAACACTTCTGTTCACATCTGGAGAACTTCTGTAAGCACTGTAAGAAGGAGAATGAAGGGGTGAACTTGTATCACTAGACCTGAATGATGTTGAATATTCCAACTTCCCATTCTTTAAAGGTGTACTTGTACGAACTGGTTCAGCCAGACCATTTTCAGACCCATGAAGACTTCTGTACAACTCAGGAGCCCGATCCATCAAACCTTTCATGAATATCTTCTTTTTTGTGTCAGTGCTTCGATAGTTAGTGTAACCATTCCTTCTATTCTGGTCAAATGAGCCTAGTGGTCGCCTTTCATCGTCCTGAGAAAGGTCACGAGTGCTTCTGCTTATGCTCGTCACAATTCCGGGACTCTTTAATGGTTCTACACCTTCATCCAGCCTGTGGAGCTGAGGATTGGACGTGTAACGATTTGATCCTTTTTCAAAATCGCCTCCATGCACATTAAAGCTTTTGCTTCGGAGAAGATTGCTTCGATATGTCCTAGCAGGTTTGGCAGGGCCTCCATTGCTGATATTGTTCACTATTGACACATTGAACATGCTATTGGAATTGTGTCCTAGGCGGTACCGATCAGAATGGTTTCCTGTCTCACCATTACTCCTTGTCACGTATACCTAAAAAAAAAAAAAAAACTTACGTTATTTAGACATTAATTTGACAATTTTGTCTGACTTTGAATCTAGATGATTTTTAATTTTAAAAAATATAAATAGTTTTCAAGAATATAGGATTTAAAATTGTTTAGACTTTTGTGTATAAATCTAAAAATATTATACATATTGATCCTTATAATATTGTATGAGAGATGTATGCAAGTGGTTAGTTTTTGAATGAAGTGATGATGGGTAGAACAGAAAACATACTCAAAATTGCCCTAGCATGACATATATTGTAATCAGAACTTGCGTTTCTCTTGAAATTTCCATGCCCTGTGAATACTAAACAATAATTTACCAATTTTTCATCTATAATACATAATATAAGCCTTTTATTATTATAATAATGATTTACAACTCGCAATTGTCTGGTTTAACTAAGCTATTTCAGCTATACTGAATTGGATTAATAATGGAAATAAATTTCATAACCAACATCTAAAAACAGTTCACATGAGGTATGTGGGAGCAAACAGGATAACTTGGTATACAAAAATGAAATGTTTGTTTCAAAAAAGCCTACAAACATAAACTAATAATCATAGACATACTTGTAAACATGTCAAAGTAAACATACAGGTAGCAAAGCTTTGCTGTTCTATTTCCAGGGTGTACTTAATTGTTCCATGGCAACTATTCAAGTACGAGTATAGCCCATTTAGTTCTTCCAACATACCTCTAAAAATGATAAGGACATCATCCACTGGGAATAGAACAGCAAAATAAGCTTTGCTCCCTACATTCGGAGATAGAGAAGATGGTAGTAGCCCCTCTTTCGGTATTTTTAGAAAGATGTCATCAACGGACTTGATAATACTGGTGGATTCTTTCCACCATCCCCAATACAAGATACCAGGCCTGCTTTTTCTTGTGGATAGGCTGCTGAATGTGCCGTTAGATGCAAAGTACTATGAGGCTGAGCTGTGCCACATCAAATGTCTTGCATCAAGCAATGACTATAAGGAGGGGGTGGTTCATAGGAAGTTGACCAGGGATATGGAGGTTTGTGAAGGTCAGGTAAGCCGAAATAAGGACGAACATTTTCCTCTTTCAATTCCTTATCTGGGTTCTGTGTCTCAAAAGATTGGCTCAAGAAATTTAGCATGATGACCGCTTTCAAAAGTAGACACTTCTTAAAAGCGATGCTGTCGAGGGTCAAGGATCCTGTTGAGTCACTCAGGAAGTTGGGAGTCTACAGGATAACGTGCCCGAGTTGTGCGTCAGGCAAAGTGGTAGAAGGATTGAACCCAGTTGAAAGAGCATGTTACCAGAGACATGGAGTTCCACGCTCACATCTAGAAGGAGACTCTTGAGAAGTCCTCAATAAAATATGAGTTGCTCTATGAAGCGAAAAAAGGGCAGACCCTTAATATAGCAGAAAACTCATGCATAAAACTGGATAGAATGAAGAAAGAAGGCCTCAATATCAACAAGACAGGAGAGGGTACCAGGTTGAGGCATGTCTCAGAAGCCTCTCTCATCACTCTCCGATCCCAAGGCCTCAGTCACAGAGAATCCTTGGTTCCAGTAACATCTTTGTGAAGAGGTAAGTCATTGTCTCGCTTCTCTATTTTTCTTCTTTATACGTTTTTATGTGTGTCGCTCCCTGTAGCTCCTCCAGTGTGTGTTCCTTCACTTTTGGTTTTTTAAAATTTTAATTTGACTCTTTGGCTTTTAATATTTATCCTGTTTTATACTTTTTAACTATAAAAGTTCATTTTTTATCATTTATTTATTTTGACTATTTATTGAAATTTTTGCATGTATTCTATTGGTTAGCCACGTGAGTTAAAGATTGGACTTTAACCTCACATGGTAAACCAAGAGTGGATTGCTCGATTCCCGCCTGAGCAAAGGAACTTATTAAGTGGCGGAATTCATTAAATAAAATCCGTAGTTCTACCCTGGCTAGAAAAGGGCGGTAACCTGTAGATAACTCATCCCAATCAGCCATAGTTGCAAAAAGTGGATGTTAATAAATAATTTAATTTAACTTTAATCTGTAAAAATATTTTTCTTCATATATTCATTATATATTCACTGGGACACTAATTTGTATTCTTAAAGTTTTATGTTCTAATTCTAATTCTTTACCTTCAATATGTACATATATTTATTATTTTGTAAGTAAATGACATCTTATATAACATTCTTAATGTTAAATGTTTGCCAGCAAGGCACTGATGATGGAGGGTATGCTCTGAAAGCACTCTGTCGCATAGCATAAACAGCTGTGAAGGAATGATGCCTTTCTTTTCTTACCTGAGACAAAAGGTTTTATATTTTTGGATAAGTTAGACTAAAGGCATTAATTTACTCTTCCCGAAAATATCTCTATTTACAAACAAATTATGATCGCAGCTAAACAATAACGCTTGGACATTATGGTTATATAGTTACTGTTTTAGTTCGACTCATCTATGTTTGTCATATAAAGTTAATATTTTGTTGTGAAAATTCTAAATATAAAATTGATTTAGAATCTGAGTCCGGTTAATTCTGTTACATGGTAAGTGATGGTATGCTATCACTGTCTAAATACAAATAAATGAAATGTATCTTGAAAATTAAAGAAAGTAGCATATATTAGTATCTGTTAAGTGAAAAAACTGCACTCTCAGTAATTATTACTTCAATATGAAATAAGAAAGCCTGTTAGCCATGCTGATGGAAATATGTTGTTTTTTATTACTGCCAAAGTATTGGAACAGCTCACAATATCATCCCTACTTCTCTTTTAATGGATTTTCCTTTACGGATATCAGCTATTGTGGGTGTAATCATGACAGGATTTTTGAAAAATTTCTTCAAATGTCCATCGATCCTACAATGTATATTTACTTGCCTGTTAATGCTCTAGCTGTCACAATTTTCGTTTGATAGTTACCATCCTTGATATTTCAATGTTTTATGTAAAACAAAAGGCCAAGTTCATTAAAGGCTGAAATCAGGCCAGTGAGAGAGGGGGTTTAGAGGGGGTAATTTTTGAAAATTTGAAATATCTTTGTTATACTTTGGATTGAAAAATTGTACAGAACCAATCTTACTGCAAATAAGCTGAGATATTTGCATTTTTAGTTTTCAGCCTTCAGTAAACTCGTGCAGTCCTACAAATGCCATATTAACAAAATGTTAAATCATGAACCAATTTATTCAAAGCTTCAATATCAAATATTGTTTCCATTGAACTTTTACTGTGTGGGGAACATGCAAAAGCATTGTGAGATGACGTTATCAATTAAGACTTTACATTCTTAAATTGAAATGTTTATTTGATGTATGCCATACTCGATATTTAACCATTTCATGCAACTCTTAACTCATGGTTCATATTGGCTGAAATCAAACTAGAAAAAGAGGGAGGTGTTTAGAGGGTGAAAATTACAAAATTCAAAATACCTCCTTCATTATGGGTTTTATCGAAAAATGTTAAAGAACCAATCTTGTTAAACTATCTATTGCTCAAAATCATCATTTCATATTCATCTATAACACAAATTTTCCGTAACATGAACAGCAAATGTGTAGTCATTCATTTACTTTATGCAAGATATAATTATTTATGTTTAGAATTGCTATTATGAATATGGGTATTACTTCGAAGTAAACTCCTACTCCTGAGGGTGGTACTAAAGTATAAAATAACAGATGTTAACATTATTCATTCCCTTAACTCACATGCAAAACAATTTTTACTTCTATTGAGACATTTTTATCAAACACGAATAGTCTTAAGTGTCCGCAAGTCAGAAGCCAAAACTTAAAAATGTATAAAAATGAACTTTTTAGGGCTGTAATTGTTATTCTAAACAGTGCATGTTCCCTACACTTTCTCGATAAAATGAGTATTAATAAAGTTATTGATGAAAATGTGTTTTGAGTTTCAAGTAAACCCTCCCCACTTCTAGTTAAACATTCGAATTTTCATATAGCCTATGTAACTTGGAATAGTTGATCCACAAATATGTGCATAGATGGCTTTTGAAATGAACTGCTACAAGTAATATAAACAAATATTTTTTTACATGATAAAGAAAAAAAATAGTGTCATTTAATTCAAATTTGATTACACCATAAAAAAACATATTCTGAGTTAAAAAAGATTCAGATAAAAAAGTCATAGAAATATATTAATTTTTTTACTCCGTAATTTTATTTTGAGCATCTGTAATGCCCCATTCATTAATAGTAAGTAGGGTACTGATCATTTAGTTCTCATAAAAACGTAAACAAAGTTTATAAAAATGATAAACAAAGTCTTATTGATGTCAAAAAATAATACACCCAAATAACCAAAGTGAAAAAGTATTGTGTAAATGGAAATTCACGTTTCCTTGTTGTCCCTCTGGTGTTATATTGCATAAGGTTCTAGTAAGTCTGTCTCCTTCACAAAGACTCTATTTAAGCGCTAAATGCTTTTGGAGGCTCAAGCCTCCATCCTCAGGGGTCATTTGGTCCGGTTAGTGGAAAGGTTGGTTGGTGCCCTCCCCTTGGCCAGGGCTTGGGCCTCCATGCTCAGAGGTCTTTTAGCCCTGACATTGGAAAGGTTGGTTGGTGCCCTCCCCTTGGCCAGGGCTTGGGCCTCCATGCTCAGAGGTCTTTTAGCCCTGACATTGGAAAGGTTGGTTGGTGCCCTCCCCTTGGCCAGGGCTTGGGCCTCCATCCTCAGAGGTCCTTTAGTCCTGACAGTAGAAAGGTTGGTTAGTACCCTCCCCTTGGCCAGGGCTTGGGCCTCCATCCTCAGAGGTCCTTTAGTCCTGACAGTAGAAAGGTTGGTTAGTACCCTCCCCTTGGCCAGGGCTTGGGCCTCCATCCTCAGAGGTCCTTTAGTCCTGACAGTAGAAAGGTTGGTTAGTACCCTCCCCTTGGCCAGGGCTTGGGCCTCCATCCTCAGAGGTCCTTTAGTCCTGACAGTAGAAAGGTTGGTTAGTACCCTCCCCTTGGCCAGGGCTTGGGCCTCCATCCTCAGAGGTCCTTTAGTACTGACAGTGGAAAGGTTGGTTAGTACCCTCCCCTTGGCCAGGGCTTGGGCCTCCATCCTCAGAGGTCCTTTAGTTCTGACAGTAGAAAGGTTGGTTAGTACCCTCCCCTTGGCCAGGGCTTGGGCCTCCATCCTCAGAGGTCCTTTAGTCCTGACAGTGGAAAGGTTGGTTAGTACCCTCCCCCTGGCCAGGGCTTGGGCCTCCATCCTCAGAGGTCCTTTAGCCCTGACAGTGGAAAGGTTGGTTGGTGCCCTCCCCCCCAGTCCAGGGCTTGGGCCTCTGACCACATAGGTGCTTAATCCTGACACTGGATTGCTGGTACACTCCAGGGCTTGTGACACACACAAGACTATGCACTTGATTTATTGTTTTTTTATTACAATTTATTAAATGTTTTACTTTTTCAATTTTGCTTGTGCTTAACTCCTGTATTTTATTTGTAAATGTTATATTATTATAAAGCCCTTTAGTTAATTCTTACCTGTGATCTTTAAATGAAATTTGAAAAATAAAATAACTGTTATAATAAATTTAAAAAAAATATAAACTGTTTCCTTTTGTAGATGGCATTAAAGGTTTTACATTTTTAAATTATAAATAATATTACATGCATAATATTAGCATTCGATAGATTTGTAGCACACTCACCAATAACATTTAATTATTTTTTAGTTTAGGGGAAACAGTCTCAATTGTTCAGTGCCAGTCAGTCATAAGTCTGTCTCATTCTGAAATGAGAATAAGAGTTTTGAAATCTGTTATCTCAAGAAACTTATATAGCCAAGTAAAGAAGAAAAATTACTTGATATATCTAAAGGCATAATCTGAGAGGTGTTACTGCTGTTGCTGTTCACATGTCCATGATATATAACTAATGTGTAGTTAGCTGTAGATATAAGTTTCACTAATTAGGGATTCAATTATTATACAAACTGTCTCATTCTTTTTATTTTACTAATGTCGATATGCACAAAATCTTTTGTTTTTATTGAGTAGAATATAGAAACTTTTTTAAAGTAATTTCAATATATTCACTTTTTAAATGAAGATGTATTTATAAGTTCATTTTTAATTGAAGATATGTACCAGATGTAACGTGTCGAAATAAAAATAGTTTTCCATGAAAATATAAAGAGTCATTTAAAACTTAATAATCTTTCCATCTTTATCATATTACACAATTATCTTTTCTGTATAGTCATATGATAAAACTATGACCAACTTTTGTCCAGGCATCCTCTTGTAATGTCAAATTTTTACACTACAAAATAACTTTTGATACTGGAAACTATATTCCAAACAAAATTTATTATTTACATTTTTTCAATAAAAAAAAGATGAATATATATTTAAATTACTTTAAAGTAACTTCAACGTAAACCTCTACTTTGGCCAGGGAAATTATATATATAAGTGGTATGAATTATGCATTTAATATGTATACAAAACGCTCCTCAATTTTGTAGATCCCTTTTCTTGGAATGCTAATAAATTTTGTATTAATAAATTTTGTATTACTTAGAGTCATATTCATCATTTCCTTTTTAAAATTTGGAGTCATAAATTTTAAAAACATTTGAAGACCAGAAAATAAATTCTGAACTAAATTTGTTCTTTAAGTTTTTTTTGGAAGTTGAATATTAATATATATTTTGGCAAATAAATATTTTTACTTCCAGGCAAAATTCATTGAAACCCTTCTTGCCATTTATAAGTGATTAACAAACAGGTGGGCAGACAGTCAGATGTGAATTTCATTTGATGCAATTACAATTAGAATGAGCTGAAATGTAAAACAAAGAACTATCCCTGATAAATTTAAACAGAATTTCAGAGATACCTAAGGATTTTATTTACACACACACACACACACACACGCAGATATACAAGCGCACTCACATGCGCACATCACACACACACACACATGCGTGTATATATATATATATATATATATATATATATATATATATATATATGCACATGTATTACTCAGTTGTAGTTGATTTGAAATAACTCATGAAAGCACTGCCATTTAAGTCAGGAAAAGGATTTCACTTTTTTGATTTGAGAGAGTGTGTGTGCAAATAAAAATAAGTTTTATTGAGGTGGCAGGGAGAAATTTAAGAGAATGAAGACTTCATGCCACAATTTATGTTCAACGTGTGTATATCTCTTAAATTATAAATGGAAAAGTATTCTCAGTAAATTTTTCAAGTATAGTGTGCGTGTACATGTGAGTGAGTTGTGTAATACATTCTGTGAGACTGTTTAAGATTTCTTGTATTTACCTTGAATAAAATACTAAACTGTAATGTTTTATCTTTCTCTGAAATTATTGGGAAATTCCACTGCAGTTAATGAAATATCTTTAGAAAAACAATACAAACTTTCTGTCAACCCCTAGCGGAAGAAAAATGCATATTCAATAAAAGTGTACACTAAAATAAAATAAATTGGCAGACTAGGAGATTAATCAAAGTTCTTGCATGAAGCATAGCAGGACCACTATTCTACATTTAAGGCTTACTGCTAATAATAGACCAGGAATAAGAAGCTAGGCTGACAATGTTATTAAGCAAGCCAATATATTGAAGCACTAAATATTAATAACAACTTTCAGTGTTTTTGTGCCATAGCTTGGATTAATTTTCTGTGCCACGAGTGTTTTAATCAAAATTAACTTTGACTATTGAACGTATTATGAAACTTATTATTACAACCATTTACACTCCTTTGTTCCTCTAAATTTTAAGTGGAAGTGTCTATTGTCAAAATTAACCTCTTGGAAGATATAATTTCCCCTCTTATTTTTTTTCATTTTTTTAAATAGTTAAAGTCACTCAATTTAATTATTCCAGACAAATTTATAATTGTAAATAAAATACATGAGAACGTTATCCCCCCAATCCCAAAATAAATTATAATCCACTGTAAAATGAATTATTTAACAAAATCCTATTTTTATATCAGGGAGTATATTTTTTAACTAAGCTACATACCAGAGTGATTAAAGTAGATAATGATTTGGAGAATTTACAATCATATATTCTATAAGAGTTATTACAGATGCTGGAATGAAAAAAGGTAATATAATTTGGCTTTTTATAAAATGCAGTTGTTATTAATAGAGACCAAAGTTCCCATATAGTATAGATTTAAGAAGTAAATTAATAGAAAACAAAAAATAAATTACTAAAATATTAGAAAATTGCATTCATAGAAATCGGTAATTGCTATAAATGCACTTCTACAAAAGTTAGTTGAAGATGAGGTTTTAGAAGGAGGTTAAGAACGAAATTGGTTAGTTGGTCTCCTGACAAATGACGAACCTGTTTTTTAGTCTTGTGCTCTTGGAGTTTTCGCGGGAGGGTCTGAACTCCCCCTCGATCACTGTAGTACAATGATGTTCCATTTGAAACATGGTTCTTATCATTACTCAGCTTGCTTGTCGATTTACTAAGTCTCCCAAGTGTGCTTGTACTGTTTGACTGGTGCCTGTAATAAAAATTGAACCCAAATTCAACTTTTGACTCAAATGTTCAAAAACATTATACCTGTGAAACACTTTCAAAACTGAGAATTTTTTAGTGATTTTTATAAACTTCATTTTACTCAGGTAATAACGTGATTTTGATTAGCAATCCCTATGATTTTGATTTTCGTTTTTCCAAGATTATATGACCTCAGTTTACAAATATATAATTTCTTTATTTTATTATATAATTTTCTTTCGGCACAGCTTATGAACATGAAATTTAAAATAAACCATCTCACAGGACTGCAGGAAACAGTTACAAGCTACATTAATCCCTATTGAAAATGTAAAAAATGTCAATAAAAATTCATTCAAAATATGGTTCTAAATTCATTTAATTTATGGTTTTTATTTTGTGTGACAATCATCATCGCTGATGTTACAATTTACACTGCCCCAATAAATATTCCTAATGAAAATAAATCTAAATCCTTCAGTAGCTAAAATGAAATTGAAGTTTATGCATTTCTATTAATATTAAAACTCTGTATTAATTTTAAAACTTATTAATGCACTGGAGAAGCAATCATAGTAATCTATGTTAAAATTAGCTCAAATCAGTTATTAGTTTTAAAAAGCAAAACTATAATAAACTAGTTAAGTATTAGATTAAATGTTAAATATAAGCGTAACAGATGGAATGCTTATATGTTTAGATTTTAAATGCCTGAGTAATAATCTGTTTTTATTTTAAGTTCTTTAATTTTAAAACTGACATGCATATTCAGAAAATGATATGTCAATAATGTAACAGATATGATAAAGTATTTATTTAAAAAAACAAAAGTATATTGTATTCCTCCGTGAGAAGTGTTGGTAATGAAGAAACATGGAAATAAATCAGATAATTCTAACACAAAAATAGTCTGATTTTATATTGAAGAATCCAAAATAAGTATCATGGACATATAAGCAACAAGCAGTATTTGTATTGCATGTCATTTATTACATTCATAAAATATCTTGAAAATCTCACTTGGCTACTCACATTTCTTCAGACAACCAACCAGATTCTTATTTGGCTGTGATGTGATATTGTGTAGTTTCCTTAAAAACATTTACACTGGACAGAAAGGATGATTTTTATAAGTTTTGTTGATCAAAATTAAATGCTATGGAATATAATGATTTACAAATGCCTCAATACAATTCTAGAGATAGACGCTTTTCAATTTTGTTTTTAAAGATTTGCTATTTAAAAGAAAAGTGAATTAAAGAAGAAAGGTTTTAAGGTCTCTAGTGACAACATGGCTTAAAAAAGGGCAATGAGGAGTTCCTTTTTCTCTTAGTCAACAGAGCAACCAAGAGACATTCATAAATATAATTTATTTACTACTTGCATTAATTATGACATAATGAAAATTACAACTGGAGCCACGCTAATAATTATGAGTAAATGAAATAAAGAATCAATGAATAATTATCATTTTGAAAGCACATTTAAGTCAATAAATTTATTTTTTTATGTGTAAGTTGAAATGAACTTGTTTGTTATTGTTTTCTTATTCTGATTTTTTGTAGAAAAATTAATTCTAAAACATGAAATTAACTCTTATATATAAATATAAACTAAATTAAGCAGTTTTTCCACATTCTGGAAAGACATGCAGATGAGATTCTATTCTCTGTTTCTCCCTTAGTGAGAACTCAAAGAAAACAAGACTTGGAATTTATGAGATGTTTACTGATACAATCGCCATAAGTGAAAAAAGTCCGTCACGCAGGGGCTGCGTAAACTAAGCAGATTTCCCACGTGAAGTTTTACAATAGAGAAATCCGCCTAATAACAGCTGTAGTAGGAAGGGATCTCTAAAACTATTCACGAGGGACGAATAGTTCTGGAAACGGCCACCAGAGCTCTCGGCGGAGAGTCCGGAACATGGCGGGGTTCCGTCGACCACAAACACAATACAAATGCAAATATCTCGGTTAATATTCAAGATACAGAATAAATGTATAGAACAATATTTATAGTAAATTTGAATTGATTCTATTCAATTTTTCGATCCGACTCATAATAACGGAAATATTTTGAATTTTCAAAACCCCCCCCTCTAAACCCCCCCCCCCTCCCACTGGTCCGATTTCATCCATTAACGAACTTGATCTCTCTTTTTACGTAAAACGCTTAAATATGAGTTTGGTAACGATCAAACAAAAATTGCGACCGCTAGAGCGTTAACAGACAAATAAATATATATATATATATATATATATATATATATATATAGATAGATATAATTTTGAACGGACCTCATTTTCGTCATCTCCTGGGTAGGATCGATGGACATTTGAGGAAATTTTTCAAAACTCGCGTCATGAGTACGACCTCAATAGCAGATTTCCCTTAAGGGAAATCTGCTAATAGTACAAATCATGAATTGGAGTGGAGGTTTACTGAAAGCTGGAAACACAAAATTACAAAAAAACTCCGTCGATACTAATATGAGCTTGAGAAGGATGTATAAGACAGCAAGTGTGATACACTATTTGATCAACATGCTTGGATATAAAATATTCTTCATTGAACACATAATAACGGGGATAATAATATTTTTGTGTAATGCTTCTTCTCTCAACTCCCATTACTCCTGATTTGGTTATGACAACTAATTAACTCGATCTTTAGTTTTATATTAAGCAGAGAAATATTGAGTAAGTCAATGATCGAATAGAAAATGAGATTTCTAGACTAGAATGCTCATTGGTGATGACATGTCCACATTACACATTTATTCATTTTTCTCACATAGTAGAGGTCTGATGGAAACAACAAGTACTAGTTAAACTTTTAATGAAACTCTATAATATATTGGTTTATTTTTAATGTGAGATGTGTAGGAGTATATATAATTTTTTTCATTTTTGAGTTAGAGAGAAAAGTAAGATAATATAATGTAGAATATTATATTGTCAGTAAGATTAGTTATATAAAATTCCAAATCGAAACAGAGATATTTGGGATTGTAAATTTTACCCCTCCTCTAAACCCCCCAATTTCTCCTAGTTTCACTTAACATCTTAAGGTCTGCATGAAGTGTAAGTCCTGCTCACATGGGCCTCTTATTACAGCATAAGAGAATTTATGCTTAAATAAATTTAGGCAATATTTGGTAAATATTTTTGAAAATATCTCGTCAAAACCTGGTGTTCTGGATTTTTAGGTGTTTTATTGTGACGAGGAATGTTGTTTTCTATGGGAGTATCAATGTGTATATTTTTGTCTAACAATTACTGTATTATAATAGTCCATTTTCAAAGATGGTAATCTCTTACAAATTGTGGCAATAAGTATAACATCTTCCTGTGATAGATTTAGTAAATATGCCATTTCCTTTTTTAATGGCAAGTATTTATGTCTGATTTGTAGGGATTCATATTGCTGCTGTTACCAAAGATTGTCTTCCTTTGTTTTTACTGTCGTGTAGGTTTGTTGGATTCTTTTAATAGTTCAGTTAGTTCTTTTTTACAGCAAGGTAAGGTTAGTTGTAGTTGTGTATGCCTTCTTGATTTTTAAAGGTTTAATTCATGTTTCTTCAATACGTTTTGAAATAGTTCAAAGTGTAAGGTAATTTGTGATTGAGCTCATAGCTCCCCCTAAAAATAAGTTAACAATATCGTTAATATAATAAAAGTCCGTCACGCAGGGGCTGCGTAAACTAAGCAGATTTCTCACGTGAAGTTATACATTAGAGAAATCTCCATACGAGAGCCGAAAAGTTACGGCAAAGGGCTGAACTAGGTTTTGGCGGGAAACTCAGTTGTCCGTTACGGCCCAAATTAAATAAAAATGCAAATATCTCGGTTAATATTCAAGATAGGGAAGAAATGTATAGGACAATACTTATAGTAAATTTAATTTGCAATAAGATTGATTCTGTACTATTTTTCGATCCAACGTATAGTAACGGAGATATTTCGAATTTTCGAGAATGACTTATGATAATTAAGGTGTCAGAGATAATAAACATACCGAGGTTTATTTAGTTCGGTGGACTCTTTTGTGCCAAATAATATTCTTGACACCCGCTATAATTTTTAGCGTATAACGCCTTTATAATTCGGTATTCGACGATAGTGTATATAACAAACGTTTCTCTAAATAACAAAATAAACAACTTTTGTTATGTGCATATTTGCCGAAACACCAATAGGAAACGGAATATCACTATTTTTAATTTCAGGCGTCCCTTATAACCCCCACTCCTGCCCGTCCCTAGAAATGTTTGTATGGCTTATTATAAGGAAGGCGTTAGTGCTAATACACATACCGAGTTTTATTTAGTTCGGTTGAGTCTTTGTGCCAAATAAAATTGTTGACTCCCGCTATAATTTTTAGCGTATAACACCTTTATAGTTCGGTATACGAAAAAAGTGTAGATAACAAAAGTTACTCTAAATAACAAAATAAACAACTTTTGTTATATGCATATTTGCCAAAAAACCAATAGGAAACGAAATATCGCTATTTTTAATTTCAGGCCTCCCTTATAACCCCCACTCCTGTTCGTCTCAGAGAATATTAATATAGCCTAAAGTCTAAGTTGGGTTAGTAGTAATACACATACCAAGTTTCATAAAATTCGGTTCAGCCGTTTATGCGTGAAAAGGTAACAAACAAACAAACAAATAAACAAACAAACAAACAAACAAACAGACAGACACCAAAGAAACAAAATGCAGTTATGGTGTCTATGACATGTGAAACGAAAAGTTATCGTGAAATTTCGCGAAAAAAATCAATGTACAGACAGAGGTTACAATTTTATATATATATATATATATATATATATATATATATATATATATATATATATATAAATATATATATACAGTTTTGATGCAAAAAGTGGACGTTAATAAATAATTTAAATTTATATAGTTTTGAATGGACCTCATTTTCGTCATCTACTAGGTAGGATCGATGGACATTTGAAGAAAAATTTCGAAAAATCCGTCATGAGTACAACCTCAATAGCTGATTTCCCTTAAGGGAAATCTGGTAAAATCAACAATATCGTAAATGATATAATAAATTTTTCAGTTAAACATCTTTGAAATGAGTTCATTTTGCATTTCTTGTATTGTAAGTAGTGTGCAACCTGAAGAACCCTCATGTTTGCTTATTTTACATGCAGAAATGGGTGTTTTCACTTTTGTTTTATAAGTGCTGAATCTATATTGTTTGACCTACAGCTATGACATCATTATTTATAAAACTATATTTTTTATTAATACCGTCAACTGGGGTAACTTTGGCCCAATTTCTATGACTTTCTTTCATAAATTGAGTTTAATCACACAACTAAACCAAACTTACATCAAATTTCTGTTTCTAGTAAATTCTGCTAACTTTAGAGAACACGTGGACTATAATTTAAAGCTCAGAAAGTTTTTATATTTATTTTAAGAATTTTTTAAAATTTGGGCCAATTTTTTCCTTGATTGGGGTAGCAATGTCCCAAATGTAAAAATGCTATTGAAATCAAGCCTAATATTATTTTGGAACAATGTTACCCCATTAATATCATGGTAAGGCAACATCTGTACAATAACTTTAGGAAATAAATAAATAAAACAAAACATTTTACAAGTGTACGGTATTAAACATGTAATTTTGAACATTGTTAAATATTTTTATGGAACATTTTTCCTCTATGAAAAATTAACATAAATGCCATGTAAACAAAGTTACCCTTAAGGAGTTCTTTTTCCTTACTTTAATATGAAGAAAAGAAAACTCTATCTAAAATTAATCAAGAAGTAGAACTGAAGCGAATCTATCTGTATATCTATCTATATATATATCTATATATATATAAAATTGTAACCTCTGTCTGTACATTGATTTTTTTCGCGAAATTTCACGATAACTTTTCGTTTCACATGTCATAGACACCATAACTGCATTTTGTTTCTTTGGT
This sequence comes from Riptortus pedestris, assembly GCA_019009955.1. NCBI lineage: Eukaryota > Metazoa > Arthropoda > Insecta > Hemiptera > Alydidae > Riptortus > Riptortus pedestris. The sequence goes on from CM032228.1 coordinate 89,609,392, forward strand.
GTCTGTTTGTTTGTTTGTTTGTTTATTTGTTTGTTTGTTTATTTGTTTGTTTGTTTGTTTGTTACCTTTTCACGCATAAACGGCTGAACCGAATTTTATGAAACTTGGTATGTATATTACTACTAACCCAACTTAGACTTTAGGCTATATTAATATTCTCTGAGACGAACAGGAGTGGGGGTTATAAGGGAGGGCTGAAATTAAAACTAGCGATATTTCGTTTACTATTGGTTTTTCGGCAAATATGAACATAACAAAAGTTGTTTATTTTGTTATTTAGAGTAACTTTTGTTATATACATTTTTTCGTATACCGAATATAAAACGGTTATACGCTAATACCTGTAGCGGAAGCGAATCAATTTTATTTGAGGCAAAAGACCCAACAGAAATAAATAAAACTCGGTATATGTATTAGCACTAACGTTTTAATTATAACAAGCCATACCAACATTTGTAGGGACGGGCAGGAGTGGGGGTTATAAGGAAGGCCTGAAATTAAAAACTTTTTCAGCAAATATGCACATATTAAAAGTTTTTTATTTTGTTATTTAGAGTAACTTTTGTTATATGCACTTTTGTTATTTAACAATGTATAAAGGCGAGATATACACTATAAACATTATAGCGGGAGTCAACTATTTTATTGGGCCCAAAACGATTGAACCGAACTTGACAAAACTCAGTATGTCAATTGCATTAATTCTTCCTGATTATAATAAGCCATACTAAAATGTTTAGGTTAGAACGGAGGAGGGGGGGGGGTTTATAAGGGAGGCCTGAAATAAAAATTCGCGATATAGTGATTTCCTATTGGGGTTTCGGCAATTATGCACATAACGAAAATTGTTTATTTTGTTATTTAGATTAACTTTTGTTTTATACATTTCTGCAGGAACAATGTGGAGAGCAAGTAATTTGCGAAAAAATATTGATATGCTGAACAATTCATTCCAATTTGAACTATGAGGGACCTCACCTGGAAAAATTAATTCAAATTATAATATATTATTATAATATTTTGTCCTTAATAATTTAAATCTATGCATAATGCACAGGAAACGGGAAATATGACAATATGGAGAACAGTGAAGTCTTACATAAAAAATTAATATTTTATTATTAACAAATTCACAACGGGTATTAACCCTAAACACTAGGACGGGTAAATGTCAAAATATTGTGCAAAGTACAGCCTTGCCAAAAAAATACCATCACCATTCAGCCTCAAATGAATTCCCGGGCGAAGCCGGGTATCTGAGCTAGTATATATATATATATATATATATATATATATATATATATATATATATATATATAAAATTGTAACCTCTGTCTGTACATTGATTTTTTTCGCGAAATTTCACGATAACTTTTCGTTTCACATGTCATAGACACCATATCTGCATTTTGTTTCTTTCGTGTATGTTTGTTTGTTTGTTTGTTTGTTTGTTACCTTTTCACGCATAAACGGCTGAACCGAATTTTATGAAACTTGGTATGTATATTACTACTAACCCAACTTAGACTTTAGGCTATATTAAATTTCTCTGAGACGAACAGGAGTGGGGGTTATAAGGGAAGCCTGAAATTAAAAATAGCGATATTTCGTTTTCTATTGGTTTTTCGGTAAATATGCACATAACAAAAGTTGTTTATTTTGTTATTTAGAGTAACGTTTGTTATATACACTTTTGTCGTATACCGAAGTTTAAATGCGTTATACGCTAAAAAGTATAGCGGGAGTCAACAATATTATTTGCAAAAAAAGACTCAACCGAACTAAATAAAACTCGGTATGTGTATTAGAAATAACGCCTTAATTATAATAAGGCATACCAACATTTTTAGGAACGGGCAGGAGTGGGGGTTATAAGGGAGGGCTGAAATTAAAAATAGTGATATTTCGTTTCCTATAGGGGTTTCGGCAAATATGCACATAACAAAAGTTGTTTATTTTGTTATTTGGAGTAACTTTTGTTATATACACTTTTGTCGTATACCTAAGTATAAATGAGTTATACGTTAAAACTTTAGCGGGAGTCAACAATATTATTTGCATAAAAAGACTCAACTGAACTAAATAAAACTCGGTATGTGTATTAGCAATAACGCCATAATTATAATATGGCATACCAACACTTTTAGGAACGGGCAGGAGTGGGGGTTATAAAGGAGGGCTGAAATTAAAAATAGTGATATTTCGTTTCCTATTGGGGTTTCGGCAAATATGCACATAACAAAGTTGTTTATTTCGTTATTTGGAGTAACTTTTAATATATACACTTTTGTCGTATACCTAAGTATAAATGAGTTATACGTTAAAACTTTAGCGGGCACTAACGGCTGAACCGAACTTAACAAAACTGGGTATGTCAATTAGAATTAATTCTTCTATGATTATATATTCACATAACAAAAGTTGTTTATATCGTTATTTGGAGTAACTTTTGTTATATACACTTTTGTCGTATACCTAAGTATAAATGAGTTATACGTTAAAACTTTAGCGGGCACTAACGGCTGCACCGAACTTAACAAAACTGTGTATGTCAATTAGCATTAATTCTTCTATGATTATAAGTTATATTAAAATTTTTAGTTTCGAACGGGAGGGGGGTTAAAAGGGAGGCCTGAAATAAAAATTCACCATATTTACATGTATAAGAGACGGGAAATATAAAAATATCGAAGACTGTGAAGCCTTATCGAACAAATAATTCTATTATTATGAAATTCACGGCAAAGATGGGTATCAATCCTAAACACTGGGACGGGTAAATGTCAAAATATTGTGCAATGTAAAGCCTGCTAAAAAATACCATCACCATTCAGCCTCAAATTAATTCCCGGGCGTAGCCGGGTATCTGAGCTAGTATCTATATATATCTGTTGTAGGTATTGAGAATTAAAGAAGCTAAAAGACGCGTGGGGCAAAGAACAGGACAATGTTTCATAATAATGTATGCTCGGGTAAATAAACACATGTATATTGAATTAAAATGTGTTACTCGTTAGACTTGCAAATGAAGGCATCCATTTCGGAATATCATTAGTTATGCAGCTTCCCCCTCGTAGTACTTCTAATTATTTCAATATCTCGCTGTAATTAAAAGAAACTGGCCACGCCTCGTCCCGTACCTCCAAGTCCTGCGTAGAAATCACAACCCCCCTCAAATATTTACATACAAATAGAATGATGAACACAAAATTATAGCTATCTAACAAGAAGTGATCTATATCAAATCTTGTTCGAAGATTATGAAATATTCTTAATTATAGGGTTTCTTTAAGGCTACGAAGATTTGTTAACAATATTAATTTATAAAGAGATACACGTTTCAATTCCTTTTCTTTTTCTAGCCTATGATAGTATTTATTTATTTTAAACAGGTCTTAGATTTGTGTTCAATACCTATTAGTTTCTCTAAGTTAGCCATCTGTCATATCTTATCATGAGGAATCAATTTTGTAACAAGCATTCTCTTAATTTTCAGCTAATTTTCCTGGGGCAAAACCAGTTAACTAAGATTAAAGAACAGTTTAACTCTCCATAACATTACAGTATGCTTTGACCACTGGCTTTCAAAAATCTGTAACTATCGCGTTAATAGAGCCCTTGCTGCAGGCAAGGACGCGCTATTCTGTCCATCTGTCACCTGCACGTAAAAGTAAACTATTATTTTTGATCGTTATTAATAATCATTTCTGCATAATTCGTAAATTAAGGTCGTAAATGTGGGGGGGGGGCTTTATATCGTAGCTCCCATTTCACTCCATCCTCCTCCTAAGAAATTTTAAAATGGAGGTGACAGGTATAGCTCAAGTAGAAATTTATCTACACGTTTTCGTTCCTATTGAAGATCATTTTTTGAAACTCAGAGCTAACACGCTACGTCATATGCTTTCTGCTCCAAAACAATTTTGTTCCGTTATTAAGAGTTTGTAATTAAGCCTCATCAGAAGATCCCGAACCCTGCCTCATTTTCACAGATGCAATTTTGCTTTCATGCTTAGATGGATTCGAAGGAGGAAGTATTTTGAACTTAATCATGTAGACGCGAGGTTAAGATAGCTCTGACGTCCAGCCAAAATGTCTGTATCGCTTCTTCTAACCTTACCTGCTTAGAGATATACATTACTGATACCTATACAAAAATTTTACTTGTTACTTTGATGGATTTGATAGTTCAGCAACACGATCAAGACAAGCCGCTGAGGCATAAATTTTACATGGGTTTGAATTGTTTTTTCAATTACAAGCCTAAATTAAAACCTTTTTTTGAGAGGGCTCCCCACAGAGATCTTTTGAACTCAATAATTAGCCTCGATTTTTTTTTCCATTGATTAACGTTCAGCATTCACTTACTGTGACAATAAGGACACAGGGTGAAAGTGCATTTTAGTCCCCACCCCTTGATGGCGCACGATGATGACGGCGGCCATCTTGTTTTTCTAACACCGAGGGTGGGGTTTTGTTTTTTTACTTTATCTTTTTTAACACTTTAAAATTTCCAAAATACGCCATCGGCGGTTAAAACCCGGGGGGGGAAGGGGAGGGGGTGTAATTTTAACTTAAATTTCGTTAACTCACCTAATTTGTTGGATCCTTAAAACAAGCAAGAAACAAGATGTCGGACAGTGACGTAACAAGATGGCGGCTAGGGGGGGGGACTAAAATGCACTTTAGCCGGACACATAAGGATGTATAGTTAAATTTGACTAGTTGACTAGTATATCAGCTCGTTTTGCATATTTCTTACATGACTTCTCAGTTGTCTTTGCATTTCAGGCTCTTGTCTTTCTCGGTTCTCAATTGCATTGTCAGTTTGCATTTTTATGTGGCACATTGATGTACAGTAGTTACTGTTCTATTGGTACTGAGTTACAAATGTCTGTGATCGATGGCCTATGTTATATCAAACGTTCTGATTGCAAAATTCTCCAATAAGCAACAGCTAATTAAATATTTCAAGGAAATTCATTTCTTCCAAATCAGTATTTAAATAAATTGGTTTCCCTTCGAACCTTATAAATGAAATATTTCAAAAACGAAGCCACTATGAATGTCACATTATTGAAAAGTCAATGGATTTTAATGAACTCAAAGTGTCTATAATTTATGCAAATATCTCCACTAACTTACTCAAAAATCAGGAATGTTTATAAAAAAATTACCTGGTCACTAATTCCGAACTAATCATTGCCGAACTAAGTACCCTGAGATTTTGAATTCTAATAATCGCTTTACAAGGCCAATGTCAATAGCTCATTTCTTTCTAGAGATATTTAGCGATAAAAGAGGACGGCAACAAAACATATAAATGGGACTATGGAAATAAAACAAGTAAATAGAAACGTGATGAGGTACTTACTACACTCGAGTCTCTCTAATATACCCATGAATATAATTAAATAGCAAATAAGGTGTCAATCAAAACATTAAACAAGAGAAGATGTTTTAAAGGATCATTTAATTTCCAAGTGTTTATGTTTGCAGATATAATATGGTTTGTAGTAGAAGCGGAGTAAACAGGAGGCAGTTGTGGGTAGCACTGGTCTTTAAAAGGAGGTTGCAAGGACTCAGCCTCCGCAACATGGTGAGCCTTGCCGACCAAAAAAGGTCCATCCAAGCGGGCACAACACCAAAGAGATTACAATACTAGAAATTAGTTCATTATTATCAAACCAGCGAGGTTAGAAATATTTCCTGATATAGTAAATGCCCGTCAAGCGTTTGGTAATATACAAGGGACGATAGCACCTATTGTTTTGGATATTGAAAAAAATCCCTTGGATTGAAGTCGAAAGTAATTAGGGAAAGAAACGATGAGTGGCTGAAAATTCTTGAAAGAAAAATTCATTTTACATAAAATGAGCCTGTGAAAATAACAAGACTCAAAAAAGTAATAGAATTGCTTTAAGTTAATATGACATGAGTATGAGTGGGGGTTAACGGAAGACTGAAAACAAAAATTGCTTAACAATCGAATTAGAGAATCAAAAAGTATAGAACAAACTTGTAGAACATTAAATGAATTACAACGACGATTATACTTCATTTTTCTATCTGACTAAAAATTATTCTAAAGTTTTCCTCTCCTAATAACACCCTACGTCATCCAGGTCCGAGTGCGACAATTAACAAATCTTTAGTTTTACGGGAATAGGTTAAATATTGAATGTGGAGTATATCATACTCAATATTTAACCTAGGTCATTTTTGATTTAAGGGATGATACTTGAACTTATTGTTAATATGAGATGGAAGGACTATGGGTTTACCAAAAAAATAATATTCGACATAGAGAAAAACGTCCGTCACGCAGTGGCTACGTAAACTAAGCAGATTTCCCACGTGCTGGTATAACATACTTGTAGAAAATCAAAAGTTTAACAAGATTGGTTCTATAACATTTTATGACCGACTCATAACAGCGGAGACATTTTGAATTTTTGGGATTCCTCTCTCTCTCTAAGCTATTCCAGGTCCATTTCAGCCTATAAGAATAATGATCTTTAGTTTTGGCTGAAACGTTTCAGATCAAATAAACATATTCGCACAAAGAATGAAAAATCTTAAATGATAACGTCATCGCATGACGTAATTGCATGTATTTCACAAAGTAATAGTTCAATGAAAACTATATTTGATAATTAACCTTTGAATGGAGTGGTTCATGATATAACAGCTTAATGATAATATGACATGAGTAGGAGTGGAGGTTTACAGATGGACGAAAACAGAAATATTGAAATATCTCGGTCAATATAGAGAAAACATGTATATAACAATATTTATAGAACATTGCATTTGCAATAAGATTGATTCAATACAATTTTTCGATCCGACGCCTCAAACATGGAGATATTTCGAATTTTAGAAGTTCCTCACCTCTAACCCCCCCCCCCCCACTGGTCCGATTATAGCCGTTATCGAACTTGATCTTCCTTTTTACATAAAATGTTTAAATACCGAGTTCAGTAACGTTCAGTTAGCCGACCTCATTTCGTCCGTCATCCGTACACTCTTAATAAAAATACAAATATCTCGGTTAATATTCAAGATAGAGAATTAATGTTTATGACAATATTAACAGTAAATGTAATTTGCAATAAGATGTTCTCTATGCAATTTATCGATCCGACGTATATTAGAGGAGATATTTCGAAAATCCTCCCCTTTAAACCCCCCTCCCACTAATCCGATTTCAGCTATTAACGAACGTGATCTTTATTTTTACATAAAACGTTTAAATATTGAGTTTGGTAACGATGAAGCAAAAATTGCGACCCCTAGAGCATTAAGAGACTAGGTCCTGGGTAGGATCACTCAAAAACACACAATGTATTACGTATAGCCTACTATAATGTATGCAAAAAGGTGATGGCCTACATACTTTTTCAGTCATCTTATCTTTTCACTTGAAAATATGATAATATTTTGATTGATAACTACCACTTAAGATGCCTCAAAACTCAGTATTCTAAACCCTATTTTGAACAAATTTCCGGGGGAAATTATTTCCCTTAAGGGAAATCTGCAAAAAATGTGAAGAATAACATTTATAGAAAACTAAATTAGCAACAAGACTGCTTTTATACCATTTATCGATCGAATTGATAAAGAATATATTTCGAATTTTCCTCCTCTATCCTCTTCCTCCAAATTTTAACCACACGAATTTCATCGCTAATTTTACATGAAACATTTAAATATCGAGTTTGGTAACGTTCAAACAAATTTCCTCAAGAAGGGAAACAGACTAATTAGCGTATGCAACATTTCTTCTCTAAGCCTCTAAGTTAATGTGTTTGGTAACAAAATTATTAACGTTTATAATAATAAAATCAAAACAAAACCGCCAACGTCCTCGAAAATGAAATTCCTCCAATGTTGACTCTGCCTTAAGGTTGCCCCACAGAGATAATGAATAACGAAAAGACCGTGTTTGTCCGTTTCCCAAATTAATTAGGAATAGATTAATAAAGTATAAATAGATACCTACTGTTACTTCAGAAAAGCTCTATTTCCCAGACAAATAGTTATTAGGAATGAAATGAAGCTGTAGAGAAGATCGTACAATGAACCTTGCGGGTGTGTCATGAGAACGAGGATAGCGGATTGGCATGCCAAGATTAACGACCGCTGGCCCCAGGATCAATGAGAAAGGTCAATGAAAGTGAGGGATGGTATTAGGCAACAGGTATTTATTGGCTATAGTATTGCATAACGCTTAAAAGGAAGAACGTAACCAACCGCTAAGTCATCTTGCTGGGGTTTTAGTGTAATCGAATTATAAATGAATACCTATTGCAACAAAACCACTAGTGTGTATGTTTTCTAGCACGCAACAGTCTGACAGTGCTCTGCATGTCAAAAGTGCTGAAGAAGCTATAAAAACAAGCAAAATAGAGCCATTGGAAGTTACCCCAAAACACGAGATGGCAAAGAGAAGTGTGTGTGTGGGGCCGTGTTTAGCTTTTGACCTACGAAGTAAAATTGTAAATTGGCCAGAGAAGCTTACTCGAACTCGAGGACTATTATTCAAAATAACATGTTTTGAATAAATAAACAAATAAAAGTACTATCAATATTAGCGGATTAGATCAGTCTCAAGCAGCCAAGCTCAATCAATTGCAAATTATCATAACAACTTTATGGGTTTTCCCTAGGTGGCTAATATTTTTTTACTCCTTTCTATCTCAGTTCTTTATGGGTAGCATCAATATAAAAGCTTGACAAAATATATGCATTCTGAAGTGAAAACGAGAACTGCTACACAAGTTTTTCGAGATCGGGAGTATACGATTAAAATGACTGGAAATTAATCTAACAAACGCAGGTAAAATATCTTCCAATTTCAACTCAATTACGTATAACAAGCTGAAGATTAGGGGTGAAGCTGGGTTGAGTTAAGTATATCTGGAAAGTAAATGTTGTTTTCAAATGACCTTAAACTTGTTTCTTCAATTCAACACGGTAATAACTGAATTACGTGAGCCAGATTGTAATTAATTTTATATTGTCATAAATTATTACTTCGTTTCTTTGAACTGATAATTTATGACTTAAGTTGAAGCTCAGGTATTTATGTTTAAGAACTACGCTAACTAACGTAAAGGGGAATACAACTAATTTTGGTTGTTATTTAGTGGAGACAATTTACTTAATTAAATCTTCTGCTCAGCACCTGCGCCATACTACTTTTCAGCTTGCTGCTATTTGGAGTTGATGTGGTAGCATTTAAGGAACTACGCTGCGACATATAAGCTGATACGGAATTGCCTCACTGTACTGAGTGGGCAGCCGAGCGGATAGAAATCCTACCTCGTCATAAAGTAACCATGCATGTAAATAAAAATATTGTGCACAATACTAATCGAACCTGGTACTCCTAGGACTGAAGACTGGGCCATTACTACTAAACAGGTTGACATTTAGAAATAAATATGTGGCAAATCATGATAATCCTATTCTACAAATAAAAGTCCGTCACGCAGAGGCAGCTTGAACTAAGCAGATTTCTCACGTGCTGCTACACTAGTGATCTCACTCACCACATATTCGGACTGCAAACCAGAAAATAACGATTTACTTGCTTAATATTTGAAGTACGAAAAAATGTACAAGCAACAATTGTATAACATCAATATTTTAACAAGATTGGTTCTATAACATTTTTCGATCCGACACATAATAACGAACGACTTATTGTGAATTTTCGACCCCCCCCTATTGCCTGGCTCATTTCTACCTATAACAAATATGTTCTTTATTGTTGACATTTTTGAGACAAGAACGTAAAACCTTAATTCATGACGTCATCGCACAACGAATTTGCATTTATCTTGCATAATAAAGGTCTCATGAAAACAATCTCTAGTATTTAAAAATAGAATAAAGAGGTTCATGCAAGGAACCAGCTTATTGTTATGACATGAGTAGGAGGGGGGGGGGTACTGAAGGCTGAAAACTAAAAAATCCAAATATCTCGGTTAATATTTATGATAGAGAAAATATGTATGTAACAACATTTTAAAACAACAACGGACAATTAAATTTACAATAAGATTGGTTCTATACGGTTTTCCGATCCGACGTTTAATAACAGAAATATTTCGAATTTTCAAAATTCCCCTTTAACTCCCCCCCCCATTTCAGCTGTAAACGAAATAAATCTTTATTTTTGCTTGAACCGCTTATATATCGAGTTTGAAAACGATAAAAAAAAAATGGATACCACTAGAGTGTTAAAAGACGAATATATATATATATATATATATATATATATATATATATATATATATATATATATATATACTAGCTCAGATACCCGGCTTCGCTCGGGAATTCATTTGAGGCTGAATGGTGATGGTATATTTTTGGGAAGGGTTTACTTTGCACAATATTTTGACATTTACCCGTTCCAGTGTTTAGGGTTAATACCCGTTGTTGGCATTTGTTAATAATAAAATTATTTTTTTATGTAAGACTTCACTGTCCTGCGTATTGTCATATTTCCCGTCTCCGATTTGAATTATTAAGGAGAAAATATTGTCATACATTTGAATTAATTTTTTCAGGTGAGGTACCTGGTAGTTCATATTGAAAAAAAGCGTTCAGCGAATTTCGCTAAATAACAAAATAAACAACTTTTGTTATGCGCATATTTGCCGAAACCCCAATAGGAAATCATTATTATTAATTTCAGGCCTCCCTTATAACCCCCACTCCTGCCCGTCCCTAGAAATGTTAGTATGGCTTATTATAAGGAAGGCGTTAGTGCTAATACACATACTGAGTGTTTTATTTAGTTCGGTTGAGTCTTTTGTGCCAAATAAAATTGTGGACTCCCGCTTTAGTTTATAGCGTATAACTCATTTATGCTTCCGTATACGGCAAAAGTGCATATAACAAAAGTTACTCTAAATAACAAAATAAACAACTTTTGTTATGTGCATATTTGCTGAAAAAGCAATAGGAAACGAAATATCGCTATTTTTAATTTCAGGCCTCCCTTATAACCCCCACTCCTGCCCGTCCCTAGAAATGTTAGTATGGCTTATTATAAGGAAATCGTTAGTATTAATTCACATAGCGAGTTTGGTTTAGTTCGGTTGAGTCTTTTGTGCCAAATAAAATTGTGGACTCCCGCTATAGTTTTTAGCGTATAACTCATTTATACTTCCGTATACGGCAAAAGTGCATATAACAAAAGTTACTTTAAATTACAAAATAAACAACTTTTGTTATGTGCATATTTGCTGAAAAAGCAATAGGAAACGAAATATGGCTATTTTTAATTTCAGGCCTCCCTTATAACCCCCACTCCTTTTCCTCTTAGAGAATATTAATATAGCGTAAAGTCTAATTTGGGCTAGTAGTATTATACATACCAAGTTTCATAAAATTCGGTTCAGCCGTTTATGCGTGAAAAGGTAACAAACAAACAAACAAACAGACACGAAAGAAACAAAATGTAGTTATGGTGTCTATGACATGTGAAACGAAAAGTTATCGTGAAATGAAATTTCGCGAAAAAAAATCAATGTACAGACAGAGGTTACAATTTTATATATATATATATATATATATATATATATAGTTTTAAATGGACCTCATTTTCGTCATCACGAAATGAATGAAAATTACTCACGAAAGGTTGAAAATACCATTTGTTGATTGATTCTCAGCGGCCTTGAATGTATGAGGATAAAAACGCTTTACGATATGCATTCATTTTACTGAGAGCTCTTGGAAAAAGGGATATAAAATGTTTGCGCAATTTCCAAGGTGTAGGAATCAAGTACTGTGGACACAGCATTCCTTGAATAGAAACGCGGAAGAAGTAGTCGAAGCGCAGGACTCGGCCTGCCCTGATGGTTCCTAGTCCATGTTGGGAACTGCCGATGAGGAAGTATCTCTGATTGGAAACCTACTATAAATAAGCGTCCTCGACACGAGCTGCAGGTGTGCCCCGGGAAACGATGAAACTGCTCATTTCAAATGTTTCTCTTGTGGATTTTCTCACAGATGGAGCAGCGCGACCCTGACCCACATGCCCATACAGGGTGATTTATCCGGCAAAGGATACATTAGAGAAATGGAATGACGGGGGAGATTTTTAAGCTCCAACCCTCAGCAATTCCAGGTACTAGTGGACTCTTAAGATACAAAAAAACAGAAACGAACATCCAATAAAACTTCCTCCAACAGCTGTTGTGGGTTTAGAAAAGTACAAACTTTGATCCTTTATGTTGTTATATAACCACAGTTTCAATTTGGAACGCTATCAGGAAACAATGTGCTGGCTGAGGAGCGTAAAATAGCCAGATTTCCCAAGTGTAGGAATGAAACATGACTTACCTCACGGCATGTCAAATTAGCTTGAAGTACGTCATTTGCGCAATCTATTTTCTAATTCACCCTTTCTATGAACCCTACGTAAACAAAAGCTAAAACGTACTGTCTTATATAAATAAAATAACAAACACACACACACACACACACACACACACATATATATATATATATATATATATATAATTTGGAACGAACTCATTTTCTGCATCTACTTATTAGGATTGGAATTTAATTGAAGAGGTTTGTGAGAAACCGCGTTATGAGTACAACCCCAATGGGTGATTTTACATAGGGCTACAAGGAATGCACTCTATGGAGAGAATCTGCTCATATTTTACAATCAAACCCGAATAGGTGCTTAGTGACTCATTTGAATTAAGCTATCTTATTTTATGCTGCTATCCACTCATTCGTTGCCTCATTAGATTTACAGTTTACTATATGAGGAAACCAACAACAAACAACCTTATTAATTTTTTACCTTCAATTCTTTAAGTCCTTGAAATATCTATGATTTATGTTATACTGAATGCGGATATGGAAACAGGCATATTTTAGGTATATGCCACAGCAGAATATATAATGATTCTTTTGAAATAACGTTGAAGTGATTTCATTACTCTTTGGCAATATCGGTCGAAATTCATTTATTGCTAAAAATTAAGAACTACTTACTATGTTACTGAGTAGTACCAGAAAGTTAAAATGAAATATTTTTATACTATTTTGTTTTAAAAGTAACAGACTAGGTTCTCACAAATTGCGAAAAGTGCTAGACATCAGAAGAGGAATCCAATGCGTTTAAATGAAAAAAAGGGTAACGGACATAAACTCCTTGACAAAATTACATTCAATATTTTAATTTTAATCAATTATAATGGTCATTTTGAGTTACCTTTTTAATCGCAAGGGGTGAATAAAATTTAGAGTTTGAGGAAACACTTGATTAAGGATTACACTAATTTCTCTCTGGTATCAGAGAAATTAAAATATATTTTTCATTAAGAAAAATATATTCACAAACTTTTAGATGGTCCTTTTGTCCGGCAAAATATACAAATGCATACTATTACTTTGCGGAAGTTTTAATAAAACAATATTATCTTGAGAAAAAACGTCTTTAAGACTCTGAGTAGACAATAGAATTCAATAAAAGGTTAATTACAGTGACAGCTAGACTGAACTAGAAGGAATGACATCAAACGATTATAAATGAACAATATATGTAAATAAGTGTGCGTGTGTGTTCCATATATGCAATATATATATATATATATATATATATATATATATATATATATATATATATATATAGACGCTTATATAGACATACACACAAACTGATTTTAATATGACAACAATTAGTACGTTTTTCTTTGTTGAAGTATTTACAGTAGTCATATTTCTTTCTCTAATGACCCTCTTATATCATAATATAACCAGGGATCAACTTTAAAAATAGTTTGCTCTCCCAGTACAACAAGTACCACGATTTTTATAATATGCTTCGCATACCCTCTTTGGCATTCATGTTTCCTAGTCTCTCCTGCCTGCTAGCCCCGTTCTCGAAGCGATTATCTGGGGGGGGGGGATCAGTACGAATTCCTTTGCAAACTTTTCCACCTGAAAGCAAAAAATACTTTGCCTGAATGGATCTCTTCCTTAATGCCAAATTGACGAGAAACGGTCAATATACAGTACTAACCAAAATCGATTTCAATAACTTGAAAGGCGTCTCTAGCGGTTATCAAAATTTAGAATAATTGTCTTCTTATTAGGTCATCTTGGGCCATTCATGTTCCTTGTGTGAGAGAAGAGCCATGATTTTTATTAAATATAGCAATCTCAATAGTTTGGATATCATAGAGTGACAAACTCTTAAAAATTTAAGCCACTAATATGACATTGTTCAGAAACGGGAATGCGAAGGAGGGAGGAGAGACATGTTCGTGGCAATAGGGAGAGTCTGATTTTTGAAGCTAGAATATAGTGCTGAGAAAAGAAATAAGTAAAGTAAATAGGATAAAAATAAATCACTGCTCTTTTGTAAATAAAATGATTTATAGAGTAGACTTAGCTTCTTTTTCAGTTGAGCCTTGTTGAGTACAAGTAATACATATGGTATGAACGAAGTATGGAGGTGTGACTTCAATAGGGGTGCTTTCTAAATTATATTACGTGACTATTCGCTTTTGGTAGAATAAAACTACTCAATCTGTATCTTATTATTTTACAAGTTTAGATTCTTCTACTAGAGAGTCTTTTCTCATATCTAACGAAACAATCTAGAGATTATGATAGAGTTTAAGGAAAGGAAAAGATTACCCGATTAGTAATAATCAAAATGTGATCTTGACATAAATGGCTATGGATGAGCTAGATTGAGCACGCCAAGGCAGGTGTAGGGTTGAGTGTGGGCCGGCAGGAATTGGCGGAGGTCTTGAGTTATGTTCTACCTCTATGGATGGTTTTCCAGCGTAGGATGTCCAGCCCTGACCAGTGTAACAGCGACATCTGGAGTTCTAACACTGACTCACTCAATTCAACAGGTTTCTAACCACCCTTTTGCAACTAAGCAGCGGAGAACTTAAGTACATATATGGATATGTGGCAATAAATGACAAGTTCTGGAATCCATTAAAAAAAAATAGAGTCTTCCCTTCCCCTATAGACTCGCCGCACAATGCACCTATTCATGAGTTATGGGGCGAGAAATCCGGAAAATCAACCATTTTTTTTTTCAACAAAATATTTCTTCTTCTTTTTCTATTGGACTCCAACAACTTGCAAATGAATTCATATTTGAATTACGGGTCATCATTTGGCCCTTTAAGTTTTCATTGTTTCACATCTGCATCCTGACATTATTCCGCGTGTTCTTCGTCGGTCGTAAAACTTCGTTAATACCTGATCCAGAAAATTTGATGTCAACTATTTCCCTGAAATTACATTAAATGAGAAATATAAAGATGTCCTGTAGATAGTCACATTTCTTCACATAAGGCAATGAAACATTCCTAATAATAATAACACAATTTATCTATTTCTGTAAGGCACTAGAATTTACTTCCCGATGATTGAGGAAGGTATTTGCATCAACTGCAGAGCTATTGTATGACTAGTATTAGTTGAGAGGTTTTTATAGGAAAGTTCGGGAAAAAAAATCATTGGAGTGAACCCTTTCTGATTTCCTGACTATTTGAAATCAGTCACAATAATTTTAGGTATTCTAGACTTCATTTTTGGAGCAATTTCAGAGTTAAAGTTCTTAAAATGTAATAAGTTCAGAGAAAAGAAGAAAGCCAACATTTTTGTATACCTTTTCTTTGTTATGTTTTTGAGTACATTTTCTTCCAATTTTAATTCTTTTAAAACGATTACAGTAAGGAAGAATTTACTATTACTACTATTAAGATGTAATATATATTATATTTGTATGTAAAATATTTATGAGGTTTTTGAAGAAGAAGAAGCCAGGAAAAACAATCCTCATCCGATGAATCCGAATTTTAGTGGAATATACAGCCTTAATGGAAACTGGAGTCTTTGATTCGATACCCGTGAGGACTCGAATAAGTATGAATTTATTTACCGAAGAATTCATCATCATATTCATTAAACCTTGCGTATTGCTATGCGGCGTGAGGTTACCTCCCAGTAGAGTCTGGACCTCTCTTCTCTTACTCCAATACACATTCTTCCCAGGAGATGCGTGACCTTCCTCTTGGCTTACTTCCTTCTACAAAAGTCTCGTAGGTCTTTCTGACAGTTCATTCCTGATCCATACGAAGGAGGTGATCGAACCAACTTAGCTTGTGCTCTTTTAGGACGGTCTCGGCCGGTTTGACTTCGAGGCTAGCCCGTATGTATGGTGGTGATCCTTATCGATCTCGTCGGACTTTTCATATCACTAAATAACATTCCAGCACAAAGTGATGTTAATAAATAACTGATTTGATTGAATAGATATTAGAAAAATTATAAAGTATTGTTGATATTCTTTACAAATGAATGGTATACATTTTTTTTTAAATCCCTTTTATAAACAACTTCGTGAAGCAATATTTGACGATATAAATGAATATCGTGAGCTTTTAATGAGTAATTTAAAGTAATATCCTTTCTTCATACATATTAGAAGCAAACCAAAATAAAACAACATTAAAATCCTTCAATAAGCATAATACCAAGTTAAAACCTTGTTATATTCTCTATTGTTAGATTTTCTAAAGACTGATTGGGATATGAGAAAAACAGTTAACATTCACACCGTGAATCATTAAAGAGAGGTATAATAGTAATATGATGAGGGTGAAGCTACTCTTCGGAAGGCTAACGAAAGCATTCTCAGTACTTTATAGTTATTTATTAATGAAGCTTTATCGTTTTCAGTGGGCACCAGAACTATGCCCAAATGTACAAGTGGTTTATATTGTTTCCTCTTGGATTAGTGGCATCTAGTTATATGGTCAGGTTATATGGTGTAGTTAAGATGTATGAAGAGATAGAGGACATTATTAATAGCCACAAATACCATTTCTGCGTATTATGTTTTATTTTCCCCTGGCAGAGGTCAAGCCAAAAACTAGACTACTTTACTACTTTTTAAGGAAATTATGTCTTATTGAGTTTTAATTTTAATCACCCCACCCTTTATCTTACTTTAAAGAAACATTGTACTTGCGTAAATAAAACTGTGATTAAATGAAAGCACAATTTCAAGTTTAATTCTTAGTATATTAAACATTTACCTCCAGATGGGTATGGGACGTAGTCATCGCGAAGGAACTCTCCTATCGTGTGATTATCTATTTAGAGGCGGAGCAGTACTGCAAATTACAGGTTTCAGCCAACGTCCTCGCCATCTGCACAGAAAACCTGTCGCGCATTTGTGGTTCGCTCCTAAATTAGAACTTAGCAAAATGTTCACGCCTCTGGCTAAAAGTTTGGCATGGCTAAACCTATAATCCAGACCCCGGCGTTTTCGTAATACTACCTTTCAATGGTTGTCGGACAAATTTTTGCGGGAAGGGCAAATGCTCTATGTTATAATTAATATATAACCGAGTTCGATTCCCGCCTGGGCAATAGGAATTTAGTTAGTGACGAACTCATTAAATAAAATCATTAGTCCCACCCTGGCTAGAAAAGGGTGGTAACTGGTAGATAGCCTATCTCAATTAGACTTAGTAGCTAAGTGGACGTAATAAATAACAACAGTCTTTAGCTCCACCCCTCCCCCTGTCATAACAATAATATCTATAATGTACAGTGCAAATCTGAAATAAATATCAAAACAGAAATTTTAACATTTTATTATTACATGTATAAATTGAGTTTTGGTAAAAATAATTGGTAAGTGAGAAAGTAATATAATTATTTTTATTATTTTTTAACATGGTAAACCTAGAGTGGCGAGTTCGATTCCCGCAGCAGGAATTTATTTAACGAGGAACTCGATTAAATAAAATCCTTAGCCACACCCTGGCTAGAAAAGGGTGGTAACCTGTAGATAACCCGCCCCAATTAGCCATAGCAGCAAAGGATTTTATTTAATGAGTACATCACTAAATAAATTCCTATTGCCCAGGCGGAAATTGAACTCGCCACTCTAGGTTTACCCGGAGCTAAAGAGCTCTTAGCTCTAGATAAAAATAATAGAATTTAAAATATATATATATATATATATATATATATATATATATATATATATATATATATTGAATATCAATGGTTTATTTTTCTACAATCACATTACTTAGTTAAGTTAACTACTTAAAGTGGTGAGAGGCTCATGAGCCTACAATTACTAATTATGATAATGTACTGCTAGACTAGAAGAGTTATATAGATGTCAAGGCTTAAGCTGTCAGGACTTTAAGGAGTTTTCCATAAGAGCCATTATAAGATTCAGATATTCGAAACGAAGGTTAAAAATGTATGTATTTGGGACAGGTTACACTTCGGGACAACAATAGCTCACTCCCGCTAACAGTGCATTAAACTTTCAGTTACTTATTTGAAACTACATATGTGTTACATATGCAATGAATGCCCTACCGAATGGGGAATTGCAATTAGCTCAAAATGGACTTGCTTATAGCGAATTATGCCGAGGCAGAATGAAACTTTTCGAAAGGAGTTGCGTAAATTTCGTGAGGCAACCATGAGGCATGCGATGTTCTCGTTCACCTGTTGCTATCTGAGATTGTCATCTACTGAAGAACCTCGCCCATTTACAAAGAAATCGATGGGGTTTTATGTAAAACGAAATTGGATTCATGATTCCGATCTAACGCCTACCCGTCAGCTTTAAAAAATAGGTGTGTTGAATGAAATGGAAGTTTGCCAGCTTATATTGTGTAACGAGTAATTGAGGCTTATCGCTATTTAAATTATAATACTCAACATTTGGAATGCTTTGCTCGACAAGTTTTTAAGACTATTACATGTCTCATAATCACAGATTGTCTATTCCTAACATTTCACATCTTGTAATTAAAATAATTAATAACAATTGTAATGAGAATTAAATTTTTACTTTTATTCGATTTATGTAAATTGTACCTCACTGTAAATACATAAGATAATATCGCTCACACTAAATAACACGTTTTCCTAACACCAAAATTTGTGTCAGAGAAGATAACCAATAATCATAAGGGATAGGAAAAACGAATATCAAGATATAGGAACACCATTCCTTTGGTTGCAAAATTAATAGTTATCTTCTTCTCTACTTTATATCTAAGTGACTAATATTTTCTACCAATGTCCACTTAAAAAACTAAGGTAATCGGGAAGGGTTATTTAAAAGATCTGCACCCTTTTTTAAATAAGTGAGGATTTTCCTTAGTCAATCGGTAAGTAAATTCTATTTCCTCATGAGAATTCAACCCACGTCTCAAACAAGTTATCTTTATACTATATATTATATTATAAGAGGTTCATTAATACTTACGGGCTCATAAATAGTATAATATATGAAATGGGGTCGATTAATAGTCACAGCTGACTTTGTTAAACTATAATACTGCTACTTTATTCATTTTTAGGACTAAATACATCGTTAGCAAACAATTGATTCATTAGTAATGAATTACTGATAGTGCAATTCGTCATATATATATATATATATATATATATATACTACAGTGTTCACACTGAATATGAACATCCTAATTTATGACGTGATAAGACAATTACAGTAATTCTTCAAGCGATCCTTATTTCAAATAATAACTCTCAAGAATTGGCTTGGAGAGAAATGTTTTTCAGCAGATACGAAAATGTATCTCTCACACAAAAAAATAATAGAAGTACTGACGTCAATCATTTTTAAGTTTCTTTAAACACAGGACTTAATCGAGATTAATGTATTGGAATGGTTGCTTTTCCTATTGTTAATGATGTGATTTACAAGGGAGGGAGCGATGAAGGCCTAGAATTTCTTACAGAATAATGCGCCTATGGAAAGAGGCTTGGAAATAAGCTCCTTAGGCGTTGACTTAAGTGAAAATCGAATTAGTATATAACTCGGTTAATATTCGAAAACTAAATAGAACACAAATTGTAGGAAATTAAATGTTCAATAAAATTAGATATTTAACATTTTTCATTTCGATTCTATATTTTAACCATTCACTAAACCCCCTTCCCTCACATATTGATTCAATGAAAACAATACGTCGTACTGAAGATTGAAATTAGACGTTTCTTGATCTAATGGCTTTGTGCTTATGTGAGACGAGCAGGAGTGAGAGTTCAAAGTATGAAAACTAAAACATACAAATATCTCGGACAATATTTAAGTCAGAAAACATTTATAGAAATACAAATAAATAAATATGTCGATGACTTCTGAAAAAGTATCAATGACCGAAAAGGGACCAAGAGTAGGGAGGCTTACAGAAAATGTAATATCTTAAATATTTCCGTTGTAGTGTGTCCGATCGACAACATTTATATTATCTTGATGAAACAGTGTACTAAAATTATTAAATACATTTTTTACTTATCGAAAGTAAATGAAGCTATTACCATTATTTTTTTTTCAGCCTTTCCTACGCGTGAGATATTAACTTTTAGCTACTACATCACTTGCCATCTCATATCATGATTTCTTTTCATATCTTGTTTACATAGAGTAATAGCTAAGGAAGAAATAGACTTATTTGAAAGAAGTAATTGCAACTGTAACTTTGCCTTATCTATGGTAAGGTTCTAGTAGAGAAATCGGCACAAACTTCTAACTCCCTCAATTTTTTTTTCTTCATCCCGGATAGCTTTTGTTTTATCTGTGTGACATACAGATGAACAGTTTTTAATCAAAGAAGCTTTGCACGCAATATTGAAATATAAAAATTATTTCCGTCATTGGAGGGGTTATAATGGAGAAGACAAAGAGATAAAGTTGACACTGAGGCCCCACCTCTGCCACAATGAGAGTCCTCATCAAATTATTGATAGACATGTAAGTAATAGGGCTCCCAGAGAGTTACCCGGCAAACAATGGTATGAATGTTTCAAATCGGCCTTGAGCACATCAATGTACTACATTTGTTCGGCAACAATCCCTAAACATTCTGTAATGGTAAGCACCTGTAGTTTTACCTGTATAAATCTAACACCTCTAACTAACGTATTTATATTTGAGTCACATCAATCCTAATAAGTATCATGTAGTGGAAATTAATAATTTACATATCATGTGTTTTTTTTCTACTTTATAACATGATCGATACTTTGTAATAACTTATCTTTTAGCAGTTGTTTTGTTACTTTAGTTGGGGCTAAGTGAGTTATGGTGTTGGTCTTAATCTCGTATGATTAACCTAGAGTGGCGTGTTCAATTACCGCCTGTGTAATAGGAACTTATTTAGTGACGAACTCAATAAATAAAATCCGTAGTCCCACCCTGGTTAGAAAAGCGTGTTAACCTATAGATAGCCCGTACTAATTTGCCAGAGTAGCACAAAGTGGACCCAAATAAATTAGAAATATTACTTTAGTTTTAGTAAGAAAAACAAAAGGTCCGTCACCTGTACGTATCTATGTGTCATTCCAGCACACATGACACAATTCTAAACCCCATTTTTCCTTAGGAAGAACTCAATGTAAAGAACTCTTCAAATGCAAGATATTTGAACATTTTCTTGAATTAAAAGCCTTAGAATAGTGTAATTTTATAAGTTGTCTTATTGTAACGTCTAGTTAATCTTTTGATCGAAATCGCCGTCGGGAATTGGGGGGGGGAGAGGGGTTCAGTGAAGAGTGAAAATAAAAAAATTGAAAACTTCCCCATATGTATTTCAGAAACAATTTTGTACAGTGTTTTTGTATTTATCATGAATATATCTATAAATAATGTTCTATAAGACTTTTCGATTCGATGCATTTGAATGGAGTTATCGTATTGCCGTGCAACCAAACATTTTATTTCATTCATTATGAGTACAAGGAAGTCATGTGTTGCCCACATCAGATTCTTCTTTCCTTTTCTTTTTTTGTAGCAAAGTGCGATAAACCTCTTTTAATTTTTAAACTGTTCATGTAAAAATACGAAAAATGCAGACAAATACTTGATACCAAAATAATTAGATAGTAATGTTATTAATTTGAATGACCTGGAAAACAATGAATATTTTTCGTCCTCTGAGATAAAAACGAAGTTGTCTATAAACAGTTGAGATGTAAGTATCTTTGTAGAAGGTTGCTAAACGCTACAGATACCCAGTCCGACGATTAAGTTATTCATTGCTGACAGGTAAGATCCAAGACGGAATGCTGCCCTCAAGGTTTGATGCATTAGCTAAGCTAGATACTCATTATAATGATTATAGCAGATTAAAAAATAAAAGCAGTTTTATTTCTTCAACGTCTGCCTCTCAACAACATTATTATGCAAACGTGACTCATTTTAAAAACTGCTTGGCTATAATAGTTTCTAAGAAAGTAGTCAGAATATTTAAAAGCTTCGGTGTGTCTTTTACTAGGAAAATGAAACAAGACCTTGTAAGTTTCCTCCATTTACTCAACTCATATGTAGAGGAAAGAATTTTTTATTATATAGCATGTGTAAGTCAGCCAAAAGTGTATAATAAAATAACTATAAATAACAAAATTAAAAAAAAAATAGTTAAGCAATATTCTCAATCCACGATAAATTTAAAATAAAGTATATAGAACATTTATTGGAGGTCAGTTTAACCTTGTGAAACCCAAAGATAACTTGAGAAACGAATTGTCTTATCGTATCACTTCGTATTGTTGAATCCATTTTATACATAGGATAAAATAATTTGTACATAAGAATAGTTACTGAATCAATAAGAGAACACAAACAGTAAAGCAGAATGTCACGCAACTCTCAAGTAACAATTAATCATGTACGCAATATCATTTTAAAAAATATTCAATACGAATATATTTCTTGTCATTTGAACGAATATTTATACATACACACACACAATATATATATATATATATATATATATATATATATATATATATATATATATATATTACATAACTCCTAGAGCACAATACTACTCAACTGATAACAGTGTGATAATTGATAATTCGTTTGATAATTATGAAGAATTAACTATTCTTTATCCTATTTCATATTCTCATTCTCCTTTTGAGAAAATGATTTAGCCCATCTAGAAATCGTAAAATATAAAATTTAGAACATTAAATAATTAATTGACTAGGTTGTTATTTTCAATTGACTAACGTTGAGAAATTTAAAATGGCTAACCACGTACTAATAAAATTTTACTATTCCTGTAATGACAAAACTTCGTTTTAGAAAGGGATATTGAATTCAGTTACATACGTATGCTTGCATTTTATTAAATACGTTAATACAGTATTAAATAAAAATACGTTAATTTAACAATATAATGCTTATATGCGCTAATATATACTTTAACGTTTTTCTAAAAATTTGTTTAATACTCAGTTTACATTTTTTTTATGATATAAAATGCACTTTTTACATAAACACGAAATTCATAAAATTCGATAATATAGCCAGACATCATATTCATCGGGAAGAATAGTAACATGAACCGAAGTATGATAATGCAAGGTTTCTATTCTGAATGACCTGCTACTTCTAGGAACCTTCAATGCACATATATTTCTCTTTTCGGGGAAACAATTAAAAACAAACCAGTCCAGTGGCTAAATAAAAGCTTATATCTTAAAAAGAGTATCCTTACAGCTTGACTAACCAAAAATGGGTCTCTTGAGATGACGTTATACAGGAGTCATTCTTTATCATTTCTAATGATTTGAGTTTTTCAAAAATCGTTATGTGTGTCACAGAAAAAAAAAACGTCGCATTGGAGGTGACAGTAAACACAAATTTTTGCCCATCAAATCATACATTTTAAGATACGTGATCAGAAAGAGAAACTTTTCAACTTCCAAATATATATATTACAATTACCCCCTCCACAGATATCCTATTGAGTAAGACTGGAGCCCCTACAATGGCGTAATACTATGGTATACTTATATTCGGAACGCCAACAATTTAAATGTTTTAATGCCAGATATTACACTAGAATACGTAAAAATAAGATAAAAAATTCCAACAAAACAACAATTGGTTTTATATCAATGTGAGCTTTCACTGCTGATAATTTGTGAATTAAGGAATCTGAGTATTCATTTTGCACAAAATATGAAATATTGAGTTATAAGTTTTATTCTTTGTGACAATTATAAAAAATTGTACCCCCTCAAACGTCAAAACAATCAGACACAAACAAAAAATAAATCCATCTATAAATAAATACTAATGAGCGGACCTCATTTCCGTCATCAACTAAGATGGGGGAACATTTGAAGATCCGTGAAAAATTCTTGTCATAAGGACAACATCAGCAGCAATTCTCTAGAGGTAAATCAGCTAAAATACGTGTAGCTTGTTAGAAAGAGAATAAAAAAAAATTAAATGTATACTTCTTCTTCTTTTTTTTTTTTTAAATGCGCTTGAAGGCCTTCATTTAATAGAGTATGATGCACGGAAGCATGTACAGAACCGTATAGTGATTTGATTCTGTGATTAAGGTTATATATACACATTGCTTGTCGTCTTACTTCTGTTGTTGTTGGTCACAAAGAGAATTCAAATAAATTTTATTGCTTGACGAAGATGGACGTATTTCCATCCAAATTTTCCAGAACAATAAAAATTCAAACCGCTGGAGCCGAACTCCTCACAATGAAAAAGAAAATTTAATTAAACTATAACAAGAGTTCTAATAGTGATCGTTAATAACGATCAGTTTTAAATACTTTCAAAAAAGGAAGAAATGCTTTATTTAAAGTTGAAATAACTATTTTTAAAAAAACACTTTTTAAATATATGCAGAGTAGGATTTTGAACAACGGTGATAGAAAGATGATTGATGGAGTACAAATGTCAATCAATGAGACGACTAATTAAATGCAATAAAGGTTGCAAAGAGGTATGCAGTGAGGTGCTTTGATGTTATTGCAACTGACCTGAGGTCTGACTTCTTGCGTGGGTACTCAGACTCCTTGCCGTAGATGGAGCCCTGGAAGGGGTCCTCTCCCAGGTAGTACCTGTGCACGGTGGCCATGTCCTGCCCGGTCTGTGTTCCTGAGTCTACCCCTCTCCTTCCTCGCAGCCTCCCCACCAGCCGGCGGAAAGACTCCCCCAGAGACTTCTTCTCCCCTCCACCGCTCTCCACGCCCTTCTTACCGGAAGGCTTCGTCGGGGGAGGGATGTCCGCCGCGAACCTTGTCCTTTGGTACACCTGCAACACAACAACATATTTAGGCTCAATAATTTCACAAAGGTTTTTTGTAGCTTGTTCTCCCTCAAGGACTTCTGGTTTACACAGAGTTACATCCAGGATGGAGGGGTCCAACTCGCCCTAGTTAAAGGTGTTTCATAGTTAAAGTTAAGGAATTAGTAGCCCAAGCTTAAGAAATATATATACACTATGTCCATGATAATGAGATTTTTGCTTAAAATTGGAGATTTTGCAGGATGGAGATTCCTTTCCGAATAAAAAGAAAAACATGCTTAAACATTATTTCATTTATCTAAGAGATATTCCAAAGAGGTATTTAATACTCATTTAAAATAATATTATAATATACATTATTTAATATACACGTAGATTTTATATAAATATATACCTATATATATATATATATATATATATATACACACACACACCGTAAAACTCCCCAACTTTGTTACAGGCTCCCAACTTTGGGACACTCAAGATGTTGGGCATACAGAGCACTCTAGCAGCTCTGGGATTAATCTTAAGATCCGAAATGAATCCGAGAGGTTGGGGCACCTGTTTGTAAGTAAGTATTAATCCCCAGAGCCAGTGCTCTGAATGCCCAAAATCTTGAGTGTCACAAAGTTGGGAGCCTGTCACAAAGTTGCAGTTTTACGGTATGTATATATTTCATAAAAGTAAATATGGAAAAATGAGAGTTGAATTTAAAGTGAAAAATTATTGTGAAATTGGTCTAAATTTTGTTGACCAAAGTAGTGAGCGGTTTACCAGATATGATTAAAGCATCTAATTTTAATGGAAATGAACGTTGAACTAAAGAAAGTATGTTTCCCCCCAAGGTTTCTTTAACAGAACAACCATATCGTCTGACTTTGTGTTGTTCATTTTGCGTATTAAAGTGCTGAAATGGTAGTACATAATTTGAACATTCTTCGTTTACAATTTTAGCCATAGGAAGCAAATATTTCTACCTTTAAACATATTTATACTATAAGCCCCTTTAATGATTATATCGAGAAATATTGTACCTCATTATTTAATACAATGCAATATATAATTTAAATACATCAGTTTACCTCTGTATTTTAATTCACAATCTCAGTGTTATTAATATTTTATATTTACTATTTCCATTGTTTTCAAGTATTTTAATATTCACCTTGTTATTTGTTTGAAAATTGAGATTTAGGTAATTTATTATGAACAAATAAAATTAAAGTTTTTTTTTTGAACAACTGTTTTACTGTTTTTTCCCCTCTATTTTCTTTCTGTTTGATTAATCATTGCTGACATTTGATTTTGAGACTTGAAACAATCGCTTAATCTTTAAAAGCTATTTATTGCTATATTTAAATAATTATATTTACTTGAAATAAAAACTTTATTCCTTTAAATATACTCAAAGCTAATTTAGTAATAATAATGATAGTATTTACTCCCTAAATATTATTCATTAAATATTTTTAATACAAAACAATAATAACAACAAAATAATACAAAGTTGCATATTTTAATTTAGAAATTGAACTCCGAATTTGGCAGCAGGAGAGGTAATGTTTGTACGTCGATAGATGTCAGTTCCATTGGTATCCAATTAAGCCAATGCAAGAACTCTTACTACAATTTAAAGACTTGACCTTGTTAATCATAAGTAAATCTGTGATTGTATGTATGTAATATAAAATTACTATGTTAAATTTTTTCACACAAATTAGCATCCCTGGGGAAATTCGGCCGAGGAAAGTTTTTCATTCGCTAAACCGCATTAATTAAGGATTGCTTGCTATTAAGGAACTCTCAAGTAATTTCTGAATAAGAGCAGCATAGAAAGCGCACCCTCTACGATATGTTTCATTGTTATTGTGGAGTTGCAGCAAGTGGATTTGGGTTCATGATCCTTAGTAATAAGATATGCAATGGGTTAGATTTGTGTGCACTATTCTCCATTCCCCATTATTGTTAGAAGTGAGTTTGTTATCTCCTATTACTTTTTGAATCTTTACATGGTCTTGTGGTCTACTTTATTACTGCTATCTACTGCTTTCCAATGCTCCTTCCAGGACACTTGTCCTTTATTAATGACCCATATATTTAAGAATTGAAAAAAACAAAAACAAAAAAAAAACAACATGTTTGTGTATTACTTTTCTTAAAGTCCATTGTGGGGGTCAGTTGGGCCTGTGAATTATAGCGTTGGCCTTAATTTCACATGGTTAACCTAGAGTTTGATTCACGCCTTAGGTAAGAGAAATTTATTTAGTGATTAACTCATTAAAGGAAATGCTTATTCCAACTAGGCTAGAAAAGGGTGGTAATCTGTATAAATCCCGTCCCAATTAACCATAGTAGCAGCAAAAATGTGGACATTAATAAATAATAAGTGCATTGTTGTAATACTTATTAGAGGTCGCAGCACTGCCAGTAGCTATAAGAAAATGTAGCACCTACATGTATTCTTGGGATCTAACGGGCAAATTATTAGAATACAACGTTCACGTTTACTCCATTGCAAAAATCTAATAATCTACTATAAAAGAAAAAGATTCATTATCATTGTTTTGAGAACATTCCATTACAATGCTGAAGTAATGATGTAATTATTTGACACTTCACCCTTTCATGTGCGCAATCACAACCGTTTTTAGTGAGATAAGATGGATAATGAACACTTAATGCTGGCAGTTAAGAAATATCTAGGGCATGTGTGGAACTTATTCTTGCATGAGCTCCGCATAACGTTTAAAAATTAAAGAAAGAAAAACACTTTTAATTAAATATCTCTAGCAGTTCAAGTGTTGAATAAATCGCTGATATTAATTCAAATTAAAGAACAGTAACAGTGGGGAGTGAATTTAACAAAATTAAGATCTTTCTTTAGATAATAGCGGCGATTCGTCATTTGAACCGATGTGTAAGTCATTAATAACGAAGCTAATTAAAGAGACATTACTTCATGAAAGAGATACAGTTATAGATAGTGACGGCTGAAAGAGGAAGGACAGGTTCCAACTGAAGATAGCCGTTATGTTACCTGATCTAAGAGAGCTGAATGGATAGCAAAGCCATATTTGGAACTAGGCATTATTAAAGACGTCTATATTCCAAAGCGACTGAATGCGTCGCCAATCATTAACACACAAATCCTGCTGCGGAAAGGCAGTTCATTGAGATACTAAGATCCTTCTTTCAGCTTCTTGTTATTTTGTAATCATGTTTTGATGACGTGAAATAGCAATTTCATAGAAGAAGGAAGGATACAAATAATAATCCTCGCACTTTATTTTGCATAAGAAAAAATATAGGGCAGATTAGGTCCGTATATACATGAATCACAAAAGCGTCAAAACAGATCGCAATATATTTGATTGCTCTATTTATCGATTCTAATTAAGAAGAATGGATGAATGAATTTAGGACTTAGCTTGAGTTCAACAAACAACTTGGTCTTCGGGTTCATGTTGCCGTTTATGGAAAATACAAACGGAAAATAATATTGCCGTTATTATGAGTCGTATCGCAAAATGTTATAGAACTAATCTTGTTAAGCTATTGATGTTCAACAATAGTTTTTATAAATTTTTTCGTAACTTAAATAATAAGCGAGTTAGTTCTACTTCCTTGTTACCAGCCTTCAAATCCCCTCCCCCTTTCTTGTTTTGAAGATGTTTCCTTGATCTATAGTGCCCCCTGCGTGACAGACTTTATATAAAATTTTGAACGGACTTCATTTTCATCATTTCTTGGGTAGGATCGATGGATATTTGAAGACATTTTTTGAAAATCCCTCCATGAGTACAGCCACATACACAACAACAGTTGTTTACCCCTAAGGGGAATCTGCTAACAAAGTGTTCATATTGTGTTAATACAAAGTGGTACTGATGTTATTAATATATTGGAGTTGGCGAAGAAATATATTACAGCTAATGAGAGATAAATTGGCGGATAAGAGACATTGGCGAGTCAGTTCAATAATAAACATTGGACAACATTGCCCTTCTTTAATTGTCCAGTTACGTTTAAAAAGATTTGTACTTTGGAATTTCGTAAAGAGGTCTGAAATAGATGAACCCCTCCTGATTGGAAACTCTCTACCGGTAGGCTCAACGGGAGGCCTAAAATTTAACAGCGAATAAATTTAAAATGATATAAAGTAGTGAAACTTCTACATAATGTATAATAGAATAAAACGTTTGTACCTACAAGTAACTACTTGTATTTTGAGTTGAGTTTTATATGTACCAGATTATTTCTTTGTTATGATTATTTGGTGTTGAATTAATTATTTATTGGAACTAGTGATGAAGAGAATATTAGACATTATTTACGATGGCCATAGAGTCAATCCAATACACACAAAATTTGCTAGTCATAACAAATATGATTATGAAGCTGTACGAACAGCAGAACTTCTGAACACCTTTATGCTCGGGAAGGCTGAGGAATGAAATGGGCCTAAATCATTTGACGACATTGAGAATGACTATTAATTCGATTATGTTTATCCAATCAATTAGGCCTGCCATATTATTAAAAGGGAAAGTGAGGTCACCTTATTGTGCTGCCCACTCTAGTCTTGCCACCAATATTGGCTATTGTCACAACTAGCCTTATTCCTTGATGCCTCTCTCTTCTACAGCTATTATTTGTAGCAGATTTCCCTTAAGGGAATTTTTATACAATGCTGTACTGCATGTGTATGGGCGTAGTACATATGCAAAATTTGAATGAATGGAACTTTGTGTCACCTAGGGGCCAAAATAAACGCGTGTCACGCAGGGGCTGCGTAAACTAAGCAGATTTTCTACGTGTAGGGATGACAGACTAGTAGTAGGGAATATTGTAGACTGAAAGCAAGTAAAATGAAATTATTTATTTACTTTATTACTTTTTGCAACTAAGGGTAATTGGGACGGGTTATCTACAGGTTGCCACCCTATTCTAGCCATGGTGGGACTAAGGATTTTATTTAATGAATTCCGTCACTAAATAAATACAAAGCAAGTAAGTGTTAATAATAGTAATATTCGAGTTACAAGAAAATGTATAGAACAGCAATTGTAAAATATTGAGAGATTATCAAGATAGATTCTATAAACTTTTTCGATCCCACAAATAGTAACGGAGATACTATGAATTTTCGAAGCCCCCTCTAACCCCCCCTCCCATTCAAATTCCTATTTCAGTCTATCTATTCATTATGTGGGATACAAGGCCCGTTAAAACAATATTTGGTATTTAAGCTTGAAATAAGACTTTTCATGGTATATTAATTTATTTTAACGTGCGATGACTAAATGTGGGCCACATTTCCTTTTAGACAACTATCTTATTACCATAGGTGGTATGGTAAGAACTTGGCCGGACACTGAGATAACGTTTTAGCAGATTAAGGGAAATCAGCTTTTAAGATCGTGCTCATGACGCTATTTTCAAAATTTTTCTTCAAGTGTGTATCCAGCCTAAGGATGACGAAAATTAAGTCCGTTTAAAACTTTAAATATATATATATATATACCTTTTAAAGCTTTAACGATCGTAATCTTTGTTTGATCATCACCAAACTCGATGTCTACACATTTTATGTAAAAGAAACGATGAATTTTGTTAATGACTGACGACCCATTGGGAGGAGGCCTAAAGAGTGGGAATTTCGAAAAATCAAAATCAGAACTTCAGCCTTCATTAAACCCCCACCCCTACTAGGAGGTCTTATTAACCAATAAGCTTTTACATCATGAATCACATTATTCACAGCTA
Source organism: Riptortus pedestris (assembly GCA_019009955.1). NCBI lineage: Eukaryota > Metazoa > Arthropoda > Insecta > Hemiptera > Alydidae > Riptortus > Riptortus pedestris. The sequence goes on from CM032228.1 coordinate 89,640,315, forward strand.
AAATATCAAATAATGTTTTCATTGAATGTTTATTGTGTGAGGTATGAGAAAATATTTAAGATGTGAGGGCATTATTTAAGATTCACGCTCTAAACCAAATGATTTTTATTTTTTATTTTAACCGTTTCCTGGAAACCTAAAGATTATTATTTAATGACTGAAATTGGGGGAGGGGAAAGTTATTTAATGCTTGGGGGAGACGATAGGTTTAGAGGGGGGAATAATTTAAAATTCAAAGTTACCACCCCCCCCCCTCCTGATCTCATACCAACAAATATGATAATTCAGGAAGAATATTATTCTTAGCTTAAATATCAAATAAGGTTTCCAACAAACCTATACTGTGAGGTACATGCAAATATGTTATGGGTAATTTCATCAATAGAGATTTTACATTTCGGACACGAAGATGTTTTCTTGAGTCATACCCTAATCGATGTTTAACAGTTTCTACCAACACTCTATATGATATTTTTGTGAATCCAAAATTCAAAACCTGTTATGAGTTGGATCAACAAATGTTATACAACCAATCTTGTTGAACATCTGATGTTCTGCAATTGTTGCTTTATACATTTTTCTTTAGCTCCGATAATAATCGAGCTATTTGTATTTTATTGTCTTCAGCCTTCAGTGAACCCCCACTTCTGATCGCCGGATTTTTTTGCTTTGAGTAACTCGATCACTGAACATCTCATTTCCAGCTTACATTTGAATTCATGTTTACATAGTCTTCTTACTACGAGAGAATAGAGAGGAGATGGTGAGATCAGGTCTCCAGCGTGACAGTTCAGCTCGTTGGAAATATGGTCATCAGTTTATGGAGCCCCTGTGTGACGGAAGGTTATTTATACATACCGGTTAACGTGCTTGTCCCTCAAATGTGTGGCTACTGGACTAGATATCTAGGATAAGCGGGTTCTGCTCCTGGCAGGTACGAAGTAGATGACTTCCCTTAAGGGGAATCTGAATATATTTCTCTCAAATAAAATAATTCATTTTTAGCAGATTTCCCTTAAGGGAAATCAGCTATTCAGGTCGTACTCATGACGGAATTTTCGAAATTTTTCTTCACAAGTCCATCGATCCGACCTAGTAGATGACGAAAATAAGGTCCGTTCAAAATTATATCTATATCTATATATATATATATATATATATATATATATATATATATATATATATATATATTTGTCTGTTACAGGTCTAGCGGTCGCAATTTTTGTATGATCGTTACCAATCTTGATATTTAAACGTTTTATGCAAAAAGACAGATCAAGTTCGTTAACGGCTGAAATTGGACCAGTGGGAAGGGGAGTTTAGAGGGGGGAATTTTGAAAATTCGAAATTTCACTGTTACTATAAGTCGGATCGAAAAAGTGTATAAAATTAATCTTATTGCTAATTAAATTTACTATAAATATTGTTATATACAGTTATTCTATATATTTAATATTAACAGAGATATTTGAATTTTTCAGTTTGCAGACTTCATTAAGCCCCCACTTCTACTAGTGATACGTAAACAATGCTCTGTTATATAATGCAACATATTAATTGAAGCCTAAATACCAAATATTGTCTTCATTGAACTTTTACTTTGTGAGATATATGCAAATACGTTCACTTGACCCCCCCTTCTGTTGTTTTTGCTAATTAATTGTTTTCAATAAAATTAATATGTTATATTCAGATATATTTCATTAATTGTTTGTCTTCCCGGTGCATAGTTATATGCAGCGCTACGAGGCTGGCTTGCCTGTTTGATTACAATTTAGCCGCTTTCCGTTGTAGAGATTATAAACTTGTATTTTACATTTACTGGGCATTCACGGTAGTGTTGCCTGTATCCATTTATCTATTCTAAACTTTCACGTGGGAAATGTGCTTAGATTACGCAACCCCTGCGTGACGGACTTTTTTAATTGATATAGATGAACTATCATCTGCGCGGTCTGTTTGCCTGTATGCGAATAAACATATTTTCTCTTAGCTCAGCCGTGAGGTGGGGAATTTCTGTTCTTTAATATAAAAGCACTGAACTCGTATAATCAATACCATTTTAGCTCATTACAGAGTAAATATACGCATATAGTAAAGCAGTATTTTTAGCAGATTTCCCTTGAGGAAAATCATCTATTAAGGTCGTACTCTTGAGAAAACTTCGAAAAAATTCCTCAAATATCCGTCGATCCTACCTAGTAGATGACGAAAAATAGGTCCGTTCAAAATTATCTATCCATCTATCTATCTATATATAAGATCTGTTACCGCTATTTGATTGTAACCAAACTCCTTATATAAGCGTTACATGCAAAACTAAAATGAAGTTCGTTAATGGCTGCAATCTAATCATTGGGAAGGGAGGTTTAGAAGGGGAATTTCGAAAATTCGAAATAACCTCCGTTATTATACGTCGGATCGAAAAACCTTATAGAACCAATCTTATTGCGCATAAAATGTACTATAAATATTGTTATATACATTTATTCTCTATCTAAGTATTCACGGAGATATTTGTATTTTTTAGTATTGAGCCTTTAGTACATACTACTTCATGACGTATGTAGTAGCAATAAGCTGTTATGCCAGGAACCACTTTATTTGAAGTATTAAGAAAGTTATTTGTACTTTCTTGTTTTCAGTCTTCAGTAAACCTTCCCCCTCTCACTTAAATAGAGGTTGAGATTACTAGTGTGTTATACCATCATTTGGGAAATCTGTTTACTTTAAGCAACCCTGCCTGACAGACTTTTCAGTGCATGTGTGTTTATAGCATAACAAATTTATATACTCCGGTACATATCTTCATTTAAGGAAAAAGTATTATAACATAATCAGAAATAAACAACAAACTTTGATTACATAATTAGATATCTACGTCAGATGATTGTTTAATAGCGCAGTTGAACACAACGAAACACTCCATGAAATTTATAAAGTGGGTGTAATAGTGGTTCTTTTTATGGAATGCTCTCTTTGCATAATTTATTCTAGCAATATGATTTCCATTTTCTCTTTAATCATCTTGTAAATCTTTAAGGGGGATTTGAAATATAACATAGGTACAAGTGAATTTCTAAGTGTTTACCTTAAATGCCGACAAGCCACGTAAAAATACGGTTCAATTACAAGAACATCTCCATGTTTATGTATGGGGCAAGTATATTCGGAGCCTAGTGTCCTTGTTCAGTCCTCCAGTTGGGCGAATCACTGTGAGTTGTGAGGCTTCTTAAGTCTTTGCTGGAGAAGATGTAAAGGTATAAATCTTGGAGATTAATGGAGACGTGGTTGAAAAATCGGCTAATGAAAATCAGCGACCCAATAAGAGCCCACGCTACGCTCGGAATCCACACACAATTTACGCACGTTTCCCTTCCTAGCTTTCCCCCCATTAGCGTAGGTTTGGCGCTCCTCGCCAATATTCTCCCCGACACGCCCTCTATTGCTTTCTCTAACCACTTCTTTACAATTTGAGGACATCATCTCAGGTATGAATTTGCATCTGATTTCATCCATAGCCCTGTTAAGGATTGTATATTGCCTATTTAACTGCCAAAAGACTAATATATCTTGAATGAAGGTGAGAAGAATAATAATTTACGATTTCTATAGAAAGCTACACCTACAAAAAGTGTATCTCATTAGGCAAGCATAATTTTCCTCCTCTTGGTAAAATGTTGAGACAAATTTCCAGAATAAGATTGGATTTGAAAAATATATTATATCAGGTGATATATAAACCTACCTATTGCTACTGGTTGGTCTAAAAATATTTGTAAACTCGCCAAAAAATATCTGCAAATAAAAGTGAAAGGTGTATTCAATCCATGCTATTCAACTAATAGTTAATTTGACTTAATACTCAATGACACCCTGAACAAAGTGTGGCTGACGAATAATAATAACCCCCATCCTCAATGGGAGAGTAGTAATATAACAAGTTGAAAAGATTGAATCCAAAAATCAAACACTGAATATGTGTTTTTTGTGACGGACTCATCGAACGAAACTTAGTTCTACACACGTTATAAAGGATGTTGATTTGACCAAATGACCGATATTACACTAAGTGTATATTAATTGATAGTCAAAAAGAGACTTAGTAAATCGTTGTATCTTAATAATATATGAAAATGATCAAAATCTGTACAATTGTAGTACTTATGATGATATAAGTAGGTTAAATGATTTGGTTTTACATATAAGCTTAAATAAGGAAGTTGGTAACAAACAAAATTGTAATCTGATGTAGACACCACATGTCTTCCATGTACTCTTATTAAATTTTCTTCGTTCAAGGAAGGAAAAATTGGAACCCATTCACAGACTTGCAATACGTGTGTGTCTATATTAGAACGGGCTTTATTTACACAATGTACAGCGCGGTATCGCACAGTGGGTTGGATGGCCGATCTAGGTGGAAAAAACTGCTAACTTGTTATGTTTTAATGTTTTATGGTTTTATTATTATTATACAATTATTTAGTCGTAAATAATAACCACAATATATAAAGAAAATAATAACCACAATATATAAAGAAAATAATAACCACAATATACGTATAAAGAAAATAATAACCACAATATATAAAGAAAATAATAACCACAATATATAAAGAAAATAATAACCACAATATATAAAGAAAATAATAACCACAATATATAAAGAAAATAATAACCACAATGTATAAAGAAAATAATAACCACAATATATAAAGAAAATAATAACCACAATATATAAAGAAAATAATAACCACAATATATAAAGAAAATAATAACCACAATATATAAAGAAAATAATAACCACAATATATAAAGAAAATAATAACCACAATATATAAAGAAAATAATAACCACAATATATAAAGAAAATAATAACCACAATATATAAAGAAAATAATAACCACAATATATAAAGAAAATAATAACCACAATATATAAATCCAAAACATAGGTGAAGAACAGTTAATGGGAGTTATCAGTTCATCATCTCTATCACTATCGCTATTATCGCTTTCTGAATCTTTATTTATATTAGAACTTGGAGGCTGCAAAAGCGATAGCACATCCTTATGTAAACGTCTTCGACTTTTCCTGGTCTCCTTCCTAAAAGAATTAATTAAAGGATCTGAAGTCACCAACAGCCATTGTGCTAAATCCGTATTTGTATCTATTCGAGAGCATTTCCGGGTATGGCACTCTCGAAATCGCCTCAAATCTTTATTTCGAGACTCCTGAGCCTCCTCCGATAGCATTCCGATAGGCACAATTTACTTTTTAATTATTTGGGTGCTATGGGTCAAAATTTGATGAACAGTCACGGGCATGTAATACCATGAATATGTACTTAGGTATAACGTTCTTGTATCTTGAAAGTATGTCTGGAATTTGTCGACATTAATTTCATAGTCAGATGACAAAGTAGTCAAGATGATGTAAAATCTTTTTAAAAGTTCTTCGTCTAATCCGGTTATAGTGGCACTTTTTTCGTGGTTTTTGAAAAATCGTCTTGCCGTATTTCCGTCATTGCTTGTACCAAATCCGGGTTTAGGTCTATCAATTATTAATCCCATCTCATCTTTAAATTTTTTTTGAATTTCCATTTTTCGATTTTTTATTTCTTCTTTATGTTCATTGGTTGTGATAGCCCATTTTTTTATAATAAGTCTGTACCTTATATGAATGAAGCATTCGAGTGACCTAATCCAGGCAGGCAATGGGGAAATTCCAATCATAATTTTCTTTGATATCATGAGATACTAATGGATTAATAGCATTCATCAATTCAGGAGTTGCTCCACATATATAACATCTCTGACTTGACTTGGTCCCTGTTAGAGCATTACAAACTTTTCCGTCCACCATGGTCAGCAAAAATTTGTAATGAACATTGATATCTATATTTTCCAAAGTTACTTTAGTAGGTTGCAGCGACTCTATTTGTTGTTTAATTTTATTTGTTTCGGTGATAGCCAAATCGGTGGTTTCTTTGGAAAACAAACTTTAGCGGCCTACAGTTTCGTGTGGACGAAGGAAAAGGATTGCTCCAAACTAAATTTTCTACTCTACCTAATTCGTGCATTTTTACAGGAACAAATGAATAAGAAAATAAATACTCATCATCGGCATCCTGGTCTTCAAATTTCTGCTTGTACCTACTATGCCCACTGCTACCATCACAACCCCATTTACATATAACAAATGTTGTTTGAGAGGGGAAATTTTGAAAAACTTTGCTGTGGGCAAGAACAAGTCTCATAGTTGTCAAATCCACTATGTACTGTACATTGAAAGTGACGCAATTCTCAGTAACTACCATATCTCCAGGTCCAGATGGATAACAATCGTTTTTTGTTTTTCCTAATTGATAATAAGATGGATATATTTTATGATTAATGTTTAATGCATGATTCCGAAGCAACTTATATGAATTTTTTGACAGCTTACAGTCAATGAAAATAGCTAACGCTTCTTCGTTAGTAAATGGGCGGGTTTCATTAAGTTTACTCATTCGAAGTTTTTTAATTTGAGTAGCTACAGCAGTTGCACAAAGAGCTACTTCTTTAATGATGTTAACTGCATCTCGTTTTCCCGACTTTCTTACAGCGACTTCAGAAGCAAACACTATTTCATTTAAAGGTCTTTTTATAATATCTCCTATTTTTGTTTTCTTCGTTTTAGCACAGCAGTCTACAAATGGCTTAATTGGTCGACCTCCAGAAGTAGATGGCAGCGGTTCCTCTTCATCACATATATATATATATATATATATATATATATATATATATATATATATATATATATATATATATAAATGTGAAAATTTTATCCAACCAAATAGTATTTTTTTTTAAGAAACAAATCTTTGTATCGTCCAGCTTCTTGCCATTTAATTTTAATTTTTGACAACAAAAGGTTTAAATTACTGGTCAATTTTTCCAATGAATGTTGTTGGATATTTTTCACAGCAAATTGTGACAAAATGGTCTCAATTATTGGCTTTGTGTTTGAACAGCTTTGCCAAAGAAGAAAAACGTCCCGTTTCGTAATCGTGATTTCTTTTTCTGAAAATTGCCCGTACGACAAAGTTAGCAAATATCAGCAATTCAATTTTTTATGAAATGTTAGTTTGTATTATAAACAACAACAGACATAATTATCTTAGCGGTATTATGCGGTATATTTTTTTTACGGATGTTAAAAGTTTTTATTTCGTATAATTTTGAGATATTATTGTATTTTTATTATTAACTTACCTATGGATATGGTGTCCATCTTAATAAAATAGCTTAATGATTTACTTTTGATAATTTAAATACAGAAAAAACAACCTTTCTAAGCAAATTTTTAGGTAAAACTGAGCTGCAAACTTGTTAATCATTAGAATGAAAACATCGGATTTGTCATTGTTAGTGTACTCTTTTGATGTTTGTACGGGTGCTAATTCCAAAATACCATGCCATATTGGATTAATAGACGTTCCATATTAAGGTAAATAACTTAATTAGATGCTTTGATTTCATGAATTATTTCCACCTAGATTGGCCATCGGCCCACTGTGTATCGGTGAAAATTGCATTAAGAGGCCAGCTCAATTCCTGAATTCCTTTTAAGAATGATTTGCTAAAACAGGAATGTATGCAATAGTTGAAGAAAGCGCGAAATATAAGACAGACCACCTCAAAAAGTAGCATGTAGGGTTACAGTAAACAAGTTAAGCACGTAGGTGTCTTAATAAATACATAGTAAAAGTTATTTCACTGCTTAGGACAAAACCCAGTTAATTACCCATAAAGTATTATTTCGAACCACCCCTAAGTATACATCGCCCTGTATGTTTCATTTTTTAATGTCCACTTTATGCAATTAAGGCTATGTGGGAAAGGCTATCTACAGTTTCTACACTTTTCTAACCAGCACGGGGCCAAAGGGGTTTATTTAGTGAGTTCCTGTATTAATGTCCACAACAACCGTAGGTCTAAGTGTGTGAAATTAAATCCGGGCATAAATATATATGCATCAAATATAGTAATTTCTTATTACTCCTAGATACACGGTTATAATGGTCCTTCTTGCGAAGTTTTGTGTTATCGATTACAAGAATATTAAATAATTTCTGCCGAATGTTCGGTGTAATTTATAACGTTAGTGGAGAAAATATTAAAACGTGGAGTTATCATAAAACTCCGTTTGGTATTTTAAAGATATAGAACTACTATGAAAATTGGTAATAAAACAAAACAAAAAAAAATATTCTCTCACAGACAAACAAATATATATATAACACAATCTAAATTTCCTGATAACGAGTCACCCTTGTTCTTAGGTCATCAGGTAATTTACGCAGTGAGCAACTCAACCTATAATCGTATTAAACAAGAAGGAGGAGTTATCTCCAGCAGACTGAGAGCCTGATAGAGGTCACATTACTAGCGGCCAGCATGCTGCACCGCTCTTAGACGGGATCTAAGAGAGACAAAGTCCTTCATCAGACGTTCTGGTTACAAGCCGGTGCAATACATTTCTTTCTGAGGTCACCCAGTCATAAGCTGAGCATGCTAAACACACACACACACACACATTTTGAAATATAAGTATCTCTTTATTTTGAATACGGTCAAATGAAAAAGTTGGTCACGTAGAGGCGGCGTTAACTAAGCAGATTTTCCACGTTCGTCACGCATTTGCATTTATCTCAAAACGTAAAAGTTCACTGTGGTATTTAGGCTTCAAATAAAGTGCTTGATAATACAACAGCCTTTTGTTAATATGACATGAGTAGGAGTGGGGATTTACTGATGGCTAAAAACTTAAAAATATAAATTTCTCGGTTACTAATCATGACAGTGACAAAAGGTACATAACAACATTTATAGAACACTACATTTCCGATAATATAAAGGATTTTCGAAATTACCCCCCCCCCCCCCTTCAACCCCCTTCCCACTGGTCGGATTTTAGCCTTTAACGAATTTGATCTTCCTTTTTAAATAAAACGTTAAAACGTTTAAATATCGAGTTTGGTCGATCAGACGAAATTGCGACCACTAGAGCGTTAACAGACAGAAACACACACACACACACACACACACACACACACACGCATATATATATATATATATATATATATATATATATATATATATATATAAAATTTTGAACGGACCTCATTTTCGTCATCTCCTAGATACAATCGATTGACATTTGAAGAAAGTTTTCGAAAATCCCATCATGAGTGCAACCCCAATAGCTGATTTCCCCTTAGGGAAATCTGCTATAGTTATATTTGTACTGGGTCTAGATTTAAGCATACGATCTATGGTAATACCGTACCGATGTACTTCCCTAAGGCAAAATTCGGTTAGCACTGAGGAGCATACAAAAAGTCATCACATGAGGCTAGTGACTCGTAGGGTTGTTAGTTAATAATTAAAGTAGACAGAGTTATTATCAATTAATAATTACGAGACGGTGACAGGTTAGTAAATACATAGTATTTACAACTCACAGAGGACGGGCGGGCGGCTTGAAGGCAATCCAGCATACTACACTGAGTGGCCAGCTGACCAGACCTACTAAGAGGCTTGGAAGGAGAGGCAGCGTGGAGGGGAGTCTGTGGGCTGGGACCACCATAATCATAGTAATTAGAGTTGTCTGTTTGTCTGTATGTCGATTAATATACATGAGCCTGGGATAGGCTCCATCTCCGATCTATAGAGATAGCCAAGGAGGAATTCAGCCGCAGAATCCATTGTTCTGCTCTATTATGGACAACTGAGTCATACCATCTCGGATGGCCGTGCTATACCTTCTTGGACAGTTTTTCCAACTTTGTTTTTTGTAAAGCCATTGTTTCAAAGTATGAAAATAACGTTCGAGAAGTTCGTTAAATGAGAAATATTTGTTTTCAATTATTCATCATTGAGTATGTACTACAAAATATTTGTTTAGGAGAAAAAAAAAATCCCCACATTTATACCCAAAGGTTTATTGTTTTTAGGACCATCAGTGCCCTGCAAGAGATAATTTGTTTACTTTAAACGTGATATAAGCTTGTGAAAACAAAAATCTTAAATAAAAAGTGTTCATTGGGAAAGAATCACCCTTTTCAAAATAGTACAAGAACACCCAATACTTTTATAATTAATTTAAGATCACTATAGTCAAAAGTGATAATTCTTTACAGGCTGATTGTCAGAAAAAATGGAAAATCACTTTTGATGCGAGGCACCAACAACATTCTAGTAGTCTGCTGTACTGTGTAATTTTCAAAAATGTTCTTCAAATGGCCACCGATCCAATGTCCAAAATGAGGTTCGTATGTGTATATATACACGCACACACGCGCCCACACACACACACACACACACACACACACACACACACACACACACACACACACACACACATATATATATATATATATATATATATATATATATATATATATATATATATATGTATATATATATATATATATATATATATATATAGATATATATATTTGTCTGCTAATGCTCTAGCAGTTGTAATTTTTGTTTGATCGTTACCAAACTAGGTATGTAAACGGTTTTAGCAAATTTCCCTTGAGGGAAATGATCTATTGAGGTCGTACTCATGACGCGATTTTCGAAAATTTTCTTCAAATGTCCATCGATCCTACCCAGGAGATGACGAAAATGAGGTCCGTTCAAAACTATATATATATATATATATATATATATATATATATATATATATATATATATATATATATATATATATTTGTCTGTTAACGCTCTAGCGGTCGCAATTTTTGTTTGATCGTTACCAAACTTGATATTTAAACGTTTTATGCAAAAAGACAGATCAAGTTCGTTAATAGCTGAAATCGGACCAGTGGGAGGGGGGGGGTTTAGAGGGTTTTTTTTTTTCGAAATATCTCCGTTACCATACGTCGGATCAAAAAATTGTATAGAACCAATTGTATTCTAAATTAAATTTACTATAAATATTGTTATATACATTTATTCTCTATCTTGAATATTAACCGAGATATTTGCATTTTTATTAAATTTGGGCCGATAACGGATGACAGTTTCCCGCCAAAAGCTAGTTCGGCCCTTTGCCGTAACTGTTCGGCTCTCGTATGGAGATTTCTCTATTGTATAACTTCACGTGGGAAATCTGCTTAGTTTACGCAGCCTCTACGTGACGGAATTTTTGTAAAACTAATGATCAAGCTCGTAATATTGAAATCGAACCACGGGGATAGGGGGGTGGATTAGAGAGGAAGAAATGTGAAAATTCAAATATCTCTGTTATTAATCATTGGATCGAAAAAATGTATAGAATCAAGTGTATTGCAAATTTAATGGACTATACATATTTTGCTTTACATTGTTTCTCAATCTTGAATAATAATTGACTTATTTGCATTTTTATATTGGTTTTCTGTCATCAGTAAAACCCACTGCTACTCATTAGCAATAAGCAGTTATATCAGGAGCCACTTATTCAACACTGTAATTCCAAATTTTAATTTCATTGAACTTTTACTGTGTGAGATATGTGAAAATGTTTCATTGTGGCAATCACTTAAGATCAAATAGATTTTTCATTCTTAACTTGAAAATGTTTATTTGTTCTATACCAAACACAATATTTAGTTGTTTTAATCAACACTAAAGGTCATAATAATATTAGTAACCATAAAAACTGAGGGTTACTGAACAATACTCAGTACAGCAGTGACAGGCTTGAAGATGACCCTCACATTGAAAGTGTCTTAACAAGTCTACTTGACAATCAGCCAGTAATGAGGCATCCATCTACATTAGCAATAGTGCCATACATATACAAATTACAAGATTTACTACCCCTCTAGATTAACAGAAAATGCCCATAACACAAAGACTGGCCAAACCAAACCAATATCACAATACACAAATGACATCATCAGTCTTCTATGCTGATGTAACAAGCACATTATATGCATTTCTAACTTAATAAAAATCCTTTTGACAAAATCCTGTTGAAAAAACAATACTTGAAATTTAGGTAGTACATGAGGTGATCAATGTAATAGAATTTGATGTAATTGCTATAATTCATAATCTCAAACCTCCCTTTATAAAAATTGTAACTCAAAAAACAATGGGAATGCCAAAAAATAGCTCTTGAGTCTGAAGATTTAAAGAACTTTGCTATATTTTACTTTAACTGTTATAAGTATCAAAGAAGTCTACCCACAAATTTGAAAGGGACCAAATATTCAGAGTTTTTCAAGGGAATAACCAAAGAACAACTTGGCGAACAAAGTTAATAATGTGAGCGTATTATGCAGATTTGTAAATTCCTATTAGTAAAAAGGAGACATTTAAAGTAACTATCAAATCCATTGGTGTAACATTTTTAATGAAAAAAAAAAATGTGAGGCAGTCACATACACGTTACAGTAAACAGCAAATTTCCTAATGTCACAGGCTTATGATCTCATCTCACCAGCTATTCTCTATTTCTTTTGTAACAAAAAAAACTATTTAAGGTGGACAAGAGATGATTACTGGTTTAGTTACTCAACGTGAAAACTGGATGAGCTGGTGGGGTTTACTAAAGATTGAAAAAATAAAATAACTCAATATCAATTGGTTAAAAAAATTGATTACAAAATATTCACTAACCAAGATTTTACTAGACGTATTGAGCATTTTCGTGATCTAAGTAGGATCTATGAACATTTCGGAAATTGTGTCATGTGAAGGCTCACTCTATATAAATAGCTGGACATAGTGCTTCCAAGGATAGAAGATAATCATTTGAGAATTTGTTTGAATGATTAATGAGTACAACCACAATAGCTGAGTTTCCTTAGGAAATCTGCTAAATAATTTCAATATTAATGGTTCACCCTTAACAGTAAAGCCACTTTAATTATTTAACCAGGAATGAAAACAAAAGAAGAAAAAGAAACTTTACACACTTCTAATTGTTATCTGAGGGATATATTGTGAAGTTTGGGTGCTTATCTGGTGGCATTGTGACCTCTTTCAATTTAATTTCCTCATCACCTCCACGGAAAACATCATCTTCATTACTAGTGGGTAAATAAAAAGAAAATGTTTTTCTTTTTAAGTCATTATTAGGCAACTCCCTGTAAATTTTAGCAATTAATGCAACTGGATTAGGTGCTTGAATCAACTGAGAAGGCACTGCACCATCACATTTTGAATTGTAGACGCAACCCATTTTTGGGTATATTTGAAGTGATTCTATTACTTCATTTGTGTGCTGCGGCTCATGATGTTTCCAATGGCTATACATTTCTTTATAAGTAGGTAAGTGTTGTTTCTTTTTCAATTTATAGTTTTTAAATTTCTCTTCCATATGATGTGGAGGTCTTGTCTTTTCTCTCATAGATTTAGTGTCTAGAGATGATTTTAAAAATACATTATCAATTTTTTTAAAAGGATTTTTAAATACTTTTTTAGAGCTAATATTTAAATTGTCTTTTTCCTGTAGCTCAACAACCGTATTTTTATCCTTTAATGTTGCCTTGTAGATTGGTTTCTTTGATTTCTGTAATTTTGAAGAACTATGTTCATTAAGTGATTTCAATTTAGTAGCATCAACAATATAAATGTATACTGTTTCTTCTTCTGGACTGAGTGTGGTTTGCTGAATTATGGTTAAAGGCTTGGGCAAAATTATACTTAATGCATTTGAATTAATTGTTGAGAGTTTCCCTTGATTATGTTTGTTATGTGACAAACCATGAACTATTTTTTCTATGTTATCTTGATCTTGAGCTTTTTGCTGAAGTTCTAATAATTTGATCCAATCCAGCTCGGTACTTACTTCATTGGGACGAAATGAATTTGCATTGGATTCATTTATTTTGAGTAAACTCTTATCATTAAAGTTGTTAAATCCATTGACTGAAATAATTGTGAATATAATATATAGATGGTAAAATTTGCATCTGTTAAAAAAATGGGACATTCATCTAATTTCAAGCTATAGAACGTATTTCCTTTTACATATCAATAAAAATAAAGTATTAACCTAACTATTAATCCTTTCATATGTTTTTGTGGTTATATTATTATTATTTTGCTATAATATTTTTCTGAGAAGACTTTATTTGAAAAACAGTACTAGTTCAGAAATGTTTTAATTACACAGGTGTGGGAATAAAAAACTGCAAATAACTTTTTGACATTTTCTTATAGATTTTTACATCTCAAAAACAGGAAAAATATTAAAAAATAGATAAACTTGCATCGCCACTGATGTGGCATTCTGTGCATATGTATGAAAACTATAACAAATTGGCCATGATCCTGGAAAACATCAAATATCAGGAACATCAACGGATGGTTTTTGGGGACTTCAAAATACTCATGATGCTTTTGGGTCAGCAGGCAGGCTGTACTAAATACACATACTTCTTAAGTAGTGGGTAGTAGAGCCAGAGAACAGCACTGGACTAAAAATGATTGGCCACTCCGAGAAACTTCAATGTTATCAATACTACTTTGGGATCTCTAGAAAAGGTTTTGTTGACCCCTCTCCATATCAAATTGCGGTTGATGAAACTATTTGAAAAAGGATGGGGACTGTTTTAAATATCTATGTACATAATTCCCGAAGCTGTCAGAATCAATGTTGAAAGGGGGGTACTTTCCACTGGCCCCGACATAAGAAAACTTTTAACCGACACCCTCTTAGTGGAAAGTATGAATGAGAAGAAGAAGCTTGGGTATCGTTTAAGGATGTAGTGCGAAAGTTTTTGGGAAGTACTAAGGATCCTGACTACAAAACCATTGTTCAAAGGATGCTAGTAGCATATGAAGCTCAAGGCTGCAACATGAGCTTGAAGGTCCATTTTTTACACTCCCACATAGACTATTTTCCTGAAAACCTGGGAGCTTACAGTGAAGAACAGGTGGAGCGGTTTCGCCAGGATGTCCGTGATATCGAGAGACGGTACCAAGGAAGATGGGATGTCACTATGCTTGCAGACTACTGTTGGATGCTTAAGCGGGAAACTAAAGATTGAAATCGGAAAAGAACTTGTCAAAGTATCAAGGAAAAGAAGAGGGGTTTACTTAAATTGTTTTATTTACTTTTTTCTCCCAGGAGTAACCCTAAAGGAAGGGTATTATTTCTATACATTTAACTTGACATAAAGTAAGTTCGCTTTACCAAACAACAAATTACTCTATTAATGATGGCTTATGAGAGAAAATAGCAAAATAATTATAGGACATTTATCAAGAGATAAGGCATAGGTCTTAATCTCACATAGGAAACCTAGAGTGGAGAGTTCAATTCCCGCCTGGGCAAACAGGAATTCATTTAATGTCGAATACTACTGGCAAATAATATATAATTTGCAATATAATTACTATTTTGTTGTATAAACAGTTTCCATCTTTCGGGAAGTTTCATAATTCCATTTTCATAAAATGTCCTAGACTTATTAGAGAATAGAAAGTTTAAAATGTTTTAAAAAATTTTCTTTTAGAACTTTTTTCTTGCATTAAAATGCATTTGATGCAGGAAGACTACATCCTTATTTTCCCTAATTGCTGGATAATGCAACATTGATCACTTAACATTATCCTAGACTTATTGCTAAAAAGCTGAACCAGATGCATTTTGTAGTCTTCTTGAGAATTAAAATTCTTACCATTAATGGAATTTTGGGGAGAACAAAACAAATGAAAGTCTGGGGGGGGGGCTAAGTTCCGTGTTATATGGAGGATGAGGTAAAACTTCCCAGTCAAAGTCCATCAATTTTTTCCATAAGGTCAAAGACGCCACATCTTGGTGTTATCATCGTAGAAAACAATATCTCTCCGATTTGCCAACTCTGGTGGCTTCTGGTCATTTTCCATTAATATGTCTAATTGGCTAAAGCATCTATCAGAGTTTATTGTTTCAAGATACAAAACCCTTCCAATCCCACCAGCAACAGAGCATAACTTTTTGGGCATGGATATAACTTTATGGAGCATAATTTTTAAGTGGTTGGTGGTGGCTCACTGGAATGCCTCCACAATTGTTGTCACTTAACATTACTGAGCACAATCCATTTTCCATCTCCGGTAATGAAACATACCAAAAATGGACCATTTTCACAATATTAGTGCAATAAATCACTCATGGATATACAGATAATTGAATTACTCTGCACCCAAACAGAAAGGTGACTAATCAAGTGGCACAAATGTTTATGGAAAGAGCGAATTTGATAATTCTTTCCTATTTACTAATGGTTCTTGTGATTTTCAGAAATAAGCACCATGATGTGGTCATTGATATGGCCACACAAGTCTGTAACTGTCCAACCAGAGCCTCTGCAATTGTTAACACAATTCTCCCTGCTTGAATTTTACAAAACACTGTCAGTTCACTTATTACATTGTCCCCATATACAGTACAGTATATATATATATATATATATATATATATATATAATTGTGTTCATGTTTTCGACCAGGCTATTATTATATATGGTGTCGTTGTTGTTAGTTGAGATTTTTGGTCAATGTTGGTGAAAGAAGTTTTACTCTATGCCAATATTTAGAGAATTTTATTTTCTCTTCTTCAGGGCAAATAATTCTAGTTTTGCCCTGAAGAAGAGAAAATAAAATTCTTGGAATATTGCCATAGACTAAAACTTCATTCACCAACATTGACCACAAACCTCAACAAACACCACCACAGACACCATAGAACCAACACAATAGTGTTTATATTGTTACATTAGTAAAGGATGGTAGGAACCAATGATATGCAGCTAGGACATTAGGTCTACCAGAAACTACTGTTCAGCAGGCAATTTAATGGTACCGGGAGACTGAAGAAAAGACTAAGAGAACAGGTTCAGGGCTACAGACCTGGCTGATCGATTTATTGTAATGGAGATCCTGAGAAATCACCAGCAAACGATTGTGGAAACTGCCCAATTGCAGGAGAGGCCCTGTAATGCAGTAATAAGTACAGAACCTGTTAGTAGAAAATTAAATGAAGTGAGTCTGTAGCTCCAGCATTCGCACCTCGGCTGACCACACACCACCATGTAGCTCGTCATGAGTTTGCCCAGACATACCAATATTGGACAAACAATGAATAGACAATGTTCTTTTTACAGACGAGTCCAGGTTGACTTCATATGGCCAAGACAAGTGTATGAGAGTGTGGAGGTGGCTAGGTGAGGACTATGAGATATCATGGGGTGGTTCCGTGATGGTCTGAGCTGGAATAAGTTTACATGGAAATAATGTGCTTCTTGTTTTCTTTAGACTGTCTCTCAAAGCTCACACCTATATTAGGACATCCTAGAAAGGTATAACATGACTTTCCTTACAAGATAATACAGGGCCATACACTGAACATTGTAAACCAATATCTTGCTGAAATCGGCATATGCTCCTTGCAATTTTCCCACTCAAAGTCCTGATGTTAATCCCATAGAACACTTTAGGTTTTCTATGAAATGGTTAAATATTGAGTTTGGGGATGATTGAATAAAAATCATGTAGTTTTGAATTTTAAATTGTTAATGATGATATCACATTGGAAATATTTGCAAGTACCTCACAGAGTAAAAGTTCAATGAAAACATTATTTTGTATTTTAGCTACGAATAATGGGTTTATTGTTAATAAGACATTAATAAGAGGAAGGGTGTAGTGAAGAGTGAAAACTTAAAAAATGCAAATATTTTAATTAATATTCAAGATAGAGAAAATATATGCATAATAAAATTTAAAGGAAATTATATTTTCAATCAAATTAGTTCTATAGAATATTTTGATCTCATATATAATAACAAATATTTTTTAAATTTTCAAAATTTCCCCTCTACCATTCTCTTTCAAACTCGGACTAAGAGTACTGCTAATAGTTACAAGGGTGTTCATTAGATGTTAGGAGAAAATGAGGAATTATTCTTGAATGTTCCGGAGCCTAGATCCCCCCTTTCCAGTCGCAAAAGTGCCCTTCGCCCATTCCAAGTACATGCTCAGTTAGTACTGATTCGGACGATCTCAGTGCATTACCTGTTACCACCTACATTCTTCTGCTTTTACCACAGCAGAAAGGAATGTAATACTTTACTAAGATTTTCTTGATCATGTTTCAGTAAATATAAATTAATATTGTTTTGCAGCATGCATGTTCTATGTCAAGTAATTATAAAAAATATGTTTCTGCCCTTCCATTTTTACAATTTTACAATAACCTTTTTGTACAATTTTAGAAAATCAGGTGTATTCATTTTTTATTTGCTTATAGTATTTTTTTAACGATGTTTACAAAAATTGCAATGTGTTCCTTGATCAAAAGTGAAAACATTGCTTCTATACTTAGCAATTATTCAAATTTGAACATTGGTAAAATAATTAAAATACATATTTTAATGGTTATGGGGTGTGCTAAGAAAATAATTATTTTTAAATATTTGTTTTGATAAATGGCAAATTAAAATGATTAAAATTGATAAAATAATATGCTAATAACACCACAAAAAATTAAGTAAATTTTCTATTTTGCAATCTAAGAATTTGTTATTTTTTTAAAACATTTCAATACAACTGTATAATTTTAGAGCTTCTTGCATTTTTGTCTTTGCAAAAAATCGTTGGATATGTTTGGTTCATTTATTTATTTTTATTAAGAATAATAATAAAACTGGCTATTAACAGCTGTTTGATATGAATTAAAGCTTAGCCTTTGATACATTTGTTCTATTAGCTTGAGGAAAACAAGCACCAAAAAAAAATAAAAATTGTTTTACCATCTTAAATTAATTAAATAAAATTATGAAATATATCAATTTTAATCTTTACCTTTTTTTTTGAGTCCTGAGGGCTTGGAGTATGGCGAGACTTTGGTTCAGGTGTAGGTGAATAATCTGGGGCTGGTTCTTCCATTGCTGGCTCGTCTTCCCTCTGAAACAGATTGACAGGTAAAGTGATTCTGACTCACACCATCTTGTGCTTGTTTCACGCTTGAGAAAACACCACTCCTACACACCCCTCTTTGTGTTACAAAAAAATTACATTGAATTTAGTACTTAATAGTATTTAATATTATCCTCTTACAATAATAAAAATGATGACAAAGTGTCTTTATCTCTACTATTTTAATAGATGGGAAACTAATCAGCCTTCACAATCATCTCTTTAGTATTAATTTCTTAATGTTCATTTAATTCATTTATAGTATAATTGCCTTCCAAAGTATATTGAATCTTTGAAGTTAGGAACAATATTTATCATTCTCAGTACCTATTTTAAAGCCATTTCTAATATTATAACCGATGCCCTCAGAGGGTAATGAAAAATATTCCGTCCACAAGAAAAAAGATAAAGGTTCCCTTTCTTTCTGCAACCCACCCAAGATTCCTTCTTCATCCATTTTTAGGTTAGTTCATTCCTAAGTCATGGGGAGGAGAGGCCGACAAGCTTAGTATTTGGGGTTTAAACATTATTTAGTTATGTAGTTCCCAGACTTCGAGGTTGGACTACCATTATACATTACCTACTCAATATTGTGAGGCAATTGTGTAAAAACATAATGAACTTTGCTCATTACTTGCTACACAAATGTCAGGAAGTATCAAATGGTCATCTGACTGCACCAAAGCAATGTATCCCAGGCTACAACTTATATGGATTGTTGAAATAAATATTTTCTTTTTTACTCCTGTCATATGGACGGAATAAATTAATTTTGGTTTCAAGGTCTATTTCATCTACATTTCTTTGTTATAAAATTTAATAAATATATTTACTTATACTGAAGAGGAGTGGAACAGAACTATAGTTGAAGGATTGGACATCATGTGATCAGAATTCACTAATAACGAACCACCTAATGTTAGTTGTGGACACGTGGTGAGCGTTATCAACAAATTAAATCTATTGTTTGGTTAGTGGATACATGTCTCTAAATTAAACCACTATGAACTTGATTACAAATTCAGGTTAGCACTATGCTGAGGTTATAGTCTTATTCCTTTTAGTCAGCTATGAGACCCCTTTTTCTATCAATGAATGGTTACATGAAAAAACGAAAAGAGCACTGCAAGGACATACACTGGTTTCCTTGTTTCTGCTTGGCAGTACTAATAAAAAGCGAAGGATTCAGAATGAAATATTCAAAATTGAATCAAGGTTTCCACCTGAGGCTAATAATGATAAGGTGACTACACCACTGCACAGCTTAGTAGTGGCAGGCATGAGTTATTGTAAGCATGTTAACAATAGGAAGATTTATAATACAGGAATGAAAATGACAAAAACTAAAAAAATGAAGCATTCATTTTTGAAATTTTTTAGACCACATTTTAATTTCTTTTTATTTTTTATTTAATGGAAAATATTTACTGACTGTGTATTCTGTCCATTGCATTAAAATAGGTGCAGGTTCTTACATCACCACAGAAGAACATTAGTTCATGAGGTCGATACTAGAGCTCTAATGTCACAGTGCCTGTGGATTAGTGGGAATCAAGTAAGTATATACATCTGACACGCCGCTCAGAATGACAATCGATTATAACTCTCTTAGATCACGCCCACAGGGAGGTAAACACTAAGTGAACTGACTCCCATGGACAATTAGGCATGCCAGCCTACTGGAGACTACTTGTTCCAGTTTCTCTTTGGTTAACAAGGGTTGAATGATGAGTTGATCACTCAGCACAAAATTATGACCATCCCAATTAGCCTTAGTTGCAAAAAGTGGATGTTAATAAATAATTTAATTTAATTTAAAATTATGATCACGAATTTCTAGAATCTCCCTCGGGGACAAAAAAAGTTGTCTAAGGCCCATAATGCCAACCAAAAAAAAAAGATATATTTTAAATATTACAGTAGAATAAGGATTGAATAATAAACCTCTACTTAGCTTATTGCTAAGTAGAGATTTATTATTCAATCCATAAGTTTATTACTCATGCATAAAGACAACCTAGTACATCAAGTTATTCATCAAAGATGGGAAGTTTTGTTTCTATAAATCTTTACAATTGGTATAAGTAAATATAGTTTTTTATAAACACGTTAGGAAACAAAATGGATTATTAGATAACTAATTATTTGAGAATTCAATACTTTTCCAAGTAATCAATTCATTGTTTGAATTAAAATGGGACAAGTTCTAATGAAATAAATTCCTATCTGTTCACATGGTTTAAATTTTAAGGTACTTTTGTAGAATACACTTCAAAGCAAGTTGTCAGGACAAAATCACAAAATGATAATAAATAGTATGCTTTTAATTACCAAATAGCCTGTATTTCTCAAAGCAGATCAACAAGGCAATAGAAATGTCTATGTGTATATATATAAATATATATATATATATATATATATATATATATATATATACATACATATACACACATTTAAGGTATTTAAAAAAATAAATTATCTTTTTCACAACCCTGACATTAAAAACCCTAATTTATTAAACAAAATATTTGCATTTCTAGTCTGTTTTAAAATGTAAGAAAATTATAATAAAATTAAATCCATTATAGAATAATTAAGCAATGTTTTAAGTGGGGTAAATCAAGTTCTCAGGTGAGTGAGTTGTTACCATGATTGCAATGGCCTCTGATAATGGCACTGCTCTTCTGATAAATAGAATCAAAAAGTAACTAAGGGTTAAAGAAACAAAAACTGTGCAGTTGTAGACAGAAATTATTCTAGCGAAGGGAACTATTTTTAGGCTGGCCCATCACTAGTGATAAAAAGATGGCTTTAGAAAACATCATGGGTGCTGTAAGGGTAATGGAGGAAGAAAGGGCTGGTCTACATTGGTATAGACGGCTGAAGGGTAATTAAGGGTCTTGTAACTCTGCACTAAGTTTAGGCTTACTGGAAAAACTTTGTGGGATTTCAGAAAGAAATGTATTTGAAATACCAGGATAGAATGAAAGACTTAATTAGGAATTGGGGAAAGAAAAGAAGGGTGCTTGACAGGCAAAACAATATAAAGTTGATCATAATTCATAAAACATATTTTTTTAACCCTATTAACTTCCTGTCCTAGCTCAATAGTAACTACATATTTTACTGACCTCAATTCTCCTGTTTCTCCTCCGAGGTGGTGGTGAAACAGAGGGTGGTGTATACTCTCGAGTTGGAGTCATCTTTCCGTTGACTTTTGGAGAGTGTCCATTATACTGTGGGGAACTCCTTCCCAAGGGAGAGGTCGTACGTTCGTGTCGGTAGTAATTCGTTGTTTTCATGTACCTTCCACCATGTAGGGGGCTACCTCTTTCAATATTTTCTGTTGAAGGTAATTTTACTCCAACAAATGGAGGGCTTGGTGATTTTGATCGATTGTATGAAGGACTAGGAGATTTTGTATAAGGAGGACTCGGTGAATGGTTAAAGGTATGATTAGGGCCTGTTGGTAAAACTTGAACTCCATCAATTTTTGGTGATCTAAACTTCCTTTCTTCACTTTTCCATTCACTTACACCTTTAAAATATGATTTTTCAGGTTCTGGAGAAGACAAGAAAATTTTACTTGGTTTTGGATCTTTGGTAGATTTCATTGTAACATTGATAAAACTAGTATGAGGCCCTTCATCTTCAGAATCTTTTGAGGATCTTGAAGTTGATTCACTTCCAAAATGGTGCTCCAACCATTTTGAAGTTTCAACTTTTCTTGTTCTTTCTTCCTGATGAAAATCTAAAGGTCTTCTTGTCAAAGCATCTTTTCTTTCTTCTTCCATTTCTTTTAAAAACCTGAAAACAGAGACAAACATTTTACAGTAAACGTGATTTCAAAATCAAGCATAACTTTAAATTGTTATTAAGGGTGAGTTGAATGAAAAAGAGAGAATAAATGATTGTGTATATAATTTAAATTACAATGAAACAATGAACTTTCATATTTAGTATTATTTTACTATTGCTATAAAATATGAATGAAACGTAGTCAGAAAATGGAATTCTAAGTCTAAGCATACTTTGTGCTCATAGCACACTACCTGTTCCTCAATTTTCTGACTATTCCCAAACAGTGTGTTCCCACATACTCTATATGCTATATATACTCTTGATTAGTTTCCCACATTTTATAAGTTCTTTGACTGACAAATAATCCTGCACAGATTCTACTGTCCTATAACCTGTGTTTAACTTGTTTTTGGCTGATATATGGTCCCTTACAAGTAATGTTTTCCCAATACAAGGAAGAACATACCAGATTTGAGTTATTCTGCTTCCTTTATGAAGTTAAAGAATTCTGTAAGAAATATTTTTTAGTTTTTCTTTTGTGTTACAATTTATGTACAAATTACCATTAAACCCATTTACCCAAGCAATGTACTTGATGTGTTCAAACTCTGCCAAAATGATTTCCATTAGATATGGGATTGCTAGCAGCCTGTTGAGATAGTAGGTGAAAAGGATATATTTTACTTAAGGATGCACGAATGGTCCTCAATAGATTAAAATGTCTGACGTCACGGATTTCCAGAAGAGGGAATATTCAAATTTATCACCTTCTCTTTTTATGCTTAAATCCAGGTAATAAAGTACCCTTTCCTTGTGCACGTTCATTGAATATTTTTGTTCAACATACTTGTCATCTTGTGCAATATCTTTGTTGTTCTTCCAAAGAACACAGATGCATGTTTATATGTTTAGACAATCATCAACAGATCACATTTAACATTTAATCCTATAAATAAAAATGTTTTTGGAGACATTATATATTTACTTTCAAAGAGAATCAATGTAAATGTCTGCTGCAAATGGACTAATTGATGAGCACATAACCAGGCCCAAACTTGTGAAACTGAGGCTTAGGTGTTATTAGTACAGTGTATGCCAAGAAACAGAATTCTGAAGCATAAAGGCATGAATTGGAGTTCTTCCCTCTTGATGGTAATCATTTGACAATGTTAGCAAATATCAAGCACTTTGCATTGGTAAATGGTGAGGATTTTAGAAAATTCGAAATATCTCCGTTATTTTTGTAGGATCGAAAAAGTATTTATAACCTATCTTATTGCAAATATAATGTACTATAAATATCGATATACAGATTTATTCTCTATCAGGAATATTAACCGAGATATTTGATTTTTGCAGTTTTCAGCAAACCCCCACTTCTACTCATGTTACATAAACAATAGTCTGTTATAAAATAAACCACATTATTCGAAGCTTAAATCCCATATATTGTTTTCAAGAGACCTTTATTATACGAGATATATGCAAATATGTCTCATCTTAAGTTCTTGGGCTACTAAAATTTCATTGATTGAGATAAAAATTATTCTGATAAATTACAGTACAAGTAAATAGTTTTCAATAAAATTAATATGCTATATTCTGATGTATTTCAGTAATTTTTTTTGTTTTCGGTGAGAGGTTGGCAGACATAATATCCACATTGGTATTGTGTTACCAGTATATAGATTTTTCTATTGTTAACACTTTTTAGTTTTCTGTCATCACACTGTAATACATACACGTATAAACAAAGCAAAGGGTTGTTAGGTAGTTTGTACCTGTTTCTGTTCCTTCGCAACCTGGCAGAGAGGCTTTCCCAGTCAGCGTCACCGTGCCTCTTCCCCTCTGTAGTTTCAGCGTCGTATCTCATCTCCCTCGTCACCTCTCCGTTTTCCTTCACGTGGTCTACAAACTCTTGTGCTCTAGATTTACTGTATTCGTTCCTCTTCTCAACCTTAAAGTCCTCAAAACTCCCCTCACTGTCAGGGGCATCAAGTTCTTTGACCTGAAATTGTAATTAATTAATAAACCTTCTTTTTCGAGACATTTTTAAAAATTTCATTTATGTCTAATGGATTCAATTTCAAACAATAAAAATAAATAAATAAATAATAATAATATATAAATAATAAATGTAATGTTTAATTTAAGCCATTTTTACTTAATTTTTGTATCTGTTAAATACTGCTGACTGGCTTAGGGTTGTAGAAGGTAACTATTCCTTTCTAGCTTATGGGGGCAGGGACTCTTTTGATAAATTATTAATCAAGAAATAAATTCTTATTCTCATAAGGGTATTAAACAGATTAATCTAATTTGACCAAGTGTCTGAGCCCCCTTTTGAATGTATCAAATGTTCTATTATCTCTGAAATCTATGCTGGAACAACAAAATACATGGTGAATAATTTTGGAATGTATTATAACTTCACTGAGAAACAGGTATCAATAAAATTTTGAGGAGGTATTTTTGGGAAATCTGAGAAGAGTAAATCAAATAGTCCTAAAATAAATAAAGTATTCTTTTAAAGAAGGAAAGGGGATCAGGTAAGCCACATGAGTTAAAGGGTTGGTCTTAATCTCACAAGATAAACCTAGAATGGTGAGTTCGATTCTCACCTGGGCAACAGGAATTTATCTAGTGACGAACTCAAATAAAATCCTTAGTCCCCCCCCCCTTGCTAGAAAAAGTGGTAATCTGTAGATAACCTGTCCCAATATCTGGTGATAGTATCAAAAAGTAGATGTTAATAAATAAAAATAATGAAGGCAATAAGAGTGTTCCTATTCTTGTCAATTTTACAATGGGGTGGTTTCTTACTGCCTCAAAAGGATGGGCAGTAAGTTAGCATTTTTTCCCTTAAGGGGAATGAGCTATTTAGGTCGTACTCATGACGCAATTTTCGAAACATTTCCTCAAATGTCCATTGATTCTACCTAGGAGATGATGAAAATGAGGTCCGTTGAAAATTATATGTGTATATATATATATATATATATGTGTGTGTGTGTGTGTGTGTGTCTGTTAACACTCTAGCGGTCGTAATTTTTGTTTGATTGTCGCCAAACTGGATATTCAAAAGTTTTATGCAAAAATAAAATTAAGTTCGTTAACTTGATTGACTCGTTAACTTAAAATCTGACAAAGAGGGAGGGTTTAAAGGGGGGAATTTAAAAAATTCGAAATATCTCCGTTGGATCGAAAATGTGTACAGAACAAATCTTATTGAAATTAAATGTTCTATAAATGTTATTATGTTGTTTTCACTATCTTGATTATTAACCAAGATATTTGCATTTTTTAGTTTTCGGCCTTCAGTAAATCCCCTCTCCTACTTTTTTTTTTTTTTTTTTTGTGGTTCCCGGCATTAGTTGTGTCATTGTCACTTTCTTGTCGCTTGGGGGATAGGGTTACCTTAATTCGACTTTATTATTTCTACACTTTATTTAGACATGTTCTTCCATTGCAGTATGGATATTTTAAATGTGTTATCTTGAGAGCTAAACATATCCTCAGGTTTGGGTGGATAATTATGTACTGCTCCCATCAACTGGATTCTTGCCGAGTCATATTTTGGACAACTGGTGAGAACATGCATTGCTGTTCAATTGTTCTCTCTGCAGGAACATATTGGAGTGTTTCTCCATTTATATTTATACAAATAACTTGCAAAGTCCACTTAACATTTGACTGGAGCAATAGTCAGGGGCCAGCCAGCTGCAAGCAAGTCTAGCAGCCAGGCTTGGGAAGAAGCTCTTGGTCATTTGGCCTTTAGCTGTGGTCTGCCTAGAGCCCATGATCAATATTGACATCTTCTTCCAGTATTCTCGGCGGTAAAGGCTTCCTCTAATCATGCATCTTTCCTAGTTTCAACTAGGAGTAGGTCTATTGGAGCAGTTCCAGCCAGTATTTGGACAGCCTCATATGACACTGTACGATAAGCCTAATCAGTACTTGCCGCTGGACCTTATTCAGTGCTGCGAGATGCCAATTTTTTAATAGCGGTGGCCCTCATGCGGTGATAGCATAGGTGACAGTACTTAAAAAGCATGCCTCATAAAGTTTGATAGAAGGACTGAAATTAAGTCTCCAGGTAACTGCGGCCATTCTCTGGATTAGGTTGCTCTGTTAGTCTTCATTTGCAGTATATCTAGGTTGGAGGTTCCAGTGTTCACCGAAGTTACTTCTCAGATAGGTCACCACTTCTGGGAATTACACCCAACCGTCGCCTATTCTTATTCGAAGTGGGTGTCTATTATCGAAGCTGCCACTTTCTCGGAAGCTATCGATAGTCGCTAGCCTCCTTCAGTCAGTCTCTTGTCATTCTTATTGCTTCATTTCCTTGCTCTGCGATGCTTGCTCTCGAGTTCCATCTTATTGTGATGGCAAGGTCATCGATATATGCAGCTACTCTTAAACCATGGGCCGCCAACATACTTAGTAGTCAGTCTATTTTAATTATCCACAGAGGAGTTCCTAAAACTGAGCCCTGAGGGTACCCTTTACTGACTTCCATCTCTGACTCTGGTCCTCCACAATCTCTAAGGTAAGCCGTCCTGTTTTCTAGAAAGCTGCTGATGAGCGCACGGATGTTACTGGGCAGCTCCAGCTCTTGGACTGCTTCCATAATTCGGGGCCGCCACGCCGCCTTCAGGAATGCTCAGCAGTTCTGCTATTGTGTCGCCTTTGTCATCTGGTTTAACTCGCTCGTTGCCGGCAAAAGGATCAGTTTCTACGCTCTTTAACTTCGTTTTATGGTATCATATATACTTGCTGTGTTCACCGTTTCATGAACTTGCTGCATGAGATTGTTACAGGCTCTCTGTACCATTGCTGTTATCACCGGTTTTATTATCTGTACTACATCTTTTGCTATTTCGTTTATGTCTCCCATTTTCTTATAAGTAAGAGAAATATCACCCTCCTTGCACCGTCACGCAGGGACTGCGTAAACTAAGGGGGTTTGCTACAGGTTAGCATGACACACTCTATAAAGAAGAATTTCTATTTCTAAGTAAAAATCCGATGAGTAGAAGTGGCTAACTGTGTTCGTCACTAAATAAATTCCTATTGCACAGGTGGCAATAAAACTCACGACTCTAGGTTGATCAAGTGTGATTATGACCCATGTCATAACTCACATGGCTAACCACTGATCCTTTATAATAAAAATAGGAGGAATAAAAATAGATGATAGGTTGAAGGGGGTTGATCAATCTGGCTACTGAGAAACAATATGAATTTAAGAAAATATAGTTATGTTGTTACATTAGCTATGAAAGTTTCAAATGCCTCCGTCTTAGCAACTGAACTTACATTGAAGAAAATGAACCTAGAGTAACGTAAGAACTATAATTTTAAATGTTTGTGTCTGAATCTTGGTATACAACGTTTTTGAAAGAGCAGCAAATGAAATTTAAAGTGCCGACTGAGCAAATAGGATTTTCCTAACCAAGGAGGAAGGGGATTAGTAGTTTTGTTTCTACTAAAGTACTAATCTATGCTCTAATTGGAGAACCATGTTAATATGTTGAAGTTCATCCCTTTTGAAGCTTTGATCATTGGCCTTCTCTACTTTGAGGTGTAATATCCTATAAAACCGGTTTAGAAGGTATCTTAAAATTGCACTTACTACTTCATGGTCCCTCACTGTAGAAGTATTGGTAACAACGTTGCCGGAGCTGTCAAGGGCACTGGTTTTGACGGTGTCCTCTGTGTCTGTGGTTTTCCTGCTGCTAGTTACATGCGAGACTACGACAGGGCCCCTCGTAGATACTTCTGTCCCAGGAGCCCTAGCGAGGATCTTCTCCACCTCCCCTCCACTCTCAATCGCCTTTTGGTAAGCCTGAAAAAAACAAAAAAAATTAAAAATCGAAAAGAGTAATAAGAAAACGTAACTAAAATAGTACGTTGAAGAGAGGACTAATTAGTTCTCACATTTATTGTTAGATAATCCAAATTCTATGAGGGCCATGAAAAACGGAACAATTTCAGATTGCAAGTGAATTTATGTCCTGAATGCTCTTAGGCTTTTATCAAATTTGTAGTGTATAATTAATTATGTGAAACAAATGCTTATTTTGAAGACAAAATTTTGATCACGACAATGTTAAAAGAATAGGTGGATTACTTATTATGGAGGAATTATTTGGTAAGGCATGATAAGTTAAGCCTTTATTCGGAGCTTTAAATTGTATTGTTCATTAAAGGAAGAAACCATTTTATTTGTGGTTACGTAGACTTCTTCGCTGGAATGGATGAACATGAAATTAAATAATTTTAGACCCTGCACTGCGACCCCTCCGGATTGACTACAGTGCCGATGAATAGCCTGAAGAAGGTAGACGTAGTGCTACCGAAAATTAGCATAATGAAGCATGACACTGAAACAGAAAGCCGGTTTGGACAAGAAGGAATCATTTTATTTATGTTCAACTAGGGCTAAATGTTTATAGTGGAATACAAAATTATTTCAGGGCGACAATAAGCTTATAATTGAGATAGGGTAGCCTCAGAGACTTGATAGGCCCGATTTTCAATATATCAATAAATAGAAAAAAAAGCTAATAACAATATTTCAATATCAATTTTTAATTTTTGTGAACCAATTTATTATTTAACTATTTAGAACAACCGTATAATATATCCAAACTGTTCCCCGCGTAAAACCAACCCACACACTCATGTACATACGCGCTTTCACGCTCTCACATGCCCACTGACGTACAACCGTAAACACACACCCATTTGTAAGGATCCCATTTTTGGTCCTCCTCGGAATTATCGATGGACATTTGAAGAAATTGTTCGAAAATCAATGATAAATAAAATAAAATTATTTTATTAACGTCCACTTTTTGCATCTAAGGCTAATTGGGACGGGTTATCTACAGGTTACCACACTTTTCTAACCAGTATGGGACTAAGGATTTTATTTAATGAATTCCGTCACTAAATAAATTCTTATTACCCAGGCGGGAATCGAACTCGCCACTCCAGTTTTACCATGTGAGATTAAGGTCAACGCTTTAACACACATGGATAACCTGAGCACCTCCCTAATAAATGTGTCAACAATTAACCTTACCTTAAGCCATATGCTATTTAATAAAAAGATGTTTACTTTAAGTGACTACCTATTTTATACCGTTTTAACGATAGAAACAATTAAGAAGATAACTTTACTAGCAATTAAGAAAATTTATTTTACATAAATTTAGCTTGGTGTAAAAAGCACATCGCCATTCGAAGAAATACTTTTCATTTAAGAGAAAATTGGTTCCAGTTGTCAACTGCTGTGAAAAGGTAGATATGATAGTTATTCTGTCCCTGTCGCTGATGGATCTTCCTCAACAGTTTCCAAGTAATAGCTAAACACGACAATTGGAAAGTAGCCCTCTAAAACAGATTGCACCAATATGGGAACATATAAGTCATACCTCTTTCCTTTAAATATTAACACAAGAATAGTAGTTACAACGTTTAAGACTTCCTTAATTATTGCACAGTAGGCTGCTGCGCACATAGGGGGGCATACGACCATTGGCCAGTCAGGAACGATGAACCACTGTAAAATGCAAAACCCAACGAACGTACCGGCAAAACCTATGGTCATGTACCCTGTGCCATAGAGGAAATATTCAGAGTAGACTTCGGCTGAAAACAGTTTAAATGTCCCAAAGACAAAGGTTGCTATTCCTGTGATAAAATAATATGCAGAGAGTATCTTGGAAACCGCTTTCAATGGACAACCCCTGCAGACACAGGTTCTCCAATATTTCAGTGCAATCATGGCTGGCTTGTATTGTAATTGGTAACAAAATGAATTAAATTACACTTATAAGGGGAGTGTCCCCTCACCCGGAAGACAACTATTAAATAAAAAATACTGATCATATGATTACTGAACTTGTTTTATTTCATTTATGTAGATAAACATCCACTTTATGTAACTAAGGCTAATTCGTTTGGTTGTCTACTTGCTACCCAATTTTCTAGTTAAGGGACTAGGAATTTTTTGTAGTGAGTGCTTAAGTAAATTAATACCTTTGATAATGCGGGAGTCAACGCAAAAGACAAAAATATGTAGCCCCCCCCACACACGCACGCACGTACACACACACACACACACACACACACACACATGCTCACACTCGAATGCGTTGGATTGCGTTTTTTAGCATCCAAGTGCATCAAAATGAATTATTTTTGTCCCGGGCTGGATTATTTCAACCTATGGTGATAGATTTAATTGGGAATTACTCAATATAAATTTCTAACAAGATCTATTATAAGTCTTTATTTAGGAGTGGGGCTGAAGAAGGGCCGTTCTACCAGCGATGCCTAATATCCATCCCTTAATTAAATTAACAATACTTTTATATCTATTTCAAAGGTGGATTAAGGATGCTCGAATTTACCATAATACCAACGGCATGCCTAAAAGAAATTCCGTCACGCAGGAGCTGCGTAAACTAAGGAGATTTCCCAAGCGAAGGTTTTCAATAGATAAAAATACATACTGGTAACACCACGGCGAATATTAAGAGAATAAATACAAACGGTAAAGAGAAATCTTTCAGTTAATAACTCTACAGCGGTAAGCGTCTGAATTGTAAACAAACGGGCCAGCCAACCTGAATTCTAGACGGGAAAGAAAAACCATTAATGAAATATATGTGAATATAACATATTAGATTTATTGAAAACTATTTACTACAGCTAGTGCTGTAACTTGTAACGAACCAGAATAATTTTAATCTCAATTACTAATCCAAGAACAAAAGTAGGACGGGGGGGGGGGCACAGTGGTGCGAAGCCGGCAAAAACCTATTTCAGCAGAAGTTGAAATTGGGTTTGAGAATTTCATTTCTTTATAGTTTAGTGGTTGTACCTTTGTGTTTGGGTGGCCTTTTTAATTAATATAATTTCAATTTGGGGGCTCAGGTTAGCCATGCGAGTTAAAGCGTTGACCTTTATCTCACATGGTAAACCGAGAGTGGCGAGTTCGATTCTTGCCTGGGCAAAGGAAATTATTTAGTGACGAAATTCATTAAATAACGTCCTAAAATCCCACCATGGCTAGAAAAAGGTTGGAAACCTGTAGATAACCCGTCCCGATTAGCCTAAGTTGCAAAAAGTGGACGTTGATAAATAATTTATTGTGGCTTTTGGACCACTGAGGGGGGGTCAACAGAATGTATTTGCATATATATCACAAAGTAAACGTTCAATGAAAACAATATTCCTTATTTAACCTTGTAATGAAGTGTTTCATGATATAACAGGTTATTATTAATATTACATGAGTAGGACTGGGGTTACTGAAAGCGCAAAACTATAAAATCCAAATATGTCGGTTCATATTCATGATATAGAAAATATGTATAGAACAATATTTATAGTTCATTTAATCTGCAATAAGATTGGTACTATACAATGTTTCGATCCGAAGTATAGTAACGGAGATATTTCGAATTACCAAAATCCCCCCCTCCCCCTCCCACTGGTACGATTTCAGCCATTAACGAATTTGCAAAAAAAAGCCATCTTTCTTTTTACAAAAATTGACTAAATATGGAGTTTGGTAACGATCAAACAAAATTTGCGTCCGCTAGAGCGTTAACAGACAAATATATATGTATTATTTTGAACGGACCTCATTTTCGTCATCTCCTGGTTAGGATCGATGGACATTTGAGGAAATTTTCAAAAATCGCGTCATGAGTTCAACCTCAATAGCTGATGTCCCTTAAAGGGAATCTGCTAAAATCCAGTACTGGGTCAAAGTATTCTTTTTAGTGAATCTGTTATTAAATAAATTTGTTTTACCCACGGGAGGATCGAACCAACTTAATAGAAACTTTAAACAGTAATACGGTAACTGTTAGTCAAACACAAATAATCAGTTTGACTAATGGAAAGGCTAGGAAATATTACAAACACATCTTCGATTTCAGATTGTAGTATCTGCGAAGCTAGATCCCAGCGATGAATAAACTATACAATCGAGAAAAGCATTATTAGGAACATCTAGTAAAATCGTATCAACTTCACTTCAACATTCATTAGGAATAATATTAAGAGTTAAGGACAGTAATAGAAATTAGAGCAACGACATGCAAATGACAAGAATACGTCACTGGAGTGACATGACATAACTGAATGGGTTATACTTCACAAGCTAGCCCAGCTGTATTAATTATAGAAATGAGGGCATGTTGTAACTTCATAGCTCACTTGCTTTCTGGTGACATAACCAAGTCTCCATGAAGGCCTAATTTAGGAAACCAGTTAAAGTTATTTTATCAGATTGACCCATGTTTACTTTATAATATGATGAAGGAACTAATCGCGATTTTTAATATATGTTCATATTATTGTGTAAAATTTATTATTTAAATTTTTTTAATTAAAATTGTTTAAGCAACTTCCAATTTTTAATAAAGTTGACATTGTAGGTTTATTAAACAAATTCGAAACAGTTATGATCTGCATTGTATATTAATTCATTTATAATTTCTCTGATGATGAGGTTGAAGAAATAATTCACATTTATTTAAGATTAATTGAAATGTAACTACTACTGTTTCGTTTATCCTTATTCTTAAAGTGTGTTTATATTAATTGATCTTCAATTTTAATCATTATATTATTATGATTTCAAAAGTGTGCGAACTTTACCGACCCATGTGGAATCTGAATTTTAGCGAATATCCCTTTAGGGAAGAAGACATGCCATTCGCCCCATTTAATGGCCTCTTCTCCGGAAAATATAAGGAAGTTATCATATTCAGCGAATGGGAACCCAATAATTTATGGATGTATAAAATAAACCGATTATCCTGCTCAGGATATATATATATATATATATATATATATATATATATATATATATATATATATATATATATCAGTTAACCCTCTAGTGGTCGCAATTTTTTTCTGATCGATATTTAAACGTTTATTATGTAAAAATGAAGATCGAGTTCATTAAAATCAAACAGGGAAGGGGTGGGTTTAGAGGGTATATTTCGAAAATTCTAAATATATCCGTTATTATTCGTCGGATCGAAAATGTGTATAAAATCAATCTTATTGCAAATTTGATGTTCTATAATTGTTATTATGTACGTACTTTTATAATCTTGATTATTAACTGAGATATTTGCATGTTTTAGTTTCCGGCCTTCAGTCTCATTCCTACTCATGTCATATTAACAATAAGCTGTTGTATTGTTAAACCCATTATTGAAATCCTAAAAACCAAACATTCTTCTCGTTGAACTTTTACGTGATGCACGTGGGAAAACGTTTTTGAACCTAGATGTAATACCGAAGAAAATGGCTGATTTCCTGCAAGTATATGGGCTGAAGACAAAAGGAATGCATCAAATGTCAACATCCGTTTTAAAAACCACTATTCAGACTTTTTATATATTATGTAAAAAATAAAGATTAACAAAGACCTCTTCTGTTCATTCAACTGGTTTAAAGTTTAAAGGATGTTTGAGCTAACTTTATTAAAAATTAACGTTATAATAATAAGTAAATGTTTTATGGGGGAATGCAGAAGTGCACCGCAATAATCAGTAGAGACCCAGGTTCACCTTTCCAGGGAGACATGTCTAGCAGTAGGTATAAATTGCCATCTGTTACAAAATGGTAATACGAAAGAAAATAATAGTCTCTCAATTCTATAGTGAGGGCTGACTTCAGGTGATAGGAGTTACTACGGGTATATTTATATTCATTAATCTTTGAGAGTTAATGTATTCATTTTCAATCCTAAATACCGAGATGGCTAGATTAGAGTATGAATGCGTGTGCGAATGCGTATGAGCAGTTTAGCGTTATAAACTTTTTTTTAGCAGATTTCCCTTAAGGGAAATCAGCTATTGAGGTCGTACTCATGACGGAATTTTCGAAAAATTTCTTCAAATGTCCATCGATCCTACCCCCAGGAGATGACGAAAATGAGGTCCGTTCAAAACTATATATATATATATATCTATATCTATTATCTATATATATATATATATATATATCTATATATATATAAAATTGTAACCTCTGTCTGTACATTGATTTTTTTCGCGAAATTTCACGATAACTTTTCGTTTCACATGTCATAGATACCATAACTGCATTTTGTTTCTTTGGTGTCTGTTTGTTTGTTTGTTTGTTTATTTGTTTGTTTGTTTGTTTGTTTGTTACCTTTTCACGCATAAACGGCTGAACCGAATTCTATGAAACTTGGTATGTATATTACTACTAACCCAACTTAGACTTTAGGCTATATTAATATCCTCTGAGACGAACAGGAGTGGGGGTTATAAGGGAAGCCAGAAATTAAAAATAGCGATATTCCTTTTCCTATTGGTTTTTCGGCAGATATGAACATAACAAAAGTTGTTTATATTGTTATTTAGAGTAATTTTTGTTATATACACTTTTTCGTATACCAAATTATAAACGAGATATACGCTAAAACCTATAGCGGAAGTGAACAATTTTATTTGGCACAAAAGACCCAACCGAAATAAATAAAATTCCGTATGTGAATTAACACTAACGCCTTCCTACTAATAAGCCATACTAACATTTCTAGGGACGGGCAGGAGTGGGGGTTATAAGGGAAGCCAGAAATTAAAAATAGCAATATTCCTTTTCCTATTGGTTTTTCGGCAGATATGAACATAACAAAAGTTGTTTATATTGTTATTTAGAGTAATTTTTGTTATATACACTTTTTCGTATACCAAATTATAAACGAGATATACGCTAAAACCTATAGCGGAAGTGAACAATTTTATTTGGCACAAAAGACCCAACCGAAATAAATAAAACACGGTATGTGTATTAGCACTAACGCCTTCCTACTAATAAGCCATACTAACATTTCTAGGGACGGGCAGGAGTGGGGGTTATAAGGGAGACCTGAAATTAAAAGTAGTGATATTTCGTTTCCTATTGGGGTTTCGGCAAATATGCACTTAACAAAATTTGTTTATTTTGTTATTTAGAGAAATTTGCTCAACAATTCTTTTCAATATGAGCTACCAGGTACCTCACCAGGAATAATTAATTCTAATTATAATTTATTATTATAATATTTTGTCCTTAATAATTCAAATCTATGCATGATGCAAGGGAGACGGAAAACATGAAAATATGGGGGACAGTGAAGTCTTACATAAAAAATTAATTTTATTATTAAAAAATCCACAGCAACGATTGGTATAAACCTTAAACACTGGGATGGGTTAATGTCAAAATATTGTGGAAAGTAAAGCCTTGCCAAAAAAAATGCCATCACCATTAAGCCTCAAATGAATTCCCGGGCGAAGCCGGGTATCTCAGCTAGTATATATATATATATATATATATATATATATATATATATATATATATAT
This sequence comes from Riptortus pedestris, assembly GCA_019009955.1. Lineage (NCBI taxonomy): Eukaryota > Metazoa > Arthropoda > Insecta > Hemiptera > Alydidae > Riptortus > Riptortus pedestris. The sequence continues at coordinate 89,676,490 of CM032228.1, forward strand.
ATATATATATATATATATTTGTCTGTTAACACTCTAGCAGTCGCAATTTTTGTATAATCGTCACCAAACTCGGTATTTAATCGTTTTATGTAAAAAGGAAGATCAAGTTCGTTAACGGCTGAAATCGGACTAGTGGGAGGGGGGGTTTAGAGGGGGGATTTTCAAAAATTCGAAATATCTCCGTTATTATGCATCGGATCGAAAAATTGTATAGAACCAATCTTATTGGAAATTAAATTTACTATAAATATTGTTATGCATTTATTCTCTATATTGAATATTAACCGAGATATTTGCATTTGTAATCTGCATGTTCGGACTTTCCGCCGAGAGCTCTGGTGGCCATTTCCATAACTATTCGTCCCTCGTGAATAGGTTTAGAGGTTAGGTTAACTGTTTTTTGGGGCTAGAAACTTCTGAGTTATTACGCCCTAAATAATGTTTTAGGTTTAGAGGTTTCTTACTACTACAGTTGTTATTAGGCAGATTTCTCTATTGTAAAACTTCACGTGGGAAATCTGCTTAGTTTACGCAGCCCCTGCGTGACGGACGTTTTGGTATTTAAATTTGTAAGTTCAAGTTCGTTAACCTTCAAAATCGCATTGGGCAAGGGGTTATATGATCTGTTAACTGCACGTACGTGTAGTAATCTATTCCACTAAGAAGCTAACCAAGTTACTTTACCTTAAAATTAAAACTGTTGATTTTATCGTAATACTGAACGTTTTTTTGTCATCAATGCCCAAACCTTATTGCACCGTATTTGAGTTCCCTGACCATGGGAAATCGGAGACACATGCACACTAGGCCGGTTTTTATTTATTTATTTTAATTATTAATTTTTCCTTTTTCTCTTTATATATTCGTTCATTTTACTTTTTTCAATATTTCTTTCTAATTCTGTTTTCCTTTCTTTTCCCTTACTTTTATTCATATTCATATTATCATATTCACTGTTTCAATCCCCCCTTTTTTATTTTTTTAAATATATTTATATATATTTCTTTTTACTGAACGTGGTAAGTGCAAAAGTAAACTTTTAAAGGTCGTAGTTAGTCGGGATATTATTGATTGTTAGCCACAGACTGTTTTAATTAGTCCCTTCTGTAAAGGATATACAAAATAGCCTTCATTGTAGTGAATTATTATAAGTATTACTCCTTCGTTCGTCTCCTCCACAAAAACCCTTTCCGGACGACGAGTTCTGCTGGCTCAAATATTTAGTAAAATCAGCATTATAAATTTTTTAATACATTTAACAAAGTGTGTAGTAAGGAAGTCATTAGCCCAAATTTGAAAGTAATAAAGGTTGTTTGCTGACGATTTAATACTTCCCTTCAAACGAGGCCGAAAACACTTGCGGCAGCCCAGTTATTCCCGTTATCATAATTATCATCATTATATATCCAGCGAAATATTGTCCCAAGTTGATCTCTATCTGCAGCTGTCTAAGTCTGGCCAGATTTGATAGAAGTAATACTTCAACTAAATCTCTCTCTCTCTGGCTCTCTATATAAAAAAAAAGGACAATTAAAGATTTTCACTCAGTATACTTTAACACACGCATGTGTGTGTGTGTGTGTGTGTGTGTGTGTGTGTGTGGGTGTATATATATATATATATATATATTTTCTTCTGGTTCTAGATCCAATATTATTTATATATTCTTCATACTTTATGGGTCTCCAATAAAAAGCTTTTTTTTCCGGTGCAAACATTATTGAAACTGCACTACATGTTTCATAGCTTACCTGCCACCTCTTCAGTGGGGGAGGGGGTGAAGTGAGGGAGACTAGAAGAAAATGAGACCAACTCTAGACGGCTTGAAGAAGATGCCTTTGCATCGAAAGCGCTTGCCAACTGTACTAAATCATCAGCCAGTGACGACGGTCTGCACCGACAGATATATAACAGTGAGAAGAAAATGGAAATAATATTGCCATCATCTTTTAACTCTTAGGTTAATGGATTTAATATAGTGGTGGTCGTAACGACCTGCTATACGTATTTATTTTTTGTTACTTTTTCTTATTGATTTATAAATTTACGAAATCTTCTGTCTATAGACAATTCTGGTCAATAGACCTTGCAGGATCAGGGGAACACATACGACTCCACATACTAAACAAACATTTTATTTGAATAAGATCAGCTGAAAGTGCACGAAACCGAGCAAAATAGGTTCAAGGTACAGACACGCATGCAAGTTGCATTCCAATAAAAGTGATTTTGTAAGTCATTTGGAATTGGAAGTACTAGTCATAGAACTAAAGAATCAATGAATGGTTATATTTAAAGCCAGTGTATTTATAATTTCGTGTATATATATATATATATATATATATATATATATATATATGTATATATCCTTATCGAAAACTAACTGAGATATTATAATATTCCTTCCTAATAAATTATAGTTAATAAAAATATTTTTTTAATATTTTGGAACATTGTACGCCCTATGTGAATCAGGAGAAATTAAATGAATGTTATATTTGATATTAATCTTTCCCACAATTACAAACATTTTATTACATGTCCTTAACCCTCTTTATAGGCCCGGTTTACATGAATGTTGTAACGTTTCCTAATATATACATAATGAAAAGGAGCCTTTTAATCACACATTGTGACATTTTGTTCGAAAAGTAATTTAAGAAATGCGATATACGAGATAAGTTATTAAATCGAATTTCATCACTTGATAAATTATTTTAAGCGGGTATGCCTAAGCCTTTTTTTCTTTTGAGGTAACACAATAAATAATTAATTTAAAAATAAGTATGATTGTATCATGACAATTGAAGAGTCTTAGAAATTCCTTCAAACGGTAATAACTATTATTAAACCGTAATTAAAATTTGGGTGGTGATAGAGTGAAGTTCCAGTCGAGGGCCCTAATTCATAGACGTGTCTTTGCACTAGGCTTCGTTATTTGAAGTTCAAAGTCTTTCGACACTACCAAGGCATCATAAAGATGGAGGAGAACATGTCAGCTGGAGTCATACTGCTCTTTTCTCTCAAACATTTTTGTGGCTCAGGTTAGCCAAGTGAGCTAAAGCGTTGACCTTAATCTCACATGGTGAACCTAGAGTGGCGAGTTCGATTCTCGCCTGGGCTATAGGAATTTATTTAGTGACGGAATTCATTAAGTAAAATCCTTAGTCCCACCCTGGCTAGATAACCCCAATTAACCTTAGTTGCAAAAAGTGGACGTTAATAAATAATTTAATTTCAAACATTTTATGTGAATATTATGCGATATCGACTTACAATCCATTTTGTGTGTCCACCTTTATTTCTGCTTTTTGTATAAACTAAACGAAGAATTGGCATTGTGAAAATACCGGAATACACCGGAGCTATCCGTCTTTATACGTGTGTATGTTCGTAAGTATGCCTTGCATGGTTCGAAAACAACGAGCCATATAATTGTGAAATTTCATATTCAGGACTGTTGTACCATCTAGTTGTGCTCCTGGACTGAGCGTGAAAACAAAAATGTGCTAAATTTCTCCGTATCTATTACAGGTACAGAGATATGTATCAGACCATTTTTGTTTATCATAAAAAAAATTGCAAATTGTGTTTATTGACATTTTATGATACAATATATTGGAAAGAAGGTATCGTATATCTTTTTTGTGGAAAATTTGAATTTCATTGTTTCACATATTCTAAAATTAACTCAATCTGAGGTCTATGCTTAAAAAAATTGTTGGTTGTTTCTTCCATGGGGATGTTTCCTCCGTATACAGATGGAGGAAACATGCCAACGAAGTAGGAAAGTAATAACGCTCTTTATATTCAGTTGGCTCTCGCTCAAGCCATTCACAGCCTCCTTAATTACTGTGTGAATGAGGTAGCTCCCATTTCGATAGGGGTTTAGACTAGTTGTAGGTAAACATCAAGTCCAATGGCTGCCACCGGTTTCTTAGCTACATAGTTTGTATCCACTCTACAATATTTACACAGTTGAGTAATTCTTACCTTGTTATATTATCTTGTTTTCAAATCTTATAGCTGATTCTTAGAATCCCCTTATATTCACGGAAAAGTAGAAACGAACAGTTTAACAGATAAGGCTGTGGTTTCTTCTTATCTTTTGCTTAAAAATAAATCTTAGTTTATGATGGTGAATTAATCAATAAATAATCAAATATATTTTTGTATGAAATTTGATGTTTAGGGAATAAGCAGATATTAATATCATTTGTTAAGTCAACAGACCACTAAACTAATGGATGAGATTTCTCTTCGGGTAAGTATGTGGAATTTGAAGGAGGATGTAACATCTGCTGAGAGTTACAGTAGACAAATATTAGTGTTCTGCTCAATAATAACTTTAAAATATAAAAGTAGGTTTTGCTATGGAGGAGAAAAGAGAAATAAAAGACTTTGTATTTCCATTTTTCGATATAATGGATGTACTATTAAATGGAGCATTCAGAGTAAATATGAAGGGAAATATGATGAGTAGAAGGGGGGGGGGAGCTATTGAATGCTGAAAACAAGAAAGTTCGAACAACTAGTATAGTACTTGATTTAAGAAAAAGTAGATAGAACAAGAGAACTTTAATAGTTTAACAAAATTGATTCTACAACATTTTACGATCCGACAAGTAATAACGGAGATATTTTGCATTTTATAATTACCCTCCTCCCTCTAAACCCTAATTGATCCTGTTAGCATTCTGCAAATCACAGATATGATCTTTTGTGTTGAATAAAACGTTTAAATAACGAGTATCGTATAGATCAAATGAACATTCTAAAAAAGAACCGATTACCTTAATTAATGGCATTATCGCACAACGAATTTGCATATATCTCGCATAATAAAGGTCCCCTAGAAACAGCATTTGGAATTTAAGCTTAGAATAAAGAGGTTCATATTATAACACTTATTGTTATTAGGACATGAGTAGGGATGAGAGCTGGAAACTAACAATTCCAAATATCTCGGTTTATATTAATCTTAGAGAAAATATGTGTGTGTGTGTGTATGTATATATATATATATATATATATATATATATATATATATAAAACAAAATTTAAAGACAATTAAATTTACAATAAGATTAATTCTATACACTTTTTCGATCCGACGTATAATAACGTAGAAATTTTTTAATTTTAGAAATTCTCTCCTACATCCCCCGGTCCGATTTTAGCCGTTAACGAATTTGATTTTTAGGTTTGCATGAATTGCTTATATATTGACTTTGGTAACGACAAATATATATATATCTATATATATATATATATATATATATATATATATAAACTGCTCATATATATATATATATATATATATATATATATATATATATATATATATACATATAAACATACATACAATTTTGAACGGTCAGCATTTTCCTAATTTCGGGTAGGATGGATGGACATTTAGGAAAGATTTCGAAAATCGCTTCATGGGAATGACCTCAACAGCTGATTTCCCTGAAGGGAAATCTGCTAATATCGAGTAAAGAAAGTAAGTTGAAATAACAAAAATGTAACGATTTTTAGCAATTGTAATGGACGTGAGGGCAAACTGAATGCTATAAAAAATAAACTGATTCCTTGAGACCAGAAAATCTTCTGCGATCTCTTTTATATAATATTTATGTTAACTACCACCAACATCCAGAAATGTTAGACCATCCAGGACATTGGATTTCTATAAATGGAAAGAAAATTCAAGAAATTAATTGAACATAAAATAAATTTCATTACGATACCGAAAAGTAAGTACTTTTATGATTATTTTCGATAGCAGTTTTCCAAAACGAGTAGTAGCTTCATTGGTGCCAGGAAATGTCTCAATATGTCAGACACAGTTTTAACTATTGAGACTTGAGCCAGTGAACAAAGAAGTGTAACAGTTCCTCAGTGGCAACAATACAGGGGATGATAGATCACGTAAAGAGGGCGATGTCAAGGCTGCAGCCACGGTGACAGGTGAAACTGTTTCTAAATTGCTCATCAAAGGGAGGGTGCTTGTTTTGCCCTTACATCCGTCACTTTCTAATTCCAATATCGAATGGAGGGTAAAAACCATCAATTTCTGATATCTTTTGTCCCAAAAAGAAATAATTCTCGAAAACAAAACCTACTGGGTAAACTCAGTCAGACCACCCTATGCAAAAAGGAGGGGTAGTTGCAACTCTCAAGTTCGTTCTAGATAATGGTTCGTAAAAAGGAGCAATAGGTATACTACGTAAAATAAGCAGATTTCCCACCTGCTGCCCCCATGACCATGCTGATGTCATCCCACATACAATTCTCTTCTTTTCTCATAAAAACAGTTCTAAAGAGGACTTGAAATTTCAGCTGAACATCAGTTGCTTATTAATACAGGCATTCTAATTGAAAATCTCATGGATAGAAGTGGGGCAAATGTAGTTCGGTAGTAAAGAAGGGAAGGAATATCGGATCAAGTTAACAAACTCGATAGCTAAAAAGTGTATATTGAAAATAGTAAAGAATTAATTCACCAACATTTATATTTATTTTAAAATGTTTTCTGTAGTGTTAATTCTCATTTAGTAAGGATCATATTATCCCATAATTCAGATGTCCCCACGATCAACTTCTTACTGGTTTTGGTCTTTACATGTATAAAGAGATTAAAATCGTAGAAAGGATTTTAAAATTTTTGTAAGACAAGTTATTAAAAGACAGTTGACTTCGTTGACGGCTAAGAACATATTAATTTATGAAGGAAGGAGTAATACGGTCATATTTTAAATAATAAGGTAACTGGTATTGCCAATAAATTAACCAATCATGAAGAAACAAACCAGTTCAGAACTATTTTATTTATTATGGCATAACCATGTGAATAGCCCCATCCCAAATAAATTACGAGCCAGAGGATGAGAATAAATGTAATCTTAAGGCCAAAGAAACAATGTTTATCCAAAGATTAATACTGAGATTCCCAAAGATACTGGCGATAACGCAACATCAGACAGGAATCTCCCGAATTGTGCCATGTCATGGGAAGGATTATTACGTCTCCAATCGTTTTGGAAGTGTTCTTAATGTATGCATCACCTTTCGAAAGATGATTTTCATTGGATATATATATATACGATTAAAATTTTTCACTATGATTAGATGTATGGGTTTCATTTAAATTATTTATTACTGATATGAAATTATATAAGAAAGTTCAAATGAACCGATGAACACGAGGGCTTAACTGTTGTAGTATTCTGAAGGAGTAATACTATTTAACTTGTATAATATGTAGGAACTGTCATTCTGAGTCCCCGAAGTATTTAAAATCATCAATTTTTCCTATCTATTTTGCCAAGGACTGGATGAAACCAGGTTAACTTTCTGAGGATTTTTTTCGCTAATCTTTTAATGTTGACCAATTGAATTTGGAACTTAAGAAAGCTTAATACAAGAAATTATCATTATAAAAGTTTGTTGTTTCCAAGCCTTGATAGCAAATTCTATACAAGCTAGTTACGGATCCATCTATTCCTGATCCGAGTATTGACCCCATGGCATATTAGAATATATTAGTAATTACAAAATTTCATCATAGAAATGTTGATTGAGAAACTATAATCACCATTTCAATGATGAATAATAAATGTTAATCTTTTATTATAATGATTTTAGGTGTTCTGACTCCTAAAATCCTCCGGTGGAGTGTCCGTAAATAATGAATCCTCTAAAATGATCTTTTTTCCGCAAAATAGAAAAAAGGGAATTCATCTGTTTTCAGTTCAAAGAGAGGAAAGTCATGAGGAAAACAATAGAGGCGTCACGACTTAGCCTCCACGTTGGTTTGCCACGAAAGAAAAGAGTCATTTGTAAACCCACGTCATTTGTGTTCCCTAATCGATTCTAGGATCATTATAGTATAAGACGACAGTACATGAGTCAACTCTTCGGGTTAGTAGTCAATAAATGCTTCGTACTCAAAGAAAACCCAAGCCACAAGGTATAAAAATGTTTAATAAAAATCTTGAACTAATGCCCTTTTAAAAAAAGGGTTTAAATGTGCAAATTATTTCAAGAAAAATATAATAAAATAAAAAGGTAAAACCTCTATTAAAAAAACTATAAAACTCTATTTTTCAACAGCAGTAATCTTTTTTTGGAACTAGAATATTCCTCTTGAGATAAACAATTAAATGAGAATGCTCTTTAAAACATTTTTACATACCAATGTCTACTGTTTTTACTTCTTCAATGGTAACTCGGACAGATAAGAATTTGAGTCTGAGTTACAGAATGCTACTCTTGTCGCTCATATTTTCCAAATGGTTTAAGATTATCATTTTAAGACTACATCGAATTTGTTATGGAGCTAGAAATATATGCACACACTCATACTTGCACACACATACATACGCTCATTAGCGAGTTGGACAGTAAATAAATTCCTATTGAACAAGGGAGAATCGAACTCATGTATCAAGGTTTAGTAAGTGCAAGAAGACCAACTCACGTGGTTATTCTATACCCAAGTTAAGAATATATAAATAGTGGGGCTCCATTTATTCGCTTTTTTTATTCGTTCTCTGAATGATCGCTTAGGAGATATCTTTGGATTAGATATATTGGTGAAAATAAAACAAAATTAGATTGCTGAACATTTGAAAAAATACTTCAAACATCGCGTTATAGGTAGAAACCCCAATTGCTTATTTCTCTTCACGAATATCCGCTACAATCTGTTCTTAAGGAATTATTTTCAAATTTATTATATGTTGAATCTTTTACATGAAAACATCAGTAAATGTAACTCAGTAAATAAAACTAATTATTTCCGGCCATACGTGTATAATGGGTCAAATATGCCTATCATGTGTTGAATGGAGTGCTCATAGTACATGTAATTTTGAGTAAATAGTGGCTGAAACTGCCGTAAATAAAAGACAGCGATTTTCAATAGTAAGTCTCACTTATTACTACAATATTTATAGAATTTGGAACATAAGGCATGGTGGCCTCACAAAGCAGGAACCTGTTGCTTTCACAGCTGGCCTTATAGAGCTAAGCAGCAGCTACTTCAGGTGTTATAGCCACCTCCTTAATTTCCTTTTTCAACTGATCATTCCTGAAAAATGCCTCTCTTATTCCCTTGGTCCTTTGCACCTCTACTTAACGCCCTCATTACCTTACTTTTCAGCTCTTATCTCAACTAGATTTCTACTCAATTAGCATATTAATTTCTCATTTGTATGCAGACATTTACCCTTCTCGGAGAAAATGCATACTCCGGTAGCTACGTTCCTTCGTAAATGAACTGCTAAAAGGTGTTAAGCCATTTAAAGGAAAGATCTCCTGGTTGACCTATAATGAACGGGCTTGTTTGGTTTGAAGTATAGTATCTCAAGGTGGAAATAATTTTTTACAGAACTAAGATTTAATTGGCACAATGATGAATTAATATGCTTTGCTTTTTTCTTTAGGTCACGAAATGAAATATCATTTCCTCTTGTATATAAAATAGATTCATTTAAATTAAGCATAATTGTTTCCTCATCTACGTATTTCTTGTTACATATGACTCTAAAAAATGTTCAATCAGGAGTTTAGTTTTCAATATATATATATATATATATATATATATATATATGTGTGTGTATGTTTTAGAGGTAAAGACTCTTGTGGGTTCAGCATTTCTGACCTTAGGTTATGGAACCCTTTGCGAATAAGTTTTACTGTTATCGCTCACATTTAAAAAAAAAAAAAATGTTTAAGGTTAGCATTTTAAGACTACACCGGCTTTTTTATGGAGACAGATAGGGTTGTGTTTGTGTGTCTTTATATATATATATATATATATATATATATATATATATATATATAAACACAAACACACACACACATACACACACACACACATGTACTAACGGTTTTATTTAGCTACTTGGTCAGTAAATGAATTCCTATTGCTCAAGTGGGAATCGAACTGACGAGTCTAGGTTTAAATGCATGGAGATATAATTCAAACTTTATATCAAAATCCCCTTAAGAAAAATCTGCTACATTAATATATTATAAACTAAAAATAACGAAATATTCAGTTTCTCATTTATATGCATTTAGCATATCAAGGGGCTGGTACCACCAGAATATAGAATACCTTAGTCAAATTAGATGCAGCCTACATATACTGTCTGATCGTCGATTACACACAGAAATGTCTATCGATACTATTGGGCGTTTTCACACTTACCGACACTTACCACAACAATACTGGTGGAGGCTTCAACTTATGTAAACAAACGGGATGCTTTCACGCTCCTCAATGTATCGGTATGGTGTCAGAACCACCGATCGTTGTTTGTGGTGAACAAACACCGACATGTCGGTCAGCGGCAGTTCCTCCACTCGCGCGGGAATCTTACGGCCAAGACAAGTATTACGGTGAAAACCATCGCGGAATTTAAAAAAATATCTAATTTTAAATATGATATAGTGACACTAATTGAATTGGTGGAAGCCAAGCCCTGTATTAGGGACTAAACTGACAAAATCAGTAAAATCAAAATACTTCATGAAGGAATCAGACAAGAAGCATTTAAAAACTATTTATTAACGTCCACTTTTTACAACTAAGGCTAATTGTAACGCGTTATCTACAGGTTACCACGCTTGTCTAGCCAGGGTGGGATTAATGATTTTATTTAATGAATCCCGTCACTAAATAAATTCCTCTGCCCAGGCGGCAATTCAAGGTTTACCATGTGAGATTAAGGTCAACGCTTTAACTCATATGGCTAACCTGAACCCCAAAGAAGTATTTAGTATACACCCAAAACTGCCTTTTCTTATTTATTTTTTTTTTTTTTTGCGCCTCATATATAATAAATAGAGTAAATATAATTTTTAACGCCTGCCACGACGTGCCCCAACAACTGCTGTGCTGTCGGTGTGAAAAACCCGCCGATTTATCTTGTCGGTATCATATAGTTTTCGTGTCGGTGTCGGTAAGTGTGAAAACGCCCATTTTCAATCCTGTCACAGGCTTAAAAATGATGAGCTTGCGTGGATAGCGACGGCAGGTAACGATAGATTTGACTAATATATATAATGTTTTGTATACTGTATAAATGAAGTTGATGTCATGAAAACAGATTCCATGAACTCTTGCGATCGGTTCTCAACATGTCGCTACTGAGTGAGGGATTGAATAATTGAAGAATATGGATGATGAAGTCAAAGAAAGAGAATGTGATAAGATCCTGTAATGTTAGACTCTCCTCTCCCTCTGATGACCAGCATAGCAGCTAGCAATAGGCGAAGTGTGTGTGCCAGCGTAACATCGTCTAATTGCGGAAGTTCACACAAAAGGCCCAGTCCTGTCCGTTTCCTCTTCCGATAGGCTTCGATAGCCTTTTCTGTTTACCTTGTTTTGATTTTTCACGGCCCCCATCTACATGGAACACCGGTTAGTACACCACTATCAGCTGAACGGTGCCTACGTAACGGTAACTTACAGCCCACTCAGAAGGTTTATCTGCTAAATTAAGCATTGTTTACACTTCCTTTCGTAAGGTGGCTACTTAAACCGTCCGTGAGCGGCTGTGGATTCGCTGTGTAGTTACACAACTGCGTTTCATCACATAATGTTGCAAAAGAGTTTGAAGTCATAAGTAATTTTAATGACTAATTCATCAGGAAACAGATAAACTGTTGGAAAAAGGAAAATAAGAACTACTTTATTTACATATACGACAATTCTAATTAAATGGTAATTACAAAATATACTTATATTTTCTGTTATAAGCTGACCATATAGTTAATTTAAAAAATAACTCTTGAGAATATTGGCATTTTACCATATTTTCTTTAAGGGAAAATCAGCTTTTGGGGTTATCCTCATTTTTGAATAATTTCTTCAAATGTCTTCCTGGTATCTAGGAGTTGACGAAAATGAGGTCCAAATTCGGATAGTAAAGCTTTGTGATATTGGGCCATTCAACAGAGCAACTATTGAAGAATGCAGATAGGTTCACAAAACACAGTCTGCCACGCAGGGACCGCGTAAACTTAGTAGATTTCCCACGTGCTGTTATGACACACTTCTGATTTCTTCGTACCGTATACTTTCTATTTTTAATTAAAACTCCTACAAGAAGAAGTGGAGGTTTACCTAAGGCTGAAACAAGAAAGTACGAATAACTCACTTAATATTTAAGCTACGAAAACATGTGTAGAACGTCAATTGTAAAGCATCATTAGTTTCACAAAATTGGTTTTTAAACATTTTTAGAGATAAAATGTATAAAAACGGGGGTATTTTGAATTTTCAAATCCCCTCCCCCTATTCCTGGTCACTTCATGTATATATATATATATATATATATATATATATATAGTTTTGAACATATATAATTTTCGTCATGTTCTGGATTGGAGGATTATTTGATGATGTTTGTCGTTAATCGGGCAATGAGTACTATTTCGATAGCTGATTTCCCTTAAGGTAATTTTTTTAATAGAAATCGTCCAGCATATTTGAAGAAGCCGCTACTTATGCAAATGTATGTTAGATGGTGATACTATACGACTGGGGATGACTAGAGGTTGAGACTGACAACCTGTAGCTGTTTACTGGGGAAGGTTTCAGAAATGAATATTGCAGCTTTCACACCTGTAGTCATCATTCCCTGCCTCCTTACATTTGTCAATTCTGTTGGCTTATCATCATGAGTCTCCTTCTTTCGTTCAACTTTCGACGTCATCCAACTAGGCAAATAGTATATATAAAGGCGACCTGTAATTGGAGAGCAATCAATAACTTCGAGTTTTCTACCATATACCAATTAAAACATAAATCAATAAAAATCAGAAATTATATATTTTATGTTCATTTCAGAAAGTTTTATCATTTGTCCTTAGCTCAAGAAATATTTTAATGTTTTCCTTTTTTAACTTTTCTAAATTTAATTATAAATGCATCGATCCTGTCGTTGAGATGACGAAAATGAGAGCCATTCAAAAAGGAATAAATATGTATATTTGTGTGTGTTGTAAAAATCTATTAGTCTCAATTTTTGTTCGATTGTTACCCAGCTTGTTATTTTAAACAAAATTCATGTTTGTTAATGTCTGTATGCAAACCATGCGGTGAAAGGGGAGAGTGTTATACAGTAGGAATACCGGAAATTTCCTAATATCGCAGTTATTATGAATCGAATCGAAAAATTGTGCATTTCTGATTTAATTTCCTATAAATGCCGTTTCATTCATATTTTTTTCTGAATTTCCAACCTTAACCAATATATTTACAATTATTAGTATTCAGCCTCAATAAACTCCCAATCTTCCTGAGATGCTCACTTTGAGTTAGTGAGTCACTAGAGTCACTAAGCATCTCATACATATGCTTCTTCCTACGGGATAGTGAATAGATTGGTGAGTTGTGATCATGAGCTCATACATACACAAGCTCGTGGGAACTCTGCCTAGTTTTGCGTGACGGACATTTTATACAGCTGCCTGGTGGAATTTTCTTTCGACTAGCACCCTAAAATAACTCATATTTCTCAAAAGTGTAGTTCTTTTTCTTGCCCGTGTTGCTGTATGGAGAATGTTGGGTTTTTTATTTAAACCCAGGGTGTATGAGTAAAAGGGACTCCAGCAACTATGGTCATCCTTGAAGTGAATGTCTATTTCAGGAATTATGGAATGGTTTCCGGACAATGAATATATCTCAAAACGTGTTTCAAACTTTGATTTATACGTTTTTAAAGGACCAACTAATAATTTAGGCGCAAAATACATTTGTTAAGGCATGTATGTAACATCAAGTTATATTAAAAATTTGTCTACTCATATTAACTGAATCGAGAATTTAACTAAACCTCAATTTTACTTCTTGAAGGAAAAGTAAAACATTTTGTTAAGGTAATTGAGGGAGAAAGCAAAGACTTCGATTCACTGTTTTCCCTGCTGTGGAACTGTCCAAAGAAGATTAGAACTTCCGGCAAAACTCTAATGTCACGGAATTCCCACAATACACTTCTCGTGATAAGTTTTCAGTAGTTTTCTCGAAAAGTAAATTAAATGATACCACTATTGTTAAGTAACAGTAATATCGTGGAGGAATAGTACCACTGCACCCCGTCAATAATATTATCCCCTCAATACGCTGTATTGACAAGCCTTTATAATTCATTTGCAAACATTCAAAAGGCCATTACATCACAGGATGCCCAAACTATGTCGATTTTCAAGGGCTGGAATGATAAACATATGAACTAATTCTACATTCTATTCTATACTTTTTCTTTGACATTAAAATAGATCTAACTAGTATAAAAATTAAGTTACTAAACTAAGAGATAACTGATGGCTGAAAATGCTAAATACCAATATCTCCAGATATTCGAATATCTGGAGCAGCAGTTGAAGAACATTTTAGTATCGACAAGATTAGTTTCTTTTTGATCTAACCCATAATAATGGAAAACTTTACGATTTCATACATTGCCCTTTTCTAAAACCTTCTCACTTGCGTTTCAGCTTTATATGATTCACTTAAGAGTTGAGATTGGTAAGGATGAAATATGAAATAAAAACAAAAAGATTTATACATACTGCATACTACCTGATTCTACTTTAGGAATAAAACTAAATTTGAAATATAGACTAGACGAGATTTTAAATTGTGCAGTAGTTAATAGTGTAAGTCAGACGAGCATTAGTGGAGGTCCCACTGGGGCCTGAAGTAGCCTAGGCTTAACTAGGATCTAGGATTAATATAAAACTGTGTAAACTAAGCAGATTTCCTACGGAAAGGTTTACAGCAGATAAATCTACATACTGGTAACACCACCGTGAATGTTAAGCTTATAAATACAAACAGTAAGAAGAAATCTTCCAGTCAATTTACAAGTTAATAACATCTACAACGGAAAGCGTCTGAATTGTAAACAAGCAGGGCAGCCAACATCGCAGCTCTGAATAGATGGAATCTAGACCGGAAAGAAGAACAATTAATGAAATATAACTAAATATAACATATTAATTTTATTGAAAACTATTTACTATATCTAGTACTGTAAATTATAATGAATCAGAATAGTTTTTATCTCAATCAATCAAATTTTAGCAGTCCAAAAACGTAAGACGGGGGGGGGGGTTGTCACCAGATAATATTTGCATGTATCTCGTATAATAAATGTCTCTTGAAAACAATATTTTGTATTAAAGTTTAGAATCATGTGGTTTATTATACAGAACATTGTATAACATAAGTTAGTGGGGGTTTACTCAAGGCTGAAAACTGAAAAATGCAAATTCCTCAGTTAGTATTCAAGATGAGAATACATGTATAGAAAATATAATTTCTAATAAGATTCTATACAATTTTTCGATTCGACGTATTTTAACTGAGATATCTCGAATTTTCGAAAATTCACACCTCTAAACCCTCCCCTTTAGCCATTAATGAACTTGATCTTTCTTTTTACATAAAACGATTAAATATCGAGTTTGGTAGCGATAAAGCAATAATTGCGACCGTTAGAGCTGTAACAGACAAATATATATATATATATCTATATATATATATATATATATAAATAATTTTAATCTCCTAGGTGGGATCGATGGACATTTGAAGAAAAATTTCGAAAATCACGTCATGAGTACGACCTCAATAGCTGATTTCCCTTAAGGGAATTTACTAAAGCTATGAAGATATTAAGGAGTTAACTTCAATCCAACGTTTCATGAAATAGGTCGAACTATTGTATGAAGAGTGAAACAACATTTCATACTAAAAAAGACAGTTATTTTCTGTTGTTCGCCTGTTCGGATTGTCAGAGGAACAAGACTTATGGTTGTTCTAAGCCTTTGAAGCCCTAATTTATCTACGATTACAGCTGACAAAGGAGAGATAAAAAAGACAGCCAGCCGGCCCCATTCTGCGAGGCTCATAGAGAAGCCATTGTGTTTTACTCTGGGATACAGTGCGAACAAACAGCGGTACACAGCATCTAGCGGAACAGTCTCTACGTACCAACATCCATACAACTGTAGCACGCCCTACATCAGTCGGAACATCACAGTTAGCTTCCATGCTCCAGATCTAACTAGTATAAAAATTGCCAAATCTTGTCCTCCAATCATTTCATCATCTACAGTTCGAGATTAAAATTTGAAAATATCAAGTTCTAGACTCTTCTTTAGGAGCACAACTCCTTACAATACAACACCCCCAACTATTCCATAATCTTCGTACGACATAGCAGGCAGAGGAACTTATGGTTCGGGCAGGTCAAGACTAATTAAAAACAAAGTGGATAGCACATTCCTCAGGCGGTTTTAATGGGAATCTTAATCGAAGAACGAAGAATAATCGATACTCAATAATTGAGTACCAAATAATTAATATATTTGGGCGAAATTTAAATCTTTTATTCTCAACATTAACAAAAATGGTTATAAAACTTTTAATTCCTTTTTTTTTTTTTTGTTTACAAGATACTCTTTCTCCTTTAAAATATGAATTTCCATTTTAATTTTTCGTTTAAATATATTACGTTCATTTTTAAGAATATATAAATTTTCAATGCAAATTTGTGCTTAGGATTCATTCAATTAAGACCACTATGATGATGGATGTGCCCTCAAAGAAGGGCAAATTAACAAAAAGAAATATTAAATTTCATTATATACATTTATAATTATTTACTAAATATTTTAATAGTTGGATTGACCGCTACACTAATATTTCATAAGGGTTTTGTGTTTTGATATTCTGCCCAAACCCTGAAGAACTAGATTTATTTACATCACATCGAAGGTAATTTGTCCTTTCAAAAGTCAAAAATTGTAGAAAGTGAAATAACAAAAGTAAAATAAATATGAGTTAACAACAAGTAACAATAACAAAACACAATAACAAATGTAAAACAAATAGAAATTTTATAAATTCACATAGTATTAAATTCAATGACCAGAATATTTTTTAAAAAAAAGCTTAATGATGAGCATAGATGTTGAATGATAAATGGAAAATGAATGGCTGAAACCGTAGAAATCCTTCGTGCCGTTTTTGAGTGAGTAACAAACGAGCGGTCAGAAAGACACCTTTTTCACTTTTGATGGAAATGCTTTTAGAATGTAATGAAACGCGAAAAAAAAATGATTCCCGCCAATTTTAAACAGAAAATTAGAAAAAAACTTAGAGGTTCATTTATATAGTTTCTAACTCAAAATTAACAGTAGAACGTGTGTCATCATTTCCCTCCCCAAAACAAGGCCAGGGCTTTGTACAAACTCAGATCTTCTCTACACAGAATCCTGAAGAATGAAGAAAACATTGTAACAAACTAATTATGTTCGTTCCATAAACTTTTTTAATGTAAGTAAAAAATATCTGTGAAAGGATATCTCTTAGCAGTATTAAATTTCCTATCAACCTAACTAAGTATGGCACATTAAAATGAGAGGACTAGGATTTAGTAAAACTTACCGAAAAAACGCCACTTCTAACTTTAAACAACCATTCATCGTTGGTAACCCCATGAGAAAATAGTGGATTCAGAAAATATACGAATTACGTACAAAATATATCACACGAACACTAAAAATATTGTCCAAACCACATAGAATTGCCAGGAAATAAGGGAGACCACAGATAAAAACTGGTAACCAAAAATATTAGTATATATTTTTTGAAGACCAATTTAAAAACAACAGCAGTATCACATACTTCTGGAACTGCAATAACTACTTGCAAATACGTAAAACTTACCCGATAAAACTTTATAACGGTGCGGTGCACCTCAGAAATTAGAGAGGACTTGAGTAGGATCTCCGTAAAATATTATGGGAAAAAACTTAAGCAGTGCTTAAAATTGTTAGTTCAAACAATCCTGAACATTGATATATGGATAGACTTAGATTGATTACTTACTTAGAAACGTATTATGCAATCATAAGTTTACTTGCAAAAAGGATATTTGGTACCAGGTGGAAGTGTCGAATAAAGAGTTTTAAAAGTCTTTATAAAAATGAAATAATCCAATTCATATATATATATATATATATATATATATATATATATATATATATATATATATATATGTGTGTGTGTGTGTGTGTGTGTGTGTGTTTGTGTATGCACGTGTGTGATTAAACATGTGTGTGTTTAATATAAAACATTTGTTTAAAATTTTAAAAACAACTTTCTATTTATTAAAGGAACCCTTTAATTTATTCTCATGTAACGCACACTATGCCTAAGAAACAAATTAGAACTGCTTAGCCCTCTATAGACAGTCCGTCTGTTGTCAATGTATATCGAATACTACAATCTAAAAAAAAAATAATTATAAAAAGGATCCCAGGGATAGTTGAAGAGTGAGAGGCTGAGAAGCTCCTGGCCTTGGTGAATTAAGTGCATCCGAAGGACATCGGTGATAGACTATAACCACTTCGACAATCACCTTCTACGCTCGGCCTGGGAACCTTACGTCATCAACCCCTCATAAAATAATCATTTATTCATCAGGAGTATAAAAGAAATGTCTTTTGCTGCATCATTTCAAGAGGCTTGCACGTTTCCTTGGTTACAATAATACTATATAGACAAATTTGGATTGATAAACATCCAACAACATACCCATTCAATATCAATGTAAAAATTAACATGACTGTGTTAATAATATAAAGAGTAACATCAGGACAAAAGAAAGGATCTTTATGTCTCAAACAGCTATAGTTATTCTCCTTATTTTAGAGTCGCAGACGTTTCGCCCTCATGGGCATTAACAATGCTAAAAACATATAGGGTAAAACTTTTTTATCTCATAACCATTAAGGCAAATCATAATTCTCTTAGATACATAGATTACCTCTTGGTAAGGCTAAATTAAATTATAGGAGATTTTTAGTATGTGGGCTCATTAGTGAGTATAAAAGTTGAGAAGAATAATTTTATAAGGTTTGTTAGAACTCTATGTATCTAAGAGAATTATGATTTGCCTTAATGTTTGTGAGATAAATTTTTTTTTACCCTATATGTTTTTAGCATTGTTAATGCCCAATAGGGTGAATCGTCTGCGATTCGAAAATAAGGAGAATAAATATAGCTGTTTGAGACCTAAAGATCCTTTCTTTTGTCCTGAAATACTTTAATTGGTCTCAATAAGGATTAGATAGATACAATTAAACTTTTGAAGAGTAACATATTACATTCAATAAAAAGATAAAAATAAATAAGTGTAATTATAATCAAAATTACCAAAGTTGGTAGTACATTAGTCCAATTACTTCACGGTTAAGCTTATGAAGCCTTTTCGATACTATTTCGTAATACTGCTCTGCAAAGTATACATTAAAAGAGTTTCTAAATTCTTCCAGGGAGTAGAAATCAATGGGCAAATGGATATGATAATATAAGCAGAAAAAAAAAGGTGGGAGACACGGGAATCAGCAGAACGTCTGTCACGCAAGAGCTGCGAAAACTAAGCAGATTTCCTACCTTCTGCTATGACAAACTATTGACCTCATCACACTATGTATTTTATATTTCTAAGTAAAAATTTATTGAGTAGAAGTGGGGATTTACTGAAGTCTGAAAGCAAGACAGCTAGTCAAGAAGTGAGCTCTGCTATAATACTATTGTTATATCTATAAGTAGATGGCATCAATAATGGCTTTTTCTCAAGTAGACAGGTCAACCATTTTCAAGCCTGTCGAAATTTTTACTGAGTATTTTTAGGTGACCAATGGGTAAGTAATAGTAGTTATTTGCCCGGTTTGACAACAGGGACATCAGTCAACCTATTCGGAAGATAACTAAAATAATGTTTTAAAACTTTACTTTTTAGAGTATACTCTATTGAGCAGAAAAAAACACTTCCCTCATTATTCTATGATATAATTAATCATATTCTAGTTTAAAGGGATGAGGGTAAGTAGCCGGACTGGAAAGTAATATGTACATTGTCACGCAATGCAGCTTACTCTAGGGAATGAGGAACAAGGAGGTTTTTTAAATTATTAGGGAAGACGGAAGACGTGGGCATGCATTTTCTAGGCGGAACCCGAAGAGATGCGAGCTATGTCAAGGCTTGTTAGAGCTCCTTGTCAAGGGATATTGCTTAAACTAGAAAGCAAAGAGAAAATACGACTATGCACACTTTACAAAAAGGTTCTTTTTTTTTTTTTTTACCGTGACAATATTGCAATTAGTGCTTCCAAAACTAATCTCATTTTCGTCACCACTTCTCCCTCCCAAATCATCAACCATAGCAAGAAGCTGAAATTAAAGCAGCTGAAAGTTAACACTGCTCACTTTTCTTGAATTCTAAAATATCTATATTGCACCAAACCTCAGTATTCAGCGATTCATCAAAAGCATTTAATACGTTCAGTATGATACTTTATTTATAGGAACAAACTCGCGGATACAGCAAGTAATCTCTATAAAAGTAGACTAGTATGAATGATATTCGATATTTTAAGTTTTTTAAAGAGTAGGAAAATATATGCCGTTTTTCTTGTGGACCAAATAGAGCAATTACATTTAGTGATTGCAAGTGAAGTAAAAAAATGCTGGTCACACAACTGTGCTGCGTAAAGTAAGAAGGTTTTTCCTTTCCTGCTACGCAACGTGATGTTTATTGATTTTCTTTCAGTTGAAAATCGAGTGTGGTTGTTAACTGCAGAATGAAAAAATAAAAATAACTCTGCCAATATTCCAGCCAGAGAAAAATTATATATATCAACAATTGTAAACGACTGATTATATACAATTTTTCAATTTCGAATTTTTAATTTTATCTTTTCTCAAAATTCTTCCTTGCCCCATTAAAACCAGGTCATATTTACCCCTGAAGTGAGGGGCTTCGTGATATATTGAATTGCTATTGCGAGATGAGCAAGAGAGGTGGTTTACTAAGGGATGAAAGGAAATATGTATGAAAATATCCGTTAAGGAAATCAGCTAAACCAAAAATGTAATTACTTCGCAGCCCTAAATTCATTTATTTTTCAACATATTTGAAATTTCAGGGACTGGTAAAATTCGGTTTGTAGAACTCGACTTCTATAGAATCAATTACCTAAGTTAAAAGTTTTATTTTAATTATTTCCTATGGACGCCCAATGTTGATTAATATTTTATATATATGCACACACACGGTTATATTATTATTTTGCTCACTCAGATTTATAATTAAAGTATTTCATTACTCAGTTGGGTAACCGGTACTTATAAAAGGGACGGTCATCGCGAGGAGTTTATTTTGTAGGACAATCTTGCATATTAAATTGCTTCTCGTATTATTAGAATCGACTGAGTAAAAATCCTAGGATTGTTGGGCTTTAAAAAGTCATTTTAAACACTCAAAAACAATTCATTATAACCACACGTTTTTGTTGAACTCTTAGTTGAAGCACGAACTATAAGTGTTCAAAAATTAGTAGTTGCTTTAAAATGTGTCATTTTCAAGGATACTAATCAGATCCAGAAGAAAGTCGTGACTTTATGTTATACTCGTCGTTTGAGAAACATCAACTTATCAATCAAAATAAAATGAATGAAATTACTTATTTATAGAGTTCTAAAACATAGGCAATTTACCTAACTGTACAAACATTGCATCATATAACGAAGTCCATCACGCAGAGGCTGCGTAAACTATGCAGATTTCCCGTATTCTGGTATAACAGTTTGTGATATCACTCATCACATATTCTCTATTTATATATAAAAAACCCGATGAGTAAAAGAGGGTGGTTTGCTGAAGACAGAAAAAAAGAAAGTACTAATTAATCGCTTAGTACTTGAATTACGAAAAAATACATAAGGAAACAATAGAAGAATATCAATAGTTTATCAATATTGGCTCTACAACATTTTACGATCGTCTCATAATAACGGTGATTCATTCATTCATTCATATTCCAGGTCCAATTTCCAAAAAAATAAATAGATATGATCTTTAGTGTCGACTAAACGGTTAAATATCGAGTATGGTAGATCATATAACCATTTTTGATTAGAGAACGGCACATCTTAATTGATGACGTCATCACATGGCGTATTTGTATGTATCTCACAAATTAAAAGTTCAATGAAAACCATATTTAGTATTAACCCTTGGAATGAAGTGGTTCATGACATAACAGCTCATTGTTAATATGACAGGAGTGGTGGTTTACTGAAAGCCGAAAGCTAAAATATGGAAATAATCTCGATTATTATTCAGTATAGAGAAAACATGTACATAACAACATTTATAGAACGTTACATTTGTAATTATATTAATTCTATACAATGTTTTGATCCGACGCATAATAACGGAGATATTTGGACGGGTTTCAGCGATTAACGAACTTGATCTTTAATTTTACATAAACCATTGTTTTCAACGGACCTCATTTCCCTCATTTCAAGGATAGGATCGATGGACGTTTGAAGAAATGTTTCGAAAATCGTAACATGAGTGAAACTACATAGCCCTTGAAGGAAATCTGCTAAATGGCTAATTAACTTTAATGAAGACAGAAAGAAAAAGTAATTAAACAAAATTGAAGGGGTAAAAAGAAGCTATAACAAAATAACTAAAATAAGTGGATAAATAAATCAAATCCAGAAATTCGAAGAGACTTTCGGTCTAAAGTTTTTCATATAAGTTTGTTTTAAATTTTTAATTAATGCATGTATATTTGGGCTGCCATTAATGGTTGAATGCAAGTCGTCGCCAAATGCTCTCTCTACTTTATTCTTTAAGTATGCGTTGCAGTAGTTGCAGAAATTAAACTTCTGTGTCCCATTACTGAAATAAAGATGCTTCATACTGGGATTGTTGTCAGTCTGGAAAAAGAAAAGCGAAGGGTATGAAGAAGTTGGTATAATTGTGAGTGGCTAAGCGGTGTGTTTGCCATGGTTGGCAAGTAGGAGTGAAAGCGATGAGGAGGTAATCCCTATGCTGTCCTCGACTACTGACTGACCTCTGCCACCAGACACTTTCATCTTCAACAGCTGACTACCAGTGCTCTCTCTACTTCTATCATTTTCTAACTTATTCCAAACTATAATTAACATTCACTCTTCACCTTATAATCGGCAGCATTCGACGTAAATATAGTTTTCGTATCGGAATTCTCCTTCTGGAAAAAGTGTATTGGCAAATTCATTTCATAATGCTTCTCTCTGAGTCTCCCTGTATAATTAAGTGAAAAGTGAGTTCTAACTTCTTTAAACAGCCTTCATTTCATGGCAAAAAGTGATTATTACGTTTTAATCGTGATACACAAAGCAAAACTATAAAATATTTTCCAAATATCAAAAGCAGGACAGTAGTCAGAGTCTCGTGAGTAGCAACTCACTGCACTGTAAGATCATAAGAAGTATGAGTAGCCCGTTCAAAAAAATAAATTATAATGGCTCAAGCAACTTATTGTTTGGAAATAATTTTATTAAATTTCAAGGCAATGCTTAACACACACAAACACATATTGAACACACATATTTGCATACACTAAATATATAGTATGCAAATGTAATTTAGCTGTTTGCCAAAAATTGTAGAAAATATTTTTTAAATTAGAAAATGAAGTAAAATCCAGCGTAAAAGTAATGGGAACAGTAGCAAGTGCCAATCATTTACTTCCTAGAGGCCAAAAGACAAGATAATGTTTCCAGAGATTTTACAACACTTTGTGCTATTATTATAAAAAAATAATTATTTACTTTTCCAATTCATGTAAAATGATATTTAGTTTCCTTTTTAAATTTTCTAAAATGACGACATAAAACAAACGCTCCTTTTCCATGGAAACTTCAATATTTTCATCGTATTTACGGGAATGTCTGAAAAATATTGAGGATTTGTCTGCAAAAATTAACCCAAATTATATATGAGTTCTGACACATTCATATGTTATTGGAGTAAATTTATTCTGACAAATACTTAAGTGGACACACTCACTTCGTTCCTTGTTGAATCCAGTTCAAGATTAGCTTTTAAATTTTGGTTACACCAGCCACAGTTCAGTTATAAGAATTTCCCTAAGATCAGGAGAATTCCTCTAACAGCCTGGTGGATACATTTATAATCTCAATTTAAACCATTTGCAATACCATAAATTTCGGTAAAGAATACTTTTCTCAAATACTAGGTTAGCACCACAGAGCAAAACAGATGCTACCATATAATAAGACATACCTAATGTCTATAAGTATATAAGTATTTTAAAAATAATGTTACTTGTATCATCGAGTAACTCATTACAAGCAGAAGATCTTACACTTATAAATTAACCTTGAACTACTACCATGTTTTAAAGTTACATATGTACTACCATGGGTCTCTTATGACCCACACAAAAAAGTTTAAATTTTGTAAATAATTTTTTAGTGGAATACATAACAAACGTGGCACATTTTAAAATACAAATACAATAAAAATAACTTGTTTTTATTCTTTCCAAAAAAACGTATTCGAATTAAGGTCAGGAGAATTCCTCTAACTGCCTGGATACATTTATACTCATACATGGTTCCTACATAGACACACCCAGTGTGTCTTGTACATTACTAAAGGAAACCCTAAGAGAGTAATTGAATTTAAAAATGATCTATTTTCCTAACTCAATTTTAGCTTATATAGCTATATGAGCTGCAGTTCACTACTTTATATGGAGATCACTACTTTCATTTAGTACGTGTGCAAGTACATCAACCTGCTGAATTAGGAAACTTTGGCTGAAACCATTCTAACCTGATGATAGTGATGGTCTGGTCATCAAGAGACGAGTGTTTCTCGTGCTTCCCATCATCTGTTTGTCGGCATTAGACACCTGATGAGTGTACTTTAACCCGAGTAGACCTGATGGCTGCCTCTCATCGATCCTTGTCTACCAGCTGTAGAACGGTAAGACTTTCGCTCGCTGATCCGCGTAGTCAGTGTTTCCTAATCTAGAGATTTCCCCGTCAGCAAGTCTTTTTACGGACTGTTCCCACTGCAGCTCCTGTTTCCTTCGCCAAATGGGATGTCGTTTTCCAAACTCACTTTCCCTCGATTCATAGAAATAAATTGTCTTTCTAAAACTAACATGAACTATCAAAAGCCTAGTTTGCCGCCCAGTCATCTGAAGGTAATATCAGTAAATGAGGTACTTAAAGCCTGTTCACATTCTAGCTAAAGCTGCTCTGCTTTATGTATGACTTAATTTAACAAAATTGTTCAAACACATACGTGCATGATTCCGAAACTATGTACTAAGTACTATTACGATTATTCATGGCATGCTAAGGGCTTACACAAAAAGCGTTTAATTTTAATTAGTTTAAATTGTTATGGATAAAAATATGAAATTCAAAAAATTATAAGGAAACACTGGCCTCTCTTCAAAACGCACACTAACTATATGGAATATTAGAAATATTACTTTTCACATTTCTTTCAAGTATCACGCGAATCCTCTCTAATTGTTAGATATAAAAGCTGCCAACAAACTACACGTCTTACTATTAGCTAAAGAAATAGCCCTGTTTGGTTGGGAAATAGCTTGGATTTGAACTAAGACGAAATTTAGAAGATGCACACACGCCCACACACATGTGATATATATATATATATATATATATATAATTCTATTGTACGTGTGCATGTCACTGAACTCCGCCTAAACGGCTGGACCGGTTTGAAAGAATTTTTTTGTGTATACTTTTGGGTGACGACCTGGATGGCTTAGATTCGCAAATCTGCGCGGTAGGAGTGGGGGTTGTAAGGGAGGCCTAAAATTAAAAATAGCGACATTTCGTTTCCTATTGGTTTTTCGGCAAATATGCACAGGATAAAAGTTGTTTATTTTGAGTAACGTTTGTTATATTCACTTTTGTCGTATAACAAAGTATAAACAAGATATACACTGAAAAATTAAAGTGGGAGCCAACAATTTTATTGGGCACTAACGATTGAATCGAACTTAACAAAACTCTATATGTGAATTAGCATTAATTCTTCCATGATTATAAGCTATATTAATTTTTTTAGGTTGGAGTGGGTGTTATAGAAAGTTGGAGTGGCTTGATTAAAATACACGGGATATTTAATTTTCTATTTGTTTTTAGGCGGGTGCGCTAGTGTGTGTGTGTATATATATATATATAGCGAGGTCATTCTTTCTTTAGAGTTTTAAAACTATGAAAAAGTCTAAATTCATGAATCAGCCCCAATTTATTAGCAGATTTCTTTGAAGGAAAACAAAGAATGAGGTTCTACTTGCCGCTATATTCCAAATCATTCTTCAAAGTCCCTTGTATATATATATATATATATATATATATATATATATATATATATATATATATGTTTGTGTGTGTGTGCTCGTAATTTAAAGCATTTGTAATACCATAAACTTCGGTAAAGATTACTTTTCTCAAATACTAGGTCAGCACTACAGAGCATAACAGATGCTACCTTTTAATAAGACATACCTAATGGATACTATAATTATATAAGTACTTTAAAAATATTGTTACTTGTATCATCGATTAACCCATTACAAGCAGATCTTACACATATAAATTAATACAATATATTAATAATACTATCAAAACCTTATCACACTGACAAGAATAAGATTTATACGTCAGTGTAATCCGAATTTCTTCTTTCAGTTTGCCAATAATGTTAAAATAAGGAAATAAAATTTGTAGTGCATATTAAATATTTCTACTTATTGACTTCTTTGGAATCCAATTCGATATGAAGATTAACTGAATTACAAGTTAACTGTAATAATATTTAGGCCGCTTTTAGAGTGAGGCTTAACACAGCTACAGACATGGTGGTATTACGTCAGAAGGTTACCCACCTAGGTTACATCGTCTAGGTCAGAGGAGCGACCTACCTTTCTCCCCGGGTCCTCTCCCTGTCTTCATCGTTCCCAATATAAAACCTTTACTGTTAGTCTGTAAGCCTTGTCTTCAAAGTGCTTCCCAGAGATTTATATATCAGATTGGGTTTGATCAATTCACAATTAGAAACTACAAACTGTATAAAGTGAATAATATGCTAGGCTTGAAAATCGTGCCCTCGCATCGAAGATGCTTGACCAGCTGTACTCGACGACCAGCCGGTAATGATGGTTCTACTAAAAGATTAGACACTAGTAATATTACAATTATTTAAAAACTTCAAGCCACATCGGGGGAATGTCATCGATGTATACGAGTACATATAATCAGGTAGTCTAAAAAAAATGCATTTTACTTTTCTCTTCTTTTATAATTTGTATTTTAAAATATATTAAATACACCAATTTTATTAATTCGAACCTCAGAACTTTTTAGGTAAATTCAATGTAGAATTTATAATTAAATTTGTTCGATAAGACTATTAAGCAGTAAAACATAGACCTTTAATAAATGAAAATATTTGTAAAAGAGTAGATTTTGTAAAATAAAAATATCTCAGTTAATATTCAAGATACAGAATAAATGTATTTAACAATATTTATAGTAAATTTAATTTGCAATAAGATTGATCATATACAATTTTTCGATTCGACGCATATTAACGGAGATATTTCGAATTTTCAAAAATCCCCCCTCTAAACCCCCCCCCCTCCTGCTGGTCCGATTTCAGCCATTAACGAACTTGATCTTTCTTTTTACATAAAACGATTAAATATGAACTTTGGTAACGATCAAACAAAAATCGACCGCTAGAGCGTTAACAGACAAATATATATATATAATTTTGAACGGACCTCATTTTCGTCATCTCCTGTGTAGGATCGATGGGCATTTGAGGAAATTTTTCAAAACTCGTGTCATGAGTACGACCTCAATAGCTGATTTCCCTTAGGGGAAATCTGCTAAAACAGAAAACAAATAAAAAGGACCCTTTACGTTTAATTAATTTAATTTTACGTTAAATTGAATTTAAAAGATTAATGCAGTAAAAATAAATAAATCTTGAAATGCAATTTATTAACCACCCTATAAGCGCTTATTATTTACAGTGGTAAAATGTATTTAATATCTCCCTCACTTATTTACTGATATCTAACCAATTTATTTATAGAAATTTTATATTGTCATTATATTATTAATTTCTTGTAAAACTTGTGCATGAATCGAATAATTAAATAGAATTTACCCTCCACAGTCTTACACATGACCCCATGTCCATCTTTAGGACTAATCTAGAATTCACGTCTCGGTCTGTGCAGTACACTACAGAAAGTAAATCCCAGCATCGTTTTTTGCATCCTACTGCATAAGTCTGTTAATACACTTATCAAACGCAATGCCATAAGAGATGAGTTTATAAGTGATATTAACTTCCAGCAGAAAATAAGAAGGACCGTGTTCAGTTCCAACCAACTTTATTAATTTTATAACCAATCAAGACAAAGAAATTGCGGTGTAAATGAGATACTGAATGCTCGTTCTTTATTATTAACAAAGTTTAGGGGTTACCTTTGTGCTACAATGCAGAAAGTAACTCATCGAAAATATCAAGGTAGACCGAAGATGACATGAAAACACAAATTACGTATAGCAGTTATAGTATAAATTACAGCATGCTTCCATGAAAATAATGATAATATATGGAAAAACTATTCGGCAGACTTGCATTTTCACTGGGTATGAGCATTGTGGATTAAATAAGCTCACGAATGACGTAGTTGTTGAGCGGGTTAACCTGTTCTTCGCGGTGAATCAAAGACTCCGCCACTCCAATTACACATAATCCCCGCTGCTATTATAAGCAATTTCGAACTTCAAATGAAATGTGGCTTTTAACAAGAGAGACCCACAAACCTCATTATGGCAAAGACCTTCATATCGATTTCTTCGCCGAATTAGGAACGCATAATATACCCAATTTTATAAACTACGTGATCAGTATTTACTTTATTTTATTAAAAAGATACACACACACACACACATACACACACACACACAATGTAAATTCAAAGCATTGAAAATTGCAAAGGTTCTCCACTACATGAAAGTGCTTTCTCTGAGACCAAATGTTTTATTGTGCTTATAGTATTAATTACGAGTTTCAATCTCTGGTAGTTAACTATTCATAAGATATCACAAAGAAATGTTTAAATAAGTGAGGCCATGCATTTAGAAAAGAGGTATGCTACCAATACGTAGGTAGTAGATCAGATGTATAGTGCTTCATTAAGTTTCTGGAGGCGTCCTAGGATGGCTGAGGTCATTATGAGGATCACATAGGGAAAAGAGAGACCGGCATTAGAGAAGGTGGGGAGGTCCGGTGAAACGTTGATATTCTGCCAAAACTGATTTCTAAGCGGCAAGGATAGAAAGCCACCCCGTCTCCGGTAACCTCAGGGGAAAATACAATAATTCTCCCTCACCAAGGATTTTAATAATCCTGCTAGCTGAGGTAGTGTAGACCTGGCTTGAGAACATGAATCCTTGGAAGCATTTAATCTTTAAAACAATTTACGAGGAATTTTTAGTATAAAAAATGATTTGTTATCAACGCCCATTTCTTGGAACTAAGGCTGATTGGGATGGGTCATCTTCATAAATTCCTTTAAAATAAAAGAGAGCTGTGAAGTCTTATGAATTTCTTTCATAAAATGGCGTGTATAAATATATGTGTGAGTATATATGATTATCAACGAGTATAATATTTGTTATGTAATTAAATTCCAGAAAATGTAAATTTTAAGCCTTTAGTCATTTACTTAACTATTAATTTGTGAAGGTAGGAATATAAAAGTTGACAGGCTGACCACATTTCAGTCTTCTTCTAGGTAGTACTGATGGACTGTTTGTTGTCCAACTCTTTGAAAATTAACCATCAGTGCAAACTTTCAAAGCTCTTAAATAATCAAATTGGAACTCTCCCAGTAAGCCTATTAAGAGTGGAGCCTAGGAAATAATTACTCAAAGATGGGAGTAGTTAAACATATTAAGCTGTAATACGGAGATATAGTAAAAATAATGCATACAAACAACAAATGAAGCTTTGGTCTTATTTTTTCACAATAAATTCATTTGCGTTATAAATACTTTAGAAAATCAAATTTGTTGTCCTCATAGCCGAGGCATATAAGAAGTTTGGACTTTCTTTCACAAGAATTGAGTTTCTAGACACATTTTGTAACTAAATCCATAAAATTTTCTGACATAATTTTTAATTGGATATTGATATGTATATCACGAAATTAAAATAAAAGAGTCTGAAAATGTAGACTTCATTTTTAAAAACTATGCTTTAAATAACAAATCTCGATGCTCTATAAGCTCCTGGTTAGTTATTAACAGATTTCTCTTAAGGGAAATCAGCTATTGAGGTCGTACTCATGATGCGGTTTTCGAACTTTTTCTTCAAAAGTCCATCGATCCTACCTAGGAGATGACGAAAATGGGGTGCGTTAACAGACAAATATATATATATATATATATATATATATATATATATATATATATATATATATTTGTCTGATACCACTCTAGCGGTCGCAATTTTTGTGTAATCGTCACCAAACTCGGTATTTAATCGTTTTATGTAAAAAGAAAGATCAAGCTGTTAAGGGCTGAAATTGGACCAGTGGGAGGAGGGGTTTAGAGGGAGATTTCGAAAATTCGAAATATCTCCGGTACTATACGTCGGATCGAAAAAACTGTATAGACCCAATCTTATTGCAAATTAAATTTACTATAAACATTGTTATATACATTTATTCTGTATCTTGAATATTAACCAAGATATTTGCATTTTCATTAAGTGTAACGGACGAGGTATGGTCACTTCTATTCGTTCCCGCCGAAAGCTAGTTCGGCCGTTACCGTAACTGTTCGGCACTCGTATGGAAATTTCTCTATTGTATAACTTTACGTGGGAAATCTGTTTAGTTTACGCAGCCCTTGCGTGACGGAATTTTTGATACTTGCTTCCTTTCCCTCGGCAATCCCACAATTATACAAAAACAAAATTGAAAGAAAGACCCGCTAACAGTAGAAATTATATATATATATATATATATATATATATATATATATATATATAAATAATCCTTTATATATATAAAGGATATGACTGACCTAGACGTAGCATAGAGATACTTAAATGAGCCAGGGGCTATTTGAGGAGAGAGGAATGAGATGGAGCTGGTAGAACGAGAAAGTTGTGCAGTACTGCCATGACATCCATACACTTTGACATAGCCTACTCCTTATTACACCTTGCCCTTTCTCTCCTTTAGACATGCTACTCTAAGATATTTCACCAAGCCTAAAGGGGTCTTCACGGATATAAACAACTAGGCTTTGCATGTCTCCTGTCTTGACATGTCGTTATGAAGTACGTTGCACTTAATGCAGAAATCGGCTTCTTGGATTTAAGGCCAATATTCAAAAAGAATAACATCAATTAATGTGGGTGTGTGGTAGTGACTGAGTGAGTAAATATGTATATATATATATATATATATATATATATATATATATATACACATACATATACATAGGCATATATATGTTTTCGTGCCACCTCTTAAAATCTCCAATTATTTTAATAAAAGGCTGATGCTTCCACGGAAGTCCGGGCCGATGATTCTTCCATGAAAGATACCGTTTTTTTACATGAAACTATTCAGGTGGAAAAATGTATTCCTTTTACAACTAATTACTAAGTAATTAGTTTAAAATAAATTAATTCAAATAGTGTTTTTCGTTACGTTGATGTTTTTGAAGTACATAAACAATTTTTGGATTCATTCAAGAATACTTTTGTGTTATTTAATTTTATTTTTTATTATTAATTTATTTATTTATTTCTTTTTTTAATTTCAGAATCCATTCCTTTCTCCGTAGAGTTGTTTCAATGATAATTTTGATGACTACAACTTTTATGTCGCAGCATTTTTTAATAAAATGTACCGTTTCTGAAATAAAGATTTGTGTATTGTACGGCTAAAGGATGCATCAAATCGAAAACTTCACCGATATAAGCTCGTTTTAGAATTTGATTTTCTACAAGAATACTCCATAAAAAGTAGGGCATTCCTCTGGAAATTCCAAAGTTATATGGTCACTGGAGAAGAATTGGTTGGCGGCCGAATATGGACTGAAAGAGTTCTTCAGGGGTCCCAATTATGGCACGCCAAGATTCAGCCTTGTTTTAAAATAATTGGAGATTTTAAAGGGGGTGGCACGGGAAGTTGGGACACCCTTTATACACACACACACACACACACACACACACATACACACACACACACACACACACACATATATATATATATATATATATATATATATATATATATATATATATTTGTGCTGATGTTTTCGACCAGGTTATATTTATATATGGTGTGTTATTCTTTTCGGAATTTTGGTCAATGTTGGTAAAATAAATCTTAGTTTATGCCGATATTTCGAGAATCTTTATTTTCTCTTCTTCAGGGAAAGACTAAAGATACCTATAAACTATTATTCATGGTTATTGGACTATGACTAGGGTTATAGTAACCTGGATGCATCAAATCGAAAACTATCACATTATTTATTTAAGCAGCATAGAGAACATAGGCTCTGATATTAGCTTTAAGAGAGAGTAGTCTCTAGTAAACTAAGTGCATTGTTATAGTAACGGAAACATTTTGCTGAATAAGAGGTGGAGTGTAGGGGACCTATCTTCCAAAAAGCTGATAGACGTACAACTAGTGCTAACCGTATGTAACTCCTTGTTATCTTGAACCTAAAAATCAAGGAAATCTAACAGTCTTCGAAACAACGAGTCTATGAACCTCATTATGAAAACTGTACTAATGTGCGAGTGAGACTTGGACGCTGAAAGTCGCCTTTGAAACTAATATTAATAGGTTTGAGTTCAAATGTTTTTAAAGCCGCTATAGGCTCAAAATGGGATTGTGAAAAAGGAAGACAAGAGAAGAGATAATATCAGAAGAGGAAATGCCGATTTCTCACGATATAAATACTAAAAGGTCCCGATAAGCGGGATGAAGTATCCCAACACAGGCTGCCTGTACAAGGCAATGAAAGCAATAGTACTGGGCAGGTGAGATGTGTTCTGACGTTACATGTTATGATCTAAAAAGTCATTGTCCACCATAAGGTGGCAATGGCAAAGATAAATCTATAATGGTCTCTTAGCCAACTGTTAAACAAACATGTATTTGGTTGGTATCTTATCAGGTGTTATGATGTTGATAGTATTAAATTCAGTTTACCTTCTAGGGAGTTAAATCTACATCAAAGGACTTCTAACAGCACTAACCTGAAATCAAAAAATAGATGTTATTACCATTAAGCATATTCATAAGATCAAAATAATTTCAACATGGAAAAACATAGCACATATTTAAGTACATACTTTTTAAACAATATACACTCTCTTTGACACATCCTGAACAAAAGAGTAGATTTCTTTAAACAGATATAATATAAACGGAAATACAAAACTCGAATGAAAACTTAACATGGCAATCACTAGGACGCCTCTGCCAACTCCAAGTTACATCTCCTTTGCTTTGTAATTTTTGTTTGATCGTGGCCAAACTGGATATTTAAACGTTTTATGTAAAAATAAAGATCAAGTTCGTTACGGATGAAATCAGATAGGGGGAGTTAAGAGGGGATATTGAAAATTTGAAATGTCTTCTTTATTATAAGTCGGACCGAAGAAGTGTACATAATAATCTTATTGGAAATTAAGTTGTCTTTATTCATTATTTTAATGTAAATAGATGATGAGCCAAACTGATAAAATTAATGATAAAAGTTATTAAATATGAAAATCATTCCATGCCTCACGCATAAAACAATATCACAGAAATGTAACGAAAACAAAGGGATTAATCAGTACTTAGTTGACCAAATATTTATATTTAGCCTGAAAGCCATTATGAATTCGAATTTGTCCAATTGCTACATTTTATTTCACGGGTATTACAACTGAATGACTGTACAGTTACTCTACATGTTACGGGTTATATCTGTTATTATTAATAATATAATATTATGTTCTGTTCTTAAGTTAATTAAACAATTATATTTAGGCGAGCAACCATTTATATTTGTAGCCGTCAATGGCGGGTTACACGGCTAGTAAATAGGTGTGTGTGTATATATACATATATATATATATTTATTATTATATATTTGTCTATAACTTGCGCTCTAGCGTTCGCAGTTTTTGTTTGATCATGATCAATGTCGATCTTGAGTATTAACCGAAATAGTAACACTACAGTTATATTTACAGTGGAAACAATGCCTATGCCAACACGTCAACTACGGGTAACACGGCTAGTGATTAATAAATCTGTAAAGACTGAATGCGAAAGTGTTAATGAATCTTGTCATTAGTGTGATGAAGTACACATAATCAGGTAGTTATGTGTTATAAATTTGAAGAAATGTTGAAAGTGGTGAAGTGAATTGGAATAATTGAGAGATGAATTGGTCATGTGCTATGTGCCCTCCCTTAAGGGTAGCTTTTTGCTTAACTAATGAATATAATTTGAAATTTAGTTTTACTCCCTCAGTCCTAATTTGGAAGAATTTAACTTTGCTTTAAATATGAATTTTGAGTATTTGAAAATACATTGTTAAACTATTGCCTCCCTTCTGTCAATAGTTCTTGTAATTCGAGGAAAAGTGTTCGTGTTATCGTTTTCGACATTCTGTCAGTATGTCATATCTTCAAGTTAATTTTGGATGTAGAGCAAATAGTTCTTTCTGTATTTACCATCAAGTATTAGTGGCTTAATTTGGTGTGGCCGATTCTAAGTCAAGAAAAGGACTTCTTCTCTCCTAGAGTATCGGAAACTTGACATGCAAATAGTGTTTGTGCCAGTATTTAGTTAATTATGGGTACTTGTGTTGGCCCAGTTTGTTAGCCACACATCTAAGAAAAGGTATTTTGTTTGTTGTACAGGTAGTAGCCACGAAGTCTGCAGTTTTACTCAAGTCGTAAAATGTATGTTTCCTGAAACGTTCTTGTTTTAATTTTCGGGCTTAACGAACGTACCAATTATGGACGCCTGTTCAACATTTTAGCAAGACAAGATAGCTGAGCCTAGGCTGCAGTTTAATCGAGTTTCCTATGCTGCTTGATATAGCAAGAAAAATTACGAAGTATAGTATGTATATGCCCGTTTCGCAGATATATACAGGAATACCCCTAATGTAATGATGAACTCGCACCATCTAGTTGATACTGAAATATGTTCCCTTCTTAAATGTGTATAAATTATTTAGAAATTTATTGTGGAACTTAATGCTTTAAAACAATGGTAGTGAGAACTTATGCAACGGTTCTTAGGTTGATAATGAATTTAATGCAGTAGCCTATAATTGTTTCTCAGAGAATAGATTAAAAGTAGCTCCTGGGAAATATTGCACCCATTTGCACTTTATGTGTATTTACATTCCGGCTCCTCTTTTAACCCAAACAATAGAGCAAAATGGTTACCAGCTCAATTTATCTAGATTTAATGTTTACTTTCATTTTATTACTTCAAAATATACTCCGTCACGGCTGCTTAAACTTAAAATTTACCAAGTGCATTAAGACTAACGCCTTAACTTACATGGCCCAGGCTAGCCGCATGGGATAAGGTGTAAGCCTTAATACAGGACGAACTCACTAAATAAAGTCTTTAGTCCCTCCCTGTCTATAACAGGGTTGTAACCTATTGATAAGTCGTTCAGATGACCCTTAGTTACATAATGTGGGCGTAAATAAATATTATTGGCCTCAGGTTAGTCATGATAGTTATGGCGTTGGTCATAATCTCACTTGGTGAACCTAGATTCGTGAGTTCGATTCTCACCTGGGCTACAGGAATTTATTTAGTGGCGAACTCATTAAAATAAAATCCTTAGTCCCACTCTGGCTAGAATTGGCCAATTAAACTTATTATTAGCACAAAGTGGGCGTTAATGACAAACTTTTAAACATAAAGATGACACATAGCTTTTTACATTTTATTGTTTATTTCTCCTTTATTAAAAACCCTATGTAAACAGTACAAACTATAAACTAGATCTGAGGTATTTACTTGTAATATACTTTAATATGGAAATAGAATGAGTGGTAGTAAGTGAATTATTACTATAGTTATCATCCGAGTAAAAATAAACTTGATGGAGTTAAATTTGTAAAATGTAGCTTGTTCAACAAAATTACTTACTTAACATATTTCTATGAGACTTGCAATAGCTGAAAGGATTACGATGATTTATTTTAACGCTTTCCTAAACCTCCATTAACAGACTGACGTAAGATGTAACGTTGAAATATCAATTTTATTCTGTGAAAACATTTCTTTTTTTTAAAAATACCTTAATTCGTATTAGCTTTTATTTCTAGATGGAAAATTTATATAATGGGATTAATTGACATATGATATATGGTAAGGGACCTTTATAACAATAGGTCGGCAGCAAGTAAATGCTTTCATGGGCCTGCGAAGAGGACGGCCCCTCGGGGAGGTGTACGGCCTCGAAACCAGTTTCGCATAGTTCGTGACTTGCTGATGATGAAGCAGAGAGCACTGGTGAAAGGTTGAGCACTGCCCTCGGCGCCCTCACCAAGACACACGCTGCTATTTTCTCATTCTCCTCCTTTACGTCTCCAATATTCCCGCATATTGCCATATTTAGTAGGTTCCTGCGCGGGTACCACTCTCAAAATTGGAGCCTAAGGAATCAAAAGCCTAAGTATCCTTTAAAATTGTCATACCCTTTATAAATTACTGGAAGGACATATCTTTATTACAGTTTCCAAAAAAAGAGTGAAATCTCTACAATGCCCTATCTAGTTCCTTGAAGTAACATTAACCTTGATAACTTTAATACTTGAAAATAACATTCATACAATGTGGGGACAAGTGAATATTAATCAGCACCAACCCTTTGGAGACTCCTGAAATCATAATTGACCTTTTTGTGCGAATGATAAAAAACAAAGTTAATTATATCATTAATTTTATTTTAATACATGGAACACCGCTTTTGTTGAACATCGTGGATGTTGATTTTTCAATAGAAAAATACAGTAATGATAGCCTCAAGAACTAGCGTCCAACAATTCCCTCCCCCCAGAATTTATAATTAACTAAAGATTATTTGTAGACCTAAAACAGTCTACAAATAATCTTTAGTTAATTATAAATTCGTTTGTTTAATTATTTTTCCATGTATTTTTAGCCATATTATTTAGTTTGAAAAAAATAACCATATTCAGATAGTTGTTTAAATATATTTGTTGACCTCTTATCTTTATAATAAGTTATTTTGCTTTACCTGAGGTACTTTTAATAATATGAATCTTGATCCTATTTGTCTAATACACTGATGATAGGAAGAACCCATTAAGTATTTAGATTATCATGAATTTTTGAAGAAGATGAACTGATATACATACAAACTGATATTCCTAATCACGACATAATTGATTCCCTTACATATATGATTTCTGAAAACTTTCTAAAAATATTCACTTCTTCTACCAAGTAGATAGCAAAAATGACGCCCCTTGATATATATATATATATATATATATATATATATATATATATATATATATATATGTAAAAGTATGTGTATATATAACGCATTGAGAAATAGTTTCCTCAAAAATCAAATCGTTCTATGATTTCCGTTTTCTGCACAAAAACATTATTCTCAGCTACTCTTTACAAATTTTCACTCAGGAAAAACCTCGTTCCCTTTCCATAAGGGCCCACCGTATTATCAACAATACTGTTATCATCAATAGTTACCATCTAGCCTAAATGACTCCCCCAAAAACCCATTTACAGCCTTTGGAAACAACGAAAACTAACAAACTTAGAAAATATTGACAATCTACTTCCCTGGAATCCCCAGAATGGAAAATATAAAATTCGATTTTTATTTCTCCTTCTCTTCGCACAAGTGGGTACATAATCAGTGGATTATGTACATTTTGTTTTGGCTAACTCTTCCATCCCCCCCACCACTCGCATCTAAGTATACACGTACTTGCTAAAACAAAGCAGGGCGGATAGCATACCAGATATTAAGCCGTTTGTTAAGGTGAGGATGTAAAATTAATAAAACTTCAGTTCATGCCACAGTGCCAACAATCTTCCCTGAAACAACTTCAGTACTAATAATAGTCGATGATCCCTTAAACACCTTTGTTACATTCTCTAACAATTCTCTGCCTTAGCGATCTTTATAATTCATAATTTGATGGTTGCTTTACGTCTATACTTGATTTTGATGAATGCAATTGGTAGTAGGGAAAAACGTATTTCCTGATTGCTGGAAGAGTTTCCCGTTTATAATGAAATTATTGAAACATTAGGAAGGTTCAATAGGGAGTGTAATTCGAAAAGTCAAAATATATCCGTGTGTTGGATTGAAAAATGTTATAGAATTAATCTTGATAAACTATTGATTATCTACATTTGTTGTAATTAACATTTTTTGTAACTCAAATAATACGAGAGTAATTCGTACTTTCATGTTTTCAACTTTCACTTCTACTCACCCGAATTTTATTTAGAAATAGAGAATATATGGTGACATGAAATCAGTTGAGATTCATGCGATTGTGAATTGACTATATATTATAACACCCAAACTCCAACGTTATGATTATGACTATTATTACATTATGATTATTTATTCTAGAGTTTTAAGGTATTCTTATAGCTGCTAAGCCTGAATGACCTCTCGTGGCCGACCAGATCCTGTTGAGCAGTTACTGCTTACGTAAAGACGGCAGGAACGTGAGGCCTCGAGCCAAATAACGGACCTATGGAAGAAATTATTCAACAGAGATTCTGATAGAGACAAAATACTTTTTTCTCCGGGGTGTAAAACTGTACTATACATTTGATTAGATTAATTAATTGCTAAGTATTATGAAAACGAGCTAGCCTAAAATCAATGTTTGTAAATTATTAAATATTTGGTATGTTAGTTGATTATTGCACTGCACGTTTCCTGTCTAACGACGGTATACATGCAGTACAATAAATCCTAAAGTGATTCAGTCTATTGCGTACTTATGAATTTCATAAAATATGTCACCACTTGTGAATTCTGTAATGCAATAATCTTATGCAGTGAATATTGTAGCCCAGCTCATTTATTATTTGAAAAGGATATCGAATTTCTACATAATACCGTTGATAACTCGAAACTGAATTAATTTACTACGAACTTAAAGTTGATAATGTTTAAATAGGTTGAAGAATATTTAATTTCTTTGGGAATTGAGAGAGAGATTTATTTTGAACTGAAACTTAGGCACAGGATTATTCCCTCCTAAAAAAGCTCTTATAAAGGTAGTAGGATTGCACTTTTGAAACTATGTTTAAAAATTGAATATATATATATATATATATATATATATATATATATATATATATATTTTATTTATTTGTTTCCTTCCTATAGTAACCCTATAAGAAGGCCGTTTATTAGTTTCTGCATGTCCCATGCAAGTTAGCATATCACATGCATTTGTAGTGTGTTACAATTAATTTATACATAAATAATTTAAAAGTATGACATATATATATATATATATATATATATATAAAGAGTTAACAATAACAACGTTAAAAGTAAAGTAAAACATATAAAGAGAAAATTATTAATCTTAAAAAGAAAAAGAGAAAAGAAATAATGATTATCCTATAAATATTTTTAGTATTGTAGTTGTATCAGCTATAATAAGTATTCAACCGATTAATAGTATCAAAAGCATGTTCTGCAAATATTTTAAAAGCATTATTATATTTTAAAAATAACTTGTCTTCTTCTATTGGAAATTTGCCTTTTTTTTGTTCAATGTCTTGTTTTAGTTTTTGTCGTTCGTTAGTCAGTAGTCTGCAATCGTATATTAAGTGTTGACTTGTTTGTGGAGTTGAGTAATCACAGGGGCAAGTATTGTTGTCTTTTATGTTAAATCGCTGGTAGTAAGAATTTAGTGAACCATGTCCTGTTACTAATTGTGTAATATAAAAGTCGGTTTGTATGTTTTTGCTGTTGAAATATGTGTTGATGTTTGGAATGAAAAGTTTTAAATGTTGTCCTTTATTAGTTACAGTCCATTGTTGTTGCCACTTTTCAGTTAGATGATCTTTTAACATATATTTTACATGGGCTTTGGAGATTTGATTGTAACATTACGGTAATTGGGAATCTTTTGAAGCAGACTTAGCAGCTCTATCGGCCAATTCATTTCCAAAATTATCAGAATGTGCTTTAACCCATGAAAAATATATGTTAATATGATTTAATTCTGCTATGAGTTCTCTGATTTGTGTTGTTAACGGGTCGTAGGTTGTACGGTTCTGTAGTTTTTGTATCGTTATATATATATATATATTATCTAGGTTACTTCGCTTCGCCAGGGAAATCATTTGAGGCTGAATGAAGATGGTATTTTTTTGTCAAGGCTTTTCATTGCATAATATTTTGACATTCCCCGTTTCAGTGTTTAGGATTTATACCCGTCGTGATTATTTAGTGACGAAATTCATTAAATAACGTCCTAAAATCCCACCCTGGCTAGAAAAGGGTGGTAACCTGTAGATAACCCGTCCCGATTAGCCTAAGTTGCAAAAAGTGGACGTTAATAAATAATAATAATAATATACCCGTCGTTGCTGTGGATTTGTTAATAATAAAATTATGTGTTCTGTAAGGGTACATTGTCCTCAAATTTTTCTTATTTCCCGTCTCCTGTGCATATCAACTTTTTAATAACGTAACGGACCAGATAATTCATAATGATAGAAAGTATTCTGTCTTCCAAACCATGTATGAATAAATGTTCCTTTCCCTTGATACAAAGTCCAACGGTGACTGTTAATTTATGTACGTCATAACCACTATTAAAAATTCTCTTATGTAAGTCTCGATTGTACACTGGATATTAACATTAGTAAATAGAGTGTTCAGTTAACTACATCATATATTAACGGAGCAGAGTTAATAAATACCAGAAATAACTGGGTGCACCTCCCCAGCGTTCATCCTTTTAAATTATTTATTTATGATAATTAAACAAATTCACGTTCCTGAGAATAACACTACATTGCTAAAAGTATAAGCATCAATTATCATGCAGTACTGATAGGACAGAGGAAGTAACCTCACACCTCCCTAGGCGCAATGGTGCCAACTCATTTAGGATCTCAATCCTGTAATACATTAAATTCTACTTACAAATCTGATTACATTATCTTCACAATACTTAAAATATTTGTTCAAATAATGTTGACGTCTTAATTAAATAAAGTATTAAATACACTTATAGGCAAACTGGCGTTTCACATGAATTAATGTTTGGGAGAAGAGAAGGGAGGGGAGTATGCTTTACTTGGTGCAATCTGCTACTGGAGTTAATTAAATAACATAGGATTGCATTGTTAAGGATAAAATATTAACATAGATTTAAATTAATTTATCCAGTAAAGGTGTCTGGTAGTTCATATTGGAAAGAATTATTGAGCATATCATTATTTGTACGCAAATTACTTGCTTTATACATTGTTATACGAAATAATGTATAAAAGAAAAGTTACTCTAAAAAACCGAAGTAAGTAACTTTTGTTATGTGCAAGTTTGAAATATCGTGAATTTTTACTTCAGGCCTTTCTTAAAACACCCACTCCCGTTCGAACATAAAATTTTAATATAGCTTTTAATCATGGAAGAATTAATGCTAGTTCACATACCGAGTTTTGGTAAGTTCACTTCAATCGTTGATGCCCAGTAAAATTGTTGACTCCTACAAGTGAATATTACAAAAGTTACTCTAAATAACTAAATAAAAAACTTTTGCCAAGTGCATATTTCCCGAAAACCGATAGGAAACGAAATATTGCTATTTTTAATTTCAGGCATTCCTTACTGCCCCGACTCCTGCTCGTCCCTACAAATGTTGCCACAGCTTGTTATCATGGAGGAGTTAGTGCTAATTCACATACCGAGTTTTAGCAGATTTCCCTTAAGGGAAATCAGCTATTTTTTAGTTCGGTTGAGTCTTTTGTGCCAAATATAATTGTTGACTCCCGCTATAGGTTTTAGCGTATAACTCATTTATACTTCCGTATACGGCAAAAATGCATATAAGAAAAGTTACTCTAAATAACAAACTAAACAACTTTTGCTATGTGCATATTAGTCAAGAAAGCAATACGAAAGGAAATATCACTATTTTTAATGCCGGGCCTCCCTTATAACCCCCACTCTTGTTCGTTTCAGAGAATATTAATATAGCCTAAACTCTAAGCTGGATTAGTAGTATATACATACACACACACACACACACATATATATATATATATATATATATATATATATATATATAGAGAGAGAGAGAGAGAGAGAGAGAGAGAGGGAGGGAGAGAGAGAGAGAGATGTATATATCATCGATTAAATCAATATACTATATACGGACAATAATAATTCTAATTTTCGTACCTCGCTAGAGTACTCGTACTTAGGTGGAGGTCTCCTTCTTTCTCCTCTCCTTTCGTCACTCGCCCCAACTCAATCAGCCAGAACACAAATGAGCTTTGTTTCGTGGTTCGGCCGTTCACCTACCGTCATACAATGCACTCTCGGCTTCTTTTTGTTTTCGGCCCAGCTAACGATTTCTCTTGTAAGAAACAGTCATACAAATGATATTTGTAAGACAATGAAACAATATGAAGCAGGTAGGGGAAGTGATTATAGGATAACTAAGGAATTCACAATGATAAATTTGGGAAGTGTTTATTAATGAAAGGTTAGCTGATTATATAAACAGATAACAATACCACTATCATATACACCGACAAGATGAATGAATGAAGATGGTTTTACTCCATCCAGCCAAGAAATAATTAATTTGTGAACAAAGAAAATATACTACCTATTAAATATTGGCGTCCAGCAGGAGGAAAAATTTGGCTAAAGCAAGTGTTGACAAGGCATCACAGGAGCCATAATAGACTTACCTGCGATACTATGAATGGATCGACTTTCTGTTCGTTACTTAAATAAAACGTATTATTCAGTACCAATGCTCTCATATGATGAAACTATAAGTAGAAAAATAAAATATTGAACATATAATTAACTCAATGAACTAATTAAAAAATATTGTGCTGTGTAAAATAAATTTCCAACTTGACCGGATTGAGACGCAGAAGGCGTTGCATTCTTTATTTATCCGTTAGTTAGAACACTATGTAAACATGACTGTGTACATAAGAATCCTTGAAGTAAGAGTAGAGCTGGTAAGCTAGTAATGCAAACAAAAAATATATTAGCTTTTACAGGGTTAACAACGTAAAACAATGGGGGTTGATAATATGCTATCCTAGACTATTTTGGATATGTATATCTTCTATAAAGGCAAAATTCAGAAGACAATTTTTTTTTAAATCATAAGCACTTTTCACAAGGAATGAATGAATCAATAAATTGTATATAATTAAGGAATAGGGGTATACATTTTTTAATCCAGTGTTAATTTGAATATCCGTCTTCTCAGCCAATAGAAGACAAGGGCAGCGTACAGCCCCAGGCTCATAAAGCACGATTTTGCTGAGAAGTCGAGAGGTACAATTAGACGCTCCTTGAAGTTTTAGCAGACTATCCTACAGGGGAATCAGCTATTGACGTCTTACTCATGACGGGATTTTAGTACAATTTCCTCAAATGTCCATCGATCCTACCTAGGATATGACAAAAATGAGATCCGTTCAAAATGTTATATATATATATATATATATATATA
The DNA here is from genome assembly GCA_019009955.1 of Riptortus pedestris. Taxonomy (NCBI): domain Eukaryota; kingdom Metazoa; phylum Arthropoda; class Insecta; order Hemiptera; family Alydidae; genus Riptortus; species Riptortus pedestris. The sequence goes on from CM032228.1 coordinate 89,720,277, forward strand.
TATATATATATATATATATATATATATATATATATACTAGCTAAGGTACCCAGCGTTGCCCGGGAAATCATTCTTGACTTGATGGTATTTTGATAGCAAGACTTCAATGTGTACAATTACACTTCCATCCAAGACGTAATGGTTTTCCGAAATAGCCAACCCTGAAGGGTAACTTCAGGGGATTGATATAATAGAAATTTTAGTTTTGAAGAATAAATGAAAATGTGTTCCTAATCTATCCCACTACACTTTTTGACTCACCTTTTTTCAATAATTCAAACCATAATCATGGGTAGCATTTATTACAATTAAATATCATCTATAATGAACATATTTCCTTTCAAAAGCCAATCCGAGCTCATATAATATTAGGCAAAGTTTTTGCACGTAAGATTATATTTATAATAGTGTATCACACTGGAAACTACTTTCAGTAATGCCAGACGGGAAATTAGTAAACTCAATTATCTAGTAAGGCTCCATTCATCTTCCGCTCCCGCATGAGACTTCTCAAAATTCTTCTACTTAAATTATTGATTCAAAACATTATTTTAATAATTTATCTACTGGATGGAATTGAATAATAGAGGTACCCTGAAAATATCATATCATATCGAGTTTAAACGCATATTGTTTTTTGTCATAATGACATTACCAATAACGTTTAATTATTATGATAGCACATATTTGTTTCAATAACATCAAGTTACATTATACAAATTAAATAATGGAAATGCTCTTATAGTTTATATTCCTATTGGAAATAAATTACAAAGTTAATTTCTAGGTAAAATAAATAAATGAGGAGGGGACGACGAAAATTTATAACCTCACTAATCCGAATCATACTTTGAACTATCACATAAGATGAATACATAACATCATTTGTCATAACATTCATTTATTAAAACCATTAAATAAGTACTAATATAATTATTGACTCCCGTTTAGCGTATATCCCGTGTTAACTTCATTTTACGACAAATGTTACTCTAAATAACAAAGTAAACAACTTTTGTTCTGTGCATGTTTCAGCCACTCTTATAATCCCCACTCCCCTCTGAACCTAAAATTTTTAGTATAGCTTATAATCATGGAAGAATTAATGCTAATTCACACACCGAGTTTTGCTAAGTTCGGTTCAATCGTTAGTGCCCAACAAAATTGTTGGCTCTGGCTTTAGATTTTAGTGTATATTTCGTTTATACTTTTCTATACGACAAAAGTGAATATAACAAAAGTTACTTTAAATAGAAAAATAAACTACTTTTGTCATGTGCATAAAAGAAAACCCAATTGAAAACGAAATATCCTGTGCATTATGCATAGATTTGAATTATTAAGGAGAAAATATTGACATACATTTGAATTAATTTTTTCAGGTGAGGTACCTGGTAGTTCATATTGAAAAGAAGTGTTGAGCAAATTTCTCTAAAGACCAAAATAAACAACTTTTTTTACGTGCATATTTGCCAAAACTCCAATAGGAAATTATTATTATTAATTTCAGGCCTCCCTTATAACCCCCACTCCTGCCCGTCCCTAGAAATGTTAGTATGGCTTATTATAAGGAAGGCATTAGTGCTAATAAACATACTGAGTGTTTTATTTAGTTCGGTTGAGTCTTTTGTGCCAAATAAAATATTTGTCTCCCGCTATAATTTTTAGCGTATAACGCCTTTATACTTCGGTATACGATGATAGTGTATATTAAAAAAAAAGTTCCTCTAAATAACAAAATAAACAACTTTTGTTATGTGGATATTTGCCGAAAATGCAATAGGAAACGAAATATCATTATTATTAATTTCAGGCATTCCTTATAACCCCCACTCCTGCCCGTCCCTAAAAATGATAGTGTAGCTTATTATAATGAAGGCGTTAGTACTAATTCACATACCGAGTTTGGTTTAATTCGGTTGAGTCTTTAGTGCCAAATAAAATTGTGGACTCCCGCTATAGTTTATAGCATATAACTCATTTATGCTTCCGTATACGGCAAAAGTGGATATAACAAAAGTTACTCTAAATAACACAATAAACAACTTTTGTTATGTGCATATTTGCTGAAAAAGCAATAGGAAACGAAATATCGCTATTTTTAATTTCAGGCCTCCCTTAACACCCCCACTCCTGCCCGTCCCTAGTAATGTTAGTATGGCTTATTATAAGGAAATCGTTAGTACTAATTCACATAGCGAGTTTGGTTTAGTTCGGTTGAGTCTTTTGTGCCAAATAAAATTGTGGACTCCCGCTATAGTTTTTAGCGTATAACTCATTTATACTTCCGTATACGGCAAAAGTGCATATAACAAAAGTTACTTTAAATTACAAAATAAACAACTTTTGTTATGTGCATATTTGCTGAAAAAGCAATAGGAAACGAAATATCGCTATTTTTAATTTCAGGCCTCCCTTATAACCCCCACTCCTGTTCGTCTTAGAGAATATTAATATAGCCTAAAGTCTAAGTTGGGCTATTAGTAATATACATACCAAGTTTCATAAAATTCGGTTCAGCCGTTTATGCGTGAAAAGGTAACAAACAAACAAACAAATAAACAAACAAACAAACAGACACGAAAGAAACAAAATGCAGTTATGGTGTCTATGACATGTGAAACGAAAAGTTATCGTGAAATTTTGCGAAAAAAATCAATGTACAGACAGAGGTTACAATTTTATATATATATATATATATATATATATATATATATATATATATATATATATATATATATATATATATATATACTAGCTCAGATACCCGGCGATGCCCGGGAAATTATTGTTGACTGACTAATGATGGTATTTTGATAGTAAGACTTCAATGTGTACAATTACACTTCCCTCCACGACGTAATGATTTTCCGAAATAGCCAACCCTGAAGGGTAACTTTTGGGGATTAATAGAACAGAAATTTTAGTTTTGAAGGATAAATGAAAATGTGTTCCTAATTAATACTTCTACACTTTATGGCTCACCGTTTTTCAATAATTCAAACCATAATCATGGGTAGCATTTATTACAATTAAATATCATCCATAATGAACATATTTTCTTTCAAAGGCCTACCCGAGCTCAAATAGTTCAGGCAAAGTTTTATATGTAAGATTATATTTGTAATAGTGAATCTCACTGGAAATCACTTCCAGCAATGCCAGACGGGAAATAAGTAAACTCAATTAACTGGTAAGGCTGCCGTCATCTTCCGCTCCCGCATTAGACTTCTCGCTTTTCAGCCTCTTTTATAATCCCCACTCCCCTCTGGACCTAAAATTTTAAATATAGCTTATAATCAAGGAAGATTTAATGCTAATTGACATACCGAGTTTTGCTAAGTTCGGTTCAATCGTTAGTGCCCAACAAAATTGTTGACTCCCGTTTTAGATTTTAGTGTATATCACGTTTATACTTCTCTATACGACAAAAGTGAATATAACAAAAGTTACTCTAAATAACGAAATAAACAACTTTTGTTATGTGCATATTTGCTGAAAAGGCAATAGGAAACGAAATATCGCTATTGTTTAGTCCAGGCCTTCCTTACAACCCCCACTCCTGCCCGTCCCTAGAAATGTTAGTATGGCTTATTATAAGGACATCGTTAGTATTAATTCACATAGCGAGTTTGGTTTAGTTCGGTTGAGTCTTTTGTGGCAAATAAAATTGTGGACTCCCGCTATAGTTTTTAGCGTATAACTCATTTATACTTCCGTTTACGGCAAAAGTACATATAACAAAAGTTACTCTAAATTACAAAATAAATAACTTTTGTCATGTGCATATTTGCTGAAAAATCAATAGGAAACGAAATATCGCTATTTTTAATTTCAGGCCTCCCTTATAACCCCCACTCCTGTTCGTCTTACAGAATATTAATATAGCCTAAAGTCTAAGTTGGGCTAGTAGTAATATACATACCAAGTTTCATAAAATTCGGTTCAGCCGTTTATGCGTGAAAAGGTAACAAACAAACAAACAAATAAACAAACAAACAAACAAACAGACACGAAAGAAACAAAATGTAGTTATGGTGTCTATGACATGTGAAACGAAAAGTTATCGTGAAATTTCGCGAAAAAAATCAATGTACAGACAGAGGTTACAATTTTATATATATATATATATATATATATATATATATATATATATATATATATATATATACTAGCTCAGATACCCGGCTTCGCCCGGGAATTTATTTGAGGCTAAATGGTTATGGTATTTTTTTGGCAAAACTTTACTTTGCACAATATTTTGACATTTACCCGTCCCAGTGTTTAGGGCTAATATCCGTTGTTGGCATTTGTTAATAATAAAATTAATTTTTTATGTAAGTCTTGACTGTCCTCCAAATTGTCATATTTCATATTTTGTTATATCGCCATATTTCCCGTCTCCTGTGCATAATGCATAGATTTCAGTTACTAAGGAAAAATATTAACATAGATTTGAATTAATTTTTCAAGGTGAGGTACCTCATAGTTCAAATTAGAATGAATTGTTGAGCATATCAATATTTCTACGCAAATTACTTGCTCCACACATTGTTCCTGGAGAAATGTATAAAACAAAAGTTAATCTAAATAACAAAGTAAACAACTTTTGTTATTTGCTTGTTTGTCAAAAAACAAATAGACAATGAAATATCACGATATTTTATTTCAGGCCTCCCTTATAACCCCCCCCCCCCCTCCCGTTCTAACCTAAAAATTTTAATATAGCTTATAATCATGTAAGAATTAATGCTAATTGACATACCGAGTTTTTAAGTTTGTTTTAATCGTTAGTGCCTAATGAAATAGTTGACTCCCGCTTTAGTTTATAGTGTATTTCTCGTTTATAATTCGGTATAAGAAAAAAGTGTAACTAACAAAAGTTACTCTTAATAACAAAATAAACAACTTTTGTTATGTTCATATTTGCCGAAAAATAAATAGAAAACGAAATACCGCTTTTTTTAAATTCAGGCCTCCCCTACAACCCCCACTCCTGCCCGTCCCTAGAAATGTTGGTATAGCTTGTTATAATGAAAGCGTTAGTACTAATACACATACCGAGTTTTATTTATTTCGGTTGGGTCTTTTGTCCCAAATAAAATTGTTCACTTCTGCTATAGGTTTTAGCGTATATCTCGTTTATAATTCGTTATAAGAAAAAAGTATATATAACAAATGTTACTCTAAATTACAAAATAAACAACTTTTGTTCTGTTCATATTTGCCGAAAACCTAATAGGAAACGAAATATCGCTATTTTTAATTTCTGGCTTCTTCATAACCCCCACTCCTGCCCGTCCCTAGAAATGTTGGTAAGGCTTGTTATAATGAAAGCGTTAGTTCTAATACATATACCGAGTTTTATTTATTTCGGTTGGGTCTTTTGTCCCAAATAAAATTGTTCACTTCCGCTATAGGTTTCAGCGTATATCTCGTTTATAATTCAGTATACGAAAAAAGTGTATATAACAAAAGTTACTTTAAATTACAAAATAAACAACTTTTGTTATGGGCATATTTGCTGAAAAAGCATTAGGAAACGAAATATCGCTAATTTTAATTTCAGGCCTCCCTTATAACCCCCACTCCTGTTCGTCTTAGAGAATGTTAATATAGCCTAAAGTCTAAGTTGGGCTAGTAGTAATATACATACCAAGTTTTATAAAATTCGGTTCAGCCGTTTATGCGTGAAAAGGTAACAAACAAACAAACAAATAAACAAACAAACAGACACCAAAGAAACAAAATGCAGTTATGGTGTCTATGACATGTGAAACGAAAAGTTATCGTGAAATTTCGCGAAAAAAATCAATGTACAGACAGAGGTTACAATTTTATATATATACTAGCTGAGATACCCGGCTTCGCTCGGGAATTCATTTGAGGCTGAATGGTGATGGTTTTTTTTGGCAAGGCTTTACTTTGCACAATATTTTGACATTTACCCGTCCAAAATCAATGTACAGACAGAGGTTACAATTTTATATATATATATATATATATATATATATATATATATATATATATATTCTATATATATATATAAAATTGTAACCTCTGTCTGTACATTGATTTTTTTCGCGAAATTTCACGATAACTTTTCGTTTCACATGTCATAGACACCATAAGTGCATTTTGTTTCTTTGGTGTCTGTTTGTTTGTTTGTTTGTTTGTTTGTTTGTTTGTTTATTTGTTTGTTTGTTTGTTACCTTTTCACGCATAAACGGCTGAACCGAATTTTATGAAACTTGGTATGTATAATACTACTAGCCCAACTTAGACTTTAGGCTATATTAATATTCTCTAAGACAAATAGGAGTGGGGGTTATAAGGGAGGCCTGAAATTAAAAATAGCGATATTTCGTTTCATATTGCTTTTTCAGCAAATATAAACATAACAAAAGTTGTTTATTTTGTAATTTAGAGTAACTTTTGTTATATGCACATTTGCCGTATACGGAAGTATAAATGAGTTATACGCTAAAACCTATAGCGGGAGTCAACAATTTATTAGGCACAAAAGACTCAACCGAACTAAGTAAATCTCGGTATGTGCATTAGTACTAACGCCTTCCTTATAATAAGCCATACTAACATTTCTAGGGACGGGCAGGAGTGGGGGTTATATGAGAGGCCTGAAATTAAAAATAGCGATATTTCGTTTCCTATTGCTTATTCAGCAAATTTGCCCATAACAAAAGTTGTTTATTTCGTTATTTACAGTAACTTTTGTTATATACACTTTTGCCGTATACGGAAGTATAAATGAGTTATACGCTAAAAACTATAGCGGGAGTCCACAATTTTATTTGGCACAAAAGACTCAACCAAACTAAACCAAACTCGGTATGTGAATTAGCACTAACGCCTTCCTTATAATAAGCCATACTAACATTTCTAGGAACGGGCAGGAGTGGGGGTTTTAAGGAAGGCCTGAAATTAATAATAGTGGTATTTCGTTTCCTATTGCATTTTCGGCAAATATGCACATAACAAAAGTTGTTTATTTTGTTATTTAGAGAAACTTTTTTATATACACTATTGTCGTATACCGAAGTATAAAGGCGTTATACGCTAAAAATTATAGCGGGAGTCAACAATTTGGAGGACAGTGAAGACTTACATAAAAAATTAATTTTATTATTAACAAATGCCAACAACGGGTATTAACCCTAAACACTAGGACGGGTAAATGTCAAAATATTGTGCAAAGTAAAGCCTTGCCAAAAAAATACCATCACCATTCAGCCTCAAATCAATTCCCGGGCGAAGCCGGGTATCTGAGCTAGTATATATATATATATATATATATATATATATATATCTGTAACGCTCTAGCGGCCGTAATTTTTGTTTGATCGTCACCAAAATTTATGTTTAAACGTTTTATGCAAAAATAAAGATCAAGTTCGTTAATGGGTGAAATCGGACAGGGGGAGGGGGTTTAGAGGGGAGAATTTCGAAGATTCTTAATATCTTCGTTGCTATGCGTGGGATCGAAATATTGTATAGAAGCAATCTTAAAGCAAATTTAATGCTATAGATGTTGTCACGTTATTTCACTGTCTTTGATAATAACTGAGATATTTGCATTTTTTAGTTTTTGTCCATTAGTAAACCCCCACTTCAAACTCATGCGACATTAACAATGCTGTTATATTATGAAGCACTTTATTTGAAGCTAAATTCGAAATATTGTTTTCATTGAACTTATACGTCTAGAGATAAATGCATATACGTAATCTGCTTAGCTAACGCAGCACCTGCGTGACGGACGTTTTGAAGTAATAACTACAAATGTCTTGGTTAAGGACAACTTGATGACTCAGAACAGAGTTCAGACGGGTTCAAACAGGTTTTCTTTTATGAGAAAAAAATTAGTTGCATTTAATGGCGACATCTTGTGTCTAGACATAAAAATAATGCGATTGGAATTAACAGTAATATCAAATGGAAAATAAGAAATGGATAAAATACCAAACAAAGCTCAAAACGTCATCGCAATTGAGATTATTGAAATCTCAAACAACTCAAGAGTAATTAGTATTTGAATTGAAATGGTAAATTGAAATCTACGTTGTACGTTTCACAATCAAACTAAACTACTATTTAAGCAGAAAGGCATAAAGTCTCAAGAGGAAAGTTTAAGGCTTCTAAAGATAGAATGGAGCCACTTGTCTGACAATACTAGGAAGTACTAAAGCTGTCGCCTACCCACGACATCAACAAGGTATGAATGTGCCATTCAGGATGAAAGCTGAAGGGTCCGTTGTCAGATGACGAAGGTGATTATGCAGAGTGAATAGGGAGGAGGGGGTTGAATGGTAATCATTCATAAACAGGCTGGTGATGAATATCGCGTGCGTATCTCCAGCCTGAGGAATGCCAACTGGGAGAGACAAGCCCTGAAATGTCATGGAATCTGGAGCAGACAGCCATTCCACCTAATCTAGAATACGTCTGCGTGGCTAGATTTTCTATGCTCATTCATTATTCATAATCATTAGTCAGCCTCTTCCAGGTAAAAAATGTTTCAGCTCAAAATAGATAACAGGATCAAAACAGTATTTTAAGGTCAAATCTTGCCAGTTCCTTCATCACTCCAATTGCATTTCGTTTAATTCAAAGTTTTCAAATGGTTAGTTCTGGGTTATAAACATAATTTACATATTTTTTAAAATTATTTTTGTTATTAGGTTCCTAATGACTTAGTTTAGAAATATGGTGTTCGTATTATTCTAGTCAATTATTTATGAATAAATAGAGACCAACAAGCAAGTTTTGACGTTCAACTCTTTTTCTATTCATCATCCATCATTAATATTCAATATATTTACCACAATTTTTACAAAAAAACAGATGTGATGATATCCTGTATGTGACTATGTGGACTATGACAGACCATTTGTCAGATTTATGACAAATCGTCTATATAAAGAGTCCTCATTTTAAGGAATGAAAAAGCCGTGAAAAATGAGGAGCCCATTTTCTAGAATCTTTGCCTATCATTTCCTATGATTGTTCCAGTCAATGGGGCCTATTTTATATGGGGGCTGCCTAAAAATGGTAAAGCAGTGGAACGCATATTAATGGTTCTACAAAGCTCAGCTATCAGCAGAATACGATAGTTCTCATCATAATATTAAAATAAACTGTTTCATATTTCATCTTTTGCTAGGGAGACTTAAAATTCATTAAATGCTGCCAGGTGTTTAATCTTAACACCATATAATCGCTTTGAAACGTTATTATAGAAGAAATTTCTGCAGATGTCTACCAGAAACAGAAATTAGTCTTTATTTTAAAATGTTGAGTAAAACAATTTATTAACAACAGCCGGCGATAGTTAAAATGTCTTCTGTCCTTCCCATATGCTTTCTTCAGTATTTAATATTGTCGGAGATTCAAGCCCCCAATCCTCAGAGCTTCTTAATAGGTAATAATTAATTCTCATTTTCGGATAAATATATAATAAAACGTGAAATTGTATCATGAGCTTTTCCATTTAGCAATTAGCTCCTGAGTGGCGAATACTAATTTAAGATGTGATGTACATTACAGTAGACGCAGTCGTGAATTAATGAGCATTGATTACAATTACATAAGATTTAAAAACTAATGGCTTCAATTTTATAATAGTATTATTTAAGAAAGTATCTTGTGGAATGACTTCATAAAGCCAACGATGTCTGATATCAGTATTGCTAACCACAAAATAATCTTCATTTGATTTCCCCCAAGCCGCATTGTTTCCGCAATTCACCAACAGTCACGGTCTGTTAACAGAACTATCTTTCTTAATAGGAATCATGAATCATGACCATCACATTTCCTGTTCTTGGCTTGTGCAGAAACATTACTGTTTTACAGCATTCAGAACAGACATGTCTGGCAGGAAAACCCATTAAATTTTGGCTTTGCTTAATTCTTTTGGTTTAATTTTGGATCTCAGGTACGCCTTTGGTCTTAATACACTTGCTAAACTTGGGGTTGACTTGGACGAACAGATTAAACAAAATCCTTAGTACTACTATAGGTAGACGAGAGTGCTAAGCTGTATATAACCCGCTTCGATTATCCACAGTAGCATAAAGTGGAAGTTAATAAATTATACAGTAATATAAAAACAATTAATTTAAATTTATTCAAAATTTTGCATTCTTTCACCTCCCACTGTTTTCTTCAAATTTTATTAAGTTGAACATTGATTTTTAGATATTTGAACAAGCAATAATATTTTGGATTATCATGTATACATCTATAGATATTCATATATTTCTTGTGCCAAATAAATTTTATTATTTAAAGGCTTGCTTAATTATTGGATTCCGATACTTTTTAATTACAGATTATATGATATTATGGTGGAGTGAAGAATATTATGATCTTATTAGGTAAATACCCCTTTAAATTAATCTAAGTTTTTAATTCGTATAAATCTTCCTATATCTTATAAATTTTAATTTCTCAATTTAAAAAAAATATTAAAACTAGTAAATACTCACGGTATGTACTCGTTTTCATAGTAATATATAAAAACACATACATGTAAACTTGTACTAAATAAGAAATGACATTGAAATAAAAAGATAAAGTTATTGAGCCATCCAAATCATAAGTTACAAAAAGTCTGTTAATTATAAAAATGATTCCGTCTTCCCTAGCTCCTGTTACTTTAAAGTGATTAATAATACAAAAAAAAATATTCATTTATAGCGGTTTTTATTTTGAAAAAGGGACTATGAGGTGGCACTTGTTTGAATTTTATAATTTGTTATCCAAATACATATACATTAAATATATAAAATTTTGAACGCACCTCATTTTCGTTCCTGAGTAGGATAGAAGAACATTAGAAGAAAATTTTCGAAAATCCCATCATGAGTACAACCTCAATAGCTGAATTCTCCCAAGGGAAATCTGCGAAAACTATATATCAAATGTATACACTTCAATACTTATGCATTTGCTGACAGTGTTTTTTTTTTTAAATTAATATGGAATTTAAGCAGCTAATCAGGGATAATTATCTACAGCTATATGTCAGCTTTTGTAAGTTTCTCATGGATGTCTAACAGGGAGTTCTTTTATCTGATGCGCTTAGGGGGACATGTATACATTTTGTGCGAGTTGGCAGAAGGTAGAAACGACGTCACAAAACGTTCAAGTGGATAATGAAATTATGTTTAACGCTCTTAGAGTGTTAAATGAATTTTGCTACTTTTTTTTTTTTTCTTCAAATAACTTACTTCCCCAGTAAAGGCTGTGATGAGGAGGTATAACCTTTTAGTTCCGGCACGTAGGACATTTTCATTGTCCAGGGAAGCCAGCTGCATCATTTTACCTTGACTTATGATCCAAACCCAAGAAAGGTCTCTAGCCTGCAGCTTACAAGGCCGATTGATACGGCTTGCGTATATTCCGCTTTAAGTAGTTACCTGTTGAACAAGCTGTGGCATGTCCTCGCTAAAGAGTTATTGCCACCCGGAAACTGATAACTGCCAGAGTGGAGCACGTGTGCGTCTAAGGCACAAGTAAATAATAATAACACACCCTACCCCTTTAGCAGGATACCTGCTTTTACCACAATCAATTACGGTTAAACACTTTGAACTCCTATATAAAGAAGGATTGAACTAGCTTTCAGTACATCTATATGGAAGAATGATACTTACGAAAAACTAATGTAGAACAACTTTTGTGAAAATATTTTTAATTTGTAACAAGCAAAGGGGTTGACATGAAGGAACCTAAGAAAATATACAGGCCCTAGGCCATTTATACAGATTCCGAAATAATCGTATCTAGGGTTAAATTGAAACATATTTCACATTTTAAGTTTCCCTGATGATTACTGCCATACGACAAGGCTTGGAAGACATTTTGGATTGTTTTCGTCATGTTTAATAATACAATCCATGTCTCTAATTTTCGAAAAATTCACCATGCTTTTAACAAACTAATCTCACCACTAAGAGATGGACAATATGTAAAAAAAAAAAAAAATGCTTTAGCCTACGAAAGCAAGGTTTCTCTCTTATTGGGAGTGGTTAATAATTCTAAAGTCCATGCAGAACAGTCAGCTTGAAGGCCGTTGACGGGATAATTTGTGCACTGAGATAAGAAGAGAAAATCAGAAAAAAAAGTGTTGACCCATTTAGATGGAGGTCGTCAGTAACAGCCAAAGCACATTATGCAACCCCTCAAATCAAAGCTATTTAATAGGCTTTATTCTCGTGCATTCGTGAGAAAGGTTAACTTTCAAAGTGTTTCCATATGTCTAAGTATCCCAGCCCCACAAACTTTCGTACTCCACTAATTTCGTAATACATACTTGAATATTAAAATATTTGCTAACAACAATGGAGCACCTCCATTTTTAAGAATCAAAACACGATATTTATAGTGTTTATCCCAACTGTTGCGATGTCATTCAACATTTTGCCCCCTACTTCTGTAAACTACATGAAAACGGGAATTAAAATTTAAGCTGGGGACGAGATGTTCATTGATACAGAAATGTTTAATGAAAAGTGGAGGAGTAGAAGTTGAAGTTAACCGACACACACACACACACACACAGACACACACACACAGACACACACACACACACACACACACGCACGCTGACGAACAGAGGCACACAACTCACATACTCACTCTTCGCTTTCCCTTATACACAAATTATATTTGTATTTGAACTGACTACATTTACTAGGTGGAATTGGTGGAATTTTGAAAAATCATGTCATGAGTAGAACCTTAAATTCTAATTCGAAATTGGTTAATAAATGTATTCCTTAGATGAAGCGATGAATCTCCTAGCTGTGAGAAAATAAATTCAAATGTTTATCATTTGAAGAGTCAATAATACTGGTAATGAATATTTTATTGGAGCACCGAAAGCAGATGTCACAACAACTTTATTAAAGAGTGAACATCAAAATAAATAAAATATAAGTTGCAATTTATCAATCAGTGGCCATTTTCAAATTAGCTATTCAAAATGGTTGGGCAAGGCGACAGTATCAGTCGATAAACTTGAGTGAGGAAATCGAGCTATAGAAACACCATCTACCAGTCTGGGAATTATATGGCGGGCCCTTTCAACAGCCTGATATCGGCAATATTCCGACTTATCCACTAGTAGAAGCTGCTGGCTATTTCGCAAACCTACCGGTTATGTTCTAAGGCGTAGTTTGCTTATGTGAAAGTGAGTTTTAAAATCCAGCCTATGTATTTCATATGAGTGGCAATAAATGATCTTGTTGGAGAGCACAGAAAAACAGACCGTTCACAACAATGAAAAAAAATATATAAGTATTGAAGTGCAAATTCTTTTTTGCTAGCGGATACAATGTGTTTACAGGAATAAAATGGTCAATAGTCATTAAATAGAAATTGAAAAGCGCCAAAGATTTCAATGAGATTATTACGGAACCACTTGGAAAACAAAACAAAAAAAATCTAGAAGAAATAAGAAATTGCGAGCCTTACACGGAATTCTACATTTTGCAATCTTCAAAAAGTTGTTCAAGATAATATTGAAAATACCACTTTACACTAGAGTTTGAAAAAGCCAAGATAGAACCTTATAACACTTTGCTGAACGAAATTAAAGTCTGTGAAGTCATTCTGCATTCGAATTATGTTCATGCCAAATTCTGAAATGTCGATCAAGCTCATAAAACATTATCGTCTTACTTAGATTTTGCCCCCAATGTAGGAAGTAAAATATATGTTAGAAAATATGATGAATCAAATATGAAATTTATAAAGAGTAAAGATGAATAATAGCCGATATATTATACTCTCTAAGTTGGGAATAATTTATTGCCTATAAAATTCAGAAGCAAAAGCGGAAATACTATCATGGAAGACGGTTATTTCGTATATCATTAGTCTGAAATGGTCGACGTTCCCAATTCATAATGATGCCTCCCAGCTTGAGGTTCGTGCAACTATTGATAAATAACAGCAAGTTAAATGGAATTTAGAAACGACTAGCGGGCAAGACCACAAGACTTGGAGTACAGTTATTTGCTTGATAATAGGTCTTGTTAGGCTAGATAACATCGTCCCTGGATACTTTAAGCTTAATTACAACACTGCCTGTAGTCACTTAATGAATTATTGATCAATTTAAATAATAGCTAAGGGGTGTGACAGCGAACGATGGATATAAACTGAGAAATACTAACAAAAACAATAATTATTTTAATAATTGAGAAAATAACTTTTGCCACGAATAAACTAACTACAGACTAGCTGAGGTTACACGGCATTGCTTGGAAAATATTATGATTGCACAATGAGTCTTTATTACAAATCCTTAAAACAATCTGTCATGTCTCAGTATTTACCAACATATGTTTTCGTCCTGTATAGCTCTTAGAACGGAGAGGATTGATGTACTACTGATGAATCTCGAATAGTATATGTAAATCGGGTTTCAAGGAATTTTCTACTTATAATACAGAATATTATAGACAATAAAAATCATAATCATGGATAATATTCATCATTATTAATTATCATGTAACAATAGATATTTCTAACCCGCCAAAAGCCGGCCCATACCAAACAACAATGACAGCTGTGTTAACAAATAACTTTTAATTAATCCCACCCATTGTTGAAAATACTAATTTAAACCCGAAGCTATCTCATTATATGTATAAAAAGTAGTAATAAGTGTATCGAAATTTCAATAATAACATCATAACACAGGAAATGAGTTTATTTGTACCAGAATAAACTGTTAATGGTATTCTCATACTTTCTTCTCCCCATGTTATGTAAATTCAGCATTGTTTTGTTTAAATTACTTATTTCTAAAAATTATATAGTGTAATTTTCTAATAATTCAAATTTCTGATGATAAGTTTAACTCAGATTATGAAAAAAAAAAGATGTGGGGTCTTAACCATTTAAGAAACCTGGTTTAAACATTAAACAATTGTTGTAAGATGAAATCATAACAGCATTCATCATTCAGAGCTACATTTGAACAAACGAGTTTAACTTCATTTTACTGAAAAATAAACAGGAAACGTATTACCGTGATTCCTTAATTTTTAATCTTCCTTACAACCAATGTTCTCATTCTACAATAAAACATAAGTAAAGCCTAAATTCTTTCTTTAAATTAGGTTTATCCAATTCAAGTGCCGTTAAATTATACGCTCTATCTATATACTTATATATTTCTTTGTATATTTTGTACGACTAAAATATATATAGCAAAATTTAGTCCGTATTACAAAATGAGCAACGTATGTCGCATATTTACCGAAGAGATCAGGATACAAAATATTACGATTTTTTATTTCAAACCTTAGTAACAACCCCCTCTCCTTATCGATGCTAAGAATATTAATATAACCTATAGTCTATGTCGATTCAGTGTTAATAAAAACCTTTTAAGCGATAAAATAGAACAATACCAAATACATAAAACGACTAAATATCGAGTTTGGTAACGATTAAACAAAAATTGCGATCGCTAGAGCAGTAACAGACATATATATATATATATATATATATATATATATATATATATATATATATATATATATATATATTTGTATATATATACATATAAGTATATGTATGCTGCTGTTTTTATATATATATATATATATATATATATATATATATATATATACAGTTTTGAACGGACCTCATTTTCGTCATCTACTAGGTAGGATCGATAGACATTTGAAGAAAAATTTCGAAAATTCCGTCATGAGTACAACCTCAATAGCTGATTTCCTTTAAGGGAAATCTGCTAAAACTAAGCTCACACATAACACACTTTCACAAACTCACACATACTTTACTGGGAGCCGTGAACGCATCAGTAGCAAAGTTTAAACTCTTTATATTTGTTTACATCTCAAGCGTCTAGTAGGACGTGAAGCATGTAGAGGAAGCGATTTCTGTATTATTTGTTTTTTTGACCTTTTGACATTAACACCTTTTCAATAAATATTTATTAAATGTAGTAAACTAACGAATATAATAAATATACTCATAAATAAGACAAACACATTAAATTTACCTCTTCAAAGTTACAGTGCAGGAGTGCTCAAACTTAATGGGTACATACCTGAAAAAAACAAAAAGATTTTAAAAAGGATGCTTGTGACTTGTTTTCAAAAATAGTTTTTATTATCTATTACAAAAGTTAGAAGTATATAATACTTGGTATAACGAATTTGTCAAATTTAAATAATGAGTCCTCCTTACAAACTTTTAATAAATGCATACTACTATTCAGTCATATATATTAAGCTTTTGCATTACACTTATTAAATGTCAACAATAGTGGTAGTGTACAATTTTATATTTGTTTATTTTTTTAATGATTCACTTCTGTGCCATAGGCTGGTCATAATTAGACCAATCTAATAATATTAATTACGTTAAACGTAAATGTTACCGTTTGCCATTAACGTCCACATTGTGCTACTAAGGCTATTTGGGGCATGAAATAAAAATATCTGATGGCCTTTTTAAATGATTTCTAATTTAATGAATCTATTTATTTTTTTTCTTTCTTTTTTTGTTCAATTCTTGTCTTTCCCTGCCAAATGTCTTGTTACAAAGTATTAACTATCACATATTAAGTAGTAATGCCAAATGGATTGAATAGCATAAAATATATAAATAAATTTATTACTACGCTTATGAATTTAAAATAATACTGAAGTTAATGAGATTTGTAACACTATTAGGACATTCAAGAGATAAAACGGGTAAAAAATGTCACTTTAAATTAAGCCATTCCCGTACAGATTTACACATAAATGTTTAAATAAACCTCACGTTTTATTAGGAACTCGATGACTTGAAGATAATGAAGAGTTTTGCTTATATCTAAATTTTTGGTCAGTATTATGTCTAACTTAATAACCGAGGAAGACAACACATGGGAAGGGGGGACACGCTAAAAGAAGCTTTAAACCTAACAACGTCCCGGATACTCACTGGACTTCCGGAATGGTCAAAGAATGTTGTGAAAGTTAGGATTGAGTTATCATAAATGAATGACCATGAAAGGAGGGGCTGTTTTTGTTTTCGCCGACATTAACAATGGCTAAGAGGATAGACCTGTTAGTAAGCATGAAAGATAAAGTGAATAGGGGAGAAAGTGAGAAAGCTGATAGTGGCACTAAGCCAGAATAATATCTCTTTTAGGAATCATGGGCATAAATGCAAAGTGCAGTAGTTTACAACATGATGTTTAAAATCCTAATAAAGTAGTTTTAGTAAAACGTTTCTAACTTAAGGCACTGTTAACAGAATTCTTCTACGTACCATTCGACTGGTCTCAGAAACTTCAATACAAAATTAGAATCAATATATATCACCACGAATCTATTGGGGTTTCAATGTAGTGACGATTAAAGGGAATAATATATTTATTGGTTAGAATGCATTATTGGACTACGCATTTTCGAAGACACTCTTGTCTTCATTTTCTGAATATGCGCTCAGTCGAATGAAAGTTTTTATACCTTAGTACATTTTGTAAAGTATATTTATTTTAGTTAATGTATCATTTATTGAGTTTCTCTAATATGGATTAACTTACATTTATTGTCCATCTTCAATGAAGGTCATACATAACATTATACCTTTTACTTATATAATACAAGGGGAGTTAAGAAAGACGATTATGTCTTTATTTTAGTTCTAATTATTTCCAGGATTAATTAACCCATAAAAATTATATAGTATTTATAATATAATATTAATACTTAAAATAATACTAATAGGAATTATATTATTTAATATAATGTTAATATTTAATTTTAAATTCACTTTATTGTGAGATTATATTCGTTTTAGAATAAATTATTCCATTTCTAAAGGAGGTGCAGTGTAAAAAACAAACTACAATGACGATGTTTAGAGCATAGCAGTTATTTTAATTATCACACTTGTTATGTAATCTAAAACCATACCTTCAAATGAAAGGAAAAGTTTATAAAAAATAACACTACAGAATTAAAAATAATAGAAAGCGTAGCACGGGAAACAACGGATAGGTGAAAATAGTATCGAGAGAGAAAATAAAATTCCTTTTTTTCTTTATTTTTTTTTCTTTTTATGAATAGCCTAATAGAGAATGGCATTGTAGTGTCTAGGAGTGGAACTGGACAGCCAATCAGCTTTCACTTTTACTAAAATTCTATATCTGTTATCCCTTTGTGTCTTAAAACCGTGGGATTTATTTGTTTTGAGATGTTTATCATGACAACGTATGGCCCGGCCTGTCTTAAAGCCCAGATGTTATCAGCAACTAAAACGGATTTTTATTCTTAGACAGATTCAAACTCATCATCGCCACAAAGACATATTTTATTACACATTTAATAATTAGTGAATCACGCTAAATGTAAGTGGAGGAGTTTCACTGCTGAATTAGTGGTCCCAAAAGATTTTCTGGAGAATAGATTATATGTCAATGTAGTGGGGACCTATTAATGGGTTTTAATCTGCGATAATTAACAACCCTACCCTGCCTTAATTATAAACAATAATTTTATTCATTATGCCTTTATTGCTGCAAAAATATGTCGTCTCACTTTTGTAAATTGCAACTAATATTGGATTACGGTTCGTTGTAAAGCTGAATTACCTGCATTATATCCAGGGAGTGGGAAGAGGCCAGATATCTAATCGCCAGATTGCTAGTAGACGGGATCTAAGAGAGTTAAAGTCCTTCATTCCGCCATTACACCGTGACATTAGATTACTCTGGTAGCAAACGTGTGTATGAGCTAACTCTGCGCTCACCTTTATGGACCGATGTGTGTCACTACTCATTTGATGTTTTCCGAACCGTGATTTTCAAACAAGTGATTCAAGTTAATCTAGAGTTTAGTGACAAAATCACGATTTAGTTAATGGCCGAACGAGGACCAGGTGCAGTGGTGTTTAGATGGGATAAAACACAAAATTGCTTATATCCGTTTTTCCCATTAGATCGAAAAATATTGTGTATGTGTCTAGCCTTATTAATCAAGGAATATACGTAATTATTTATGTCTAGTTGGAATGTTCTGAGATTTATTTGTATATTGCATTATCAACCTTCAGTCATCTCCTGTAAGGTTTTGCTTCTAATACTATTACAGTAGGGACCCGATTAACCGAGTCGATCGGGACCGCTGTTACCTCGGTTAATCGAAATTCTCGGTTAATCGGAACCTACTAATACCAGCTGAAAATGTAAGGTTTTTAGAATAAAAACTAGTACCTATAAGTTTAAAATTGACGTGTTTGAGGGCTCTAGGTTTGGCTGATTTTCCGATTAAAACTAACTTTAGTTTATCCTCTCCACTTGCATTCGCGCAAACCAAAACAGTGACCCTATCTTTAACACCCTTGAAACCACTAACAGATTTTTCCATATTCGTCGCTAGAGTTTTTTTGGGGCAACACTTTATACCACAAACCGGTCTCATCAGCATTGTAAATTTGGTCCGCGCATAGACTATGGGACTTTACTAATAAAGAAAAACTATTAATAATAAATCTGGTCGCGGATTCCGTGTCTGCGCGATGTGATCCATGGTGTGACCGGACATAAATTGAGAATCAATGAGCTAGGATGGATGTGACAAGTAGAGATGTAAATACAATATTCCCGGAACGGTTGGACGGGGTGCTAGAGATGTATTTCTCAGAAGGCAATTAACGACTGTCTTAGAGCTTCCTTTTCAATAAATCGCTTGCTGAACACCTGCATCCGGCCTAGGGTTTTGAGGGTTTTAAAAAGGTTCATAATCACTTCCTAAGGTTACCGCTCCTAATTTTTTTTTTTTTTTTTTTTTTTTATTTTTTTTTTTTTTTTTTTAAATGTTTGGCACCTCGGTTAATCGGGACCTCGGTTAATCGGGTCCATACTATCACTAAACAAATAATGTCCAGCTTAGCTTTACAGTCTAGTATTGTAGGCATCATATAAAGAGATACGGAGGGAACGGATTGTGTAGATGACCATATCTACATTCGGTTTCGGTCCTGCGCGCAAGAAATCAGTCCCTGCTGCATATGGTTAGTTTACGTAACTTCTGCTTGTCAAAATTTTTATAAAACACTAAGATGGGTAGATAAAATTAATTCAAATTATCTTTTCTGAAGGGAATATCACAAGTTCTAGACAATTTCTAGGATATATTCTAACCCTATGGGGTACCGTTAGTCACGAAGTCCTTTTCTCTCTTCTAGACAGAAGTGCTAATTAATTTTGTACTGGTCATTTTAATGTCAGCATTATTATTCATATTATAAATTAGACAGACTACGAGATTAGACGACTGACCTACTATTTAAAGGCATTTCTTGGGAATTCATAAAGGATGAAGGTGTGAACATCCTGATCCTGTCACTTTTATTAACTGACTCCGATTCAATAAGGAATATTGTCAAGTTTATTTGTTTTCCGGTTATTGATGATTCTGTAATTTGTGGTGTCTTTATGGCGGTAAAATAAAATTCTTTATATTTGAGCAAAGTTAACGACCGACTTTTTGTTTTGACTTAAATTACAAAACCCACTGAAGAATCAGGTATAATAAATTTTAAATTATCTTCGGAAGGAATCATAATAAAAAAAAAATAAAACCCGATTTCCTTAACGCCAAAGGAAATTATTTGGCGGGATTCGCTTAACAAAATACCTAGACCAATTCTGGTTAGAAAAATGTTAAACCTTAAGGAAAACCGTATTTATTCGCTTCTGGACTGTTCTTATCATCGTCGATTAGTCCATATTAAAGTTTGGCTAGCATTTGTGGTTACCAAAACTAACATTTACCATTTACACAAAGTATCGTTAACTGAAATCCGGGGGTAACGGTTAGCTGATAATAACGAACGGTTCTCAGCTACAATTTAACACTTTAATCAGAGTTTGTTGAGTGCGCAATTTTACTCAAGGAAAGCTTTCTTCTTTTGGATTTCATCTTTTCAAAAGTAAGAAAAAGTGGAAAGTAGATACTTTTTGAGTTCCATTATTCTATTACATTTTTGTTTGCTGCTAGGGAGAGCTGTTATTAGCGCTCACATATTTCCCCCCATTTGTATGCCACTATTAGGAATGTTTTCGTTTTTTCTTCTTCTTTTTGGACACAACTATCGCAAGTATGTTTCTGAGACCTGGTTGTCCAAATGTTCATTGAGGTTTTATTTCGCTAAGGGCAAAACAAGTTGGGCGAATCCGCTTGCCAGCAAGTTTCGAGCACTAATGTTCTCAACCAAAGATCAATTTTCTGAGGGCTTTAGCACAGAGGGCGCAAGTAATGGCTTCTGGTAGCATGACTGTGACAGCGGGTAATGGACAATATTAGCCGTGAATCAGACCATCTCACAGCTATTAATTTTGAGGTTGAACGATTTGAGTAACATTAGTTACTAAATGAAATCTTACACACTAGTAAATGCTGAAACTTAAAATATTTTCATAGAATATTTTATTTTTATGAATTTACCTTTTCAATCCTTTATCTTAATTGTCATTTGTATTACGCAGACCATATTACATAATAATACCTAAATAAAGAAAGTTTATTTGTTAGACACGTTGTTCAGAAATACAACAACGAGTGCCTGTTTGACATAATACACACCATAACTACACACAGAATTAAGAGGAAAATTATTTTTCCTGCCAATAACAAACTTGATCAGATTAATCAGAAACTCTTTTTTGTGGCTCCTAACAATTTATTTCTTAAAACGCTTAGCGCTTTCGGGAATTAAATTCCCATCCTCAGACCATCAGAGCGTAGGGCGTGCCTATAGAGTTGCTATCGAGTTAAACCCTACCCGAGTTAGTGCATCGGCAGGGTTCAGCCGGGTAGCAACTCTACAGGCACTCCCTACGCTCTGACGCACTAATGATGGGAATTTAATTCGCGAAAGCGTTTTTAAGAAATAAATTGTGAGGAGTCACAAAAAAGATTTTCTGATTAACCTGGTTCATCACCCTCACCACCAGCTAAAAATAAATATGTACAACCTTGATCTTTCTTTTTACATAAAACGATTAAATAACGAGTTTGGTAACGACACAAAAAAAGTGCGACCGCTAGAGCGTTAACGGAATTTGAAGGTGCCTCCATTTTCGTTGTCTCCTGGATAGACTCGATGGATATTTGAGGAAATTCTTCAAATATCGCGTCATGGGTACGACCTCAATAGCTGATTTCCTAAATAGAAATCTGCTAAAAAAGAAACCAATTTCATGAGACTCTTGTTGATCCGAAATTGTTTTTATCCTCAGACGAGTGCTCAATCGTAGGTTAATATACTTTTGTAAACACACATACACACACACTCACACAGATATATATATATATATATATATATATATATAGAGAGAGAGAGAGAGAGAGATTATATTACAGAATGCAATAGTACTAGAGCGATGAGATTACGGTCTTGAGGCTTGGTAAAGAAGTCAGTGAACTTGGTAGTGATAGAGTAATGGTGGGATGTATTGGAGGGTAGTGCCACGGATCGGCAGATACCCCGCTCTTCGCTGGTAGACCGTGAAAAATAACTGACTCGGAAATACAGTCAGCTGAGCACAATGTCAACATATGCATATTCACGGGCTTTAACCGCCGCTTCATATAATTGCTAAAAAGTTACATAGTACTGGATGTGATGTCACCTGAATTCTATTCATAGGATTATGTGGTGATAACTAATCACTCTTACTGTCTTTTGAGGTTTGTTCTAACAATAGCAATCCAAATTCAAATATATATGCGTTTGTTGAGAATTCCTGACACCAGATCATGTTTATTAATGACAAAAAAGGGAGTATAGTGTATATTTATATTGAAACATTGATTCAAAATAAGAATAAACAAGTTGTTTTGTTGTTTTCTGTTTAAATTAAGAAGGGAGTACAATTTAAAATAGAAAGACTTTAATTAGACACAAAGATTCTGATATATTTGAAATATTTTCCAAATAAATGTTATTGAAATTTGGAAGTGGCCTATGACACATTTTCAGAAGGAGAGTAGAAAACCTCATTTCAGTAGAAAATCGGTATTCTACGTGTTCCCCAAAAATAGCTATTTTGCTTTATTTTGTCCCATGATCTTCCTTTAGCTTAATATTGGCCAGTATTGTTAATTATTTATCAATCGGTAAGTGGTTGCCTTGTTCATTTAAACATAGGTATAGAAGTGATTTTTTTTGCCCAGTTGTTGGTAACAGAGGATATCAATAACTAGTTTTTATTTATTAGCTTTTTTCAGGGTTACAAGAAGAATTTTGATTGTGAGAAAACAGTATTTGGGATTGTGTTTAAAATAACTGATTTCATGACAACCACACAAAACATAGTAAAAACAGACCTAACAACGTCATAAAATATATTCAGTGTTCATTGTTGTTTTATATTGACTTATATTTTGATATATACAATAGCCAATTTATATATTGAACATTTATATATATATATATATATATATATATATATATATATATATATATATAATTGTAAAGTTTACATGTACATTGATTTTTTCTCAAAATTTCACGATACTTTTTCGTTTAACATGGGATTGAGGCGATATCAAGAATTTTTGGCTAAAGGAAGCCATACTTCATAGCAAATACATGAAAAACTATAAAAGAAGTCAACAATTTAAAGGACACGAAGTCTAAACCGATATCAATGAACTTCAATATTTGGGTTAGTGTTAACGACTCCTTGAATATAAGCTATATTAACATTTTAGGCACGAACAGGAGTAAGGGTTGTAAGGGAGGTTCGAAATGAAAAATCGTCGTTTTTTCGTTTCCTACTGGGTTTTTTTTCCGAACGTGCTCACAGCAAAAGTTGTTTATTTTGATATTTTGAGTAACTTTTGTTATATACATTTTTGTCGTATGACAATTTATAAATCAAGATATTTTGTTATAGTCATCAATTCGTATCGGTACATGAATTTATTAAACTTGGTGGTGGTGTGATCCGTATTGCATTGTGAAGATGATGTAATCAAAATTGTTAACATATTTTAATGTAAACAGAACTGAGATCGTAAATAAGTGGGACGTTGGTTGGCAACACACAGGGTAGGGAGGGGAGGACTTCCTTTCTGTCTTCTAGCTGATAGCCATACATTACATTGAGTTGTTTATTCATTATTAACTTTTCCTGATGAATAAGATTACTTTAATATTCTGGATTTATGCATAAAACTCTTCGAATTTAGTACTGGGAGGATTTGAAGGGAGGAAAAATTATTTTAGGGTAACAGGAGAAATGATTCAACTAGACGTACTATGGCTGGAATGCACAAATATGTTATAATCACTTCTGTCCCACCCCTCCCGACCTCACATTGGCTTATGTTTACATGGGATTTGATGCTTATACTTTTAGTAATGTAGTGCTAGTATCAGAAGTATGAATTTGTTTAAGTCTCAAAAATATATAATTTAAAAGAATGAACGCTGAAGAGGTACACCCAGCTATTTCTAGAATTTATTAACTCTGCTCCATTAATATATGTTATACTTTCTGAACATACTTAGCACAATTATAAATATACAGTTTACTTTTCAGACATAAGAATGGGTATTTTAATAGTGGTTATTACTTACATTTTACACAGTTGTCATCGTTGCGCTTTGGACGGCTCTTTGGGGAAATGAAATTTTTTTTATACATGGTTCGGAATAATGAATAATTTCTATAATTATGAAATATATGGCAATTCAATGATTATGTTATAAAAGAAGCTATATGCACAGGAAACGTGTCATATAAAAATATTGTGGAGTTAATCATTAAAAACATAACTAATACTTTTGTTATTAACATATCCCAGCAACACCAGGTACTTGGGTATAAATCCTAAACATTGACAGGGTGATGTAAAAATATTTTGCAAAGTAAAGCTTTGCCAAAAAAAAAAAAACAAAAAAAAAAACGAAATCATCATTCAGCCTTAAATGATTTACCTTAGCTAGTCATAATATACAAACGTCAAATTATTATTAGTATCCTTGGTTTTTCTATGTTAATACGATTTAATTTACATTTGCAGGCCATTAAATACATCCCATTTAGATTGTAAATAAAACTATAGATCACAATATTGACAAATCAGAGGACCATTAGTATTTATATTTAATTAAGGTAAGATGACTATTGCATGTGACTCCACCCAGAGAGTACGTATATCAGTTATATCGCATTATGCAGAAATATAATTGATCACATGTCTGGATAAGGACTGGCTAAGACATTTCTTTCATTGTGCATAAAAGGATAGGATAGTTGCATAATGAGCACGTTGCAATAAACGAGCAAACACTGGTCGACTTCCGTCTGTCTGTTTGCTCAGCTGGCAACTCCTGTCCCGTGTCCTTCGGAAGGACGAAATGCTTATAAAACAAATTATACATCCAGAACAGGCCCCATAATCGTGGGAGTTACACGACCGTTGAATATAGAAAGTGATTTATCTAATTATAAATGACCCCGAGCAGTTTTTTTATCTTCGTACTATTATAAAATGGTCTGTAAGAAGATGCTTCTCTGTTTAGAAATAATGCATTTGATTCAAATTTTTACTAAGGATCTAGAAATTCTTTAGCGATAAAGAAGAAAAATAAGTCCCAATATCACAAAATCAACTGTGGGTAACATATGTTTTATGCCAATGTCAACCTATATTTCGTTTTAGTGAGATTAGAGTTAAAACTCTGAATCTTCTGTTTGTTTTTTTTAAGATTTTTAGTTCAAACTATGATTAAAAAAATATCATTTATATAAATTAAAGAATGTCTGTCATTTCTGCCAGTAAAATACAAACAAAGGTTACAAATGAAAAATAAGTACATTTTTTTTTCATTTTCTATATATTTCTTTTTCTATTATACCTGACTTGCTTTTATTAATTTATTTTTTAAATATTATTTTATTTATTCACATTTTAATGATTATTTTTTCTTATTAATTTTATTTTAGTTACTTATTATTTAATCGGTAAGAAAGAGTTTGAACCTAAGAAATTATGGAAAGCCAGATTATTGTAGGGAATGCCACGGCGGCACCTTTGATTGGTTCATTTGAAAAGAATTGCTCTTATGAACACAAAACTTAAAAAGTTAGTTCGGCTAAAAATAATGATGTGGTCTAAAATGAAACTACTTAGCTCCTTGAAGATCTAGGTATGAGAGCTATTTACAGTTATGGTGTCATTATAATCAAGGATGTTTGGTGTAAAAAAGTTTGTTTGCCAGTAACCGAGAAAGTATCGTTGGCCCCAACTGCATGTACCGGTTAAATATCCAGCTTGGTACCGAGCGCTTAAAAATTAAGCCACTAAAACATAGTAAGTTCATTGATATTGTCATGTAGCGCATTTATCTCACAAAGCATGTACTATGAAAGCCACTTGTCACGTTCCTGTTTAGATGTCGCCCATTTAGGAACTTCATAAAACATATTGAATATCGCAAAACTTTTAACAGACACACACAACTATATAATAAATTCAAAATATAAATTAGAACCGAACTCATTTTTCCGTTTCCTAATTAGGTTTGACGGCCATTTAAAGAATTTATTCGTTAATCGAGTTTTGAGTACAACCTCAATCGCTGGTTTCTCTAAAGGGAAATCTACAATCCAGACATTGCAAGTGTAGAATCACGTTACGGTATTCTTAACAGTAAGTGCACCATTTACATTTAGTTCTACGTACCTGTGAAAAATTACAGCTCATCTATCAATATCCAAAATATTATAGTGTAAATTAGGAATTTGAAGGTGTTCTGCAAATTTCATAAAGAGCGCTCATGAAACTCAATGTTTCCGTAATATTATTCACATATTAAACTACATTACATGTAAAAAATTTATTTTATGATATAGTCTAATATTACGTCAATTTCCCACCGTGCCTAATAACTGGGCAAAGCGCTTTCGGTGTACCCTGCAAGTATTCCGTTTAGTACATTTGTTTAGTACTAAGTTTAGGCCCACCTTTGTCAGTTTTGACGATATGATTATAGAGGGGTAACTCAAGAAGCTTGATTGAGTACTCGGAGATTTATTCCCTAATATGAAGGCATCTAGTACGTTTTTTATATTTCAAGACACTCGCAAGTTTGCCATGTTGTAGTCGGGGTTTTTACGGTTGCCATTTTCTACGAGGAGATAAAGGATATTCCTGAAGGGAGAGTGAGAGAGAGTGTATCACAGAGATAGGCTGGAGGCGAATTAGAAAAAGGAGGTCTAGCAAGTTGGCTATCCAGTCGAAGAATGCTACCTTTGCAGGAATAAGGCCTTCAAGGACTCACTCCTGCCGTGCCTTTTATTTCTAGAATGTCCTCAGTTTCTTTTCAACTCAGCTGTCTTAAATGGACGTTTGCCACGGGTAGAACCTACTCGTTTAGCATCATCTTTCAAGTGATTGGTTAATTAAGAAGTTTTTGTTATTTCAATGTCTTTGTTCATATATTGTTAATACCAAATTTATCAATGACAGGGAGAAAAGATCATTGAATAAATTAATAATAGCTTGGCAATAATTAAATAAAGTGATTTAGAGAAAAACTTGGGAACAAATAATGAGACAAGAATTTCACCACAGTTCAAAAAAATGTGTCTTTGCAGAAATTGAATAGAATTTCGCACAAATATTAGAGTAATATTTAGGTAGATCCAAGGCATTTTAGAAAATAAATAGGTAAATCATTAAGGAGAGATTTTGAATATATCCGGATTCATATCAGAAATATCTTTAATTCATGTTATTTATTAACGCCACTTTTATGCTGTAACGGCTATTATGAGAGGGCTTATCCACAGGATAGTTGCCACCTCTCTTTTAGCCAGAGCAAAATTTAGGATTTTATTTAATGAGCTCGTTATTAAAAACATTTCTTTTTCCAGGTGGGAACAGATCATACAACTCTAGGTTTAATAAGTGATATAGACCAAATGCCATAAATCACATGGCTGACCTCAATCCCTTTGCAATTTCTAGACCTAGGAGTTGTGTATGTAGAAATGAAGTCGATCAAAATTACAAAAACATATGGTAGACACAGAGCAGCTGTTAAAGTGAGTAATAAAAATAAGCTTGCAGCCACGTTGGTAAGTTATTTTACTAATAATGTTGTTGATATGATTTAGAATGGTAATTTCGATGCAAATTGAATCTGGTCTTGTAAGTAACATTTACTGGGGCTATTTGTAAGCCTGAAACGTTTATTTTTCCACTCGAGAACAAATGGCGAATAAAGTACGCCCGTCGACAGCAAATTGCTGGAAGGTGTGGTCGTTATAATGTCAAAATGACCTTTGAAAATGAATAAGATTTCTCAGGAATGTGCTATAGACTGCAACAATAATAAAGTCAATCATCACGTCATTCTTTTGTCTAAGGATGCTAAAAATACCCCGTTCTACAGACTACTAATTCAGTGAATTCTAATTTCGCAAAAGTTCTTTTGATTATGAGGTTTCACAAAGAATTATCTTGTGAGTTAGAAGATCACTTATAAGACTTTCAGCTTTCGAGGTACTTAGTCACCCTTTACAAAGTTTATTTACACAGTATAAATTACTTATAATAGATGTGACAAGTCCTGATTTTTTATTGCCGTAGAGTTGCCTGTTTCTTATTTAGGTAGCTATAATGTTAATAAAAAAGGAACTATTATAGTCATAACATTTAAAGTACTGAGGAGCCCAATATTTGTTATTATGACTTCGAAGAGGAGAGGGTTTCTTGCCTTCGACACCATGAAAATGAAGTATGAATCTATCATACGCTTTCATTAAACTGGACCATAGAGTGGCTCAACCAACACAGTGAGTGCGAACAGTGGTTTTTGTGTCTACAACATGTTTGGAATGGTGGCCCATAAAGTGTATTTGTAGTCCTTGACCGAATTAAGTGATTCAATGAAGTCATGGTTTCTGTCCACCTATTAGGAACAGCATACAGGAAACATGAGATTCACTACAACTGCGCCAAACTCCCGCTGTTGATGGTGAAGTTGGCCAACGTTACATTTCCTTCATTTAAAGTTGGTTTCATCAATCTCTATTGTCAAACCCTCTCCCACAATTATCATAGGATTGGTAATATTCTCACAGGCTATACCTCACGCAACATATTCTTCCGATCTGATATAGTCCTGGACCTTATTCAAAACTCATTTCTGTAAAACGTTACTGGCTTGTATTCGTTAGCCCAAGCATAAATAAATTATTATTACTGTTTCTCTGATAATTATTAACTTAAAAAACATGTTATTAAAAACTTCAATACTTATCTTGTTTCTTGTTCTATTGCATTTCTAACGAGGACAGTTTTCTCGTAAACATTTATAACAATTAATTGATATAAAATCTAGAACACTTTATTCTCTTATTTTCAATAGCCGATACTAGAATCACTATTTATTGTTTGAAACAGTCTAACTAGTTCAAAAGAGTACCTTCTTTTTAGAATCAAAACAAATCGGTACTGTTATGTACAATGACTATTCACCTGAGTTTGTAATAGTTCATAAAATAAAATAAGTTCCTTCAAAATGGCATTACGTAAAGAAAGCAGATTTCCCGCCTGCTGGAATGACAACGATGAAATATCACTGTAGTGTAGTCATGTCTGTCGGTGCATACCGTCGTCACTGGCTGATGGTAGAATACAGTTGGCAAGCGCTTTCGATGCAAAGGCACCATCTTCAAGCCGTCTAGAGTTGTACTTATGAAATCTCATATTATATTCTCTATTTTGCACGAAATAAGTACCCTAACTGATCAGCTTGGCTACATGCAATATTCTAATAACTGAATTTTGGGGTAATTTGTAGATGGCTACTGTTTCCTTTGAAAGCAAGTAAATGTTAGTCGTTGTCTATGATTATACACATGCACAAAACATTTATATTTTCTTTAGAATTATATTAAGTTGCTGTTGAGATTATAATAGCTTTGGGTTGTAATGAATGTGTTTTGTGGACAAATGTTCAATCCGTAAGGTAAATTTTCTGTTTTCGAAAGTGGTAAAAGTACACAATTAAAATTTTCTTGGTACCCAACCTCCAAGAAGTATGATGTTCATGATTAATTGAACGATTTGATCCATTCATTACCCGAAAGGGATTTTTCTATCGTAGTTAAAATTTGTTGGGAAATAATTGATTAATCTGATACCAACGTAGTCAACTTAATTTAGTTTAATTTAGTTGGAGAGAATTATAAAAAAAAATGAATATGGGTTATATGATAGATAATCGTATTCGTACAAATAGTATTATTTAAAAAAAAATATGGGTTATATGATGGCCAATTGTATTTGTACAAATTGTATTAGTTAAAAAACATACAAAAATAAATATAATCGCTGTTATAATTGGGAAATAAATGTATTTAATATTATTAAAAATATGAGTCAATATTAATAGGTGCCTAGAATTCAGGGTCATCCGTACAACATAGTGTTTATGAGTTAGTTGATGATGATGATGGTAAAGAAAGTGAAACGGTGAATGATTCACCAGGTACGGCCTTTGCCTTTCTCTACAAGTAAAAACTTAATTAACTCACCCTTCTATTTGGTATCTATTTGCTAGAAACTCTATTTGGTCTAGGCCTTGATTAGATCCGCTCCCTAGAACCTAGGAATTGTACTAAGAATGTTATGATATCAGTGATATTATTTACTTTCACTGATGTATTTAACCACTCTCTTGAATTGAAGGGGGATTTAAAGGTTTTTACCCCAACGAAAGACATTTGATTACGGTCATTCAAGCCGGCGGGACATTCGGGAAATGCTTGCAAGGCCTCAATGAGGAAAATTTGGTGGAAAGCTACAATTTTTGAAAGACGTTTTACTTCCAATCCGTAAAATTTAGTATATTCGAAATTAATTCTAAATGGCTTTTGCTGCATCAATTTCAACAAAACTGGCACAATCCGTGGCTTATAAATAATAGTCGATGGCAAAACCTTGGCAATATACATATCGCTCATCGGGATGAACAACGATGTACCTGTGAAATGTTAGTAAAAAATTAGAAAACAAGTCATTGTTCTCGAAAACGATCGATTATTGGAAAGAAATAACGTTGTACTAATATTTTAACTGTGCTCCTGCTTATGCTCTGGAAATATGTTAGTAACGAATTACTTATTTCGATTAATCAAGTTTTCCTGACGATTCAAATATTTTATAATTTACAAAAGGTGTTTTATAATTTTACAAGCATTTCGTAGTTACGTCACTTCCATCCGCTAAGCGATTGTGACATTTTTAAACGCTAGCTATAAACATAAATTTAAAATGATTCAATGTTTTAAACTGGGATTAACTATAGCGTTGGTCGTAATGAACTTGGCAAACCTAGAGTCTAGTTCGATTCCCACCTGGGAAATAGGAAATCATTTAGTGACGAACTTATTAAATAAAATCTTTAGTCCCCTATAGACATTCCGCCGCCGATTTGCCTTATATATATATATATATATATATATATATATATATATATATATATAAAACGTTATTCTGTACTGGGATTAACGTAATTACTATTATTTTTGACGTGTTCCAGCTATTGATAGTAGTATACCTAATATCTTGTAAAATTGATTTAAGTTAAGTAGTAGGACTTTGAAGTTGTATACTTGATTGATAAATAATGCTACACATAATGTGTTGGTTCACATTGTATTGTTGAGCATTGATAACCATGCTGTTGATTACTGTATAGCAACAGCAAACCAATCATATTGTATTGTATCATAAGCGTGTTCAAGAGGTAATTTACAATAAAATTACTCCAAATGTGTTAAAGTCTTTACAAAGAGAAAAATGTATTGATTTGTGGCCACAACGTTCGAATCAAACGGATAAAGGATTACATCTAAAATTATATATCCCTGTTTTAAAAACCGATATCTCACTATCCCAACACACACTTTATCTAACACAAATATTAACAGGACACGGAAATACTAACTCTTACACAGATATTAACTCTTATACAGATTTAGAACTTGCTGACTCAAATACTTGTAAATGCGACAGTTACACTGAACAGTCATTCACCCACCTGATTTATAAATGGTGACTGACTAAAGACATACAAAGACAGTTAATGACTCCTATTCCCGCATGACCTATCAGTCCCGATATTTTATTTTCAAAACATCTAAATTTATTACAAGCAATAGCCTATGATTTTCTTAAGCTGAGACAGGAAAAGATAATATAATATTAATAATATGTAATTTTTTTATTGGTTATTTAATTGTATTCCTTAATTGTTCTAATTTAATGGTTTTTTATCAAGATTAATTTTAATGTTGTTATTTACATTTTTTAATATGTATATATATTATTATATTGTTAAAAGTTTTGATATAATTAACATAAAATGCAAATATGCATGGGATGTCCAGAAAATTAAATCCCTCCATATAGGGTTACTATGTAGAGGAAATACTTAAAAAAAAAGAAAAGAAAAGTGTGTTCAATAATTTAATTTATAACTTGTAAATATGCCCCCCCCCCGGCTAAATCTCCATGTATAACGAAAAAGAATTATTTTTCCTACTATCATTCCACATAACACCACACCACATAATTATTATTTTTTGTTATTTCAGTGTCTAAACTTTTTGAGTCTTCGACTGAAGACAGCACGTTTGAAAAGTGGGGTAATAATAGGATTGTGAGAAACGAGCTATGAGGCTTTGCATAGAGGATGTTCTACTGACGAAGGTAGTGGGTCTCCGGGGAAAGTTGGCTTGGGTTAGGTGTAGGCTCCGTCACTATGGTAACACACATTCCTTATCACTTTCTTCGCCAACTTCGACCCAAGATTTTTTCATTAAACTAAAATAGCTATATCAGCAATACTAAAATTTTAATGGTAAATGTACTTCAATAATTTTTGAAAGATTTCATTGCCTTGAAATAATATAATTGAATAATATACAGGATTGGAAAATGAATAAGCAAAGAATAAAAATAAAATTTAACCCAGGATCTGCCCCAGCAATGAATGAGACTCCATCATAGTACTTTATCCAATGTAGAACACTGCCAGTTATCTTCTTGACAGTGCTTGCTCCAACCCAACAATTCATTAGAAGAGATCATTTAAATGAGCCTTAGCTATTTATTGGTCACAGATGTTGTCACTTTCGGTTAGTTGACAACACATTTGCCAATGCTTTGCGATAAAATTCCTTATTAAAAAATAAAGCATTGTTGAAAAAATATATTTATTTCCTTCTTGCCAGCATGGGACTAAGGGTTTTATTAGGTTACTTCTTCACTAATTTAATTCTGGGAATCGAAACTGTTAATCTAGGCTTAATATTTTATTATGAACATTGCCAAGTTTAATAAGACCAACGCTTTTATCCTATGAAATGGAAACTCAGGTTTCCCATAAATTGAATTAAATAAGCCCCATATAAAATAGCTTATGGGATTTTTTTAGGTAGTATTAATCGGCTGCATTTAATAAAGAGGATGTTAGATGATGTGCCACACCTCAGAGCGAGGGAGCTTAGACTGCAAATCTGTGAGCTGAATGGGTGCCATTATTAGAACAATGGAGAGGAAGGCATGTCCTTCCTGATGATGAATGCTAACAGGAAACAGGTCTGGCACGGATGAGATGTGAACCCGGAAGGAACTCCTTCAGCTTGTAGCTCTGCAGCTGATTAATATTCCAAGATATTAACAAGGAATTCAACTTTATTTCAAACTGAAAATTTTGTCATGAATTATACTGAGTTCAGACGATTTCCAAGTTTTTAACTGTTCAACATTCTAGGATTTCTTTGTTAATACCCAGTTCGTATTGATGTTCAGTATACTTGAGCATTGTCATTAATGTTCATAAAACGTAAACAGAAAAACCAATAGTCATGGATTTAAAGTAATGAAGAAAGTGAGGGTCATAACGCAAATGAATGAGCGGGCTATGGAAGAAGGATGTCTTCAATCATTTTTAACTTCGGTTTAAGTTTCATTAGAAGACTGAGACATTTGGCAACTAATGAAAATCATATTATTGTTATTTGTTAAATTTAAGCCTAATGATATTAAAATGTATGCCATCATTACTATTTTATAATACATTACGAGACATGCGGTGTCTCATGTTTTCTGAGAATTTGATATTTTTGGCTATGTTGTCCCCTAAAATATTTTTTATTATTATGGACACTGATCTTTTTATCTAAATACCTTTTAATATTATCTAAACAATAAAGTTTAAAGGATAACAAGTTGAGTTCATCTTTACTCCTAGCTTCTTCAAATTTTGCCATAATTTATTAACACGAGGCAAAAATGTTAAGAGGACCACGTATGTTAGGATTCGTAGTGATTTTAACAGACGACTTACTCATCACCGTTTGAATTTGGAAATAATTTTCGTATTGATAATTTCAAAACTCACATTAAAATAAGGAAAATTACAAAAATGAAAACAAAGTCGTTTATTTCATAAAATCATAAATAAAAATGTCATTACTAATGAAGAAATAGCCGACAAGAGACCCGAAAAGGAATTCCATTAATCTTCTGACTCTTAATAAATTGTATTTATTCCTAATATATTTAGAGAGTTATTGGTATTTGGTATACACAACTTCTTCGTGAAATTTCAATCGCTCTAATGGTTCACTGTTGTCGATTGTACACAACTGAATTATATATAGATTGTAAACAGCTTATAGATGTAATCAGTATGATTTGTATTCACCTCTCGTATTTTCATCAGGCTATTAGAATGATAAGACCCTAGAACTATGGACCGAGAGACGGCGGAATGTATTTAATTCAGCCCTCGCAGTGTCATTATGAGTGAAGTGAAACACCTGGAGCGTTTTTGACGGATAAACGAAGTAAACCAAAAGTTAAGCAAGAAACTTCTATTTCATATTTGACTTTCTACCATTTCTGAAGATTCTTAAAATCATTAATATATATACACAATATGAATAAATAAAATGACACAGATAAAATAATACAGCTGATAACTAGTTATATGAGTCTCATAGTAGCAAAGCCCAATTAAATATAATTAAAGAATTTTAAACGTATAATATTAAATATAAATTTGAGATTGTATTCCTGTTGATTGATTAATTTTTTAGCCAGCTTCGGAGTAATTACACCATTTTCAGACTAATTTTTAAAAAAAGGGGGGATATCCTAACTTTTCTAACTTTTTCAGAATCCCGTTAATGTCCTGGCGTCATCTCTGACAAGAATTCTGCAAGCTTTTCCCGTATTTATTTTTTCAAAATGGCCGGAAGATGGCGTGATGATTCCGAAATGAGTTTAAAATAAATACATTAACAGAGAGAAAACATGTTTTTTATCCTGAACGAAATATTCTGTATCATAAGAAAGTACAATCCGATATTTTTATGCTAAATAATCTTATCAAATAGCATCCTAAAACTATTTCGTTGGTTCCTAAGGGAGCCTTGTTCAAAAACAAATTTATTTTTTGTTCCCATTTTTTATAATTCAAAGGGACAACTTCCGTAAATGTTTCTGGTATCTTCATTTCAAATTTATGTCATGCAGAGATTGGACTAATCCTCTTTGAACCACTCTTGCTTATCTACGCCAGATTTGGGCTACGGAAATGATGGGCCATTTCATGGATCACGACAAGGGTACCAATATTGGCGAGTTTGTAATAGAGATGGAGGTAATTTAGAGGTTATTAAAGGGGAAGGGATGAAGATAGAACAAGAGATAAGGTTGTAGAGCAATGCCATGACCATGATAGCGGTCCTTGTCTGTTGGCCTCCCTGGTCCCACACCCCAGCTATACTAATCTATACAACAAATATTCCTACAGTAATATATCAATGCAGCAGCTCTGCTTAGCCATGCGAGTTAAGGCGTTGTTCTGAATCTCACATGGTAAACCTAGAATGGCCAGTTAGATTCCAGCCTATGTAACAGGAATTTATATAGTGACGAACTCATTAATGGAAATATTACATCAGTATAAGGGAAATTAATAGTAGTTTTTAAATTTCAAATTATAAGAAAGGACATTTTATTAAATTTAAGTGTTCTAATAAATAGTTGACATTGTAACGAATTATCCCAAAATAAGAATAAACAGTAGAAATACGTTATTAATAATTTTCAAATTATAATTTGAAATTAGTGAGTTGGGAGTTTCAGAATATGGGCCCAACTTCATAAAGTTTTCTGGATTATATTTATCTATATAATCCCTTATATCTTAAGGGAGTCCTTCTTTTATTTGAGACTCCAGTTTATATAAAAGAAGGAGAAAGCTTTTTTTGCCGAGTAGAAAAGTGAATAATTTTCCTTCCTTATGTGGAAAAGCGAGAAACCTTTTTAGACTTTATAAAGTGCATTAAATGCACCGTGAATTTTTCAGAAAGACGCATTTAATTCCTTGAATGAAGTTTTTTATTTCGTCTAATAAAGAATAAATAGTAAATGGTTATTGTTTTTAATTCATCCACACACACACACACACACACACACACACACACACACACACACACACACATATATATATATATATATATATATATATATATATATATATATATATATATATATATATATATATATTTATGAAAGACTATTTAATATCTTCACTCTCTGAAGTTTAGTTATGTAACAATTGTGGTATTCCTTGTCCACTGAATTTATTTACTCTGCATGAGAAATAGTTGGGGGAATTATTTTTTAGGGAACAGTATTTAGAAAATATCGAAGTATCGAGTAGACTGTGCTTTGGCTATTGTGAGAAAATGAAGTCACGAAAAGACATGAATAGACAATGCTTATTTTAGCTGCAAGGAAACTTTCGGCGATTCATTTCGCAATCTCCAGGGCTCCTACTTCTTTCTCTCTAGTTTATATATATTATATAATAATTATTCTGAATCTACCCACAAGGACATTAGCAGATTAAAACATTTAAAGTACATTAAAAATTTTAACCAGTTTTAATACACAGAGATTTAAACGACATTCTCTTCAATCTTAAACATTACATTACAGAGTGGTTCCAAGGTTGTACATTCTTACATTGGCCATGTCGTGGAAAGGGCAATGGACCATCACATGTCCTGTTAATTTTGAGTTACAATTTCAGTAGGTTGAATAAAAAAGATTTTTTTTTTTTGAGAAATGTATGTTTTCTGAGAAGTTCCGTGGGACCAATTCTTACACGAGTGAGTGCAAGTTTTTTCGTGCCAATTTCTTCTGGATGACATTCCCGTTTCTTAACTTCATGTTTAATTTTTACTAAATTACGGTTTGATGATACCCATCTTTCGCTCTGGTCTTAATTCAGTATCCTTCGAATATATTTTTGGGGGTGCTTAGTCAATGGTTGTATAGTTTATAGAATTGCGAGCGTTAGTCATGCATTCATCTGTTTTCACAATAATTATAATATTAATTATAATATAATGGATCCCCAAATGAAAATTATTTTTTTATTTCCTGTTTTGTAAATTAAGTTGTGTATAGCCCGGATTTTCGTTTAATGATACTGGAATCTTCCTCTTTGGGAATAGAAGGAAAATATGGTTGCCGCTATCCTAAATAAAAAGTTATTATTTAAAATTACAAGGGGGTATAGTCTAAACTAGGGCAGGCGGAATCACAGATGAAGAGTCAGAACGGTAAGTATTGCATGAGAGATTGAGCAGAGAGCGGAAGTTAGAGAAGAGGCTCAAGCTAAACCTAAATGGTTTTACTGGTAGCCTGCAGAGGGAGGTTGCGTGCCTCTCTTCCATCTAGATTTGATGTAGCCTGATTCTTGTCAATAGCAGCACTCATCTTTGGAACTATTTCTTGTATTCACACGCAATGCCTCCACTCTCAACTCTTTCGAGCATTCAATATAAAGCCTTCTTCTTCTCTTCGACCAACACAACAACTATGATAAGATACTAATCTTCATACTGACATATATCTCACGACTCTTCCATTTTTAAATAGCTAACGGATCCTACATCTCAATAGTTATTCACTTTCCTCTTTTATTACGTAAAAACGAAAACTTCACTTTAAGAAGGCCATGCAGGAGCAGTAGAAACAGATTATCCACCTCATTCCACATCCTATTCTTATTACTCCCATAACACAGGTTTTTTTTTTCAAATGAAAGCTGAAAATACGTGTTTATTAATAAAGCTGATTTAATTGAAAATCGCATGAGGAGTGTGACTACCCTCTCATAGATAACTACAGAATATTATTGATTTCAAAATTGAGAAAAGCTAGAAAAAGGTGGCCAATAAATGTAAAAATTATTTACAAAACAGTTCCAAAGGAATTAACAACATTTTGTGAAAGTGATTATGAAAAATTGAGACAACACCCGTTATTGCTTAGAACTAGATCAGAAGAGAAGACATTTGTGCATATGTGCGAGATTCAGAGTTCATCTAGTGTAAGCAGAAAATATACTCCCCCTTTATACGTAGGGTTACTATATTATATATCGATTTTATTATTTTTCTCCTACTCTAAATCTCACTGCTTGTATAATAGAAACACTTCGTCACATTTAGGCTTAGAATAAGACTGTTTGCGATATATTGTCTTGCTAATAATATGAAAAAAGGGAAGATTAACTGGGGTGGGTGAAAACTAATAAAAAAAAATGCGACCCATATCGGTTAATATTGAATTAGAGAAATAATTCATCGAACAACAACTATAAGAATTTTAATACAAAATAAGAGTTTTTATATAACATTTTTCGATCAAATTATAATAATGGGGATATATCGGATTTCCAAATCTCCCCTCCTCTTCTAACGCCACAGATCTCCTGGTTCGATTTCAAACATTATTATAAACTTTATTGTTATGTGAAAAGCTTAATACGACCGATAGAGCGGTTTCTTAATTAATACCTAATTTTTCCTGCCACCCAATGAAAATAATCACTTAATCCTGAACTGTAAATTAGTTGATAAATAGTTTAGAAAATGCTTTAGGGGTTTCAGAAATGAAATATACTATTAAGAGTATCTGTAGGACGGCCCTAGGTACTAGTGTATACTATAGAACACAACTGATATCTACTTTAATGATATCAAAAAGACTGCCGAAACTACTCACTCATGCCAGATACATCCAAAGCAATACTCATCCTGTTTGTTTACTTTCAGAAGTTCAACAGTTTTTAATTTAATTTTAAGTATCCGTCTATAAACGATGTATTCTACCAAATACCAAAATATAAAATCTCAACAAAACCTGTATATAAATAACTCAATTCAAATTATTAGTTGTTTATACGTTTATATATCACCAAACCGATTCACTAGGCCATGTAAAAATTTTAGAAATCATTTTTGATTTTCACATTTACTTAATAATGATAAGTGCATTGTTTTGGATTACATTTTGGAATTAAATCAGTATTTTGGATATATTATAATATAGATTGTTCAAAATGAATAGCATACAATGTGTATTATAAATAATGCACTTTTAATACGCATATCAATAATAAATTGTATCGTTGAAAAATATATAATACATAAATCCTGAATAACGAAACTTAAGTCATAAGTTCTATATTTTTAATCATATGTTGAGTAATTAATACCAAATTATTTCCGTGTGAAGCATTGTGCTTCTAGATCATTTCATTTCTTATAATGTTAATGAAACCATGCATTTATGTTGGACCTATAATAGGCACATTAGTTGTACTATAAAAATAAACATAATAAATGTTATTAATCCAAAAATAAAATTCATAATAAGTGTGAAAATTTTAACTTTTTTCATGAACTATATTATATCCATAAATAAGCTTTTATGTTAATTGGTTTTAATACAGGGAGGTTCTGGGTGTTTACAAACTAACCTACTAATGCTTCAGAAGTGTTACTCCGGAATCTGTAATCTAGATGTCAGGATACTTCATGAAATGTACGATATGTATTCCGAATAAGTAGTACGATGGACTGTATGGTTGAGCACAGACGATATTATTGCATCCAGCTCCTCAATTGATATCTGAATACTATGTTGTTTACTTTTCATTAGTTTATCTTCCTTTATTATTATCATTTATTATTTTTATATTAAATGCGCTAGTAAAATAATCTCAGTAAATGTTGAAATAAGGACAGGATAATTTTTGATGTTGCGGTATGATTGACTAATATCATCTACGGATTCTGTTATTTTACTTTTCATGAACCATTTATAATTATAGGGAAAACGAGTTTCAGATTTTACAAGTTATTTGGTGTTTTAGTTGTACATGAATGCAAATAGCTTTGATGAGGTCCAAGAGAAACAAATAAATAAACTGAATTTCACTTGCTCAATTTCTTTCTCCGAAGTCTTGTAACCATCCATTAAAACTTAGAAAGTGAATCTAACGTTTAATTCATTGCAGGACGTGAAAAAGGCGATAATATAGCATTTTTATAGAGTTTCATAGTGGAAAGTTGTTCTACTATTCTAGTAAGTGTAATTATTTCATTGTACGCATTCATATAGAAAAGATTGCATAGAAGTATACTGAAAAATATATAATAACGATATCAGTTTATTTTTGGAGTTGAAATAATTATTCCTGTGCCTTCGCATTATTCATTGGAAGTCCGAGTAACAGGAGTTGCATAAGTTGAGCAGATTTCCTTAATGTTTGAATGATTTAGAGATGTAGTCCTTTCATGTATTTTTTTCCATTTCATAAATCATATGAAGCCCATGTAAATAATTGAAATTGATGAACTGTTTCTTCCGATAGCTGGACGGTAGAGGAACCAATGGGAATATGAAATGTAAGCCAGTGCTTAGGAGAATATGTTACTTTATAAAGTTATTTAAATGTATTAAAAATAAACTTTTAACCATAAAATAAAAAAAAAATAGTTTTTTTTTCTGAAATAATTAAAATTTGAAAACAATTATCCTTAAAAAGTTGCAAAATTGCTTGTGTCATGAGATCATTCTTAACAATCTATTAGGCATCTACAATTAGTGATGTCGGATTCAGAAAATTTTAATTTCTACTAGTGAGCTTTATACTAAATTAATGCATATTTTGAAAAAAAAAAAATAAAATAAAACGGGAAATATTTTGCAGTCACTTGTCATTTGTTTAGAACTGTGTAATCAAAAGTAATATAGATTGAAAAGTATTACCATTACTAAAACGCGAGTGTCAAAGGCCATAGTATGTATATTATCCAACAAGGGGTAGAAGTGGTCGTAAATGCCCATTAGGTTATAAGTGACTTCTCAGGAAATATGAAAAGTCACTCTGATGACGGATGCGTTGACATATCTTCAGCTAGGATCAAGATAGTGAAAGCAAGAACTACGTGGTTGAACTAATGTTTCTCTCGTCAAAGAAAGGACTGTAGGAGAGGCCTGAGAACATTTTCAGGGACACGTATTGCCCCAATGCGTGCTCTGCCTTCGCAAAAATGTAATTATTCACGTACGTCTGTCGACTTGGTGTCTCACATACACCTGCCACCAACCTCCTACTTTCTACCTAACTAAAGAGTGAATATCCTTTAATAATGTCATTACGATTATTTTTAAGGAATTTTTTAAAATTTATTTTTCACAAAATATTTCCAGTATGCTGTATTTAGTGATTTTTTCTATGTTGTTAATGCAATAAATATGCGATCATAAAATTAATTAGTAATTAGCTTGTTTATGAATGTTCCTAATTAACATTCAGATATAAATAATTACTATTGAATAAAGTACAATATTGAGCTTTAATAAAATAAAAGGCAGGTTGCCCAAATAATTTTATTACATTCGAAATAGAATCTGCGAATGTTTCGTGTTTCTCTATAATGTAAAGTGAAATAATAATTAATGCGTTTTATTATTATTTATTAACGTCCACTTTTTGCAACTTAGGCTAATCGGGACGGGTTATCTACAGGTTACCACCCTTTTCTAGCCAGGGTGGGATTTTAGGACGTTATTTAATGAATTTCGTCACTAAATAATTTCCTTTGCCCAGGCAAGAATCGAACTCGCCACTCTAGGTTTACCATATGAGATAAAGGTCAACGCTTTAACTCGCATGGCTAACCTGAGCCCCAAATGCGTTTTATAAAACTGTTTTTCCTAGGAGGTAACAAAAATGGCGATAATTGCATTGTAAGGATTATTGTTTTTTTTTTCTTTCAGAAATATTAGACTTTCTACAACTTTATAGCGTCTGATGTAGAGTACATGATGACCAGAGTTCATGAGGTTGGCCACAAATGGTCGTGACTGTACACAATCAATATTCTGATATTAATGTTTCATCTAAATACGTATTAGATTACCAATATTCTTGATTGTATTTTATGTTCTACGAGTATAACATAAGAGACTAGTAGTTGCACAGGCACTGTCCCTATAAACATAACATATGTTGTGAATCCGTTCAAATGTATACATACCACATCAATATCTAAACGATTCCTATGAAGCAAAAATAAAATTTGTTGATGGTTGTTGGGTTTAGAGCGATTTAAATTTCAGAATATCTCCCTTATTTTCAGTCGGATTGAAAAAATCAATCTTTTTAATCATTCAATACAATTGCCATTCTTTATATTTTCACCTTCAGTTAACCTCCACTTCTTAGATGGAATTTAAATTTTATGTTGTATTATAGCTTTTTTATTACTGGAAAATTCGATATGATATTATTAGTGTGGCATTAAGCACGTTGAACATCTTCTTAGTTTAATAGTTTACGCACCCTACTGTGACGGACTTCTTTATTAAGGATCGATAGGTTAATAAAAATAAACATATAAGGGCAGAATTATGAACCTACTAACGAACACTAATATAATTAGGTTTTCTAAATTAGTAATGAGGTTATGACATCTGGATTCTAGATATCTGAAGGACAATGCATAATTACTAATCTCCCGTCTCTTTGACCTTTTCTTCCAGAACCACATATCCGAGAATCAAATTTTGATTACATGCTTCTATAATTGTCTTTTTTTTATTTATTTATTTATTTTTTTTTGTATGCTTGTAGCTTCATGGCAAGCTGAGCAATCATAGGACTTTAGTATTGGTTTTAACTATCAATATGAAAATGTAAATTTGCTTCCATTAGCGTAAGTAATATTCGTAACGAAAAAGAGTTCGTAATTAAACGGTGCTTAGCCACAATTAGCACAATTACTGAGGATATGTGCTAAAAGAGTATAAATTCAGTTTTGCAGCGGTGGCAATATCTTTGAATTTGGACGAAATCAAATTGTCAAATTGTTGTTGTTGTTGTTTGTCAAATTATTTTTATTACTACACTCTTGGAATTAATGAACAAACAAACATTATATTTCCCAAGAATTTCATCAATCAGATTTATTTACCAATTA
This sequence comes from Riptortus pedestris, assembly GCA_019009955.1. NCBI lineage: Eukaryota > Metazoa > Arthropoda > Insecta > Hemiptera > Alydidae > Riptortus > Riptortus pedestris. The sequence continues at coordinate 89,763,736 of CM032228.1, forward strand.
CTCTCACAATATTTCCAACTCCTTTCGGTGAACAATTCCGTAAATACAATGTCTGCAAGTTTACAGGAGCGCTGAAAAACTGAACTAAAATTGAATAACTATAATTATAACTTGAAAATATTTAAAGTTTGAATAACATAGTTCAACGGTAAAATATTAGTACATTATATATTTTATTAATGAAGTTTTTCTAGCAGTTAAGTATGACTTGATAGTTCATTTTACTAAAATTTCGCATTTCCGTCAATTCTCCCCTGAATGGTCAACATGAAGTAATTTAAGGGTGTGTAGAAAACAAAATGAAATAAAGGCATATATCACTAATGGTGTACGTAACTAACTGTATTCGACTGATTAAGAAAGTCTGAAAGACATAGAGTAATATGTTGCACATAAAAAGCCCTGGAAAGAGAAATCTCTATTATACCATGGGCTATAGAAACTATGATATCTGTGTAAAAGTGACTGAAAGTGTAACATGCTACGTGAAGATGCATATTTTCTGCCAAGGCTTTTGATATGTATATCCTATTATGTTGGGCAATGTCTTATTTAAATAAACTGTATTCGAATGAAGATTTTCGTTATGGGGTGTAAGGGACACTAATTGTCATCGTGTGCAGATGTGCGATTTTCTTCGGACATGTTTGGATCAGCTAGCATGGACGGGATAAGGTTCCTTTTGATGGCAAAAGGAACCTAGAATGCAAGTATGTTTCCGACAGCGGGATCTCACTCAGCTACAGCATCCTGAGGAAGTGGACCAGTTAATCGCCGAAACCGAAAGCTCATTATAAACAAGTATGTAATGCAAGACAATGTTGTGTCTTAAGTTCCTCGACAGGTTTGATAGAATTTATTGAGTTTGGCCCTTTCTTAAAAAGAAATATCCCCATACAAAGAAAAAATACTGTTTTAGGAGATTACCCTTAAGCCAAATCAGCTATTGACGTTGTACTCATAACGCGATTTTCATAATATTCCTAAAATTTCTGTCGATCCTATCTAGGAGATGAAGTACGTTAATATATATACTCATGTCTGTTACCGCTCTATTCGTAGCAAACAAACTCGATATTTAAACTTTGTATGTGAAAATAAGGAGGAAATAAGTTCGTTAATGGCTGGAATCGGAATAGAAGGAGAGTTTTGAAAATTCAAACTATATCTTTTATTATAAGTAGGATCCAAAAATTGTAGGATCTTATTGCACATTCAGTGCTCAATAAATGTTGCTAATACATTTTTCCTCTACCTTGAATATTAAAAAAAATATTTGAATTTTTTAGTTATCAGCCTTTTGAGACCCCAACTCCTACTCATGTCATATTAACCTGTTATATCATGAAGAACTTGATTCGAAGATTAACTAACAACTATTGTTTTCATTAAAGTTGACTGTGTGAGATACATGCGGATACGTTCGTGTTGACGTAATCAATTTTTAACTTTCTCAACTCGATTTACGTACTCTTAAGTTCTCGATTCGATCTATACCATACTCGATATTTAACCGTTTCATACGACACTTAATCATAGTCGTTAAAGGCTGAAATCGATCGACAATAAACAGGGGACGAATAGAAGGGAGGGGGCTCAAACATTCAAAATACCTAGATTATTATGACTCGTATCGGAAATAGTTATTAAACCACTCTTGTTAAAATATTGGTGCTCGATACATTTTTACTCAAATTGTAAGCGAGTTATTCCTTCTTTATCGCTTTCAGGGTTCAGTAAACCCACACTTATACTCATCGGTTTTATAATAAGGAACAGAGAATATATGATTTGAAGAGACCATTACTGTGCCATACGCATATGCACGTGGGAAATCTGCTTAGTTTACTCAGCCCCTGCGAGGCGGACTTTTTAATGTGAACTGTGCTAATTTCATCTAGTTTTCTCTCTCCAGAAAATGAAGTTGCCAAACATATGTTATTTATAATTCAAATCCGTTTACTAATATTGTTAATGCAATGCTCTTATTAATATTATAATGTCGTGCAAGTAACCAGCTGAAAGCATTTTAAGAAACTGCACCCTAAAGAAATTCAAATTATTGAGCTGTTTTACTTCTTTTTTTTTAAATTAATTATTTCTAAAAGACTGACACACAATTAAATATTCATGAGACTGTCATTTGAAATCAAAGTATTTTGGCAATATGCTGTCAGTGGATTGCCATTTTTTCTTGCCTTTCACATTCAGCTAAAAAACAGAAACCTAATTTTATGGATTGGGAAGCTACTTTTTTAATTCTGTAGAGACTGGAGTAACACGGCTTTGAACTAATTATTCAGCAAATAGTTCAATATTTATCCCAATCTGTACTGACTTTAATTGAGTAAGTTTTAACTAAGGGCAAAATATCAAGAAACTAAGAACTAACACTTTTTAAATTATTGATATAATCTTTCTTTTGTGACAACTGGTATTTTTTTTACCACACTATTTTGAGGTAGTAATTCTCGATTGGGAAAATCCTTTCCTCAGACTAGGAATGATGTAATACCCACAAAACTGCTACCTTATATTTCACGCAATTCTGCCTTCTTCCATATAACTTCAGGAACATAGAATCTTAACAGAGTCCTAGCCTCGTTTTAACAAATCAAGCAGACATGTAGCGTAGTTCTTGCAACTTTATTAGTTCTTCGTAGTATACTAAACAGAAAAACTAAATAGGATGTTGTCTTAAGCAATATTACGTCAAATTTCAAGATGACCCCCCCCCCTTCATTCAGTGTTATTTGGATTGAGGAAAACCTGACGGAAATTTTAAATTTATATTTCAGTTTTTTTTTTCACTAAAAAATTGATAGTTTTTTCAATCAAAATAATGATGTTGAAATTTAATATTTTTTATTTCATCTGTTAAATATTGTGTGTTTTCTACTATAACTAAATTTGGAAGTTAATGAACTGAAGCACATATATATAATTTTTGACATCAATAATAGACATTTCTGACATTGTAGTATAATTGATATAGGGGCGTAGATAATATGTAGGGAAATTTTCTACTTCTGTTAGTGACTTATGGGTGAAATAGGCCAGTTGAAGTATAAACAAGGGAGACAAAGGCCACAAAATCAAAACAAAATGATCACAAAACGAAAGCTTCCAACTCATATTTACTCGAAAAATTAGATGCTTTTTTTTCATTTAGTCATATTGCTTATAATTTCCAAATCTTTACTGTGACAATATTGCACAGTTCGTTATAACTCCATTTTGGATTACAATAGTCCTATGCATCCTTTAACCTTCTTATATATGCTAAGAGATGCCATCAGCAGAGCGTCATTCATAGAATCATAGCTATATTTAGCCATTTGCTTTCACTGGCCTTAACGATATCACGATGGGGTCTTCCCCTTCCAGGTGACTGCAGTAATCTCAGTGACGAAACCAAATATAAATACCAGTAAAACGTTGACTCCGGCTGGTATGTCAACAAAATATCTACGTAGAATATATAACAAGTGTATTCAATATTACCCAACTGATTTTCTCCTTCGAATACTCGCTGACTAAACTGGGAGGTGGACATGAAAGTTTAAAGTAGTAAGTTGCATGAAGATATTATTGCCCATTGCACATTATGCAACCAATCCTACAGTCAAATCTAAGAATTCTAGCATGAAACAATGAAAATAGAAACTTTTACTACAAATACATCTTTTAATCAATCGTATTGCGGAAGGTCGACATAATAGAAAAACTTTATCAATTTCTTTATAGTTTTCCGCCCATTTGACGACTCATCGGGAGAAAAATAAAACTAACAATAGTTTTGACTACAACGCTTCATAGGGTCTTCCGCTAGCTGGTGAATCTAGGTATGGCTTACAATGTCTGGTAAGCCGATTTGGCTGATTAATTTACGTCAAGAAGTAACTGACATCGAATCCACCTGAAGAAGTGTAGTCAAAATACTAAATAAACTATCTTTATGATTTGGTACCATTTACTAAGACGTGTGTTATAAGTAAGAAGTGATATTAAGGTGCATGGTGCCAAATTTGATCGTCTCTTCCACAATTCTATATAATAGGATGTATGAATATGAACTAACGTTTTCTAGAAAGTTGTTTACAATCAATGAACGTATTTTTTGTTGCTCTAGCTCCCCGAAATTCAGGAAATAAAATTTTGAAGTTTCACGTTTATGCATATTCAAGATTATCACACATAATCACATTGTAATTGAATTCGATAACTCCAGGTAAACCTAAGTAATCTATTGTTAATTAAAAAGTAGAAACTAGTTGAAGCAAAACTAAACGACCTACAGTATTTGTAGAATATATATACTATATATTTTTGTTAAATGGCACTTTTAGAAATATACATTTAGAATGTGTATTCATTACACAAAATCCATTTTTTTTTCAAAAAATATTTATGAGAATGAATACATTTTTTTTCACTTGCACATGAACCATGGCATTGAATTTGCTATAGGGGGTTTCGCCAGATATTAAGAAGCTTCATATTTCCTTGTTCACTCCTGGCTGTTGTTGTTGGACAGGAAGGACCTGTCCTTAGTAACGGAAACTTATTAAGGTGCACATTCAGCTCCTCATCAGAATTGAATTTTGTACTCTGCGAGGACTTTTGATTAGAACCAAGCAGGTGGAAGTCTGACGAGCATGCTGGGTGGTGGCATCACATCCTGTCTGAGCTGCGATATTTTCTGAAGGGTGATCAAACTCGTACGTGGTTTGCGTTGTCGGTGGGAAATGATTTCTCTATGAATAATAAATTCTGGACGTTTATACTTGATTGCTTTGTACAAACTGCTCAGTTGATAAACAAATTCGGAATTACTAGGTAGTCTGGAAGGTAAAAGCTCAAAATCAGTACACCTTTTAAGTCCTCCCACTGTGAAAGCATTAATGTCTTTAAATAAAGATTTTCTTTCAGTGTTGTTTGGAGAGGTGCATCACCAACCATGACCTTGACCGTCTTCACACCACATTATCAGAAATAATCAATTTCTTTTCACCAGTTTTTAATCGCTTCAGACGAGGATCAATTCCTTGAAGTCTGACGAGCACGTCGCACATGCTTATATAATCAAATGAGCCCTGTTGAGTGCATGGAGGACCTAAACATCGAATTTACAAATGAATGGCAACTTATTAATGTATTTGTCGATGTTTGAGTGTTGGATGTTCAAAATATCTCGTGCTGTGTATGATGGGTTTGACAGACCTAACTCCTTCATTTGGCCGCCAACAGCCTGGGAAGGTCTGCCTGACCAAAGAGTATTTGTAACAGCAAAGTCACATTGTTGAAAATTCGCGAAACTTCGTTGGCACTGTCGTTCTTTTAGGGCATCAATTCGCTTCACGTAGCTCTTCACTGACTTCGTTGGCGCTTTTCTCTTGGTGAAAGTAAAACCATAAAATTTGAAGGAAATACCACTTTTAGTTTTGTATATTCAACCCGTCTTCAAATAATTTGAAATATATGTAAATTGAATCGAACACTCCAATTCATAATGAACCTAAAACAGTCGCCGACTAAGTTTCAAGCAACCAACTTGAAATTCGATTGAATCAAGTACGTACACAAAGAAGCTGCATGTAGTATGCTACCCTAACTCTTCGAGTATGGAACTGGGTCTCCCGAAACTTGTGATTCTTCGTCCTTCTTCCTTAAGTGTTATATCCGTAACAATTAACTGATTCATGGAGATGGCTAAAGGTCAGTGCCATTAGATTCTATTTCTGATTCCAATAAGATGAGCAAGCAAAGTTGTTATAGCCAAATAACGGGTGCCCTACAAGGTTCAGTTCTAACCGTACACCTCACGTTGGCAGCAACTCTTGGAGAAGTGCCCAAGGACTTCCCCTTCTATTACTCGATAGCCTTCAATGGTTTGTAGTTAAGTCATTCTCTGGTTTTATCAACATGTATCAAATTCGGCAAGCTTTTCTATCCAAAAGGTCCATCGTGACAGCGAGCCTGCAACCGATCCTCCAGCCAAGCTCTATAAAACTCCAATTCAGACTGTTATCTAAGTCACGACAGAATTTTTGAACGAGTCGCCCAGCCTTCACTCGCCTCTTGCATCATTTATATGCCACGCGAACCCGGTAGCAATACAACAACAATATTTATTATAATTCGGCAAGGGAAGGAAATAGAACCAACAAAGAAGGTGTTATGAACAAATTCCCTCAATCCTGTGAGCAGCCTTTGCACTCAGCCGGCTCCCTCCGTTGTCAGGTAACCCACAGCCATATAAGTTCTACTCAACCATCCTTACCTCTCACAAAGCAAACGGCGTTCAATAGAAGGGGAACTACACACCTGCATATCCTACATTGTCTGTTTTTTAACTGTTCCTCCCCTTTCAGTTCTGGGCCTTCTACTCTGGCCTATCTTCAGATCCCATTTATAAAATATGACCTATTTTAACCATTGTTTCTACTGTTTGTTGACGTTCTTTATGCAAATTTAATTTCATACTCAAATCTTTTAAAAAGTCTGTCATGCAGGGCCTTCGTAAACTAAGCAGATTTCTCTCTTGAAGTTTTGCAATAGATAAATCTACATGCTGGTAACAAACCACCATGGATATTATGTGAATAAATACAAACAGTAATCAGAAATATTTCAGTCAGTTTTATAACCTCCCAAGGGAATGCGTCTGAAGTGTAAACAAACATTTCTGCCAACGTCTCACCGGATTGAAAAACAATTACTCAATATATCAGAATATAACATATTCATTATATCGAAAGCTATTTACTATTTCTAGTACTGTAATTTATAATGAATCAGAATAATATTTATCTCAATCAATCAAATTTTAGTAGTCCAAGAATTTAAGACGGGGGGGGGGGGGTCAGAAGAACATATTAGCTTGTATCTCGTGTAATGAAGGTCTCTGGAAAACAATATTTGGTATTTAAGCTTTGAATAATGTGGATTATTATATTACAGAGTATTGTTTATGTAAAACGAGTAGAAGTTCCTCCGTACCTACTTGATTATATCTCTGTTGTTCATGCTTTGGATTTTTTTATGTATATTATATAGACTATTCATACGTTTATATATTATAATTTATAAATGGAATAAGTGCTTTCTCAATAGAGATCGAAATTCACCTTATCTGAAAAATTGTAATACCTAAAATTGTTTTAGTTGAACCTCAATCACTATTAAACCTAGTGTGTGTGTGTGTGTGTGTGAGAGAGAGAGAGAGAGAGCATAAGAAGGAAGGGTGGGGGAGAGAGTACCTCTAACGGTCCGGGGCTAAGGGGCAGGTGTATGCAGTCCTGCAAGGAATGCTGTCCCTCCGCAATCCTCTAACCCACTCTCCAATTCCAGCTCTCCACCAACACCAACTCTAGTGGGTGGAGCCAACACAAAAATAATTATAAACAGCTTTTGAAACAAGTGATACTATCCATCTTCCAATCACTTTCGTTCTGAAAATAAAGATTCTGTACTTTATTTGGGGTGAGGTTGTTACGTAATCCTTACGAGAATGGGCGAAGAAAACTTTATTACAAAATTTGTAATAACATAACTGCGAGTGCTAAATGTAATAATTGGGAGAACATTAGTTTCCAATTTTATATATTTGGTTAAGGTTATAAAGTATTAAATGATTCTCCTCAATGAAGCCATTGAATAACCAGATATTCCACACCTTTGAATTTAATACAAATTCAATTATGTTTTATATTAAGGAAAACCAGCTATTGAGGTCGTACTCATGACGTATTTCCTCAAATGTCCTTCGACCCAGCCTAGGAGATGACGAAAATGAGGCTTCTTTCCTAAGTCCTTAAATAATTTTCTCGTTTTTAATTAAGGAATTTTCTTGTAGAAGCTCTCAAAGTAAAAACATTGGCAGGTTAAAGAAATTTTTATTCGAAGAAAATATAATCAAGGTCTTTAATAATTTCAGAAGACTCTATGTATTTTTGTGAAACCCATTTCAATAATAAATTAATGGTAAATCATTTTTTTTTTAGCAGACTTCCCTTAAGGGAAATGAGCTATTGAGGACGTACTCATAACTCATTTTCAAAAAATTTTCTCGAATGTCCATCGTTACTACCTAGGAGATGACGAAAATGAGGTCCGTTCAAAATTTTATACGTATATCTCTATATATAGACTTATATATTTGTCTGTTAACGCTCTAGCAGTCGTAATGTTTATGTGATCAATACCAAATTGGATAACTACACGTTTTATTTAAAAATAAAGATCAAGTTCGTTAACGGCTGCAATGAGTGAGGGAGGGGGTTAAAGGGGTGGATACGAAACTTCGAAATATCTCCGTTATTATGCGTCGAATCAGAATATTGTATAGATCCAATCTTATTGCAAATGTTATATTCTATAAATGTTGCTTCGTACATTCTTTCACTTTATCTTGATTGAGATATTTGCATATTTTATTTTTCGGCCTTGAGTAAACCCCAACTCCTGTATATTAACAATACGCTGTTATATTATGAATCCCTTTATTTGAAGCCTAAATACCAAATATCCTTCTCATTGAACATTTATGTTTTGAGATAAATGGAAGTACGTTGGAAATCTGCTTAGTTAACGCAGCCCCTGTGTGACGGACTATTTTTATTAATCAAATTTTGATTTTTATAATGGTATTGTTTTTTGAACTACCTGACAATAAAAGAGTTTGTGCCATTCATTATGGCAAATGCTACGAAATTAAAAAAAACAAAAAATTGTAGTCATTCAAGATATTTAGTTATAAGTTAATAAATGAAATGTATAATAAAATGAAACTCATTAATTGACTTCACATTATCTTCCGTTAGTTTAATCATAAAAGGAAAGACCTAATAGATTTTGCCCTAAAATAACTTTAATTAACCAGCCTCATTTTAACGTACCCTGAAGAAGTTGTAGCACCTTCATTGGAAATCTTTAGTTCCGGTTATTATCGTGTAAAATAAATTAATTAAAGGAGCAAGCCCAAAGAAGGCGATTTCAAGGTTTAGTTAGTAGTTAGTTAGTATCTAGCGGAATTGTTTGTTAGCTAACGGCTAATGCTAAACTAGTCCAGTAAAACAGCTATTTTACACCTTTAAACGAATACAATAAAAGATAAATCGTACTATATATTCGGGGATAAGTGTGAAGTGTATAATTTATCATTTACTTTAATTGTTCTAAAATAGATGATGAAAAATATGAAATCATTGGATGTTAGCTTATAGTAATGATTGCGATTCAACTATATGAAAATGGATTCACAAAATCGAATGTTTTTATTTACTTAACGTTAATGCAATAATATTTAATGATAATACAATCGTCCAATAATAATTTAAAAAACAAACAGAAAATTAACTTTTTCTCCTCAAGGCCAGGTAGGAGAAAGTATGGGGCAAGATATACCATTAGAACCAACATTTTTAAAAGAACGAATATCTGGGAGTAAGTCAAGGTGGACAGGTCATAAAAATTTTATGGCATTCCTGTAAACGGGAATAAGCCACCACTGACACAATTCATCAAACGTTTTTTCATACAATACGAAAAATATTCAAGATACGGTGACTGTTTTTACATTTCTACAGTTTTTAAGGCTTTCTCCTTGAAAATATTTAGTAGGAATTGTGAAGATGGGTAGAATATGACCATGACACGAAGTAGTTTTGCGCAGGTCCATAGGACAACGCATTTTTGGTACAGAAAGGAGATTATTATTATAATTCTTGTTTAACGTTTAATACCCCATCAACATATAGTAGGCACAGTGCAAGAATAATCCAAATAGCTAGAACTATTATCTAGGCATATTTATAACCAGATTATGTGGTGAGAGTTTCAAGGAAATATCATTTTGGAAAAACAAAACGAATTGTTGATATATCTCTCTTATTTGCTGTAATCGGGTATAATCGAACTTTTATCTTTACAATTTAATCTTACCATGAAGAAGTTACCGTTTAAAAACGACACCCTCCTAGAATTTCTTGAAGGAAGAGAAAGATATTCTATTAGTCCACCAGAACACCCCACTTATAAGGTTCAAATTCTGGTTATTATTATTATTATTTATTAACGTCCATTTTTTGCATCTAAGGTAATTGGGACGGGTTATCTACAGGTTATCACCCGTTTCTAGCCAGGATGGGACTTAGGATTTTATTTAATGAATGTCGTCACTAAATAAATTCCCTTGCCCAGGCGGGAATAAAAATTCGTGGTTATGTATAATTGTATTGCCAGTTACGTAAATCAACAAGAAATAGAATCAAGCTTCAAATGAACTATACCAAATGCTTAATTTTTAATTTAACTATAGTAACCAATATAATAATTGATGACACTTATATTAGTACAAATTCTTACAAATTTCTTGAAGGTTTTATTAGCAGATTTCCCTTAAGGGAAATCAGCTATTGAGGTTGTACTCATGACGGAATTTTCGAAATTTTTCTTCAAATGTCCATCGATCCTACCTAGTAGATGACGAAAATGAGGTCCGTTCAAAACTGTATATATATATATATGTATATATATATTTGTCTGTTACCGCTCTAGCGGTCGCAATTTTTGTTTGATCGTTACCAAACTCGATATTTAGTTGTTTTACGTAAAAAGAAAGATCAAGTTTGTTAACGGCTGAAATCGGACGAGTGGGAGGGGGGTTTAGAGGGGAGAATTTTCGACAATCCCAAATATCTCCGTTACTGTACGTCGGATCGGAAAATTGTACAGAATCAATCTCATTTCAAATTAAATTTACTATAAATATTGTTATATACATTTATTCTCTATCTTGAATATTAACCGAGATATTTGCATTTTTATTAAATCTGGGCGCTAACGGCTGGGTGACTATCCCGCCAAAAGCTAGTTCTGCCGTTTCCTTAACTGCTTGACTCTCGTGAAATTTCTCTATTGTATAACTTCACGTGGGAAATCTGCTTAGTTTACGCAGCCCCTGCGTGACGGACTTTTAATGATTGCATTTATCTTTACTCCTAGTTTGAAAGTACTTGTACTAATTTATCATTAATAAACCTGTTAATATTCAGCTGACAGAGAACGTATTTCTAAGTGGAATTCGTTAATATTTAGCAACTTCATACTTCACGATTATTTCTTATGGGTGTATTTTTAATTTGCATTGTTTGATAATATAATTGCACTTTTGGCCAAGGTAAAGGTTATATATTTCTTAAGGAAAGCTCTGTTTTATTTCAAATCCCTACATGAAGTACTAACAAAATAACTGAAATATAAATATGGTATTTTCCCGTTCTTAATATGTAAAACTACGCACCAGTCTCAGTGAAGATATATAATCTACATACTTTTAAAAGATTATTTGAAAATATATGAATGAATGAAGTAGCTTCTTCTCAAGGCCAATTAGAGAAATTGATGTGATAGCATCTTTATATACTAAAGAGTACAACGGAAGGATCAAAAAGGTCAAACACCTCCACTCTTAATACGTCTTAGGTGTTTGACCTTTTTGATCCTTCCGTTGACGACGGACCTCCACCATCCAGCACAAATCCAGACTAAAGAGTACGTCGAACTGTGAATCCTGGACCTTGAATTTGCGATTTTGTAGGCAGATTTTAATCAAGCGCTAGCGAACTAAAGAACATCCAGTTCTTCCATCAGATAAGAGAAACCAAAATTAAGATGTTTAAATCTCGTTTAGGCGATTTCATTTGGATTCTCTGCCTACATGGTTCTTGGTGACTCATAACACGTCTCGTAATATATATGGAACGTGACTTTACTACAGCTCCGTTAAAATTTGAAGTTCAGGTAAAAAAATATTATATATATATATATATATATATATATATATATATATATATATATATAAATAATTATATTCAGATTTGACAGATGTACGATTCCGGCAAAATCAACCCAAGTGGACATGGCTACACTGTTAGTTAGTGGGGTTGCTTTCTAGTAAAAATATAATTACTATTAACATGATCTAGTATTGTGCCCAATTAAAGGTTCTGAATCTAGCCTTGTTCCTATCTAGAGATACGGGTTTTAAGAATCTGGGAGCCCGAAACATTCCGTTTACATTCTTACTTGTCCCATAAGTAGATGATAGTACTAAAAAATACGTTTTAACAGATTTTCCTGAAAGAAAATCAGATGCTGAGGTTGTACTCAAAACATGATTTTTTTAAAAAGTTTCCTTTGGCATACATACACGAAAGTTTCATCTCTATTTCAATGTAAATTTAATGATTATTTATTTGTTGTTAGCAGATCCCTTCAATTATTTAACTAAGCTCCATAACATTAAAGAGTTTAAAACAGAAATCAGTCAACACCTGCATCCCATTACCTTTCATAATTTTTTTTAACTCTTTATCCTCATAAAATTTTACATCGCTCGTAATTTTAATGCTATTGCTGCAGCTCCCCGTTAACGATTAAAAATTAAAACCTTCCATTAGTGCCTAGTTTCCTGGCTGAACTTTCATGGGCGTAAATAAATCAATTCTCGATGAGCATAACTAGGAGTTGACTGATGGGAACCAAGTGAAACTATTTTATTTTTCTCCCAAGACTATTTATAACAGAGAAAGTGAATCGGCTCTAACAAGTTTATTGGTTGTCCTTGGTAGGCTCTGCAATCTGTTTTCTTTAACGAAACCTGCTTTTCGCTCTCCAGAGCAGTTTCACCTTCTTCCACCTCTTTACCTTAAACAAAAATATCGTTGGAGAAAATCACCGTCGTCCTTACTACATTTTGCGCCCAAACCAGATTAAGGAATTTATTTACTAATGCAAAAACGTTTAACTCCCTTTTCAAATAATAACACTTTTGTATAGAGGATATATATCAATAGAGAAAGTTAATAAAATTCATTTAAGATATACCTACAGATTAATTCATGATATTTTATGTGGTGCCTGAGTGTATTTTGAGAAAGAAGCTACTTTAGTTATTGATATTATGTAGGATGTTCCTTTCACACGTAGATGACTAATGCCTTATAAAAGCCCTCACCAAAAGCAAAAAATGAAGCAAAGAAACAAATGGCGAAGATATTGTGTAAGTGGTTGCCAAATGGAAATATTGCTCAAAGGGAGTTATGCTCCCTGGGGTGTAGAAGTGAGTCTCAAGTGTTTCGTAACCCCATGATAACTCCATATTAGCGCTTCTTTAGCTACACACTAAGCATTATTTAATGGCCTATGCCATTACTCTGTCAGCAACGAATAAATCACTCAGCATATTTATAAATGCAGCAATATACCTATAAAGAACGTACAAGGCCATGTTTCTATGTGTCCAATATGTTTTATTCGTCTAATATCTCAAGGTTTTATTTAATTGTACATTGTAATATAGTAGGGACGAACGGTTTTCCAACATTATATATTTTTTTGTGGGATCAATATTTTTTTGTGATTCAGATCATTCTAAGACTAATGTCATCGGGATTGAATTTCTCGCCTCACTGTTGCTCCAATCGTTGATATACCATAATTTAAAAACAACTTAAAGGATTTCTTTGAAAGCTTGTTTGTGTTTGCATGTCAATGAGTCTAGGAGCAACATTGCATGTCAATCCGGTTTTGCACAACGATTGGTTTTATACTTCCATGTTAAACATATAATCTTCAATATATTCTTTACTATAGATTTTACATCTACATACATATGATAAATTGTGTCAAATATATGTCGATGTTCGCATAGCAGATTTACATGTAGGCTGTATGAATATTACAAGAGAATAAGGAGCACAGAGAATTTGTTTTGTACTTGTATGTAGAGAGGGAATTGTGTCAACTGGAGCTATTACGTAAGATAACACTAATAAGAAATGAGTGGGAGTTTATATTCAACATAAAAGGGGTTTACAAAACATAAGGTAAACTTTATCTCTGTAACCATTGTTTTTATGTAGAAAAATATGAATATTCAAATTTCATAGGAAGGTAATTTTCAGTTTTAAAAGCGTTTCTTAGTAGAATTCTAACTTTTTAACTCCCAGTCTCCATAGCTTATATCGTACAATATTCCATAATTATGGATTGATCGAACTGAGATTTTTTTTAATTTGTAAAAAAAAAAGACCTTGCCAATATGAACTGGGCTTTCTGGGTAATCTAAAAGTAAATAACGAAGATTCATTCAATCTGTCACTTAGTACTTCATTTGTTTCACAATAGAATAACTAAAAGAAAGGACATTTTCGATAAATGAAGTAGTTATATTGATGAATATTTGTTATAATAAGAATGGCTGGAAAACTATTAGGATAAGACTTAGTAGGATAGATGGACATTTGAAGATATCTTTGAAACTCACGTCATCAGTGCATAAGTCATTACGGGGAATATTCTAAAAAGGTCGCTAACTTTTAATATCTAGGATGGGCAAAATTCTGATAAAGAGCTAGTAAGCGTTTGTAACTCTTACTGAATAGGATTATATAATTAATATTCTGAGTCTGAAGCCAATTTAAAAGGCTAAAAGTCAACATCTTCAGCAATTCTTTCTTGCTTTAGTCTTAGTTGCATGGGTTCAAAGGTACAGCTGTGTTTTACTACTGCCTGACTTGTTGACAAAGGAATTGCTGAGAGCTAATATTATGGAGGGTTAAACAAATTATATATCGTGTCGTATTCAAGGTGCCCTTCACGTCCAACGGCCATGATATTAATGGATGGAATTTTGTTAACCATAGAAAATTGATGTATTACAATTTTTTTTTAATTTGAAGTTTTCAAAGAGTAGGAGAATGTTATCGATGAGGAGTCTTTATAATGGAAATTGCTACTGGGGATTTTCTCATTAATATCAGATAAGAATTCAGCTAGCCTTCACACGTGCAGTGTTTCACGCGAATTAGCCATTTATCTATTATCATCATTGCTTTACTATATATTTCGAAATAGTCATTATTATAATACGCCAGCCAGCAACGTAAATTTGTACGCCTAATAACACATAATAAGTTTATCATTTAGAGTTAAAAACATTTTTTTATGAGAACATAACGCCTGTATGGAGTAGACGTTCTAGACCCCTAAATAGGGTCTGCAGAAAAAAGTCGTATAACTGTTTCTTGAAACTATCAAACGCAGCTTCAAGCCCCAATTATTGGATATAAGGCTTATTGGCATTATTCGCTCTAGGACTCCTAATAATTATTAGGAGTCCTAGAGCGAATAATATCTTACAACGTGAATTCTGAGTTGATTATAATCAACTCAGAATTCACGTTGTAAGATATTGACTTTCATTGCATGTAGATGACATGCCAGGGGACGGAATTAGAAGGATACCGTGTGTATAGAAAAATGGGAATAGCCACGGATATGGAGGGAGACTAGCTCAGTTGCGGACAAATTAAACAGAAAGCTGCTCAGATTCAAGGAAGTTGTGCTTAATATCAGCCCATGGAGGACAAGATGGACACAGTTGTAGATCAAGTCTCCTCCATAATAATTCTAGCTTTGTACGGTTCCTCGTGGAGGTATTTAAAGTTGTAGAGCCTAACTATGAAGAGAAAATGGTAGTTTGGAAATAATAAATGGTAGTTTGCAATATTGAGTATTAAAGTTTTTTGAGCCGGTTCACACTAATGATGATGATGATGATGATGATTTATACGACATAAGATGTGTTTTGTGTGTGTGAGCATGTGTGATATGTTTTATATGATGCCATAACTTTTAGCTCTAGCGGCTTGTGTAAGGTACAATATTTGATGCTGCTAGTGTTTGGAGTTTCCGCAAATCTCTTCTATAGGCATTGTTCAAAACCAATTTTTTTTTTAAATCGGGGGTATATGCTCCTTCCCAGAGCACTTCTCTCCATTCATAGTGTGCGACCTTTTTAGATGATCTCCCTTACTGACTTATGTACTGATGATCCGTATTTTCTTAGGAGAACGGTGAAATATTCATGGACGGTGAAAGGTAAATATCACGAAGAAAACACAAAAACAGGCCGTCCACAAACGGTACCCACAATCAGTGCTCTTTCAACACACAAACAATCTAAAAAACAAACAACTACAAAAAGATAACTATT
This sequence comes from Riptortus pedestris, assembly GCA_019009955.1. Lineage (NCBI taxonomy): Eukaryota > Metazoa > Arthropoda > Insecta > Hemiptera > Alydidae > Riptortus > Riptortus pedestris. The sequence continues at coordinate 89,779,799 of CM032228.1, forward strand.
ATGTTGTGCATACTCCACAATTTTCCTTAATCATTAAAATTAATATATATAAAAATATTTGTCAATACGCTCAAAAAGGATATAAATTAATCAGTAGACTATTTTTAATTACAGGATAAAAACACTCTATACACAAAAATAAGCGTCAATAGTTAGTAAATAGGCTTTCCTTAAAGGTGGCTGGTCTCCACAGAGGTCAAATATATATATATATATATATATATATATATATATATATATATACACTGTTTTTAAATTTTAATGATTAAGTAAAATTGAGGAGTATGTTCCACATAATAGTTAACTTGTTTTAGTTGTATATTGTTTGATTTTAGCAGATTTCCCTTAAGGAAAATCAGCTATTGAGGTAGTACTCATGACGCGATTTTCGAAATTTTTCTTCAAATGTCCATTGATCCTACCCAGGAGATGACGAAAATGAGGTCCGTTCAAAACTGTATATGTATATATATATATTTGTCTGTTAACGCTCCAGTGGTCGCAATTTTTGTTTTATCGTTACTAAGCGTGATATATAATCGTTTTATACAACAAGAAAGACCAAGTTCGTTAATGGATGAAATCGGACCAGGGGAGGGGGGGGGGGTTAGAGGGGTAGAATTTCGAAAATTCCTATTCGAACTAATCTTATTGCAAATGTAATGTTCTATAAATGTTGTTATGTACATTTTTTTACTATCTTGGTTATTTACTGAGATATTTGCATTTTTTAGTTTTTGGTCTTCAGTAAAGCCCCACTCCTAGTCATCTCATATTTTTAATATTCTATTATGTTATGAAGCACTTTTTTTGAAGCTTAAATACCAAATATTGTTCTCATTGAACTTTTAAGTTTTGAGATAAATGCAAATACGTGGCGCACGTGGGAAATCTGCTTAATTAACGCAGTCCCTGCGTGACGGACTTTTATTTTGTTTGCTGACAGGGTACTGATGACGAAACTCTTGCTCTAAAAGTGCTGTGTCGCTGTTAAATATATTTTTTTATGTGGATAGAAGGCCGGTTCTTGTGTTTTCTTCGTTATGTACTCATGACGTGGGTTTCAAAAAATATCTTCAAATGTCCGTCTATCCTACTCAGGTATATTGTTTACACTGAACTTTAACTACGTGAGTTGTATACCAAATTTGTTGGGTGTGATGTAATCGCTTAAGATTTTACTTTCCTAGCTACATGATTTTTATTTGATCAATGACATACATTGAAGTTGGAGTGCGACCTCCATAGCCAATTTACCTTAACCCTAGAACTACCAAGGGGGGGGGCTCCTCGAGCCCACAACTTTTTGTTTTTGTTCCCTATCACCCAATTTTAATGGGATATTTTTGATATTTTATGTATTCCTCAGAAAAACATCCTAGAGTGAGGGCATAACAATAAAATTAAATAAAAAAATTTCTATGTTGAGAAAAAAAAATTTTTTTTGACGTATGGGCTCGAGGAGCCCCCCCCCCTTGGTAATGCAAGGGGTAGTTATACACTTAAGTACCAAGGGGGGGCTCCTCGAGCCCACTGATATTTAATACTACTTTTAACTAGTAATTCAAGTGTTATTAATTATATTGCTCAAATAATAATTACTTTGATGTAATTTTAACATACACAAGCCTTCTCAAGTTTTTTTTTTCTCAAAAAAAAATATATATTCTCCCCATATAATTTTTTTTCATATAAAAATATATTACTGAGATGGTTATAATTATTGCTCCTGATAGGTACTTTTTTAGAAAAGAGAAGATTTTTTAGGTTGTTCCCAACTAGGGGAACAGTTAGTCCATGCTGCATCCTGGATAAACACTCTGAAAAAAAATTATTGTGCAAAAGCACCGATAATTGCATTACGAATCTGATAATTAGATTTTCTTAAATTATTATTCTATTATAATGTTATAATAACTTAGATATAGATAACTTTTTATTCTAACAATGTTTAGATATGTTCCTCCAGTAGAATAAAATTACATTTAATTTAAAGTCATCCTTTTTTCCCCATCCGAACTTTTTTTTTTAATTTATTTTTATTTTTGTATTTAATTTTTTTTTTTCACAGGTGTCATAAGAAACGTTCATCAAACATAATCCAATAGAAATAAAAATTTTAAAAAAATTATAGAACCAAAACAAAAGGTTTTTAAGGTTGTGGGCTCGAGGAGCCCCCCCCTTTGGTAATCCATGCGACCTGGGAGAGGTCGGTAATACTAGGGTTATTGTCTACTGAAAACGTTTGCAATAAATTTGGTCAAATTCGTGGTATATTAAAAGTACAATATTTCAGTATTAATTATAAATAAAGGTCCACATAAAAGCTGAAGACAAGATACAATTATTTTCGATACATTAAAATCAATAATTTAGGTAGTTCTTGAATACCGAACTGGCTGAAAATGAAAAACAAAAAACCCCAAAAATATCGGCCACAGTTGTAAAATAATTCTGAATGATTGGCTAAGCTTGGTGGTTTCCATAGTAATGGGTTCAAACCTATTAAAAGTGGTAGACTAGAATCAATGATTTATTAAAGAGATAATTGATCATTTTTCTCATTTCCTAACGTGCTCAAGAGAGAATTTAACAACACATAACTGTTTTGAACTGCTTGGTTCATTCCTGTTCTATTGTGAATCCTAAGAGGTTCGTCAGGTTTATTAAAAGCTTGAAGATACTCCGGACAACGACCGCACAAAAGAAATATGAGACCAATGAAAGTCGAATGGCAAAACTTTTTCTCATACGCAAGATGTAATTTCATACGATACATACGGTTTGCATTACAAGATGGAGTAACATTGTGCCAGAGCAATTTTTTTTTAATAAAGAATCACTACCTGCAGTATTGTATTTAAGTAGTCATATTTGGCTTTCGCAATTTATACACCATAATCAACATAGAAATACGAAATAAAGCTTTAGGTGCGGTAAAAAATTCTCGCTGACTTAAATCATTCTACTTATTACAGAAAAAGAAAATGATCAAGTAAGATAACAATAAACTTTAATTGTTATATTTTAAAACTTATTTTTTGTATATTAAACAATGATTAATTTTTTATTCTTTGAAACTATTGAAGCTAATAAATCTATTAGCTTTTAAGCCTTAGAAATATATATATATATATATCATAAAATAGCATAACTTAATACATCCCAAACGACTCATCAGCACCATTGCAAAGAAAGCAACAATTACTTTTCAGTCAATTGTCGCTTAGAAATATATATATATATATATATATATATATATATATATATATATATATTACATATTACCAAGTACATGGATGAAATTCATATACCATTATGCATACCGTTCTACTGGTTTTTTAAAAGTTAGATCCCTTTGGGAATAAGACTAGAAATTCACACGGGACATGAGAAGTGTATGGATCCTACGACTTAATTGTAAATAAAAAAAAAAGTGATAATAGAAGATATTATGTGAGTTAGAGAACAATGCTTAAAACAAAATTATAGACCGTTCGGTAACAAGAGTTGGCTAATCAAATATCAGAATTTTAATAGAAGAATTTGCAGTAGAGATAGTTTTATAAATTTGCATCCAGTGTCCCACAATTAAAACTCACCCAACATGCATTCATATGGGGCTTATATCACTGGAGCCAAATTGGGAAGAAAAAGTCCGTCAAGCAGGGGCTGCTTTAAATAAGCAGATTTCCCACGTGCGTCACCTCAAAATGTACATTTACCCCAAAACTTAAAAGTTCAATGAGAACAATATTTGGTGGTATTTAGGCTTCAAATAAAGTGCTTCATAATATAGCAGCTAATTGTTTATATGACATGAGTGGGAGTGGGGGTTTACTGAATGCCGAAAACAAAAAAATGCAAATATCTCTGTTAATAATTAGGATAATGAACAAACATGTCAATAACAACATTTATAGAACTATATATTTGCAATAAAATTGGTTATATTCATTTTTTTGATCCGACTCATAATACCCCCCCCCCTCCCATTTTGCACTTGATTTCAGCCATTAACGAACTTTATCTTTATTTTTGGATAAAACGACTAAATATGGATTTTGGTAACAGAGAAAGATCGTTAACAGATGAAAATATATTTATGTCTATATATATGGACCTCACTTTCATCATCTCCTGGGTAGAATTGATGGACATTTGAAGACATTTTTCGAAAATCGCGTCATGAGTACGATCTCAACAGCTGATTTCCTTTAAGGGGAATCTGCTAAAGAATAAAATAAAGCACAATCGACGTCGTCGGAGGTGGTTTTTCTGTTCATTGGATCAGAAGCACTCCGTAACGGCTGATCAATTAAGCATATAAATTAACCTAGAAACTCAGCCTAGATTAATTTCTCAATAGATGAAATTGAAATTTCAAGGTTCACTTGAGCACTGAAGTATTTGATGGAATTACAACAGTGAAATAATATTAAATTATTTACATTTACAGAGAGTTATACTGTCAGAAGCATTAGAACGTAAAATGTCTTTGAGATCACTACTTAATGTCTTTCATCCGTCATAATTACATCCAAATAAAGCATAAATCACGAGATAAAAAATATCAGTAGAAAAAGAAGCTCTGTGTATTAATTTAAGAAATAGTCGCATGCTAATAGTTTACATATTCCTATTCTCTCCAACCTACGAAAAATTAAATTTTTGAACTTTAGAATATTTAATGAAAAATTATCAGACAAGTACCCAATATTCAATATTAAATACTAACATATCTAATGCAATCTCGATGAAAAATTAAACGAAAGGAAATCACCTTATTTTATTTGCCGGATTAGAAGATGGAAAAAACATGTTTTCGGCAGATCCTGTACCCAAAATCATCATTAGCTGCTAAAGCAACAATATGTTCAATGAGCTATAAACACTCACTAAAACAATTTAGAGATAAAATTACTTACACATACTTATAATGCATTGGTTTATGTACTTATGTTATTTATTAAAGTAACAAGCTTAAAGCCTTTATGGCTAGTCGGGACGAGCTATCCACAGGTGACTATCGATTTTCTGCCAGGATGGAACTAAGAATATTATTTAATGAGCTCTTCTCTAAATAAATTCCTATAGCCCACATGGTAGTCAAACTCATGACTCTAGGTTTTTAAAACCAGTTGACATGGTTGACTTCAGCGCCTAAAATAATTTATTTCATATGAATGTTTAAAATAAAATAAAATAAATACTAATAAAAACGAGCAGAAATCAAAATATAAGTATCAAATGAAAAAAAAAAACGGAAACGAACAGTTTAATAGCAGTGTGAATTTTCCAGTTAACAATATTAAATACAAAACATTTGGGTGAGGAATATGGACATTTTTGATAGAAACAGTTTTTCCCCCAAACAAAATTATAGTTGAGATAGTACCCGAGAGAGAAAACTCTCCAGTGAAAGGCAATTGCACCCTAAAAAAAAATAGGTTTTAGTTGAATACAAAAGCAGAGTATAATGGAATCCTATATATGAGAAGTTCACACAATTACCCACAACTTCCTTATATCACGAGGGAATGACGTATACAAGGACGCGAGGCGACATCTCAGGAAAATGTTAGTTGTGTAATGGTAGTTCCCAATCACTTTCAGTTAGAGAGATAAGTATAATCTGTCATCAGTTCTTTGTTAGCTCGCCGACTTGGAAGTTAAACTATTCTCACTGTATTCTTCACTGTTTCGTGGCAGGGGTCACCGTTTTTCTTGACGAGTTTCAAAGACCTCCCCCAGTGCGGAAGTCGATAATGGACTGTCGTTTATTTGCTTGATAGTAAATTCGTAAAATACAAAAAAGGTAAAATAACCCTTACCCTTCTTTTGGAATATATATATATATATATATATATATATATATATATATATATATATATACACACACACACACACACACACACACATACATGAACACGCACGCACGCACGCACGCACACACACACACACACACACACACACACACACACACACACACACACACACACACACACACACACACACACATGCACACTCACTCATATATATATGCTATTTAAGGCCAGGTTAGGAGGTTGAATATGGACTGAGAGTATTCATCAGAGGTCCCAATTATGGCACACTAAGTTTTAGTCTTGTACTGAAATATTGGAGATTTTAAGGGGGTGGCACGTATATATATATACATAAATAAAATACATATACATAAAAACACTTTGTTAGAAATGAAAATAAAGAACGAAGAAAGTTTTCAAGAGAGGAATGTGCCTGGAATGAATAGGGAAAAGGCTGTGCCCTGTGCTGTACCCGGAAAGATGTTTATGAGATGACCCAAACTCGTCTCTGGGTCCTGTATAACTACCCCGTCGGACCGCTAATCCTTAACCTCCCTGCTCATCTTCTAAGGAATTTTTAATAACCCATGAGGTTTAGGCATCGACAGATTATCTCTGAGGAAAGTTTCTTTGTGAATCCGAAACATGAGTCATCAGTCAAATATTGCTTAGGAAGTGTCTGTTAAAAAATTTTTAAAACAATTTCAAATAATTTTGTATCGTAAATTCGTATTTATTCAAAAAAGTGAAAAATGTCAATAATGAGCCTTCCGAAATATTCGTGTAACGTTGCAGTTTCTGTGAGGCTACTAAAACCTTCACAGAACGCTTCGAAGGCTACATGCAAATTCTAGTTTTTCCTAGCTAATGTGGCAAACTTCAAATTCAAACTGATTTCACGCAACTCCTAATATCCTGAAGATTAGATTGAGCCAATGTGAATTAAGACCAACAATGGAAACGATTTCCTAAAATTAATTGATTGTGGATGAAAAACATTTCATTCAATCTTTTTGATTTTTTTTTTTGACATGGCGCAGTGGAACTTGAAATAGATCTTTATTATCTCTGAATTTAAATTGTACATATTGTTTTAATTAGTGATTCCTTTTCGTTGTAATTATCAATGACTCAAATGATTATTTAACATAAACTTATAATTATAAAGAAATTAGGTTTTAAAGATTAAACCCTTACGAGGGGATTAATATTTACAAATATAATGAAAAATGTATTTAAAGCGTTTATGAATTATAACATGATCGCATCCAAGATAAATCTAATATCTCTGTTTTGTGTTCCATTTCTGTTTTGTTTAATTTTGTTATTTTTTTTGTATTGTTTTGTTTTCATTTGAGTTTTGTTTTGTTTAGTTTTATAAGTTACGAGGCTTTTGTTTAGAGCAAAATCGCCAAAGCTGCGAAGCTCTAATAAATAAATAAATATATAATATATCAAACACTGGAAAGCGTTAGAAATTGTGTGAGTACAATGCAATTAACGATTTATTAGCTTCATGTTTTCACATAGGGCCCAGCAAATGGTAAGAATGTTTATCGGCCAAGAGCTAAGCGTATTCGTAAACACTACTAATAGGGGTCGATCTAAAATGAAAATACAAACTACACTTTCTCCGTAGCATTTAAACGAATAGAGTGGCCTGAATCTAATTAAAGCGGAAGACGTTTGATAGGAAAAGTGTGAAGAATCGATTCGATACCGCCAGACGATGTGGCGGCCGGCTAGATGAATATCAGGCATTTATCACTCCATACAATTTAGTATCATTTAATGAAAAACCATTAAGCTCCTACTGATGAAATTAATCTTTGTCAGTGTGTTTTTCTCTTCAGTAGGTATGAGAAGTTAGACGTTGGAAAAAGAAAAATTCTAACAAATTTCACAAACTCTTTCAATTCTTTTTTTTTTTTTTCTTCTAACGCCAGCGCATTTGTAAAATATTTTGTCATCGGTACTCAACAAAAAACACACAATACACCAAAACTAGGTATTACATACCCAAATAAGGTTTTACATTAGCTATTCGCTATAATTTATTATGACTTCATCATCGTTGTTCAAGTAATAAAATGATAATTTTTTTTAAGATAAAATAAATTCAAATTATGTGTTAAATGTCGTATGTGGGAGTTTCCGGATTCATAGGAATGAAGAATCTCTTCTTTATTCTTTCTCCATAAATTAATTTTTACAGATAAAGATTAATACAGATGCAGGTACAGATTAATTTATTCATATATATATTTTTTTTTAAAAAGCCAAAAGAAATAGACTCTATTATCCAACGTTCTCCTCTCACATTTGTACTAGGTATTTACAACGACCTACAAATTACTATCTGGCCCGGAAATCGTGAACTTTGTGATCTTGTCGTGGAACAAGGGACAGATCGTGACCAAAGCCCATTCATCTAGAAAAGGATTTTCTGTTCTCACCATTATACTAGTAATACGTGAATGGTGTTTAATATTTAAAATAATAACGGTAACGCTTGAGGGAAATAGCATACAGCCACATATTCTGCCAGAATTAAAAAAAGAAATTCTGTTAGTAGCTTAATGATATAATTCATATTTTTACACAGGCTGTATCATGACATATTATAATATTTTTCGTCATAGTAGAGTTAATGGAATCTAGGAGGCAGAAAGTAAAATAAAATTTAAGAAAAAACTGGGACAAATTATTATGAAACAAATCTTATTTAAATATATAATTTAGACGTTTCTGAACTAGATCAAATTTTTCATGTTATGTTTATATGATATATGGAATGAGAAATAAACGACGGGCCGGAAAACAAATTAAAACCACTTCGTGCGCCACCAGGCACTTCATTCTTAATGACAAGTTTAACTGTAAAATTGAGTTAAAAAATATATTTTTGTCAAATCTAACGGTAAGTATTCTAATGGTAAATGTGTTGCAACTAAATTGTACTTATTTTTTAAGTCTTTAATAATGGCACTTAATTAATCTTGCTTAATATTCAATTAATTCTTTAAAGACTACTTATTAGTATGACATCATTGATAACAAATAATAGCCTACCGCACAATTATTCGTGACCTTTGTATAGAAGTTTTGCTCACCTGAAACAAAAAAAATAAATCATTACAAGGTGCTGTGAGAATTAAGTTATTGCAAAACAAGACGTTCATGTACAAACTAAACTAACTGTAGAATGTCAGTTTAAATATTATATCAAAAATTGGCATTGATTATAATGGTATTAAAACACACACACACGCACACACACACACGCACACACACACACACACACACACACACAAACACACGCACAAACGGATATATAAAGACTTTTGAAGATAACTTACTATATACGTAGTAAGGTCCAAAAGTTTCCGGCCTGGGATAGAAGGAAAGGTGAAAGAAAAAAAAACTGGTTTTACTGTTTTTCAATATATTCTTCTCTAAGTTCAATACACTTATTACAACGCTTTGGCAACATTTGTATACCATGAAAAAAATAATTTTCTTCTTTGTTAAAAAAATGTTCTTCCACTGCTGCTTGGAGCTCTTCATCGGTGTTAAATCGCCTTCCACGAAGGTCAGATTTTAATTTTGAGAAAAGGTAGAAATCACTAGGGGCCAAGCCTGGGCTGTAGGGTGGGTGAGAGATTTCTTGGAATCCACAGTCCTTCACAGCGGCATTGGAAACCAATGCTGTGTGGACAGGGGAATTGTCGTGAAGGAGGCGGACGCCTCTGCTTAACTTCCCTCGCCTCTTCTCTTTAATGGCGTCTCGTAACCGGTGAAGTAGGGGTGCATAATACTCACCATTTATTGTGGTATTCCTTTCTTTAAAATCTATCAATAGTACTCCTTTACAGTCCCAAAAAATTGTGGCCATTATCTTTTAGCAGATTTCCTTAAGGGAAATCAGCTATTGAGGTCGTACTCATGACGCGAGTTTCGAAAAATTTCTTCAAATGTCCATCGATCCTACCCAGGAGATGACGAAAATGAGGTCCGTTCAAAATTATATATATATATATTTGTCTGTTAACGCTCTAGCGGTCGCAATTTTTGTTTGATCGTTACCAAACTCGAAATTTAATCGTTTTATGTAAAAAGAAAAATCAAGTTCGTTAATGGCTGAAATCGGACAGGTAGGAGGGGGGCTTAGAGGGGGGATTTTTGAAAATTCGAAATATCTCCGTTATTATGCGTCGGAACGAAAAAACGTATTGAACCAATCTAATTGCAAATTAAATTTAAATTAAATCCCCAGTTACAATTGAGTCCAAAAAAATCTTTGGGTCGGCATTATACTCGCGTAAAAATTCATTGCAGCAGTGAACTCGTTCCTGTTTTTGATGAGCTGAAAGAATTTTTGGAATCCATCTTGCACTAACCTTGTTCATATGCAAATGTTCTTTGATGATCCTCAAAACACTTGTTTTTGAAAGCCCCAACCTCGCTGCTATTTCCTTGGTTTTCAGTCGTCGGTCAGACAGCAATTCAGATTCCACAAGTTGGATTGTTTCAGAAGTGACAGCTTCCAGTGGGCGACCGGGACGTGGTCCATCTTCTAGACTTTCTCTCCCTAACTTAAATAATTTTGCCCATTCCTTCACTGTGGAATACGAGGGGGAGGACTGCCTGTATACACAATCCAAGCGCTCTTTAATTTGCGCAGGAGTAAGACCCTCTTTACAAAAGAATTTAATTACCGCACGGTACTCGAGTTTAAACATTGTAAAAATGGGGAGTTTCCTTTAAGGCTGGACACTGACTGATAAGACTGAGGAAGTGCGGGCGAAGGGTATGGAGTGAGCAGGCATGGACCTGCATAGGCGTGCAGGTCCCGGCACGTTTGAAGGAGGGCAAGCAGGACAGGCCGGAAACTTATGGACCTTACTACGTAGTCAAACAATGTTGAGTACACAGGGTCACATGGAGGTTAAATTTTGGATGTTTCTCAACCGTGTCAAAAGAATTTCCTTTGATTTTCACTGTCTTTGACCGAAGGCCATTCTCTGGCTGGTAACATCATTCTTCTTAATTTACTGTTGGTCACATGAATATGCAATTGAATAGCTGTTTGTCTAAAGAAGGCACCTTTGGTTTTTAGTGTCATCATAATTATTTATGCTGAGCACTTGCCCCCTTACGAAAGCCGTAGGTCTTCATAGGATATTGAGCAAAAACGTTTCATTTTCATTATAAGAACATAGAATTGAGCTAAACATATTTTTGTCCCCTTTTTTTCTAGGATATTGAGAATTTTTAAGAAATCCACAAACGCTTTTTTAATTATTTCTGAATATTAATTTTTTTTTCAGTCGTAAGCAGGTACTGAACAAAAATTTAAAATTAAGATATTAACCGTTCTACAAGATTGCAGGAAAGGGAAGTATTTTTAACTTAATTGCAAATATAGTTAGGAACATACAGCTCTGAAGGATACGAACGGCCAAGGCTTGAATGCATGAGTCTCCAAACCAACCTACCTCCTAACGAAGTATTCTAATGGATATTGCGTGTAATTTATAATTTAAAATATAATACAACAATATGATCAAGTAATTTACAATATATCTGGAAATCATTTTATCTGATCCATTTTGTTTTTTTCAAAGTTGCGTCAAGATTCAAAAATAATAGTTCAGTTCCTCGTTCAAATATCAGGGTAATGGTCTCTCTATTTTGAGTATATATACATTTTTTTATGTGAGGTTGAGGTGCACATGTATAAATGGGGAAACGTAACCTGTTAATATGGAGTGAAGGTGAGTTGCGTGATCCCATGTCGTGTGCTCAAGGATATCATTCAATATGGCATCTGGAAAGAAGAGCAAGGTGCAGCCTATCTGTTAACATAACTACATATGTCATATAACTTTACCACATTCGTCAAGTTAATAGTAGTGTTTCAGAAGTATCGTAAGGGCCTTCCTTAAGAATAGAATTGTTTGTTTTTATCGTAGGTCCCACTCTATTAAAGAAAAAATGTGTCACCAAAACAGACATCCAATAGGAGCTGAATTGCTTAACAAATATTCAATAAATTGTTCTCGGTTGAGTCTCCTACAAAATTGTAACATGTTATACAAGTGTTTGATAAATTATTATTAATTCATAAATATCTGTATTCATTAAAGAAATGTAGAAATGGGATGATTTACAACAACCCCCCCCCCTCCCCATTTGTTCAATACAGAGAAATACATATCATTTTTTTTTTTCGGACTTTTGTATTTTTATAAATTAGATATATTTTATCAGAAAAAGATTAGGATGATACATTCAAAATACACAAAATATTTTCATTAACTTTGTTAAATTATAGGTGTGAGGCTATTATAGCTCTGATGTATTCTCTAAGAATAAAGCTAAGGTTGGCAAATGCAAGAGTTTATTATTATTATTTACGTCCACTTTATGCTACTTTGGCTAATCGGGACGGGTTATCTACAGGTTACCACCCTTTTCTAGCCAGGGTGGGCCCAATGAGTTTATTTAGTGAGTCCGTCACTAAATAAATTTCTACTGCCCAGGGCGGGAATCGAACCCACCACTCTAGGTCTACCTTGCGAGATTAAGACCAATGCCTTAACTCACACGGCCAACCTGAGCCCCAAATGCAAGAGGAGAATCTTTAGTTGTTTTGGAGCAGGATGCCTTCCAGGATTTATTGACATGGTCATAAAAAGCCAGGTTATCACGGAACCGGTTGCTTGTAAATAAAACATATTCAGGAAGAGAACTCTTATTTTGTCTCATCCAGGAGCGCCAACATACTTAACCTTAATTGATTCCGGTTCGACTAAATTCGGCGTTTGTGGTTTCAAGCATCTTTTGAGATGCATCATTATATGAGGAAGATCGGTGAAGGTTTCCATTTTTAAATGTTTCCTTAAGGACAATTGACCAACAAAGAAACGACTTACAGGAAAATTTATAATTTCACTAACGAAGGGTTGCTACTGCACGATGGCTAAAGTGAGACAATCTGTATCACGTGATGTTCTGGTGAATATTACCCAAATATAGATGAATTTGTCCAAGGTTAATTGCTTCTTTACGTACTGAAGTGATTTTAAGTCAAACGTTAAACTTTGTAAATGAGAAGGAACTACGGCCATCAATAATTTATGGCATATTGGTGAGGCATGAAATCCATATTATTCTTCGTACTCCACCAACCAGTAACCCAACGTTTAGCACGAACACCGACGAAACCGTAAAATGCGGGGAACGAGATCAGTAGTGCCAAAGAGAAGGCGCTGACTCAGGTAGCGTCCAGGTGTGCCCAGGATTGGTTGGTGGCCATGGATTATATTCGTGGAGCACTGAAGAGGAGTGGGAGACAGGTGTTGAAACGTCTAGGTGCTTACCTTGGACAGCCAGCTTCCCAACAACGGGAGAGAAAGCCGTGTCCAACTTACGTTCCATCGCCCACTGATATTCATCGCCATGATGAGTTGCCTTCTCCGTCCTAGGCTCAGTTTTAATGTGTCTTGTCATAAATTAAAAAGTTCATGCTTTCACTCCTTGTGAATTACAATGCACCTTTTATCTGATTCACGATACCTAAATGTAGACTGCATATTTTCACGGGGAGGAAATTGTAATGAAGCTGACCATTAAATGTTAAGGTAATCCCTTATCATCCAAATCTTTGTTAAATTACCAACAGTATTAGAAAAATAAATGTTTCTAACACATAAAAGATCTGTAAAAATACCGAAAGCAATGAATTTGAAATAATACAACACCCTATTACTGCACAGAGATGTATTTAGTCTTAGTTTGAGACGTCATTTATGTCATAAAACAACATTCTTCTTATTCTTATGTGAGTTAAATTTTAAAGTTCTCTTGTATATTTCGTTTATGAAGTTCACTTTATGCTACTAAGGCCATTTAGAAAGCACTATCTTCAGAACTCTTTTATAAGACGAGTCGACATTCTTTGGTACACTAGTGCTGGACGAGAAAAAAATATTTAACCTTTACAATGATATTTTTCCTCGACTCAAACTTCAAGTAATAAACAATCTCCACTTTTCTAATTTTCATTCCACTGTATTGTTGTTGTTTTTGGAATACAATTAAAGTAGACATTCCTAATTTGAAGTACCTCCACACGGTCTCAAGGGTATAGTTTGGATGGAGATTACGAAAATAAAACAATTGGTCTATTTCCTATTTTCATTTAATGGTAAATGATGTTCTTACTCATATTATAATGAACTTAAGATGAATAATAATTGACTCAAGAACATTAGAATGAAAGTACAAAGATAAGGTATGACTCCTCCAAGTAGTATCTCAAAGGCAGAGTCACATTCCTAAGTCAATTACTTGCCTATTGTGTGATGTAAGTTATTGTTGTATCCGTCTTGTAAGGATAACCTTAGAGAATGCTCCAAAGAGGTTTTGTTCTTTGTACTATACCACGGTCTTAGATTTATATCTCACTGCCATTCCTATCACTCAGGGTCAACTAACTACCTTTCTCTCTAACTTACATCACTTACTAAATTTTTGTATTTACTTGTTATGATAATGTTACCCAAATGGCATTAATATAAAAATATAAACGGACAAAAGTCATAAATAGAAAATGGGATCTCGTTTTCATTTTGAGAGAAATCACCTGTTGAGGTCGTACTCATGACGCGATTTTCAAAAATTTCCTCAACTGTCCATCGATCCTCCCTAGTTGGAACACGAAAGTGAGGCCCATTCAAAATGATATATATATATATATATATATATATATATATATATATATAGAAGCGTTACATATAAAAATAAAAGACAAATTCGTTAATGGCTGAATGGGGGGAGGGGGTAGAGAGGATGAATTTCAAAAATTTGAATTATCTTCGTTATTATATATTAAATCGAAAAATTGTATATAACCAATCTTATTGCATATAAAATGTACTATAAATATTGTAATATACATTTATTCTCTATCTTTAATACTACAGGAGGTTTTCTGCCTTCAGTAAACCCTCACTCCGACTCATGTAATATAAACATTAAGCTGTTATACCATGAACCACTATATTCCAAACTCAGATAAAAAATATTGTTTCAATAAAACTTTCACTGTGCAAGATACATGCAAATGTACGTAGTTAGATGACATCAATTACAATTTTGAGGTCGTGAATCAAAAATATTTATTTCTTCTATAGCAAACTTGATATTTAACTGTTTCATCACACATTAAAGATCGTATTCGTTAATGGATAAAATCGGGAGTGGAATAGAGGGTTCAGAGGGGGAATTTTGAAAATTCAAAATATCGCCGTTATGATGAATTGTATTGGAAAATGTTATAGAACCAATATTGTTAAGCTATTGGTGGTCTAAAATGTTTGCTCTATACATTTTTCATAACACAAGTATTAAGTGTGTTATTTGTACTTTCTTGTTTTCAGTCTTATGTAATACTCTCCCCTCCCCCCACACAACTCTTTTATTCGTCTGTTTTTTACATATAAATAGAAAATGAGATCATAAGTGTGTTATGCCAGCACGTGGGGAACCTGCTTAGTTTATTCCTGCGTGGCGGAGTTTTAGTTACTAACCACTCTATATTTCGCTTTGATAAAGCCTCTTAACGAATAATGAATGGTGCTTAATCTATATAAGAGAAGTCCACCTTTTACTCTGGAGGTCTAGTCGCTTATTGAATAACGGACAGAAAGAACACCTTGCATGTTAGATTACGAATTTTTCCAGATTGGACATTGATGCTAAACATGTAGAATGGGTTGTGAATTGAGTTGAAAAATAACGAAATATACCAATCACAAAATGTTTCACTCCCTGCTTAAATACCACGTGTAGTTCATAATGGGCCTTTACCCAATAGACATTTAGAAATGGAATCGAACGTGTTTCCAATTTGTGATAGACAGAATTTGACCTAAATGTTAAATTTGTGCAAAGTATCTCTTATCGACTCGGTCGTTGTAAATATATGTCATTTATTTGCATCTGCTTGGTGGAATGCCTCAATAAATTTGTGTGAAATCTCTTTGGTTATACAATACCATTCACATTAGTTTGTCAGAAATAATAGTAATGGTGCCTAAAATATAAGGTTATTAATGTTAAAAATAATTTGGTTTACCTACTTAATCATGAGAAGAGGACATATAATTAGCAAGAGCTGGTGTAGACAGAGTTTAGAATACTTATTATAAACATAAAAGGATATTATTGTATGCACATGTATTCCTCCCTCTACTTTATTTATCAGGTGTAGCCTGTAGATACTACATACGTACATAGACACTCCTGGCTATTAAAGTTTTGAGCAGATGTTAAAATAGATGTTGTTGGGCCTCTCAAGCTAAATGGGTTGTAAAAATGTTTATATCTAATTATCTCAACAATTGTGATGGAAACTCAATTAATATATATTAATTAAACAACTGGTTTAGCTCAGACAAACGTTTATAATTTGACGCATGTTTCTTATTTCGTTGAGTGGAAAAAATAACCTTGCGCCTGCATGTAAAGGAAAAATCATATGCCATGACGAAACGAGTTCATTATTTTCTATTATTGAGAAACTGGTGGAAGTGTGTGGTTGGGCCAATATGATTTTCCCATGTCCGACTTTCTGCTCATGTTGTCCTGGCATTCAGGACTCGTAACAATATAAAACCAGCATATTGTTTAATATCTCTCTATTTCTCATGGTTTAATTCCTTTGGCTCGCACGTATTTACTAACATGGATTTCAAAGGCTTGACAGTTGTAATATTTCCTTTCTTTTATTTTATTATTCCAACTTCAAATTATTACGAATGCAATTGTACTGTCAAAACGCCATTAAGATTTTATTTTTTTATGTTTTTATAAATAATTAAAGAGCTACAATTCTCTGGACCTCTCTGAACGCAGTTATATTAAAACAATTAGGTCAAAATAAATTATAATGACGCTGATGAATACGATTCATCAACCATTATTTTTTTTTTCTTCCGTAAAAAAAGCCTATGTATGTAAATTACTCAAACTAATACCGGGTGAGTAATAGTGGGGGTTTCCTGAATGGTGATACCGACAAAATAAAAATAGCTCGGTTAATATGAGGGTTAGGGAAATCATGTATAAAACAAAACATTTAGTACATCTCTCTTTTTTAATAGCTTTTGATAACGGGGATACACACGATTACGTATTTATTTGGACCTTCGCAACTGTGGCGATGTTGCTCAAGGAAAAAAATTAAAAGAAAAATGAAACAAACTAAATTGAAACAAAAAAAAAAAAAAAAAAAAAAAACAGAAATTGAACACGAAAAATAGAAATGCAACACGAAACGTATTTGACTCCTTCTTTAAATGTTCACCTCCTCGGCCCCCTTTCAATAACAAAGATGATGTTTTATTTTGCTTGAACAGTTTATTACCGGTAAAAATTATGGAGTTTTACTACTGGATAACGTCGAAAATATTTCAGTGGATTTCAAATAGTAAACATTCAATGAAAACCATATTTCATTTTAGTGTTTGCAGGTGTGAATTAGACATTCCATGAAATATTGGAGCATTGTTAAAGACGCATGATTTAAAGAAGGGGTTTGCTGAAGGCTATTAAAATTAAAAGGAAGTTAATAAATGAAATCGAAAATGCAAACAAATGATTCGTTTAATATTCAAGTTACCTAATAAAGTTTTAAGACCAACATCCATGTAAAAACACATACACACACGAGCACAAACACATACACATTTAAACGGACCTTACTATAAACCTCCTAGGTAGAATCGCTGTTCATTTAAAGGTACTTTTCAAAAATCACTTAATTTGTAAACTTACTGATTTCCCTTAAAAATGGTGTGTACACATTATTACTATACTCCTGCTGTATAAGCCTAAAAGGAAAAAGAGTAAGAAAGATGAGCCCCCTAAATAATTCACTAAGTAGGATGGTATAACGGAACTCGGCATAATGAAGGGGATTCACCGAAATGAGAGACGCTTTGATGTTATCCTGCATGACTTCCAAAGCCGGGCAATAAATCCATAATCAAACGGAAACAGTTCTGTTTCAGCGGTTGTGAGATTCCTCTCAAGAAATTAGGACTACATCCTTTTCGAACAGAATATGAGCTAAACCCAGTGAAAAAAATCCAGCCAACATGGGCTGTATAAACGAAGCAGATTTTTCACTTCGCTAAAATGCCTCACACATGACACAATCTCCGTATTTCTCCATCAGCAAGAATATTACGCAAACAAGACATGTAATTTAAACGCTACAGACAACATTTAGTAATATAATTGCTTTAATTAAAAATCTCATGAATAGCAGTGTGGGAGAGGGGTGGTTACTGTAAGCTAAAACCTTATAGATACAAATATTTTCATAAATATGCACCATTATCTGCTAAGTACGTCCGCATTTACTGCGCAAACTACACCATTTTGCTACACACTGTAATACATCGCTAATGACGACATTCGAATCTCTATTTCTTCGATAATAAAAAAGCTATGAACGCAGTCCTTGAAACTGAATCAAACACGAGATATTTATTGATAGAGTTAGTTTAAGTGATTACTGAGTATAACTAGTTAATATCCCAGTTATAGATATCAATGTAGGACAACAATCGCAATTTTTCTATCTTGGCCATATAATATTATTGGCCAACGTGGGATAACGATGATACTTCAATAAAAATATTGAAGTAAAATAAAAATTTTTGCCATTTATTAAACTCCCACTCTTCCTTGCCTAAAATAAGTCTGTTCCTGGCATATTAGTTTACTATCAATCTAAGAGCATGGGGTTTAATGTTGGCTGAAAACCGAAAAATATCTCGGTTGGAAAATATGTATAAAACAGTAATTGTAAGAAATCGAATTGGAGCATAATATTTTTGTATTCAACTCATTACAGAGAATAAAAATGAAATTTTGATTTCAACTCCCACTAAACCATCTATTTGACTTGATCTTTTTACCAACGCTTTAAAAATAATAAATGGTTGGAACTAATTAAATAAAAATTATTATCATTATTAAGATGGGATATATAACATATTTTTAAACAACGAATAACGGAAATATTTATGGTTATACTCTTTAGGTTTAAATGAAACGGTGGATATTGATTCTTAAATGATCGGCAAATATAAGCATGATTTTATTGGCAGCAGATGGATTATTTGTGGATATTGACAATTTAATGACTAACATTACAAATATAGCAATGCATTCTTTTTGTAATAGTTGAATTATTTTCGGATATTAACTCTTTAATGCCGACGTCCACAAATATAGGCATAATGTTATTGTCAGCAATTTTTCATTCATTGATATTGACTTTTTAATAGCCGACATATACAAATAGTTCAACGAATGCTATAAAATGAAGCTTTTAATAGAAACAAAAATGACTTACACTTCTTGCATTCTCAACCTTAAACTTTTGAAATATACAATACATAAATTGGACGATGCTAAGTTTGTGAAAATATAGCAAAGATATTGTTTGATCCGTTCGCAGAAGAATATATTTAAAGGAATGCAATAATTTCAAAAAGAATTAATTGAAAAATAGAATAGTTTAAAAATATAACGTTTCCAAAGCCGATAAATTGTAGGTAAGTTTTACTATTTAGTTATTCTAGTAGCTATTCTTAGGCTCAAGATCTCCTTCTGATCTGCCGGTGAAATGACCGTCACTTCTGTCGGAGTTAGCTAATTGGACAGCTGAAGAAAAGTAAGTCTGACACACCGGGGCTGGTACCAGGATCTTCTAATTTCGAATCCAGAGCGCTATCAGTCTGCCTAACACACAGTAGTTTGAATAACGATACATGGCAAAAATTAATTAAACATTTATTTTTGGAGCGGATCTTGAAACAAGGATTTGTCTACGTGCATTGTGGAGGAGCTTCTATTTATTTATTTTTAATATTTTTCATTACATGTTAACCATATAACATACGGTGTAGTACACCAATAACAGGCTGGATTCGAACCCACCACTCTAGGTTCGACAAGTGGGATTAATAACAACGCCTTAACTCACACGGCTAACCTTAGCTCCTTGATTGGTTATTGAACATCGTTTAATAATTTTAAAAACAGTATTTAATTCTTGATTAGTAATTACACATTTTGTTTAAAATCATTTCAAGTGGGCAGGAAAAGAGAGAAAGAGTAGAATTCTCACTACCAAATGTTCAGAAAGGTTTTGGTCGAGTTAAAGTATGCTTGAAAGTTTCATTCGAAATACAGGGTTATAACCTATCACGAAACAGCTTTCACGCTTCGAACACTCTCATGGTTTTAATTTGTCATAATATTTCTTGGCAAGTGCTTAACCACATCACTAAACATGCCTGTTTGCTATTAATGATAGTCTCCTTTATTCGTTCACAATATATTAAGATAATTATTACATGCAAAGGAATGAAGCAACTTCGCCTTAACTTCGTGAAGTTTCAAGCAATTTGTTTAAAAATTTAGTCGAAGACTATGAGTTTTTCTGTTATCGAGTCACCTAATTTTTAAGTTAGTTCATTAAGGAGCTGAGCATAAACAAATATTAATTATTTAGATTTTTTCTCCGTATTCTACAATTCCTGTTGACTACTTTTCCACAAAGACTAAGAAAAATCCATAAAGAGCAAGAAAAAGTAAAAGGGTAACTACTTTTCTTACGGACAATAAAATCGAACATCGTATGACACCTGTCCTCAATCATTAGCCAGATGCGATGGTCCCCACAGACAACTATGGAACAATATTGTGAGCATTGGCCAAATTAACCGAAACATTTTGGTAGTGATCAACCAAGAGTTATGACCGCTAGACAGTACAGACGAATATAGGTATAAATTTGATTGGAACTCGTTTTCGTCTTCTCCCTAGTAAGGTTTAATGGGCACTTGGAAGAAATTCTTTCGAAACGCGTCATTCCTTAATAGAAATTAAAAAAAAAGGAAACGTAAACGCAAACATGAGTGCAAGAATAAGCTAAATACTTTTTTCTGAATTATCATAATATTTATAGTAAACTCACTCAATAAGTTATTTAATTCGTTGGAAGTGGGTAAGCAATCAGTTATTGTTAAGTTGGATTTCAAATTTTTACTTCTGCTCATGAAAATAAAGTTTTGTAGCCAAGCGAGGTCTAGATTTTTATGGCCTGATCAAATATTTATTTATTTATTTATTTTGAAGCGTTCGCTGAGAGGCGATATGGCCCATTAAAAAAACAATGTATATAAACAAAAAACAAAAATGAAAACAGTAACAAGAAACAATTAAAAAATACAATTAGAACAGAACAAACTAAGAACGCAAACAAATAACAAATCGCAGTTAAATAATAGAACGCAACAAAATAACAAAACACAACTAAATAACTGAACGCAACTAAATAACAGAACGCAACCAAATAACAAAACCCAACCAAAGAGACAAAAAACACGAATAATCAAATAAAAAAAATAAACTAAAACAGAACGTTAAATTCAAAAACAAAAAAACTTGTAAGGAAACTAGTCAATTAAAAACTATAAAGACTAATAAAATTACGGAAACAATTATATACTTTCAATTTTTAAAAATAAAACTGAAATCCGATAAATAAAAATTAGTATGTACATTAATAAAATGAATAGATTAAATTTTCTAATATCTAAAATATTTACAATCTGATCAATTAGTTACAAGAATGAATACTGCTTTCGATTCAGATGGCAGTTCATTTTTCTCTTTTGTTGTCATTTATAATGATAGTTCTACAAGTCACGGACAGGAGTTGAACTCTTTTAAAAACATTCCTTCATGTCATGCTAACGCTGCTACATACTTCATTTCTCCGAGACAATGATGAGCCTGAGATGACTTTTGAAATGACATACTCGTATCGTCTCCGGTACAGTTTCTATTGTGATGAAGAGAGTTTTAATAAAGGGTACTCGGGCAATAATTCATTACAACCCCGACACACTTCTAATCCGCCCCTCGTCTCTGAAACGGTCTCCATGATAAATATATTTATTAGACTTAGAATTTAATATAATAAAATCCTTATATTGTATTGACAAAGGGTGAAGAATTTAAAGGATTTCAAACTAGTCCGTTCCTTTTGTTCGTGAAGGACTGAGGTGGATTGCCTAATTAAAGAAGTAGATTTTCTCTGAAATATTTGAGCGGTCTTTCAAATTCTTAATTAAATCCTATGTTTGTAATAGAAATATCTTAACGGGTCGTTAATAATATATTAGAAAAATGTGAAACTGGGGTTCCTTAAATGTGTACATACATATACACAAACACACTCAAACTCACACACACACATACACACGCACGCACGCAGAGACGCGCGCGCACACACACACACACACACACACATAAACATTTCATTTGAAAGTTATTATTTTACATTTATATTTAATGCATTAATGGGTGATACTGACAACATTATTCTGTTTTTTTACACTACACTAACTATGGTTTTTTTAAAATTGAACATTCACTTAGTACTGTTGATTGGACGGCCAAAAATAAAGTTAACTGGCGTAATTATTATTTAGTTTCTGTTTTGCTACAAAGTAACTGCCACGTATCTACGGCCAAGTGTATAACTGACATTATATTTTCTATTAATCCCTTAGTAAGTTTCCTATTTAAAGGACATGATATTTTAAACTGGATACGAAATTACTAATGATATAATAGCTTTGTCGGTTAATATTGGAGTTACAGCAAAATGTGAAATACAAAATTCGCTGTGAATATCTTGGCCAGCATGATTGGTTATATAATATTTTTATGCAACCCATAGTAATGGAGATAATATTTGGGATATTGCATTTCACGTCAAGACTGCCACTCCTCTTGGTCCGATATCTATCATTATCGGTCATGATTTTCATGATGTTTTAAATATCAAGTTTTGTGAAGAACAAGCAAAAGTTTCGCGTACCCGCGCGCACACACACACACACACACACATACACACACACACGCACACACACACACATATATATATATGTGTGTGTGTTTGTATGTACATATATATATATATATGTATATGTGTGTGTGTATATGTATATATATATACAAAACACATTCACACACGCGCGCGCACACGCACATACATATTTTTTTTCGTCGCACGTGTGACATTTTTACTTATTTCAATAATGACACAATACTGATAAAGTAATATTTCAGTGAGAGTTTTTGAAATGCTGTTCCTTCGAACTTATGTATGTCAATTCAATATATTAAGCGGTCGTCATTTGCTTAAACATTTATCCACATATATTTTTTTTTCAATAAACCTACGTCATAAATGATTTTTATGACGGCTGTTAATTGATTGTAGGTGCTTGAAAGTTGGTTAAAACATGTGTGTGTGTGTGTCTATATATATATATATACACACACATATTACATATGTGAGAGTGCATATACATGCACACACACACACACATATATATATATATATATATATATATATATATATATATATATATACTAAACACATACACACACATACATATTTTTTTCGTCGCACGTGTGATTCGTCATATTCAGAATAGGGTTGGTTGACATTTGAAGAAACTTGCTTTGGAAATACGTCAGCTATGAGTACAACGTCAATAGCTGGATTTGGAGGAAGAGTTGGTAAACAAATTCAAGCAGAAGAAAAAAATTCCAACTAAATTTTTGTAAACTTATATGTGAATGTCTGAATGAAAGTGCCATTTTATAAGCGAATGAATCACGATGTTGTCAACCTGTTTGATAAAGTTAATGACTATTTATTCTAATAACAATTTATCCTATCTCCTCTTCTAGTGTTAGAATGGTAGTCAGTGCTCCAATTGCAGAATTCGAGAGAAGACCCTTTAATATTGGAAATGAATCTGTTAAATAAATTCAAGACGCTTTTAATCTGAGTAAAAATAGTATTCGTTCAAGTATTCCGATATTCTCAGGTGTAGCTGAACGTTTAAAATCTACTTCAATTTCTTCGTGTTGTGTATTAAACCTCTCTGGGACTAGTGTTGGTTATAGGCTATTTAAAATTGACTAATATTATATTGCTTTGAAAAGTCATATTAATAAATGCCAAATCATCAAGTTTTCCTTTTGAATGAGAAAGTAATCAGCAACAAAACCCTTAATACTTCACTAATAGAGACGATAATATGTGTTTATTCAATGCACGCATTGTATATAATGTAGAAGTCACGTGGTTCCGGTTCTCATAATTTTCAGAACTGAAGGTTTCATTGGTGATTCATCAAACATGGCTGAAAGACTATTAGTAGTGCATAACTAAGGTTGTATTTAATTTGGCGGGGCTATAAAATGAATATGTGATTATCTTAAAGAATTTAAACAACCCAGAATGAGATATTAACATTTAGTCAATGTACTAATTTATCCCCCCTCCCTTTTAAATATATAACACTATAAATTCACTATCGCACTAAATAAGTTATTTGGCTGCAGAAGAATTTTAGCGTCTTTGTCGACTAATATTTTGATGTTTTTAGGTGGCCTTGTTTGCCAGATTCCCTTTTCTTTTACTGAAGTAGCATCGCAATTGCTTCAAAATGCTGAGTAGACATTGGGAGGCTGTCATGATATATTATGGGTTGATAGTATTATGTCTCTCATACACTTATTTTTTTAATTGAGACCTATCATTCAAATTTTTTCAAATACTCCCGTCCTAATTCCTCTAACAAAAGTTCATTAAATGTTGGGTAACAATATGGTTAGGAATCAGTTTTCAAAAATTAACTTTTCCTATACGCCTTTACGGAATGTTTCCAGTCTTTCAATAACATTCTTCTTCCACTCAAATTTAATGAAATTTCGAGTCATAATTAGTCTCTAAGTCAATTGCAGATGCAAACAGAATAAATACATTTGTACTGACCTTAAAAATCGAACTCACAGTTATATAGAAGAGATGGGCCGATTGGAGTAGAGCAAAGTATGCTGTTGATATTCGGAGCAATGAGTGATATACAGAGGGAGGGAGCGCACAGACCACTCACTAAGCAGTTGCAGACTGACTGAGGTACAAGAGGCACTACCGCTGCCCCCACCACCTCCTACTAGCCGTCCTACCGCTCAAGCCTTTCTCTCATTGGGAGGTCTCTTATGTTTCTAAGACCTATGTTTTTAAAATAGATAATACATGGCCAAAGGTCATTTTCAGCTAGGTCTCCTCCTCAGCCAAGTTCATACTTAAGACATGCACTAACAGGTGATGTAAATTAGACGTCTTTGTTGCAGGATTATAGTTATTTATCTGCTGAGATGCAGTTCAATATATATACTGATCTATTAAAAATGTACATTTAAACCCCATTAACCACAGAACAACAATCATCAAGTTAGAGAACACCATGTTGGATTAGAACAGGCATTAATCAATAGAATAGTTCAGACTGTTTATAAAGACTATCTTTGATAAAACACAAGCCAGTGGTTCAGCTTGGCAAGTACAATTGGGTAAGGGGGTAGGAGGTGTGCTAAGTTGTCTTCTATAGGGGGGGGGGAGGTACAATATGTTTACTAAATGGGTTTGATCGTGGGGAAGTATACAAGGAGTTTGTAAAGGGGGTTCCTATGTGGGGGAGGAAATACAAGATGTTTTTCAAATGCGCAGCTTCTATGTAGAAGATGAGGTACAAGGTGTTGGTCAAATGGTCTTTACGTGATATAAAAGGTGTTTTCACATGGTCTGCTACGTGGAAAAGGATACAAAAGGTGTTTTCGAATGGGCTACCATTGTGGAAGAGGAGGTACGAGGTGTTTTTCAAATGGGCTGCTTCTATGTGGGGATTGGTTGGTTGCTCAATAGTCGTCTATGTGGAACTTTCAAGGTGTTTGCCTGAGGCATGGGAGTTGTTTGTCATACGGACTTCTATGTGGGGGAGGCGTGGAAGTTGTTTGTCAAACGGTGTGGGGGAGGCAGTGGCAGTTGTTTGTCAATCGTGCTTCTATGTGGGGGAGACAGTGGAAGTTGTTTGTCAAACGGTGTGGGGGAGGCAGTGGCAGTTGTTTGTCAATCGTGCTTCTATGTGGGGGAGACGGTGGAAGTTGTTTGTCAAACGGTGTGGGGGAGGCAGTGGCTGTTGTTTGTCAATCGTGCTTCTATGTGGGGGAGACAGTGGAAGTTGTTTGTCAAACAGCGTGGGAGAGGCAGTGGAAGTTGTTTGTCAAACGGGCTTCTACGTGGGGGACGGTGGAAGTTGTTTGTCAGTGGGGGAAGTTGCTTCTATGTGGGGGAGACAGTGGAAGTTGTTTGTCAAACAGCGTGGGAGAGGCAGTGGAAGTTGTTTGTCAAACGGGCTTCTACGTGGGGAAGGGGTACAAGGAGTTTGTAAATGCTCTTCTACGTGGAAGAGGTCGTTCAAGGTGATTAAGGTGACATGATTTTCGGCAAGAGCATAGCGAAACGAACTTAATTTCGAAAGACGAAACTATAATTTAATTAAAATAGGAAGAACCTTTCTAATAGTTAATGTTTCAAAACCAACGTACAAAAGACCCTGGTGGAATAAAGTTGTGTTTTATCCACAACAGTTATTATTTTTTCGACTATGAATAGTAATTTAGTTTCACCATATTTGACTGGATTTGATTAAAACTAAAACATAAAAGTATCCAGGCAATATTCGTTTTTTCAATAAAAGAAAGCACTCATTCCAGTAGTAAATTTAATGGTTCATACCATTATATTGTTTAATTATACAATCATAGACGGCTGCTGTAATAGTCAAGAACCTTTAACGACAACCAATAAATTAAATTCCTGAGAAACACTATCAAAAATGATAATCCTTTGACATTAAATTAGAAGATATCTCTCAGGAGATATTCTTAATTTTATATAGCCTATAAAACCGAAATATTTAGCCATTATATCGCCGCCATCAGTGAACTAAGTTAGAGTCGTAAAACTATCATAACATTTATAAGTTAGTAAAAGGAAGGGAGAATGCACGAGATAAGACAAGAGCCAAAGGAGGGGATAGGAGTGGAACCGTTAGGAGCGAGCTAGTAAACTGGAACTACTTTAATGCTGGGACGAAAATTGGTGCCGGCGAACCGAGCACGAATCCACCCCTTCCCGAGCTGCCATATCTCTGGTCTATATCTGGAGGTGGTTATATCACAGTTCAAAAACTAGGGTTACCATGCCTGTTATCTATCACTGATAATAATCATGCCAATTGTCACCAATATATAATCAAGGCTAGCTATTAATCCATCCCCGCCAAAAACTACTACAAATTAAAAGAATTTCAACCTGATATTTTTGCAAGACTTTAATCATTTCCAGATGAAGGCTATTGTATATCTTTTAATAAATATTCAGTTTACGCTGGGTAGGGGACCACAACTGATTGGTTTTTAAAAATAACTGCCTTACAAATAAAGCTGACGAACTCGTACATTTTACATTTTATTTACATTTATTTTAGAATTTTACATTTTACTTGAATTGCTTCCATAGAGATTGCACAGAAGAGAGCCCTCTTCTTTCCTACTAAATACATGATGCATTGAATCAATTAAGATTTGTTTGAAGTGTATTAGATCATTCTAAAATTCGACAAATGAAAATTAACTTCTCGTACAGTAATAGTTTTTGCAGACAATTTATCGACTATATTAAGATTATTTTACACGTTATTACATACTTATAGCGATGATTCTATGGATGAAGTATATTATTGAGATTGAATGGATGAAGAATATCTTACTTGGTACTGCATAACTATTGGGAAAGACTCTATGGATGAAGGATATCTTACATCGTGTTATATAGCTATTGGGAAGATTGAAAGAATGAAGAATATCTCACTTGGTACTGCATAACCATTGGGAAAGACTCTATGGATGAAGAATATCATACATCGTATTGTATAGCTATTGGGAAGATTGTTTGGATGAAGAATATCTCACTTGGTACTGCATAACTATTGGGAAAGACTCTATGGAAGAAGAATATCATACATCGTGCTGTATAGCTATTGGGAAGATTGTTTGGATGAAGAATATCTCACTTGGTACTGCATAACTATTGGGAAAGACTCTATGGAAGAAGAATATCTTACATCATACTGTATAGCTATTGGGAAGATTGAATGAATGAAGAATATCTCACTTGGTACTGCATAACTATTGGGAAAGACTCTATGGATGAAGAATATCTTACATCATACTGTATAGCTATTGGGAAGATTGAATGAATGAAGAATATCTCACTTGGTACTGCATAACTATTGGGAAAGACTCTATGGATGAAGGATATCTTACATCGTTCTGTATAGCTGCTATTGGGAAGATTGAATGAATGAAGAATATCTCACTTGGTACTGCATAACTATTGGGAAAGACTCTATGGATGAAGGATATCTTACATCGTTCTGTATAGCTGCTATTGGGAAGATTGAATGAATGAAGAATATCTCACTTGGTACTGCATAACTATTGGGAAAGACTCTATGGATGAAGAATATCTTACATCATACTGTATAGCTATTGGGAAGATTGTTTGGATGAAGAAGACATTATATGGTTATGCAGTGCTATTGTGAAGATCCTTTGGATGAAGAATATCTTACATCATACTGTATAGCTATTGGGAAGATTGTATGGATGAAGAAGACATTATATGGTTTTGCAGTGCTATTGTGAAGATCCTTTGGATGAAGAATATCTTACATCATACTGTATAGCTATTGGGAAGATTGTATGGATGAAGAAGACATTATATGGTTTTGCAGTGCTATTGTGAAGATCCTTTGGATGAAGAATATCTTACATCATACTGTATAGCTATTGGGAAGATTGTATGGATGAAGAAGACATTATATGGTTTTGCAGTGCTATTGTGAAGATCCTTTGGATGAAGAATATCTTACATCATACTGTATAGCTATTGGGAAGATTGTATGGGTGAAGTAGACATTATTTGGTTATGCAGTGCTATTGTGAAGATCCTTTGTATGAAGAATATCTTACATCATACTGTATAGCTATTGGGAAGATTGTATGGATGAAGAAGACATTATATGGTTTTGCAGTGCTATTGTGAAGATCCTTTGGATGAAGAATATCTTACATCATACTGTATAGCTATTGGGAAGATTGTATGGATGAAGTAGACATTGTATGGTTTTGCAGTGCTATTGTGAAGATCCTTTGGATGAAGAATATCTTACATCATACTGTAAAGCTATTGGGAAGATTGTATGGGTGAAGAAGACATTATATGGTTTTGCAGTGCTATTGTGAATATCCTTTGGATGAAGAAGATATTAGATGGTTCTGCAATGCTACTGTTAATACCCTTTCAATGAAGAAGATATTAGACGGTACTTCAGCGCTATTGTGTAGGTTCTATGGATGAAAAAGATATTAGTTGCTACTCCAGTACTATTCTGAGGATCCTATGTATGAAGAAGATATATGGTTTTGCAGTGCAATTGTGAAGATTCTATGGATGAAAAAGATATTAGATGGTACTTCAGCGCTATTGTGAAGATTCTATGGATGAAAAAGATATTAGATGGTACTGCAGCGCTATTGTGAAGATTCTATGGATGAAAATGATATTCGATGGTACTTCAGCACTATTGTGAGGATCCTATAGATGAAGAAGATATTAGATGGTACTGCAGTGCTATTGTGAAGATTCTATGGATGAAAAAGATATTAGTTTGTACTTCAGTGTTATTCTGAGTATTCTATGGATGAAGAAGATATTCTATGGTACTTCAGCGCTATTGTGAAGATTCTATGGATGAAAAAGATCTTAGATGGTAC
The DNA here is from genome assembly GCA_019009955.1 of Riptortus pedestris. Classification (NCBI taxonomy): domain Eukaryota; kingdom Metazoa; phylum Arthropoda; class Insecta; order Hemiptera; family Alydidae; genus Riptortus; species Riptortus pedestris. Next base: position 89,809,489 of record CM032228.1, read on the forward strand.
TGCAGTGCTATTGTGAGGGTCCTATGGATGAAGAAGATATTCGATGGTACTTCAGCGCTATTGTGAAGATTCTATGGATGAAGAAAATATTCGATGATACTACAATACTATTGTAAAGATTCTATGGATCGTAAAGAATATCATTTCTCTAGCGGCAGTTGTTGACCTAAGGTTTTTGTACAATTTATTTTAAACCCGACTTTAAAACTTTTGTGTTGGACTAATAATCAAGTTCGGTTTTAACCAAGTCAGAGACTCCTCTGGTTGACTCCATTATTTCAAATATTTCGATCCGGATGAAATAGGTAGAATAAGACATTTTTTTATTAAAACATTAATGTTCGAAATATTTTTGACTACCAGGCAGACAAGTGGTAAGGTCTAATAATATTAAAAGTGTACAAATGTTGAAAGGTCGTCATAGGTGACGCGAAAATGTCGAATGTAAGTATAAATAAGTGAAAGATATTTTATGTTTTTCTTGTACTATTGACTTTCCGCCTTCTTGCCTTCCTCGAATATCGAATTAGATCACATTTCAACGATGTCCAACAACTGTTCTATACCTCCTTCTCTAACTGAAATATGTGTTTTTAGCCTTAAGCTTTTAGTGGGATTGTCCCTTAAGGTGTGGCACAGTTAGGCATATAATGGCCAACTTGTATTTCAAGTTTTGTTTACTTGGCATTCTTATTAAAAGAAAAATAGGAAATCTAAAATAAGATTGTGTCATCTGTGAGTCATTCCAGTATCTGGGAAATCTGCTTGGCTTTCGCATCTTAAGTGACGCCTTTTTAATGAATAAGGATGCAAGCAAAGAATATTGAATAGCGTACTGCTAAATTGTTGTGCTAAACCAGTCTCTGAATATGAATTTTTATATTATTATGAACAATATTAGATTTATGTGCTAGAATGCTTATGAAACGTTTCATGAGAGCAAACCTGTGCAGGACCTATTCTTCTATCAACATGAGCCAGCAAATTGAACACTTTACAAGCGCAATGACCTTCTTTTTCCAATGAAAAAAAAAGTCCCCCATTTTGGTCAAAAATACGGCGACAAACATTTTTTTGGTCTTCACGGCCTGCTTGATTCAGGCCACTTTCCTCGAGGTTGGGGCACAGGTGAGAAAGGAGGTTGAATTCCAGCCATATCTTCCCCTTGACTCCTGTAAAACCCGTCCTGTGGGCCTTTGTTTTCATCTACTTCGTTCGTCTAGCCTGGTATTAGCGTTGCAAAGGGGGACTAATGAGATGTTCGTGCGTTGTGGGCCCATGAACATCTAAGCCGTGTAGTAATCGCCGAATTTTAAGTGCCTTATAGAATTATGTGCATACTACAAATATATATATGACAGCAAATGGTTATATAATTTAATATCAAGTTCACTGCCAATTACTATCAAATTTAACTTAGGCACACTTATTATAGCAGATTTCCCTTAATTTTTCTTCAAATTTCCAACGATCCTACCCAGGAGACTACGAAAATGAGGTCTGTTCAAAACTGTATATATATATATATATATATATATATATATATATATATATATATATATATATATATGTTTGTTACCGCTCTAGCGGTCGCCATTTTTGTCGTATCGCTACCAAACGTGATCTTTAATCGTTTTATACAAAAAGATCAAGTTCGTTAAAGGCTGAAATTGGACCAGGGGGAGGTGGGGTTTAGAGGGGGAGATTTTCGAAAATTCTTAATATCTCCGTTATTATGTGTCGGATCGAAAAATTGTATATAACCATTCTTATTGCAAATGTTTCTATAAATATTGTTATGTACATTTGTTCACTCTCTTGATTATTAACTGAGATATTTGCATTTCTTAGTTTTCCGTCTTCAGTAAACCCCCACTCCTTCTCATCTCATATTAACAATATTCTATTATGTTATGAAGTACTATATTTGAAGCTTAAATACCAAATATTGTTCTCATTAAACTTTTAATTTTTGAGATAAATGCAAAAACGTGATGCACGTGGAAAATCTGCTTAGTTAACGCAGCCCCTGCGTGACCGACTTTTTATACTGTGCTCACAATTCTAGTTCTATAGCACATTCAAACAGTAGGAACTTGATTGAGAAGGATAAAAAAAACTATTGTAAATTTCCAGATCTGTAGAATTACGAAAATAAATTTCCATGCTCGCTACCAGAGCATGCTAGTGTCACAGTGCAAATAGTTAAAAGTTATAAATGCTGTTTCCATGTGCATAAGGGAACGGGCTCTTTAATTGAACAGATAGAACGGAACAGGGCTCAAGAACGTTTTAAAAATAATTTAGAAGTAAAAACTTTCCGTTCCAGTAGTAAAAAACGTGTAAAACACTTCAAGCACAACTAAAAAAAATATGCTATAGGTTTCACCTTCAGCGAATTAAATGTGGATAATGAACTGGTTACGTAAGGTGGGGCTGGTTTTGGGAAAGTAGTAATTTCAATTTGGTTAGAGTTTGGCAACATTCGTTGATCGACCTGTTTGATTCTCTCTTCATCATCTCTCTGAGTACAGAGAAAATTGCATGATAGTCCTTCCCACTTACACTTCATTTCATCCTTAGAAAGTTCATTCATGCTCACTATAATCTAATGCAATGCAACAGCTCATTCTTTTTATGACGTTTTTACTTTTTTCAGTAATGACACACAACTGAAAAAGTAATGTTCCAGCGTGAGTTTCTGAAATGCTGTTCCTTCGAACTTATATATCTAAATTCAATATATTTAGTGGTCCTTATTTGTATGACATTTATCAACAAACATTTTTTTTTTCAATAAAGCAATGCAATTAATGCTTTTAAAGACGGATGCTAATTGTTTGAATGTGCTTGAAAGTTGATTATATATATATATATATATATATATATATATAAAGATGAAAAAATAGTGAAAACATTTAAACATTTGAAACTGTAATATTTTTATTACTTCTGAAAATTTACAGCATCCAGTAAATTGAAAGACTTTTACGTAATATTATATACAAAGATAAAATATAATGACATTCAGCAACAAAAATTTCTGTTTTATTGTAAATAAAAATGTAATAAAAATAATTTATAATGATAAAGTGACAGACAAAAATAAAGATGTTTATACGGCTAACAGTATAAACACTCTTATTTACATGTAATGATTACAGAACTTACTAAATCACTAAAAAAATGTTAATAAATATTTATAGTTTTTTTATTAATTAAGAATGTATTAATTAGGCGCTAAGTTGATGTATTAATTAGGCTTAAGTAGATTAGGATAAGAACATTGACACAATTAAAACTATATTGTTCGATAGATTAACAATCTATTAGCTTGAATACATATTTATTGAATGATTTCCATGTAGAAGTGTTGACCCTTTGTGGAGGAATAGTATGGTCTGAACCAGTCCAGTAGAAAATGGTGTGTTCATAGCAGAGCTGCTGAATTGGAGAACGGAATAGTTTTACACTGCTTTCATCGAATAATATTTAAATCAAGAGGAAGGGTATATATTCAAGAAATTCAGTACTTATTAAGTCTCATTTAGTACGATATGACAAGTATTTTAATTCCGTGTCTTATAAACCATATTAGTGACATATTACCTATTAGACATTTGCTAATAAGTGGGAGAAATACCCAAATATACATATAACAAATGGGAAAACGTATCCATTAATATTACTAACCAATGCTGAGGAACTAGAATAAACTAATTAATATGACAGAGGCACGTTCAACCTGAGCAACCTCTTTGCAAATAGTTATTTGAGTCTTCAACACAACTCACGTTTATTTCGCGTTCATTTTGTTTCAAGGCAAGTCATGAAATATTCCCAAGCTAAGAGGCGATTTCACTTAAACATTCTATTTATTATTTATTTAACCAGTGAACGAGGACTAATTGCTAACGTAAACATAAATTCGTTGAATATCCATTGCATACTTCGTGCTTACAATAAGATGACTGTTCATTCAGAAAGAACATTAACAGTGTTGAATTATAAAGCTATGTTTAGTGTCCTATACGAATCTAATCTTCAATATATTTGGACGCGAAAATATTTTAATTTTTAGCACAGCTAGCTGCTAACTTCCGTTTCTGTCTCATCCCCCTTTTAGTTGTTTTACTAATGATACTGTAGCCTAGGAACGGCTATTGTTTTAAAAAACATATGTTATTATAATGATTTCATACAAAAGGTTATGACCATCAAAGAGTCCGCCACGCAGGGGCTGCGTAAACTAAGCAGATATCGCACGTTTTCGTTCAAACACAATTGTGATCTCATCTTACCCCATATTCCCTATTAAAAAAAAAAACGAAGAGTAGAAGGCAGGACGGGGGGGGGAGTTATTGAAGGCTGAAAACACGAGTGCATGGAAAACTATCTTAATACTTGGATTACGAAAAAAATCAGATCATCAATAGGTTAACAAGATTTGTTCTATAACATTTTGCGATCCAACTCATAATAACAAAAATATTTTGAATTTTCGAATTCCCTTCCCCTCTAAACCCCCACTATTCCATGCCCAATTTCTCCCAATAACAAATGCAATCTTTAATATAGACTGAAACGGTTAAATATCATCTATGGTATAGATCTAATAAATATTTTTGGAAAAGTAATTTCCAAGAAGGTTGGACCTACACAATTAATAGATCGTATAGATTTAGACGTATACGGACATATTTCGAATTTTAGAATAATAAATGTTGACAAAAATTAGAGGAATGATAAGTTGAGATTTTTTAGTTATTTGTTTTCTTCTGAAAACCGTCCTTTAATGGAAACTCGAGCACACCACGTAATGCTTTTTGCAACAATTAGGACAGCCTGAAAGCAGTCTCTCATGAAAAAAAAAAAAAACTGTCATAACAAGACCAGGTTTAACTGTAAAAAGGGGTTCGCCAATATAGACATTACTCTAGCCAAGGAAGATGGAGTCCGTGAGTAACGGTGTAGAGTTTCGGCCGGACAAAGTGAGTGTCCTTGTGACGAATAGGAAACAGTTGTGAGCGTGTGTCTGAGTGTTGTATGTAGGAAAGGCTATGAGCACTGTAAAATATGGCCGTGGAATGTCGTGCAATCTCTCACCTAACCTTTCCCAGATAGTTTGACTGCATCGGGGCATCGACCTCCTCTTATATATAACTTCCGGTACATCATTCTTGATACATAAATGTCCATAAAGTACGGCCATTAATGAATGCTAGAAAGAATAAATATTGCCTATTGACGAATGTGAGAATTTTCAGTTTCAATAATAATTTGAAAATGAATGATACTAGAGAATGACCCAGAAAAAAGTTAATTGAGCTGAAAAGAGACACTCGAATACCTCAACATTTCTTAAATCAACAAAGAATTTTAGAATATGTAATTCCATCGTCAGTATAGACCAATTCACACAGGTATTGGCCTAATCATGGTCAGGTTGAGAAAAATCTACAAATATGGTCTATTCACCCCCTCCCATACGACTAAAGGGTGGAAATATCACACAGAAAAGGTGCACAATAATTTGCCTTATTCATGGATTTTCATGAATAATATTCACACCAAACTAAAGCTTTGCTCGCCCCCCCCCCCCATTCACTAAATAATGCAGATAAACTGCACGCTGTGATTTATTTCATTGACTTTAAGAAGCTCCGTGCTACTGCCCCATATAAAAACACAAAACTTTCAATACTTAACATATTTTACAAGACAATTTATATTTTGAATGTACAAAAGTTAAATTTCCTTTTAATTTTATATTAGAAAGCTTTAACAATATACATAAAGAGGGAAATTTGCTGATTATAAATTAAACTATTGTATTAGCCGTTCGAAGTAAAAACCATTTCCTAGTTGAAAAATCCCATTCTCAAATAACCTTGTTAAAACTTGGAAGGTTTACATGCGACTATAAAAGTCCATCGAAATCATTTGAGGAGCTTTTCAGTAATTAAAAAAAGCGTGGGTAGTCAGAAAATCATTTTAAATTTTAAACTTCTATAAGTGAAAAAAAGGATTCTTTATTGTACCTTTGGGATTCGTTTATGAAGAGAAATACAAAAGTCCAAAATATAAAGCAGCCCAGAGTTACCTTTTACATTAATGTAAAAACAATGTGTTCTGCTTGAGATAGTTCTTCAAGGAGAAATATTAGACAGTAATTTTTTGCTGGACCATTGTGGTTTCGTCCGATGCCCATTGAGGGAAACCACATCGAAGGCTTGTGTGTGGGTAGCAGTAATTTGGCCTTTAAAGAAGATGATATCTCATGCGGTAAATTGTTCCGGATATTCCGGGGTTTGAATAAAATAGGAACTGACTTCACGAAATGATTTAATTAGTTTGATTCATAGTATATTCTTGAGTACCGTATTGACAGGTGCCACGTCTTATGTTGTCTGGGCCTTGTTCTTATTATTATTATATTCTTATTATTATCTGGAATCTTCTTCTCCATGAATCAACTTAGAGGTCAACTAGGCTAATGACCTCTACATTAGTCCTAGTATTTAGTTGAGAAAATGTGCTAAAAATAGTCATTTTTGTATTGAAAGAAAGTGCGCGAAATTTACTGATTATTTGAAATGATAATTCATGTCTTAAATAGAAAAACATCTAGCCTAATTCTTTTATAAAACTAAAATACTATATTAGACTTTTTAAATACTATATATTACATTTTTTTTAGAAATTTGTTGAATGAATATTTTTATTCTGTCAGAATCTATTTTTTAAACACAATTAGAAATTTTCTATGATATTAAAGATATGCTTCAACCCATTTCATAAAACATATTTTGTCAATCAACGTATTGATATCTAATATTATTTACACTTTGTAGGTTAGCTGGAGCTAGTTACTTAGAGTGTTTAAAGAAACTGGAATTGGTTTATTTATACGTAATTTTCCCCTTTTTAATCAGTTATCTATGGAAAAGAAGGCTGGTGAAACTTATTTGATATATCGATAAGGCACAACGATTTCATCACAAATATATTTGAAGGTAAAGTCATTGGACATTGGTCAAGGAGGCCTTGAAATCCTTTTTTCAAGTCATCAAACATCTATGGATTTCGCTGGGTATTGTAATATGAAAAGAGTAGCTTCTGAATGAACACAGAGATGCAGCTACAAGGCGTCATGATGATGATATAAATGAAAACAAGATAATTAACTGGTAAAAACAGCACTCATAGATACCCATTGAAAACTGTTAATGCAGAAATAATTAAAGAAAAGAAGTGGTTGTAAAAAAAAAAATAAGTAGATTTGGATATTTAATTAAGGCATTTAAGTATTAACTAGAGAGCACTTTGTTGTGAGTTAAGTCGAAATGTTCTCTCAGTCTGCTTTCATATGATTTTTAAAAGTAGTAAAAGCTATGGGCACTAGGGAAAGATAAGTCTATTTATTTTGGATCCTTTTGGGTTGCTGGAACATTACTAGACCTTCGTAACCGTAAAACAAACAATACAGGGAAATTTCGGGTTGGAAAACACGCCCAAGCCTTGGCATAGCTGCAACGATGACGCGGTGGGTAGGGTCAATATGTTTCAAGGACGAGCCATTCACTCGACTGGATAATGAAACAGCTGCTCAATAACACACCACCACAGGGAGGGTTGGAGGTCCACAGTTAGGCGATTCACGTTGTTATCACGGATATGTAATAATTAGACTGGAAAAACTGAGGACATTGATGTGCTACTTTAATAACGTGATTCATATAAGGGATGCCTATAGAAAAGGATTTCCCAGATGTAGGAATGTTGTCACATCACATTATTTTCTCTAGTCTTCCTCAATAAGAGACCTATGGGAAGAAGTCTTAAAATTTTAACGTTTAATTTAATTACAAGCATTATAGATAGACCGTATAAAGTCTTCTTAAATATATATTATTATGCATTCTGAGGAAACAGCAAGCTTAGCAAATCCATAGAGATATACAACTTGGTTGGAGAAAGAGTGAGATGTCCTTGTTCTTTAAACGATAGGTGAAAGGGAATTGAAGGATGACTCCGGCCTTCATCAAAGAGATGCCTCCAAGGAAACTGACTTTCCACGGCCTATTAGCTATAGTAATAACTAGGCCAACATGGACACCTAGTATTCTATTACACTTACAATCCCCTGAACCACCATCCTAGTTTTAAATTAAGTAAGAATAGAAATATTAAACTAAAATAATATACTGAAGATAATCACCTCTATGATTAGGAATAAAATCAAATTGTGCTCAATTTTATTAGCAGATTTCCCCTAAGGGAAATCAGTTATTGAGGTTGTACTCATGACGGAATTTTCGAGATTTTTCTTCAAATGTCCATCGATCCTACCTAGTAGATGACGAAAATGAGGTCTGTTCAAAACTGTATATATATATATATCTATATATATATATATATATATATATATATATATTTGTCTGTTACCGCTCTAGCGGTCGCAATTTTTTTTATCGTTACCAAACTCGATATTGAGTTGTTTTATGTAAAAAGAAAGATCAAGTTCGTTAACGGCTGAAATCAGACCAGTGGGAGAGGGGGTTTAGAGGGGGGATTTTCGAAAATTCGAAATATCTCCGTTACTATACGTCGGATCGAAAAAGATTACAGAATCAATCTTATTGCAAATTAAATTTACTATAAATATTGTTCCATACATCTATTCTGTATCCTGAATATTAACTGAGATATTTGCATTTGTATTCTGCATGTGCTCGGCAGCAGTCTATGTTCGGACTTTCCGCCGTGAGCTCTGGCGGCCGTTTTCGTAACTATTCGTCCCTCGTGAATAGGTTTAGAGGTTTCTTACTACTACAGTTGTTATTAGGCAGATTTCTCTATTGTAAAACTTCACGTGGGAAATCTGCTTAGCTTACGCAGCCCCTGCGTGACGGACTTTTTAACAAGGGATTGTTCAAAACAACGTTTGAGTCCCTTTTCTCCCCCAAAACAATTAGGTACTAAATAAAAATGGGTTTTAGAGCAATCTGTTTATATTCTTTATTTCACTATAAAGATTCTTCAGCTAATTATATTATCACATGGATCATTAATAACTGATTGGAATTTATACATTATATAACGTACCTAAATTCTATTGATTTAATTTATTGTTTATATTGTCTGAGACTTAACTCTATAGAAATTATTGTAACGTTACACATAGTGATCAATAGCTGATACATATAACATTAAAGTATTTTTTTTTTTTTAAATGGAAGTTAGAGTTCTGTAATATAAGTTACACTATGTAAGTGGCAATGTATTTGACGATTATATTTTTGAAAATCATATTTTAATCTAATTAACGACTTGGGCTCCTGCCAACTTCTAAGTTATAAGAGCTACGTTTGTTATATTCTTCTTAGAAGTCATTTTTATTTTTATTACTGTAACATTCTCTTTAAGACGATTGTGATTAAAAAATTAAGATCGGCTTACATGTCTAGGAAAAATAAGGAAAATCAATGGTGTAGTAAAAAAAAAATATTTGTAATTACAATTAAGTCCTTCATAATAGCTTATATTTATGTGTAGAGTGTGTTGCAGGCATACCTAAGCCTAATAAAAATTGTACTGAAATTGAATACCTAATATATGTTTTTGTTTTTTTTTTAATTAGTTGAATAAAACCACCAATAACTCATAGTTATCAGCAAGCCATAACTTAATATCACCACATTGCATGATACATTCATATAATCGTCTCTCTCGAGCTTAAAAGAAGGCCACGTAATTAAGTAGGACACAAATGTGAACCAATCTGACCATAAAAATACGACAGCCTTCGGAGATTTGAACGGTGGAAGAAAGTCAATAGCGACTTTAACGGTGGGTGAGGGCGGTTAAGATCCACCTGAGCGGGGACGTTGGCCCCTCTACTAGCAGGGCGGAAAACATCGGCGGCCAGTCCAGCACTTGGCACCACATTGCCCTGTTAGCCACGGTGGAGAACCACTTTCGTTTGGATCTTTTGTTTTTCCTATTGGGTTTCGACTCGATTGGCGACGGAGGTTTACCGGCTAGGATCACACTAAGAGCGCTCTTCCTGTTTCGTAAGCTCCATTGGCTTCTTAAACAAAGAAACCACCGCCATTTACCTCAAGTTGTAGGACGGAGGTTTTATCCCAAGTCAATATCAACTACAAACTGCCAGATTTCTTGCTAAATTCAAACAGTAGTTAGCCTTTGTGTAACTAAATGGCCCACAAGAAACGGATACCGCATTAAATTACATAAGCATTGCGTGAATACGGAAGATATAATCTGAGACGATATCACAACAAAAACTTACATGAAAGATCGATTTCCTCGTGAGGAAGATATATGACCGATTAATTTTAAATTAAAAACACACTAAAATAAGAATTAGAAATCCCATCCGGAAAATCAATACGGTATTAATGGAAGTGAATAAATACATATACTTGTAAACTAATGTATGCGAATTGTGTAATTTAACTGGTGTATGCTTGTTATGTTTAGATTTTGCACCGTAAATATACTCTAATAATTGACAATTTTCAATCAAATGAACTGAATTTTGCTTTTGTATGACAAGTCAATGTGTATAATTCATAATTTAAAGCCAAAGAGTAATGTTTCTGCAGTACACTAAAACCATTTTAATATTCCTAGCAAGCAATAAAAAGTGAGAACAGGGTCCAGCCAGACCTGGGTGAAAATTAATAGTTAGTTTAGTAGTCTGACTAATACTTACTAGTTTAATTATGTCCTTTTTGAAGTATGTACTTGGGGGCTCAGGTTAGCCATGGGAGTTAAAGGTGTGGCTTAAACCTAGTGTGATTTGTAAACCTAGAGTAGCGAGTTCGATTCACGCCTGGGCAGCAGGAATTTATTTAGTGATGAACTCATTAAATAAAATCCTTCACCCCAGCCCGGCTAGAAGGGGGTGGTAACATGTTGACAACCCACCCCAATTAGCCTAATAGCAAAAGGTGGACGTTAATAAATAATAATATGTACCTATGTAATTTCATACCAATTGTTATATCTATACAGAGAATGGAAAAAGCAAAAATCTATCATAAATATACATCAAACAGGATAATCTAAAAGTTAATTGTCAAGATATTCACAAAAAAAAAAAAAAGTAATTCTTATTATTAGTCAAGCGATAAATCAGAATTAGTTTACAAAAAAACAGTTGTTAGAATATTTTAGCTACTGTTAGAGGGTATGATGTCCGCCACACTTTCATTAGAAAGTTCTTACAACCGTGATTTATGGAGTTCAAGAAGCTTAACTTTGGTTCCAGTAGGATAGCATAACATTTATTTCAACGGAATAAATGTCTCTTTCTGAAATTATGTTCAAATCGCAAGAAGAAAAAAATCAGTTTTCGCTGAATAGTGGAATTGTCTAGTACAACACAAGAACTAGTAACAGTTATTACTCGAAAGTAAATAAAGGAAAGTGAGTGAAAACACCAAAAATCGTTATTTAAAAAACGAATAAAATGGCTACTGCTCATCTCTGAATTCTGTTAATATAATGATTTATCGTGATAGAATGAAGCAGTAATAGTGACTGACTGAGTCCTACAAGAAATCTCGCACATTCTTGCTAAAGCTTCAATATGCTTCCTCTTCCTTGATGTCTATCCTCAATCCCATACTTAAGAACAGGTTTCTAGGTCAATTAATTAAATAAATATCACACCAGCCGTTGAACCCATTCACCAATTAATATGATTTCATTATTGTTAATAGATTATAAATAAAAAACTTCTTGATTTTGTTTGGGACTTTTCATTTATTACGGTACTCTATATTGTGAATAAGATGTTGTTATCATCTTATTCATGATTATGATTTATATAATTTTATATTATTCCGAACTTCATTCATTGTAATGGATTTGTATTAATTGGGTAATGAAATGAGACTTCAATAAGACCAAAGAACCATTTCGGAGTTATTTTATTTATAAATGAAATAAAAAGGCGTCCTGACGGTGTTTCTACAATGGAGGCCTTCAATAAATGTACTAGGGCGCTATGTTAAATTGTAGTTGCGTCACCGCAATAATTTATGTTTTTCCCGCCTTTAATTCCGACTCTCTCCCATAAATAAAGATCATTGCAAATAAAAGGTCTTATTTTAGTTGGACATAAAATATTCTGTGATTTACTAGGTTCTCAGATATATTAGGACATATAAGGAAAATTAGATGAGTAGAACTAGAACTATAGTTTATAGGTTATAATAGAGTAATCTATGTTATATTTAAAACAGCTTATAGTTTATAAACGATAACTAAATACTCGAACAAGAGAATTTCACTTTTAATCAAAGTTTATTATTAATCATTCTTTTAGGACTTATTGAGCAAATCCTATAAGATTTGAATAGATATCAATAATATATTTATATCTTTAATTGGAATATATTTATCTTTAATTTCAAAAACATCAAAATATGGAAAAATTGAGTCAAAAGTGAGCAACAGGGTTAGAAACTGGGAACTCTAATGTGATTACTTAGCAATACTTGCGAATGTCACTGTAAAAACTAATATCACAGAACTCCTAATAAATTACATTCATATTTTTATTAAAAATAATTTCACAAGGTCTAATTAACGTTCAGAAAACTATAACTACTAGCAGCAACTAATTACAGTTTTTCAACTGTACCGATAACATTTAAAAACGCCCATCACACTGGAACTGCATAATTAACTGTTAAAAACACTTTATGTACTAATAACGCCACAAAAAAATGCCTATTATAATTATGATTTATTTTAAATGGTACTACATTAACCGATTTATTTATTAAAAGGAAAAAAAAATGAACCAAGCACCTTGTATAAAGACATATAACCGTTTATATTTACTCTTACATTGTACTTCGGCTTCGACGAAAGTTGTTTATGGCACTCATTTAATAAGATTCCCAAAAATATGAAAGCATTTTGTAATGTTTAGAAACTCAATAGCTCCTTCTTCTAAGGAAAACACCCTAAAAACGAGATTTCTGTCAATATTACCAAACTCATCTAGCGTTGATGTACTCGAAACGCTTACCGAAAGATATGAGCTTCGTCCTATTTGTTATAATAACTTGGGTCACAGGATCGTTTCTATATGAGCAAAGGAATTTTTCTGGGTATCTCCAACCAAGTTGAACCTCCCTAGGAAATCTACTTGAAAAGTTCGTCCTAATATGGCTGCTTAAACTAAGGAGAATTGGAACGTTCTGGTGCCGCTACTGATTTGACACCTTCAACCGTAATAAGAACTTATCGATTCATATTATAAGAAGGTTATGTAAGCAGGGCATGAGGCGTCTAGTGGCTCAGGTGCTCGAAGTGAAAATCATTCATTATGAATTGGAGTGGGACAGAAGAGTGAGAACTAAAAATGAAAATATCGAGTTACAGAATTAACGTGTAGAACGACAATTGTAGTACATTACTTTGATAATAAAATAGGTTAGATTGGTATGAGTCTGTTCAGAGTAACAATCGCATTTTCAGCGCTGAACACTTTTAATGTCTAATTCATGTAGTAATGTTCGTTCAATGAACAGAAATACATCGTGCAAGTTTGTAAATCTCAGGATTTGATCTATGGTCTAATGTAAATCTCACATGGTAAACCTAGAGTGGCGAGTTCGATTCTCGCCTGGGCAAAGGAAATTATTTAGTGACGAAATTCATTAAATAACGTCCAAAAATCCCACCCTGGCTAGAAAAGGGTGGTAAGCTGTAGATAACCTGTCCCAATTAGCCTAAGTTGCAAAAAGTGGACTTTAATAAATAGATAATAATGTTGATAATGTACATGGTGATAATGTAAATGGCATTCTTTATCAGAAAGTTGCCATAGGTCATTCCATTTTTGAAGGTACTGATTGTTTGTTTAAGTGTCTTTTATTGCGCTGCTATACCACTTTCCTAAGTTATTACTTGAGTAGCAATAATTTTTATTTTATGAGTTATTGATTATAATGTACACCCATCTCAGACATTAGTGGTCGCTTTCCAGCTATATTTCTTATAAATGAAGCAGTAAGAAAGCTGCAGCCTCAATTAATTTATACAATATGTTTGCCTGCTCGTATCCATATTATTCGTTATTTCTATGACATAATTAAGTAAAACTATTTAAGTATAGTTTTACATATATTTCGCTAAACGAGGTTTAATATATTCCGTTTTCCTGTTTAAATTTAAAATTGTGTATATATGCATTTAATTGTAGCTATTCAAATGTAGTTTTTCCTATAAAGCTACACTAGGCTGTAAAATACTATACGCACTCATGAAGTACTACAAATATTTAAATAATTTACCTAAATGGGAGTAAAAGTGATAAAAGAACAAAGAAATAATACGAATTTTCTTGTTTTGAAAATCTAGATATAACCTGAAACTATAAAACAGTTGGTGGGTGTTTATGAGTACAAATCCTCTAGACAAGTTATTTATTTAAGTCCACTTTGTGCTACTACTAGAAAGAACTATTTCTGAAGCGGAACTGGGTTTTATTATGGCTCTTAGGTTCTGAGATATTCACGTGTAGCGGATGTGGTTTTCTCTGGGAACATTATATCCAGGAGGTTTTGCTCTTTTCGTACTTCTTAAATTTCACCAGAAATGATTTCTGAAGGTCGAACTTCTAACTACTATTGATTAATATTGATCATTATCCTTTGTTCTCAAAGGACTCTTAATAGACTTGTCACACAGAACGCCGGAATTCCAATAATTAAATTAGAATATTTAATTCTTAAATGATCGAAATTTGTAAAATAAAGCTAAACCCAGTTTAACCATTCGCAGACATTATAATATTTCCATAAAAATGTAAACAAACATTAAGAACAAGATGGCGACACTCTCACGCTATACTCCTTACCACTCCAACGAAATGAATAAAATTAAATAAGTAATATTACTACGCTCTAAATAACCAGGAGAGCATTTCAAATGTATTCATGAACTTTACACAGTAAATATAATACTTATGAGGGTACGAAGAAACATTCAGAAAGAGCGAGAGAGAGAGAGAGAGAGAGAGAGAGAGAGAGAAGAGAGGAGAGAGAGGGAGAGAGAGAGAGAGAGAGAGAGAGAGAGAGAGAGAGAGAGAGCGAGAGAGAGAGAGAGGGAGAGAGAGGAGGCAGGGAGACGTAGAAGTGAAGAAAAGGATGTAGGGAAGAGAGAATGAACCTGAGCTGATTGGTTCCACTGGATTCCTGGAGTCTCCAGCAATTGTTAGGAAGAGCCTGAGGGTGAGGAAACCCACCCGAAACTGTAGTGGAATGCACTCCCGAAGAATTGGGATTAGACTGTAACGACTCTACATCATCATTTTTACCCTTAGGATGAAAGAAGGAAATTTTGTTTACTCTCCTTAACACATCTAACCCTAAAATTAAAATAAAGTAAGAGGTACTGTCTCCACTATTAATACATTTCGCAAATTAATCATTTTATCAGTCAAGTAACTCACTAATAATGTTATAACGTATTAAGAATATTTTGTTCTAAGAATTTTCTCCTGAATACCAAACATAAATACCTAGTTTGATAAGTTTCTTCAAATTAAAGGATGACATATATTTCTACGTGAAATAATAATTTAATTATGAAATCTGCGTAATACTAGATTTATCTTAAGATGAAAACGACGAGGAGTGATTATTTACAGGAGAGCTAAACTTACAATAACATATATCGTTTTTATTGTTAGTCCGATTGAGATCAGTTTTTGTGGTTTCTTTCACATAAGGCGTAATTGCAGATTTCCCGTTCAGTGCAATTGTTTTGGACCATATTAACGTCTTAAATCCAGGAGATTTGTATGGTAGCCATATATTATTAGGGTATCTCTTAAATTCTTTTCAATTTTTTTTTTTCAATGTTGTGATATTTTGGAAATTTTCTCGATAAATGTTATTGTAATTTTTAAAAGTATAAGTAGAGAAGCAATTCTGTGAAAGAAAATCTCCCATCACCAGATAAACGCAGTAATAAGGACTTCAATAAACGAGTGCCACAAGATTGTAAGAGCATTCAAAATTTTAGAACAAAGAATACAATTTAAAATAAACCAAAAATATGAACGGTTACACTAAAAAAGAAAATTACGTAAGAAAGCGAAAATGTCCTAATAGTACTGATCCGGTTACACGAACGTGATATTCGGCGTTATATAAAATGAATATATTTAATCGAACGAAAATTAGGGCTGCTGTTTGACGTTAAAAGTACACTTTACAAAAGTTGTCTATTTTGATATTTAAAGTAACTTTTGTTATATACACTTATGTCGTATAACGCAGTAAAACATGATATACACAAAATAATATTGCAGGAGACCAGTTGTATTAATCTAAGAGATTCATAATGGTTAGCCATCCGGAGAGGCAGTCAGGCATATATGCTCTGTGGCACTCGCGCGCTCTGCGAACTCGTGAACTACTGTTCTCCCTTAGTGGGGATATATATATGTGTGTGTGTGTGTGTGTGTGTGTGTTGTGTGTGTGTGTGTGTGTGTATGTTTGTGTCAATATTTATATAAACCTGCTGCAATCACACAGACAAATCATTGTTTAAAACAATGACTATTATCATGAAATGAAGATTTAATGAGTGTGATAATAATGAGCCAATTCCATATTATCTATGTTCTAGATTCACCATTAAGGGAAAGTAAAATGAATAGTAAGGGTAGCCATTCACCATAATTGAAGTATTTTACAACTATTAGATGAATATAACAATCTTTGAGATTACCTAGAAATTCATCTATACCAACAAAAATCTGAAACCTTAAAAAAGTATAAGCTTCAGATAAAAATGTGCTTCCATTTTAGTATTCCTTGATCAGTTTTATTTCTAACCCTGATAGAATTAATACATAGGAGCCTTCAAATCTATTGAATGCAAAGCCAGTGACACAATCCACAGTCTCATACCAACAGTACACCTACTACAAAGTCTGTGTGTCATGTTGGCTGGTATTTATACTTTTTGAAGGAGTTACGCTTATCTTTAGCCCCTTCAGTCCCACTGTCCAATATATTGGACATGCCTTTTTCAATGCTATATCTTCATGGATTGATGTTCTTTGGCAGAAAAATCGACTTTAATAATGATTTTAGATATTAACCTTTCAATTGTGAGCCTTTTTCTGGTTTATACCTGTTGTAGTGGCATTTCTAGCGCTTTGAACATCCAATTTTGTATATTGCTGTTTCACCTATTAAAACCATGAGTAAATAAATGTCTCATAGATTTAATTTTGCATGTATATAAGTGAAAAAATTATTTTTAAGTAGCCAGAAGCCTCTAGAAGTCGTTTTGTTAAGAAAAAAAATATTTTTTTCCCTGGTTATTGTATTTTCTAATTAATATGGATGTCCAACATATTGGACATCGGGTCTCAAGTGTTGCATTTCACTAATACCTCTATTCTATGGAGGAATTTACTTATTGACTTTTATGATTATTATTTTGATGTGATAAACAATATTTTAGATCTTTTAAATTTTAAAATGCAAATTGCTGAAAGTTTTACCTCAGAAATAGAAAGAAAAAAAAGAGGAAGACTTAGTCTTGAAGAATCCAGTAGTGATGAACCCCTTACAAAGAAAGCATGAGCTGAAGTGAGACCAAATTCTGATATTAGGAATGATAGATTTGAACATTTTCCAGATATTGATGATAAAAAAGATGCAAGTAGATGAAAAATGAAAGGTTGCACAAAAAAAACTAAATTTTATTGTGTTAAATGCAAATGCCACTTGTGCATTACAAAAAAAATGAGGATTTGTTTTATATTATTTCACAGTTAAATTTTGTTCAATATTTATTATTTGTAACTTTCTATGATGTAAATTTGTTTATTATCACTTAAAAAAATATTACTAAAGTGCATTTTATTTATTTATCCAAATCCTTATCAGTAGAATAATTTGTAAAAAATATGCCTGTTGAGACCCGATGTCCAATATATTGGACACAATTTAAAATTGTCAATAAAATTACAATTAGGAAATTAGGATTTTTTTCACTATTTTTCCCATGTTTCTGTAAACATATAGAACATGAAAAAAAATTTTTTAGTCAAAATATTTGAGTTGGGTCTGAAGGGGTTAGATTGCATTTCATCAATTCTACTTTGATACACATTATTAGTATAATGCTTCATTTTGGTTGAAAAACTTAAATTATGTAATATCTTTTGTTTATTATCAAATTTGACGTGTTTTACGGAAATTACTGCCAATTTCCTACTGTTAATGGCTGCTCTTAAATAGAATTGATGATTACTACATAAAAGCAATACCCAACCACTGTCTGATTATCACCCATTTAAAGGAAGATGTCATAAATGAGCTTACTAAATAAACGGAATTCTTTTGTAAAAAAAAAGAAAAAAGGGCAGCTTTCAAAAGTGAAATACGACTATACTAATTGATGATCCTTCATTCAGGAATTCGAGTTTGAATGAGGCCGGACAAATGCAAGCAAAACAATTACAAAACGTATCATCAAATACACTAAGAACAGCTGTTTAATGCGGTAGTAAAAATTTAGGGTAGAAATTATTTATACCAACTGACAAAGAAATAGACTTTTAGTCTAGTATCAAAAAGTAGATAATTTGACTTTCTCAGAATTGAATTTATCAGAATACCACAAAAGTATTGTGAATCCCAACAGCCTTGCGCATTTCACAGTATCAAAGACTATAGTACCCTCCTCCTCCTATCATTAACACCCTTAAGTAAAATTAGAATAATTAATTTTATGCATAACATCAATCCTTAAAACCACCCTTAACATATACAAGTATTGAAAAGTATCAAATTTGAATTCCAATGAAAATAATGTATTAGTATCACCATCAGCACCATGATTAGGTATACATGGTTATGTTTAGCCGAATTTATTATATATATATATATATATATATATATATATATATATATATATATATATACACACATACCCATACCCAAAAGAGGCTCGGTTGGGGGTTTGTTCAAGTTATTTTATTTATCCTGAACACTGAAATAAACTTCTTGGAAATGAATTGTTCAAATTAACAGCATATGTAAGTTCTAATAGCTGGCAGAACTACGCCTCTTGATCCAATGGGACAAACTGATATATATGTATACAGGATTACAAATTCGACTATTTATAGATATATACACCTGTATACATATATACATACGTGTAAAGCAAAGTTAACAGCTGAAAAGCAGCCTGGGGGAGGGGGCCTTAGGATCTGAGAAATTTGAATATTCAAAATATCTCCGTTACTATGAGTTGGATCGATAAATTGTTAATAACCAATCTTGATGCAAATTTAATTTCCATTAAATGTTGGTATATACTCTTTTTCTCAATCTTGAATATTAACCGAGTTTTTCCATTTTTAGCAGATTTCCCTTAAGGGAAATCAGCTATTGAGGTTGTACTCATGACGGAATTTTTGAAATTTTTCTTCAAATGTCCATCGATCCTACCTAGTAGATGACGAAAATGAGGTCCGTTCAAAACTGTATATATATTTGTCAGTTACCGCTCTAGCGGTCGCAATTTTTGTTTGATCGTTACCAAACTCGATATTTAGTCGTTTTATGTAAAAAAAAAAGGTCAAGTTTGTTAATGGCTGAAATCGGACCAGTGGGAGGGGGGGTTTAGAGGGGAGGATTTTCGAAAATTCAAAATATCTCCGTTACTATACATTGGATTGAAAAATTACAGAATCGATCTTATTGCAAATTAAATTTGCAATAAATATTGTTATATACATTTAATCTGTATCTTGAATATTAACCGAGATATTTGCATTTGTATTCTGCTTGTGGTCGGCAGGAGCTATGTTCGGACTTTCCGCCGAGAGCTCTGGCGGCGGTTTCTGTAACTATTCGTCCCTCGTGAATAGGTATAGAAGTTTCTTACTACTACAGTTGTTATTAGGCAGATTTCTCTATTGTAAAACTTCACGTGGGAAATCTGCTTAGTTTACGCAGCCCCTGCGTGACGGATTTTTTTAATTTTCATCCTTCACTAACCCCCACATTTAATCGCCCTACTTAAACAATAAGCGAATATCTCATGAATTGACTTATTACAAGCTTAAATAGCAATTATTGTTTGAACAGATCTTTACTAGATGAGATACATACAAATATCTTTTAATAAAGTCATCAATTAGGATTTTATTTATTGACATGAATATGTTTTTTGATCTATAAAATACTCGATATCATTTTCAAAACTAATTATCACTTCCACTACTGGCTGAAATCGGACCAGGAATAAGGGAATTCGAAAATTCAAAATATCCCTGTTATGGCTCATCATAAAAGGGATATTTTGAATTCAGGTTCGATTAATGTATTAGAACTACTCTTGCTATCGCTTTTGGTAAACACCATCTATCACTCACCAGATTGGAATAGAGAATATATGGAGAGATGAGACCACACCACCACGTGGGTAATTGCCTAGTTTACCCTGCTTCTTCGTGACTAACTTTTAATATGTGCTATTAAGTTAATTCCAGTTTCTCTCAGAATACACACTTAGATGAATACTGAGGGCAAGTCTTGTTAAAATTAAAAGAATTACCAATACAAATTACAATATTAGCAGATTTCCCTTAAGGGAAATCAGCTATTGAGGTCGTACTCATGACGCGAGTTTTGAAAAATTTCCTCAAATGTCCATCGATCCTACCCAGGAGATGACGAAAATGAGGTTCGTTCAAAATTATATATATATATATATATATATATATATATATATATATTTGTCTGTTAACGCTCTAGCGGTCGCAATTTTTGTTTGATCGTTACCAAACTTCATATTTAAGCGTTTTATGTAAAAAGAAAGATCAAGTTCGTTAATGGGTGAAATCGGACTAGTGGGGGGGGATTTTTAAAAATTCGAAATATCTCCGTTATTGTGCATCGGATCGAAAAAGTGTATAGAATCAATCTTATTGCAAATTAAATTTACTATAAATATTGTTTATACATTTATTCTGTATCTTGAATATTAACCGAGATATTTGCATTTGTATTGTGAGTGTAGTCGGGACTATCCGCCGAGAGCTCTGGCGGCCGTTTTGGTAACTATTCCTCCCTCGTGAATAGGTCTAGAGATACCTTCCTACTACTGTTATTATTAGGCAGATTTCTCTATTGTAAACCTTCACGTGGGAAATCTGCTTAGTTTACGCAGCCCCTGCGTGACGGACTTTTTTTGTTTGTGTAAATTAAAATAGACACATTAGCTAGTCAAAATTATTAATTTGTCAGAACTAATAGCAGTGTTGGACGCCTTCTAGACGCA
Organism: Riptortus pedestris; assembly: GCA_019009955.1. NCBI lineage: Eukaryota > Metazoa > Arthropoda > Insecta > Hemiptera > Alydidae > Riptortus > Riptortus pedestris. The sequence continues at coordinate 89,830,858 of CM032228.1, forward strand.
GGGCATGCTGTTCCCGCGTTACATTACAGTATGCCAGGTTGCTAGTGTTTCACAGCAAGTGATTTTACTGGTTTAGTATACTTGAGAATTGAAGGCTGTAGAACCGTCTCGTTCCTTCCAAAGAGACAACAGATTTGTCATAAACACATCAGAACTTGTTAATACCAAAAATTTGTCATATACCAGTGATTTTAACTAGTTAACTATGTTTTGCTTAAACGCAGTGTGCTTCTTTGTAAATAAAATTTCACGGTGAGGCAGGATTTTTCGTTAATCTTATATGGAGTTTAAGACTAACAACTTCAAAGTTAGAATTTGCTCTGTCTGGCATATCTTTTTAAACATTTTAATCTCATTTTCGGAATCGGAGTGTGAATTATAATCTCAATTTGATTTTGTAAGCTTTAGCTGTGTGCATTTTGTTGATATACATGGTCTTTTAGTCAAAAAAGCACTCACATTTCTGAAAGGAATTGTTATTTTAAATACTAAATTACAGCGAGAAAGAATTAGAGTATTATTTGTTAAATTCCGATTTTTGTTATAGATGCTAATGGGGAGGATCTGAGTAAGGATTTTACTTACTGAGTTTACCGAACAGATAATGTGTTTTTAATTTCACGTATCTCAAATAATTAGTATCCCAGACTACTTTATTAAACTACAACTATAACGTATTTATTTACACATTCATGTTTTAAGAGAAAATGTTTTGAACTATATGTTGGGTAAGCTATAAGAAACAACTGGTAACAAAGTGAAATGTTGCGGTGTAACATCGGGAATTTGGCAAAGAAAAATAGTTTATGTAGGTAGGCGTAATAAAAAAACAAAAACAAAGTTTGAAAATGAAGGACAAATGTTTGTGACAACAGATTACGGTATAGCCAACTATTTCGTGAGGAATATGATTTAAACCTCATTATTTATGTCTGCGAAGGAAAGTTGACAGAATATGTTTATACATCTATGTATAACTGGTTATAGATGTATTCCAACTTAATGAACAAACACTATAAAAATAATTATCGCGGTACTCTGGAATTCACCGGTTCATCCAATATTCACTAATGTGGCAGACACATTCGTTATTTGAACAGATAGAGTAATATTTTTCTCAATAAATTAAAAATAAAGAGATCCTACCTCATCTGTAATGTTACCAAGATGCTTGACGTCTTCCGTTTCGATTGTTTCATTCTTCTCCTCTCTTGTCGTGATCTTCTTCTCGCGGACTTCGCTGAGTACATTTGGGTCACCGTTGGGTCTCCAGTCAATAGCAGCACCGTCCGGAATATCATGGTGCTGTAATCAGATTTATTTTACAATAATATTTCTCTGTAAAAATGAAATTTTGGAATAACTAAAAATACTCTAAGAAATAGTAACTCATATATCTGTAAAGAAAACAGAATCCATGAAAACCATATTATAACGCTTCTGATCAAATGGACTAGTCATGTACAGCAATGCACTGCTTCATCTGTGGTTATAAAGCTGTAATTTTCTGTAGCGTGTTTGAGTGCTGGTAATCTTAAATCCCATATCTTGAAAATTTATTTCATTCATAACAAACGATGATCGTACATTCCAATCAATTCTTCAAAACACTAAATCATTGCCTTAAGAATTAATGAAAAACCTTATTAATTTTATTAGACTTTTCTGGGAGGTGGAAGGACTCATCTTGGCACATTCTTGGCCTTTTTATTCTGGCGCTAAAGATTGCTTGTTTATACAATTTCCTCTTAGGACTGAGAGGGTACTCGAAGGGCGGTTAGAAGTCCAATTCAATACCCGATGACCGCATAACTAAATATATTTAATAGAGCGGTCCGGGGTTGGAACTTGTAAAATCTAAAATATAACACGATTTTCTATCCTTCAAAATACATGAGGCGGTTCATGTAAAATTCAACTCCCACAAAGATTAATTTTGTAAAATGTGAGGGAGGTTTAGAAGCTAGGTACATAATATGAATTCATATACATGGCTTATTTTTCTAGACCAAAAAACTATAGCCGAACGAACTGTCAATGCCATATCTAGAATGTCAATTACTAAATAGGCATAACGATCAATGTTAAGAAGAGACCCTCTATTACGGTAATTAACGAAATTCTTAAATTATATTCACTTGAAATAGATAATGAAGAGAAAATAAAGGCCTTAAAAGAAGGAAAAACAATTGCATACATTGGTTTTGCGTTTAAAAATAAAACTGTCAGTAAAGATGACGGGCTTCATGTTTATTAGGAGAGTTTAAACTAAGGAAGTCAAAACTCCTGGAGCCAGACCGGAAGTTCAACGTAATTAAGCAGTGCTTAAGCTTGTGTGTGTGGGTGTGTGTGTGTGTGTGTGTATATATATATATATATATATATATATATATATATATATATATAACAATAATTTGTCTTTGAACGCTCTGGCGGCTGCAATAATTGTTCGGTAGATAAGAACTGTGGATATGTAATGCTAAAATTGGACGAGGAAGAGCGGAGGTTTAGAAAAGTTATTGATTTTTTCTGTTGTTACTAATAAGATTTAAAACAGTCAATATATCCAAATATCGTTGGGGAAGAAGCTTATATGTATTATATGTTATAGGATTTTAAAGACAACCTAAGGTGATAAAAATATCAATAAAAAATAGTAATAAATGAAAGTTAGTCTACTTTTAAACCAGAAATCGTCTTATTCTGTTGAATATCACATTATTTCATTCAGATCTTTATTATTTAAGATGTAATAATAATTTAGTAATGTGAATGGTATACACAATAGGTATATAGTATTAGTAGTAGCATGCAGTAGCAGTTAAGTAGTATTAAAAAATTGCGTTTTTTTTTTCTTTCTATAAAAAACCTTTGAAGGCCACGATAATTTATAGTTTTAGGCTATCCATTTTGTATATATAAGTTAATTGTTATAGTTAAAATATTAAAAAATAATTAAAAGTAGGAAAATAAATATAAAATTAAGCCTGTAAATAAACTCAGAGGTACTGTGGTGAATTTTCTTCATATCTAATTAAAAATATACCGTTATATCCTGTCGAAATTGATATTATGTATATTTTGTTTAAAATCTTTGTAATAATTTTGATATCCTTTTCTTAACTTGATTGTGATATTCCTCTTTTAGGGACAATTTGTTTTATCATATTCATCTATAAATAAAAAATTGTTTTAGCCTGTGGATTTTATTGCTTAGTACTTCTAGTATGTCTGTTCTGTATGCCTTTTGTGTTCGGTTCCAGTATTCATTCCTTTTTCCAATACTGTCCGTTCTTATGTAGCAGTTTACACGTCAAACACGCCATAAAAACGGACAGTATTGTGTGTGTTATTTCACATTCACAAAGGTGAATTCAGGAATGAGCCTCTTTATTTAATTACTTGGTCCCCACACTCATTCGCCATTATCCCAGAATCCGATTCTATCCATTCAACGTTAACTCCACTATAGATTTCCAAACAAATTCGTATTATTTATTGTTAAATGACGTGTTTGTGTATATTATGTAATGAGTGAATAAGGGTCATGTTACCAGTGAGTTTTATAAGGAGTCGTAAGTTTGCGAGGTTTAAAAGTATATATATATGTGTGTGTGTGTGTGTGTTTGTGTGTGTGTTTGTGTGTGTGTGTGTGTGTGTATTCTGCACCTGTAGTAAAAACAAAGGCTTAATTATTTCTTTATTAAATAAAAGTCCGTCAAGCAGGGGCGGCGTTAACTAAGCAGATTTCCCTCTTGAAGTTTAATAATAGGTAAATCTGCATACTGGTAACACAACAGCACCGCCAGTACTAAGTGATTTTTTTTCTTAATCAATCACATTTTGGTAGTCCAAGAAATTAAGACAGGGGGGGAGGGCTCACTAGAACCTATTTGCATGTATCTCGTATAATAGAGGTCTCTTGAAAACAATATCTAGTATTTAAGCTTCGAATATATTAATATAATAGTATTAATTAATGTTTGTGTAACATGAGTAAAAGTGGGGGTTTGCTGAAGGCTGAAATATGCAAATATCTCGATTAATACTCAAGACAGAGAATAAATATATGAACTAATATTTATAGCAGATTTAATTTGCAATAAGATTGATCCTATACAACTTTTCGGTCCGACGTATAGTGACGGAGTTATTTTGATTTTTCGAAAGTCCCCTCTCCCTAAACCATCCCCCCCATTTGTCCGATTTTATCCATTAACGAACTTGATCTTTCTTTTTACATAAAAAAAAACTAGTGAATATAGAGTTTGGTGCCGATTAAACAAAAATTGCGACCGCTTGAGCGTTAACGGACAAATATATATATATATATAAAAAAAATTCAATGGACCTCATTTTCGTCATCTTCTGGGTAGGATCGATGGACATTTAAAGAATTTTTTCGAAAATCGCGCCATGAGTACGACCTCAACAGCTGATTTCCCTTAAGGGAAATCTGCTAAAATGAGCGTCATCTTACTAAGCAATAGATTTTAGCTACCAAGATCCATTTATTGAAACGTAATAAGAAATAAAGTAATTTTAAAGCTTTTACTTCCACGTAATGTTTATTTTGATATTCCTTTAAAGCATCTGAAATACATATCGTGTGTTCGTCACCTCAAATGGGAAGCCTCCTTTTAATTTTTTCGTTTATTTTACGCTAAAAATACTAATATTTATCATGTATTACTAAAGTTTACAAATCAATTATTATTAATGATTACAATTCCCATAGTTTTAATTATTTAATTAATCTGTTTCTGAGAACTGAAGCAATACAGTACAAGTATCAGAAACAACGCCTTCATTTGGCAGCTGCAATCCCACCAAACATACCAAGACTTTAAGCCGTGCACAACAGAGGTGCATTGCGGGCCTAGCATATAGCACTCCCCGTAGTAAATTGCCACAAGTATGGTCTTCAAAAAATAGACATTTGTAAAGTATATAAAATAGATAAAAAGTACGTTTGCAACCTCACATGGCGTACCTGTAGATATGGATTATGATGATAATGATTAAAGTGGCACTATAGAATATTAAAATGATGTATCATGATATTGTTTGTATGCAATTGAATTAAAGTTTTACTGATTCTAAGTGTCATATTGGCCACGGATTCATCAAAAGCATAACTGATATTAATAAAATTTTCTACTTCTCAATTTTTGACGTTCTTAATGTCAGTGAACAAGACTCAAAGCGGTTGTGGGTAACATTACAGAACTTCTGCGGATTGAGGGATAGCTTATAAATATATATTCCAACTCAAAAATGTCTGTTTCGTTGTAGGTAGGATTAGAAAACCACTGCGGCATGTAAGTGTCGTCTATTTCTCTTGAATGATTACGCCAAAATAAGGACTTTGAGCTCACTTATCAGTGCCTAAGCGTAGCCTATAGATACTACAAAAGGACGAATATTTTTAGGACATATTTGACAATACTTCCAGCACGCCGCTGACAGTGAAAAATGAGTCTTGTTAATGTGACGAGATCCCGCAAAGAAAGCCTGTTTTATTATTCTAGTATTAAGACTACATAAATTTCACAATGTCGAAAATTCGAAGAAAAATGAAACAGGGATTGGAAGTAAAGGAAAATGATTTATTTATTTCTAGTTTCAAATATCATTGATGATTCGAAGATTTATCTCTAATATCAATATAGGTGTTGAGTTGGGCTTTAAATGAGCTCAGAGATATATTTTGGAAACAGATTCGCCAGACATAGTTCACTATCTTACTAAGGTTATAAAGAAATGACAAACAGTATGAGCTACTTAAAGCTAAGTTTAAAACAACGTTTAGCTATTTCAATTAAAGGGTTTAAGAATGTGCGGTTAAAGTGAAACTTGCATAATTCGTGTAGTATGTTTAATTGTCGTCGACGTAATGTAACTAAAGCTAACGAGTAGCTAAAGGGCAGCACTATAGCAAAGTTTATTATACTCATATAGCTAGCTATATTTTTTTTGTCGAATAATTAGACATTTTTCTGCTTGGAAGTACATTTATAATTAGTAATTATATAGGAGCTCTGAAATTAATGATATATAAAAGTGACACACATTTTCCAGGATCATGTTGTTAGCGGTAACAGTGGGAAACACACTCAACAAGCCTGTCCTTGCTGTGGAGAGCTCTGTCTGGCCCAAAAAGGATTCTAGAGAGAAGGAGGTGGCGATCTAGGACCTTGGCTCTAGCTCCTTAACATGTGAATGGGCTAGTGACGTAACACTAGGAACGGGCCGGCACAACAATGTTCTCCAAATGTCATCCATGATTGGCTCTCCTCACGACAATTGCTAATTCCAGAGGAAACAACACACATCCGCTGACCATGAATTCGGAAATCGTGTTTATCTGTTGAAACAGTAAGGTGCACGATTCAAAAATCAGCTAGTTTCTTTCCACAGCTTTAATGAATGACCTTAGTCGTACTTGGAGTGAAAATTCTACTAACTAATTTGTACTATTGATGTACTAATTTTGAACACATATTGTGCTAATATTAGGGTGATTGTGTTCTTTAAAACTCACATGCAAAAGAATGAACATTGACAAACTGAATGTAGTGGATGATATGTATATATGTGTGTGTGTGTGTGTGTGTGTGTGTGCCTGTTAACGCTCAAGTGGTCGCAAATTTGTGTCGGATCGTTAATAAACTCGCTTTTTAAACGTTTTATGTAAACATGAAGATCACGTTAATTAACGGCTTGAAATTGGACCAGTGGAGAAGGGGTTTAGAGGGGGGTAATTTTGACAATCAAAATATCTCCATTGTTACGCGTCGGGTTGAAAAATTGTACAGAATCAGTCTTATTACAAATGTCATGTTGTATAGGTATTGTTGTATATATTTTTTCTTCTGAATGGAATATTAACCTAGACATTTTCATATTTTAGTTTTTCGGCCATCAGTAAACCCCTACTCCTACTCATGTCATATTGACAACAAAGCTGTTATATTATGAAACACTTTATTTGAAGCCAAAATACCAAATATTGTTATCCTTGAACTCTTACCTTTTCAGATAAATGCAAATACGCGAGGCACGTGGGAAATCAATTTAGTTATCGCAGCTCCTGCGTGACGGACTTTTTTGGAATTAAATTAATAAATATTTTTTAATGCCGAGATTTTTGGTTTATCTTGAATTGAAATTAAAAATAAATCCTACTGTTAAAATATATTTATTTGCTTACCAAAAAATATTCATCAACTCTTTTGGAACGCTCAATAACCCTATGCTCATGTACTTCTACGATTGAATCAAAACACGTGATTACAATCAAACAATCGAACACACGCACGCGCCCACATTCCCATCCTCACACTTAATAAATGTGTGCTAAATAAATAACTTCCGCTCAAATTAATTAATTGCCAAGATATAGTTTCATATCGCTACTCCTCTGCTAAAGCAGTGAACCAAAAATGAATGGGAGAACAAATAGAGAACCTGCATAACAGTAATTGGTTGGCTTAACGACAACTCTTTTATAAAAAGAAATGAACTGCAACATTAATTTACAGATTTAATAAATAATAATTAGTGACTTCACTAGCTAATATAGCATTCGAAATTATGGAGAAGTTGCAGCACTGAAATCAGTCAATCTGGCCACACATCATCATATTTTGCTCAACGATTAATTTGAAAAATTGTAAACATTAATCGATAAAGCATGCGTTTTTAATAGAGTAAATTTAATTTTTCTCCATTTAATGGCAATTCCATTTTATTAATGACGTGCATAATATCTTCTTACAAAGATTGTTCGAGCAAATTTACCTATATAAGTAAATAAGCTTTTATCATTTTTAATCATTTCTAAGTTCATCAAAGTTTAAAAATGTATCTATTTAAAACTGATGAGAAAAGTTTTAATCTTATTTTTAATAAATTTATTAATAATAACATTTTTGTATTTTTTATTACTTTTTTTTATTTCATGACGATACTTATTTAGTTCATATTTATTTTTAGCTGGTGGTGAGGGTGATGAATGGTTAATCACAAAACTTTTTTATGGCTCCTCAGAATTTTATTTCTTATAAACGCTGAGCACTTTCGGGGACTAAATCCCCATCCTCAGAGCGTCAGAGCGTAGGGCGATCTTATAGACTTGCTACACGGCTAAACCCTGCCGATGCACCCCGATGAGTGCATCGGCAATGTTTAGCCGTGTAGCAAGTCTATAAGATCGCATTACGCTCTGACGCTCAGAGGATGGGGATATAGTCCCCGAAAGTGCACAGCGATTATAAGAAATAAAATTCTGAGGAGCCATAAAAAAGTTTTGTGATTAACCACTTATTTAGTTGATTTAATTAGCTTCGAAGCTATTGGATAGTTAAAAATGTTCTTGTTAGCTGCAGACATTTAGGTAACTGACGTTCTTCTAGGCTGAATCACTCCTTGAATATATATGTATATATATATATATATATATATATATATATATATATATATATATATATATATATCAGGTTAGCCTTCTATTAGATAATAGTTGGAATATTGACAATAAATCTCTGTAGATATTTTAAATTTAATTTAATTTTAATCAATAATTCTTATGACTATAACTAATACTGACCTCTGTGTTTTCAGATTCCTCTTTTGTAGTATCCTCTGTAGTTGTTGTGGTTACTTTAGGTCCAGAGTCAATGACAACTTTCCCGTCTTTTAGAAGAACTTCTCTTTGAACTCTTGTCGCTATTTGCCGTTTAGTAACAACTTCAGTTTTCTTTTTTCGAATCCATTCCTCTGAAAATTAAAAAATAACTCGATAAAATCAGCTTCTTTTATAAAATGAAATATCAGTTTCATAGCAATACCTGTAAGCTCAGCTTTACCAAAATTATTGTATTATAAATATATACCCTAAATAAAAAAAAAATCATTTACAAAATGAACAGTAGTTTGGAATTTATTAAGTCCGAGCAACGAATTCCTAGCATAGGTAAAGTATAAGTCTTGTAGTATTGTGAAAGAATTACACGTACTTTTACTATGTTCTTAAAAATAGTTCACCATAAAAACGATTACGTTTAGGAGAAATATACATTGCATTGATTAACCTAAAGAAGTTTCAGCTAAGTGAGCTCATTTTTTTTACATAGTCATTAAGGCCTATTTAACAGTTCTGAATAATTCATTGGTTGAAGGGGGCTGTTAACTATCATAATTGCTAATTCTTAGCTCGAACATTTATTCAATAGTTAGTACTAGCATACAAGGATAGTGATATGTGACAATGAACATATAACCAGGGGAAAGTGTTATCCAACAGTTTTTTTTTTTTTAATAGCTGATTTAAACTTCAGGATAAATGTTCTGAATCTTTGAAAATCGAAGAGAATGTCTCTTTACCTCCAAGTACACAATACTCTTCACTTCCAACAACACTGCTGTGAAATGTTTTTTTCAGGTTATGTATAGAAAAATGGATTTAAATATGCTTGAAATCAAATAACACTTATATTTTATGTTTTAGCCTCGGTAAATATGATTGAAAATACTTTCTAAGATTGATCTTTATTAATGAAAATAGCACAATTTAGGCTGGTAAGATCATATTTAATTTATATTATAAGTAATTTAATTTAATTATGTGCCTAGATGGTGCAATCAATCTTCTGTTTCCATATGTTAGCAGTTTTCAATTTCAATTTGCTATTGGGGTTTTTCTAATCACGCGATTTTCGACAAATGTCTTCAAATGTACATCAATCTTCCCCTGGAAAAAGAGATCCGTTCAACACTATATGTTTTTTAACACACTAACAGACAATATATATATATATATATACCAACAGTTATCAAGATTTGTTGAATTGTTACCTAACTCGATATTAAAAGTTTTAATGTAGAATTAAATATCTCCATTATTATACGAAACATCGAACAATTGAATATAACTAAGCGTTGGACTTTTATTTTCCTCTATATGATGTTATACACGTGTTTTCTCTACCTTGAATATTATCCAAGATATTTGTATTTTTTATTTTCAGCACTCATGTCATATTAAAAATAAGCCAATTATTGGAAGCTTAAATGCCATGTCTGATTGTACTTGTTCTGTGTGAGACATGCTCAAATATTTTTGGTGGGATGTCATCAACATTTTATGTTTTAAACTAGATTTTTATTTGATCAACACCTCACTTTTGATATTTAAGGTTTTAGAGGAAATCTAAAGTTAATATTACGTAACTAGCCATGTCCCTCGTCGTTGACGGATTCTAATAAGAATGGTTTCCCGTTGGTATATAAGGATTGGATACTCGAAATAATCTTTAGTCCACATTGATATTTGTCAGAAACACTAGTGCCCAGTCCCATGAACAGTAAATGTGCAGTCATTCGAACGTCATACCTGTAAGCAGTTAGAGGAATTTATGCTTAGAATTGATATACTAAGTAATCAAATTATAATCATAATGGTTTTCCGCAGAAATATAAATATTGGATTACCCAAAGCACTGTATAATCCATTTATTGTCATCAATTTACAGTTATATTATAGTTTTAACCTTGAAGCGAGGAATCTCTATTGACGAATTCATAATCGTTCTTGGGACCAGGACTAATCTAGTTTCCTGCTTATATATTAAAATAAAAGTTTTTATATTTTTATCTGAGAAAACATATAGTAAATGTTCGTTCAGGCATCCTGATGTAATACATATACAAACAATTTCCCAATTCTATTCAGTCATTTTCATGAAAAACGAAATTTCAAAATTAAAAATAGTGTAAATAACGATAAAGGACCAAAGTTGTTATTCAAAGCACTTTTCGTCTTTACATTTTTCCGTTAAAACCTATGCTAACGAAGATATTGATGGATATGTATTTCCACGTCGCAATAACCCCCCCCCCCCCCGACTCCTAGCAGAAAATTCGGATTGTCTTATATCCTATGATGTACCTTGGGATCTTTGATTCATAAATATAGAAGTTCATAGAAATCTACCAAGCTGTCTTTGAGTCATCGAGTACCAAACGCGTAGACAGCCAGAAAGACAACATTTTCAATTTTGGTAGTATGGTTTTTAGAATGGGCGGAAACGTGAAAACAATTGATCCCCGCCAAATTTAAATAGAAAATCTCGCAAACATTAGAGTTTTATTTATCTAGATAATGGCTGAAACCGGATTTGGTGGTGGGAATAAGTGAAAATTCGAAATATCTCGGTAACTGCAAGTCCGATAGAAAACTTTTATGTAACGAATATTTTTGGATTTTTAATTTTCTGCAACTATTTTTTTTGATAAATGCTTGAAAGTTATTTATTTTTTTTGGTTTCGGCCTTATGTAATACCCACTTCTACTCATCTGATTTTCGGTTTAAGTGCCTCAGTAACTAAACAAACATTTCAAATCCTTTTCTCATATTCTTCTAATGGCTCCAGAAATAGAAAATAGATGGTGAGTTGAGATTATCAGCCAATAGTACTCCAGAAATTAGGAAATTTAGTTTGTTTACGCAGCACCTGCGTGACGGACTAGTTAATGGAAGGCCTCGATTTCTGATGACGTAACCAAGCTGGCGAGTCGCCCAATCTGGTAGAATACTGTATATCTTATCTAATGTAGCTCCTCTAAGCGATGAAAGTGTGCCCATCTTTTTTTTTTTTTATTTTTTTATACAACTATTATTAATCATTAAATATCTTTTATTTTCCATTGGTGTTTATGATCCGATTGTATGTCGGACCTACTGGGATATTAATGGTTTCTACGACATTTGGTTATAACTCCTTTATGTAACACTACCGGCTTAATAGCCATGGTAGAAACGTCTTAGGCTGTTTTTCAAAGCAAGCCTAGTCATAGGTACGTATAAAGAATTTATTGTGTAGAAACTAAGATGTCATACGGTTTATAAATAATTGTTTCATAACCACGTTTTTATATAGAATTTTAAAAACGGTTTCTTCTGGATATTTGGGTCTTGGAATTGTTATTAATGTTATATACGAATATCTTAGTCTGTGTAGTTCAGAATTATTACAATGCGGTACAAAACCGGACTAAAGGCCAGGGCTAGGGAGAGATAAAAATGAGGTCTTTAAATTTAATTACAAATTATCTGGCTTCTATTTGAAAGATGAATAGTCGAGAACATGTAGACAACAAATAATGGTACTAAAGACTAAATTAACTCCTAAAATATTGGATTTTATTAAAGAAATACTAATAATGTTATTTAAAAAGTAACATAGAGTTGAATGAACCTCATTTGTTGCACAAATGTAAAATATTGAAAACCGAGTTGTCGGAACAAACTCAATTGTTGATTATCAGGATTAAAGTCATGACTGAATATATCAGTACTAGAACATTAGATATTTAAATCTCACAATCGTTACTGTGTGCTACTCAAGCTCAAACGCATTTTTCCCCTTTTAGAATTCTTTTTAATTATCTTCATTAATTAGTCAAATCTTGTGAATCTTTTTTTTTGCATTTTGTTAATTTTATTGTTTGCCGTTTCATATGTGTATTTTCCCCCTTAGTTTCTTAATTAATATTATGATTATATATATATATATATATATATATATATATGTATATATATATATATATATATATATTTCCTGTTTGAGGGCAAGAATATTAATTTCTTGATTTACGGATAAAAGCTGTAACCAAAGTAAAGAGATTGGCAGTTGGATTTATATTATGTACATAACTTAGAAATTTAATAGAGAGGAGAAAAATACTACCTCCAATAATTAATAATAATAATAAAGGAAAGAGACAAACAAAAGGTAAAACAGACGCATTCAGTGTGATAATTTCAACAATTGAAATATTTCAACCAAATTAACAATTAAAATTGAATTAAATACATAATGTAATCTTACAGGCTATAGCAAAATGTTGGTAACTTAAAGGAATATGAAAAGTTTCTCTAACGTTCAGGAATGTATCTCAGGCATTTGGTCATATTTTAAGGAAGGTTTGACGAGGCGGTAGCATAATTTGTTGTTCCTAGAGGGTTGAAGTAGACGACCTACAAGATATAACAGCATTAACCAATCAGGCACTGATGACATAGGCAATTCACTGTAGAAAATTAAACTCACAAATACTTCTCAAGACAAAAATATGCCGACTTTTTGATATATTTTCTTATACGTTATAACATTGGACTGTATGGCTCTAACATGGACGTTGAATATTCAAAGGTTTTGAGGCAAGTCCTTGTAGAGCGGAGAGCTTCTTCGATGGTTATCGGGCAAATAAATGAATGTAACAGGCCAACTTACCAATTAGTTTGTTCCCATTCCCATTCACCTTCACCAACGGCTAATTAACATATCTCACCAAATGTAGAGAATTGGTAATAACAATAATATCCAAGAGAGTGTAATTCCACTTGATAATTCTGTTCTAAGAGGGTTATAATTGAGGCGATTATTCTTTGATCTTGTATTGCGAAAACATCTAACTCTATTAGCAGATTTCGCTAAAATAAAAGCAGCTATAGAGATTGTGCTCGCGGCAAATGAAAGCCTCTTAAAATGTTTAAGTATTAATGGAGACGATAATTATAAACATGTAACCTGCAATTTTGAATAGGTTTTTGAACCCGTTATGTTGAATAGGTGTATTAGCTTATTGCAGCTGAATAGGTGTAATTAGAGATATTCAATGCCCACCGAGATCATTAGATTTGGTATTTTTAACTCAAAAATACAGTTTGTAGAAGTTCCATTATTATGCTGGGTGATGAAATCACAGAATATTAGCAGCTTCTCTTAGCATGCTAACCGGCAGGATAGAATTGGTGTACATTAGTGCTTGAACTAAGACATTAGGGACTTTTTTTTTATGTTTGGTGTTTGGTTTTAACATTTTAACTTTGGGTGGCTCATTTTTCTTTGGTCTACTTATAATCATTCATTTAAAAGTATTATGTAATTTGTTTTGTAATGCTTACTCCAGTACCATTTTCTTTTCGTGTAAAAAGTCTGTTCATTTTTTATCATATTTTCTAATGTTTATTATAGCAATTAATACTTTAATGTGTTAGGTGTAAGATCTCTTATTTCTTTATCACCTTTCTTTTAATGTATATTTTTTCTTATACAAATAATCAGTTTATATTATTTACAATTTGTAAATTTTTTTGTTTTATTACTAGTGAACAAATAAAATAACAAATAAGCTCATCTAGTATGATTACTCGTATCAATATTAAAACCAAATTTACAGGGAAACAATTAATATCGTTTTCTTAATTTACTGTACCATGTTATTACAATTTCATTGTAGTTCTATCTTCATTTTAAATTATCGTATTCAAAAACACAGTTATTTTCAGTTTAGAAAAGCTAAAGCATAATATAAAACCCGACACGCCTCAATGTAAAAATACAAAAAGTTAATTTTGCAGTGGCGCGCAGGTTTTGTTTAAGAAAATACAAGATGTAAATCTCTTTGCAGGAGCGTTGGAGCCCTAACATCAAGTCATACATCACATGTGCTGCACTCATCTACTCATTACTAAAATTGCAGATATTGTTCACAACATAGAACACTTTGGAAGATAAATAATATTATAGATCCTTTTAGGATATTTAATTTTTGATTAAAAACATTCAAGTATACCATTTCGCCCAAAATGCGGACGATTGAAATCATCCAAATTTAAATTCAGTCACTCACTAGAACGCAATGATCTTTACAAACCCATCCATTGTTTAACAATGGCAACATACATGGACTATACTCATTGACAATAACCTCCGACAGATTAAGTGACCATCCAACTATCGCTATGAAAGAACAGAAGAGGTGGTTTTATTTTCTTAAGAATAAGACATTCAAGATTAAATAACACAAGGGCAATTAATGGCTTAATTCGGAAAACCACTGTGTGCAACGTGCAATTTTGAACTATCCATAATACACCTAATGACCAATTGCAGAAAATGTAGCGCTTGACCGCCAATGATATTTCAGAACTGCTAAGATATCCTAGCCAGTACTTATCAATCATACTCATATTCTACACGAAAGAGAACAAAATAAGCTCATTTGACTTCATGAAAAAAATTGTGCTTTTGAAATAATTGAATTTCAAATAGCACATCACAGCACCGATTTACCTTATATTTATTTATATAAAGTACCGAATAAACACATCTATTTCATTATAGTTTCAAACAATTTAAAACTCATTCTTATTTACAGGCTGTAGGTCAAAATAGGTTATTTCAATCATGGTTGACAAATGAAAAAAATGACCGCTCCGGTAGAGTAAAGTGGAAAACTACTCCCCCACTTTGCTATTAATACTATTGGTAACCACCTAAAATTGGCATTGTGAATCGACCCCTTATTATTTTCCCAGTTATTTTATTTGCAATTTCAATCACAGTTATCGATGCCTTACAGTGTTATATTCAATGTATGCTTCTTTAAAGTATGATGCAATAGAAATTTTAAAATATATGTTAAAGAACAGAGATTATTTCCTCTGATAACTTATTTAATAATTACAAATCATTGCTACTAGAAATGTTAACGACAAGCTGAGTGACTTGAGATTTACTGAATGATGAAAATAGTGGCTTTCACTTGCACATGGGCACTACCACAACCAAATCCATATGGATAGGCTTGGATCTAGGTTAGAACGCCGGTTCTACGCTTGCTCGTCTCTATGCTTCGCCACTGCCAACGGCCTCTTCAATTTAACTTGTAAATGAGTTTTCTATACACAGAATTAATTTTTACCAAACATTAATCATTTGCAGGGACACTTTTCACAGGCTAATATATGTTTTCAAGCATTAAAGAAATTGATTCATTAACACGAAGAACATTCAATACTTATGATAAAAGTTTGCAACGCAGGACTGCGTTAACTAAGCGTTTTTCCAACGTAATGGTATGACACACTATTGATCTCTTCTCATGAATTTTATATATCTAAGTAAAATCTATGAATAGAAGTGTGGTTTGCTGTAGGCTGAAAACAAGAATGTGCGAATAACTCTCTTAATGTTCTGCCCTAAACCGGCTAACTGCTCCAGCCATCCCAACGTTACACTACAAAATGCGAATTTTCTGTAACTCTTCTGCTAGCTTTATCAGGCAACACATCGCCGCTACTATTGAAGGACACGCTCATCTTGAAACGTAAACACAAAAATATTTGATGAATTTAAATGTTGTCATTAGGAAATCTGATTAAACAATACTTTTAAAACAAGAACTATAGAAGTTAAATCCACAAGATAAATTAAATAAATTACTTAACAATTCTAGATGTTAGTTAGAAGGCCAGTGCCTTCATTAAGCCACCGTTTATGATCATTGCTCACTGCAAACAACTTGCCTTGCTCGACAGTATTTCTTATTAGGCTGGCCTAAAGAGAGAGAGGCAGAATGCAATCCCAATTAGTTATGACTAATTAAACAATGACGGGGTTGAGCATGAAGTTTCTCAAGTATATAAATTCTCATGACGATACTGCACCAGTGCATGCAACTGATGCATCACAATGAACCATTTAAAGTGGTTGTAGCATATTTCCCTTATGGGGAGGTTGTATTCATGACGACTTTAGGAAAACGACTTTTTAAATATATATATATATATGTATATATATATAATTGTAGCCTCTGTCTGTACATTGATTTTTTTCGCGAAATTTCACGATAACTTTTCGTTTCACATGTCATAGACACCATATCTGCATTTTGTTTCTTTCGTGTATGTTTGTTTGTTTGTTACCTTTTCACGCATAAACGGCTGAACCAAATTTTATGAAACTTGGTATGTATATTTACTACTAAACCAACGTAGACTTTAGGCTATATTAATTTTCTCTGAGACGAACGGGACTGGGGGTTATAAGGGAAGCCTGAAATTAAAAATAGCGATATTTCGTTTTCTATTGGTTTTTAGCAAATATGCACATTACAAAAGTTGTTTATTTGGTTATTTAGAGTAACTTTTGTTATATACACTTTTGTCGTATACCGATTTATAAACGAGATATACGCTAAAACCTATAGCAGAAGTGCACAATTTTATTTGGGACAAAAGACTTATCCGAACTAAATAAAACTCGGTATGTGTATTAGCACTAACGCTTTAATTATAACAAGCCATACCAACATTTCTAGGGACGGGTAGGAGTGGGGGTTGTAGGGGAGGCCTGAATTTAACAGTAGTGATATTTTGTTTCCTATTGGTTTTTCGACAAACATGCACATGACAAAATTTGTTTATTTTGTTATTTTCAGTAACTTTTGTTATATACACTTTTTTCTTATACCGAATTATAAACGAGATATACACTATAAACTAAAGCGGGAGTCAACTATTGCATTGGGCACTAACGATTAAACCGAACTTAAAAACTCGGTATGTCAATTAGCATTAATTCTTCCATGATTATAAGATATATTAAAATTTTTAGGTTAGAACGGGAGTGGGGGTTATAAGGGAGGCCTGAAATAAAAATTCGCGATATTTCATTGTCTATTTCTTTTTCGACAAACATGCAAATATCAAAAGTTGTTGTCTTTGCTATTTAAATTAAATTTTGTTTTATACATTTCTCCAGGAACAATGTGTGGAGCAAATAATTTGCGTAGAAAGAAATATTGATATGTTCAACAATTCATTCCAATTTGAACTATGAGGTACCTCACCTGGAAAAATTAATTCAAATCTATGTTAATATTTTGTCCTTAATAACTGAAATCTATGCATAATGCACAGGAGACGGGAAATATGACAATATATCAAAATATGAAATATGACAATTTATTAATAATTATTAACAAATGCCAACACCGGGTATTAACCCTAAACACTGGGACGGGTAAATGTCAAAATATTGTGCAAAGTAAAGCCTTGCCAGAAAAATACCATCATCATTCAGCCTCAAATCAATTCCCGGGCGAAGCCGGGTATCCGAGCTAGATATATATATAACACTTTATATATATATATATATATATATATATATATATATAAATAAAGTGTTTTAACGAAGAATGTCAAAGAAGAAATATTGATGGCTTGTGAAGTTTGATAAATACAAGGTACTCAAAATACCTGCCCTATTCTGGCAAATATAGGCCTTCAAAAGATGGGGTGTCCTTTTGACCTATCAGTTTTGTAACATTTTTAGAACGGGCTTAAAGAACTATGGATGACAGCAATGTCTGTTATCAAGAACTATGGTTATTTTTTTAAGATATATTTGAGAACCCTGCTTATTTATTCCGTCAATACAAATTTTTATAAGTTACTTTTCATTTAAACTATGTTTTGTGATATTTTAAGATCAAACAAACAAACAAAAACTCAAAATAACTTATTTTTATCATATTCATTTTAGTTATCCACAACTAATTCAAGCTTAACGAGATTTAAAATCTTCAGTGAGAACGAAATAATAAATCACATTAATAGGTATCACGTATGCATACAAATAGTCTACAAAAGTAGTTGAATTTGATTTAAATCTCAGTGGCTATTTGCAGAAATAGAAATTGTGTCACAAATAAATTACAAAAGACAAAAATAGTCTACAATTATGTTTAGAATAGCCAAAATATTGCTAACGCTGAACGTGTTATAAAGCCCGGAGTCTGTCTGTACATGAACAAGAGATAATAAATGCACAATTTGTCAACACTTATGTCTACAAATAGTCTACACAAATGGCTAAACTTGATTTAAACCTTTAAAACTATTTGGTATTGGAAAGAAATAAGGGACCTCAAATAGTTGATTTGTATGCCTAAAAGTGGTCATTAAAAATGGGGTTTAAAGCTTTAAGGCTTGTAAGAAAAAAATAGAGAAACACAAATATTTTACACGCATGTCTGAAATTATCTACACAAATGGGTGTAGGTCTTTTAATCTTGAATATTGCTTGGGTTTAGAAATTAATAAAGATTATTACAAATTGTCTACCGGTATTTCAACAAATAGTCTCACTTAGAAACTCATAAAGTCTCTTTTTGTACAGTGAACCCTGATAACTTTTCGCTATGCCAGTATGATATTCCATAAGATCCTACACTAGTGATTCTTTACGGGAGAGGACAATGGAAGCCGAATAATTTTAGTAAGTGAAAGTTACAGGTCATGATGAAGGCATTCTTGTAGCTGGGGATAAAATTCCCTTTGGGGCATGGGATATAGAGATAATGAAGTACCTCGCTGGTAATTATTTAGCCTGGCGAAAGGAGTTGGATAATAGGGAAGCCAGCCTCTCCTACTCCGAATAGAAGCTGATACTTCGCACGTCTTGGTTTCAGTATCGGATGTCTACGGTTCTAGCTGGGTCTCTCTCTCTCACTCTCTCTCTCTCTCTCTCTCTCTCTCTCTCTCTCTCTCTCTCTCTCTCTCTCTCTCTATCTCTCTCTCTCTCTCTCTCTCTCTCTCTCTCTCTCTCTCTCTCTCTCTCTCTCTCTCTCGTCTCACTCTCCCATTTTCCTTTTTCTCATTTTCTTCCTGACTCAACTGTTGAAAGGTCCCATGGTGGTGATAATAAACTCAGAGAAAATGCTACATTTATATCCGTTAACTACAAAAAACCTAACTGACACACTATGAGGCTAAATGGACATTGGGTCAGTGGTGAAGACTGTAATTATTTAAATGTATTTTAACAATAATACGACGTGATAGCCTAACAAGAGCTAGACGACCTCATGTTACACTGGAGAACTTAGCCATTTTAGTCATTTGTCTTAACAATCATATGTTTCAATGTTTTAGTAATAATAAGCTCTGTATGCAAATATCATAACCTAACATCTCCCTAACAGATAACTTAGAATGTATTGCATTACACCTCAACTTACGGCCATCATTCATTCGTACAATATAACACCTTGGCTCAGGGTGATGATCCATTATCCTACTCATTTCCCACATCCTTGATTTTATATTTTGAATCCATACGTTATCCTCATTTTTAATATCCACCTAGTTTTTACAATTTCTGTTATTTTTCTGTTGTTTCTGAATTCCCTAAATATTCCTATAATTTTTTTTAGAGATTAATTTTGGTTCTAAGTGTTGTTTAGACGCGTAAATAGGGTAAGTTTACTTTGAATGTAAACGTCAGTGAGAAAATATTCAAAACTATTTTATCTTGTAGATAGGTACTGAATATTTCATATTTGAGTTACGAACAGCTAAGAACAAAACAATGACATGCATTGAAAATGTTGTTGTTATTGTTTCCAAATCAAGAGGTGCTGGTGAAATTCTCAAATCCAAGCAAAATAGTCACGCTTCACTATTTTTGTGAAGGTGAGCAAACAATTATCACTTACCTACAGTGTAGGATTTAAGACGACAAGGAAATTCATTTAATTAATGCAACGACAGACATACAGATGAAAGGAAACTCCAATGGAAATTTTTATGCACCAGAAACAAAAAACAAATTCTTAAACAGCAGGCAGATTCAATTTGAATCAATTTTATCCCATTATATGGTACAAAGAACAGCTATCTGTCAGGAAGTGGGGCAGGCTTTATACATATATATGTACAAAGCCTGTCCTTTATTTATATTATATATATATATATATATATATATATATATATATATATATAATTTTGAACGGACCTCATTTTCATCATCTACTAGTACAACCTCAATTGCTGGTTCCCTTTTAGGAAAATCTTCTAAAAGAGAGAATAAATTAATAAAAATATATTGTAAATTGCTTATAAAAAATGAATTATCCAATAATAATAATAAAATGTAAAACAACAGTGGATACACAAATATACACTATATTCTAAGACGGAGTACTAAGTTTTTGTGTGGGCAACCCTTCGTCCATGATTTGTGTAAATGTATAAGATGATAGTTAACACTGGATGGCATTCAGATAGTATGAGTTCGAAAGAAAGGTAACATTGCAAAGATGGAGAGTTAGCTGTTATTTTTCTACCACAAAACATAAGTGTGCCAGTAATGTGTCTAATTAGTAGTATTAATGTAACGCCTATCAATTAAAATTTCAAGTAATATATATTTCATGCCACACTTGTATTCTTTAATAAAAAGTTAACAATACACACACACACACACACACACACACACATATATATATATATATATATATATATATATATAGATATTATATATATAATGTAATGTGAGAGTTTTCGAATATGATCAATAATAACTACCAGGGAACGCTCTCCAATAAATAAACGGTTCTGTTAATAGAGTCATAAAATGTAGTTGAATCAGCAACTCGTTTCTTATAAATTAAAGTGTTTGGTACCAGTTATCTCTCATTTTAATTTCTGTATAAGACAACTAACTAAATCGTTATCTTTATTGCTGCTACATTAACTAACCACCTACCTATTTACTAGGTTGGAGTTGTGCCTCTGAAGAGGCGTTTATAAGAGGTGAATCGTGTAGAGAAAATACCAGACCAAGAAGATTGTGATGTATTTATTTGAAAAACTCTTGCCAAAATTTGTTATTTTTAAATAATCTAGAAGAAATGCATATTCTGGCCATCTCAAAATTAAGAATAGTTTCTGATAATTTTATAGGGTACGACTCATAATAACTTTCAAGTTCGTGTGTATGTTCAAATGTCTAAAACCCCCAATATTTATCTCAATATATTTATACTTTTGTACAAAACACAAAGGTGAGAAGCAGTTTTTCACAATAACTTATTCTAAATAACTTGATTAGAAAATGTAGAAATATATATAAATCAATGTTGTTACTTAAAGTAACTTCGAATAATTAACAAATGTTTCATCTTCCTGAAAGACCAAGGTCGAGGTCCATGAATGGAAAAAGGGGGCCATAATAAACTATAAATTAATAAGACGTTACGACAAAGAAAGGAATGACTAAAAGACAGCGACGAAGCTATTTTATTTGTCATTTTTCATAGATGTCACTGTGGGAGGGCAAGGTCTCCGACCGAGGAACAAATCATACCTTTATAATAGATAAGACTTCCCAGTAGCTTTTGATTGCGGCATTACTGGCTTGAATCACGTGTATTTTATGTTATAAAAATATAATTGTAAAATATGATACCTCGCGATATCAGGTTGAGAATTCTAACAATAAACTATAATAAATAAAGGAAATATTAGACAAGAAACACAACTGTCTGTCTCACGGCATCACGTGTGAATACCCAATTTCGCTAATTATTTTTTTGTTGTGATTGTTACTGTCAGGAGAAAGTTCTTATGAAATTAAAAATTAAGAAAGTTGCGCGGAACATTAGAAAATTTAAGAAATCTGTCGTCTAAACTATTCTAATACCTGAAACAATATTGTGATATTTCGTTTCATATTGGTTTTTCGGCAAATGTGAACATATTGGAAGCTGTGATAGTTTTTTATTAAGAGCAACTTTTATTATATACACTTTTGTCTTATAACGAAGTAAAAACGAGATATCCTATAGCAGAACCAATTTTATTAGTACTAAGTTTATTACAGTAAAGTGGAATTTTATTGGAGTAAAGTTTAATAGCTATGGACAAATGATGCTTTTAGACTTACTTGATACTCCTAAGTGCGATAAGGATTAGTGAGGCTATAAATAAATTACTGCCATCTCCAAAGCGTTCGTCGTCTCGAAAATTATCTAGACAATACTTCAGATTTAACCGTTTCATTCAACACTAAAGACCACATTTTTTAATGCCTGAAATCTGGCAAAGGGGATTTGAAAATACAAATTATCTCCGCTATCCGTCTGAATTCTATAGAAAAATGTCATAGAAGATTTTTATATGTTATTGATACTCAACAATTTTTTTATTGTTGTTTTATTACGTATTCTCTTAACACAAATATTCATCTTTTCTAGTTTTCAGCTTTCATTAACACCTACTTCTACTCATCGGTTGTTTACTTATAAATAGACAATATTTGGTTTGATGAGATCGCTACTGTTGCATCCAGTTCGTTGGGAACCTGCAAATTCACGCAGCTCAAGGGTGACGGATTTTATAATTTTACATAGGCTTCTTACAAAGGGAGAAATAGAGAATGGATTGCTCAGATGCAGTCACTTGCTTGAATGACAGATTTTTGTCATTCAGTGCAATGCAGGTCTGTTTAGTTTGTTTTTATTCAGAACTTTTTAACAATTCTTTTTGGACCCAAAGTTGGTTATCTTTCTACAATTACAATGTATGAAACTGCCTTGCGTGAATATCGCAAAATATTGAACAACCATGGATAACTAATAAGAAATGTGATGTAATAATGTTTTAGAAATATATTTATAATTCCGTTATTATATGTAATCAGCTCAAAAAAACTATTATCTAATGAGTATGTTTCTTTTATTGTTACAAAATTTGAAGAAGAAAAAACACATAAATAATAGGCCGTATCGTTTTATTGATAGGAATTCCAAGGAAGCAATATAACCACTTGAATGATGTCATGTCTCTTAAATTCGAAATTGCTGGTCCATGACTTGCAACAGGTAATTTCCTTCTAGGCGTGCTTTTCGAAATGAAAATCAAAAGGCAATTAAAAGTACTTTTAATTACGTTATTGGGCAATCTGCTGAGATACTATACCTCGTTGAGTCATTGTCTCTGTCTGATGAAAAATATTATGCTAATCCGAAGTTGTATAAGTAGTAGATGGAATTACGTTATCAATAATCGAATACTTATTTACTCAATTCATTTTTCAGTGCTCCACTATAATTATAATTTAAAAAAAGTGTATTTAATAAATGCGAAAGAGCAATTAATTTAATTATAAACTTTTGATTTAAGGATATTTGGCCATAAAGCCAGTAAAAAAAATTGACAATAATCTATATATACGTATATATATATATATATATATATATATATATATATATATATAAAATTGTAACCTCTGTCTGTACATTGAATTTTTTCCTGAAATTTCACGATAACTTTTCGCTTCACATGTCATAGACACCATAACTGCATTTTGTTTCATTCGTGTCTGTTTTTTTGTTTGTTTGTTTGTTTATTTGTTTGTTTGATTGTTACATTTTCACGCATAAATGGCTGAACCGAATTTTATGAAACTTGGTATGTATATTACTACTAACCCAACTTAGACTTTAGGCTACATTAATATTCTCTGAGACGAACACCAGTGGGAGTTGCAAGAGAAGCCCGAAATTAAAAATAGCGATATTTCGTTTCCTATTGGTTTTTCGGCAAATATGTACATAACAAACGTTGTTTATTTTGTTATTTAATGTAACTTTCGTCTTAAACCGAAGTATGAATGCTTTATACGCTAAAAATTATAGCGGGAGGCAAAGATTTTATTTGGCACTAATGACTCAACCGAATTAAATAAAACTCGGTATGCGTATTAGCAGTAATGCCTTCATTATAATGAGCCGTATCAACATTTCTAGGGACGGGCTGGAGTGGGGGTTGTAAGGGAGGCCTGAAATTAAGAATAGCGATATTTCGTTTCCCATAGGGTTTTCGGCAAATATGCACAAGACAAAAGTTGTTAATTTTGATATTTTGAGTAACTTCTGTTATATACACTTTCGTCGTATACCGAAGTATAAACGAGATATACACTAAAACTTTAGCGGGAGCCAACAATTTTATTGGGCACTAACGATTGAACCGAACTTAACGAAACTCGGTATGTCAATTAGCATTAATTCTTCCATGATTATAAGCTATATTAAATTTTTTAGGTACGAACGGGAGCGGGGGTTATAAGGGAGGCCTGAAAAAAAAAATCGCGATATTTCATTGTCTAATTTGTGTTTTCGATAAACGTGCACGTAACAAAACTTGTTTGCTTTGTTATTTAGAGTAACGTTTGTTTTATACATTTTTTCGGGAACAATGTATGAAGCAAGTAATTTGCGTAGAAATATTGATATGCTCAACAATTCTTTCCAATATGAACTACCACGTACCTCAATTGGAAAAATTAATTCAAATCTATGTTAATATTTTGTCCTTAATAATTCAAATCTATGCATAATGCACAGGAGACGGGAAATATGAAAATATGGAGGACAGTGAAGTCTTATATATCAAATTAATTTTATTATTAACAAATCCACAGCGACGACGGGTAATAACCCTAAACACTGGGGCGGGTAAATGTCAAAATATTGTGCAAAGTAAAGCCTTGCCAAAAAAATTCCATTACCATTCAGCCTCAAATGAATTCCCGGGCGAAGCCGGGTATCTGAGCTAGTCTTATATATATATATATATATATATATATATATATATATATATATATATATATATATATAATATATATATGTATAAACGAATTTCATGCAATGCATCTCCTTAGGAAACATTGATGGAAATTTTTCGAAGGAAGTTCATTTTTTTTTTGCTAATTTTAATTTTTTTTTTATTTATTTATTTAAATGAGTTCCGCAACACCGTCGATTTACTCATAATTAAATCGTGCACGCAAAAGAAAGAATAGCAAAAAACAAATAGAGGGAAACGTAAAAGGAATGAACAAAGGTGGTTTTTGATGGGTTCATTGGAATACCATTTTTATAAGAATCAAATAGTATTGTATGGAAACATCAAGATGGTGAAAATTAAATAAATGAAAATATAAGATTGACTGGGGGGGGGAGGAATAAATAAAAATAGTAATAAAATAAGGAAAAGAGAAAAGCAAAGAAATAAGTAAATTAAAAAAAAAAGAGAAAACCAAAAAAAAAAAAAAATGAATAAATAAAAAAAAAAAGGAAGGGAAAGGGAAACTAAAAAATAAAATAATATATTAAAATAATAATAAATAAAATTAATGTTTATACACCCTGCTAATGTAAGAAAGAAGTAAGGAGTAGTGTGTGTGTGTGTGGATTTTTAATTTTAATTAGTGTTTCTCTTAAAACAATATTTATTATGAATTCTAGACAATCTAAAAGACATTAATAAGTAACATTAATAAGAAGCGTGACCCTGGCAATCTCTAATGCATCACTCAAAAATGTTTCTAACGTCAGCAAACATTTATTCGTTATTATTCCGTGGGAGACAGTTACAAGAGAGCCATAGTGTCACGAGGAACCTTGGCCCTGACGTTAGTTCTAAAGGATCATGGGGGCACTCCCTGACAACATTCTCTACTTCAGATCACCAAATAAACGGTACAGTGAATTATCTATCAAATGATGTCCTAAAACCTAGAGAGGTATTTAGTTAAATAAAGCTCTCTACTCTGGACGAGCCATGGAGTAGTCGCTAAAATCATAATGTGATTGAATATATTCTTGAGATATATTAACTTAATGTGGTATCTTTACAGTTCTGTTCTGTACAAAACGTTGTTTATGATAGCTGCTTCTAAATGCTTCAGTTCATCCCTTGACTTTACTAACACAATGCACAGACTGGGCTAGCAAGGCAAATTGGAATAATAAAGGATACCATATGTCAGAAGTTTTTTATTACTAAGTCTACTTAGGTTTTCTATTAGTAGCCATATGTATATGAATATTTCAGTTCAATTTCATTGAGAAAATCTCATCGTAAGCGTAAAATCAATGCATGGTATAAGATGTTGATGTAATGTTTTTCAGAACGAATATTTAATTTTTTTTTGTTTACTATTACTTTTAATTAATTTCAGTTTTTATCATTATTATACATATATGTATGTTTAAATGACTGCGATACAGTGTTGTGTAATAAGTGTTATTACCATTCTAATTGGTTTTTGTTTTGTCAATAGGCACTCCTGATGGAGGTTGCTCTTTGAATCTTCATTTTGTATAATAAATACTGGTAGAGGACGAAGCCTTATCATTGATTCTAGTTTCTCAGAACTCACACTTTTAAAATAAATGAAACCATGCTTTCTGCGTGTGACTTTTTAAGTGTTCAATTTAACCAAGTAGAATACCAAAAATAAATATAATATTGGCAGCCCTGTTGTAGAACAATATTTTCAAATATTTAGAAAATACTTGCTTATAAACTTCTTATTTCTAATGAGTTACTATAAAACTGATTCACTCAATTAACAATGGTGAGAATTTTGAAATTAATTTGTGGCCTATGAATACCTTTTATAGTTTAAAAGTCAAACTGTCTCTTAAGAATTTCAATAGAGGGAGCTGTCATCCCTTCAACTCCAAATATTTCACTGGGGAGGGATTAGGTCCGGCCTTGTACACAAACCACACTGTCGGAATCGTTCTGTTATTTACTGTGGTGAGATAAGACAATATATATCAGATCGTCTTTATCTGCATGAATTATCTATCGGTAAGTAAGGGGAATATTAAATTTGGTGATCGATACCATAGTCGATAGTTATACTGGATATTTAACCGTTTCCATACTAGCATCTGGGAAATCAGCTTGGTTTACGCAGCCCCTGCGTGGCGGACATTTAGTCTATAATCAAGCATTGCTCTTGTAAAAGCTTCAAACTTTCTTCTTTATGGACGGCATTTTACAGGCACAGGTGGAACATTGAAGAAATCTAAATATAGCATAATAGGTCCTTTAGTCAAGGTCGTTTTCCCCCACCTCAACCAGACTCAATATTTTCTTTTTAAACCGGTTGTTAGTTCTAAGAGTTTCTTTTCTTCTTTTTCCACATTTTAGAACTGTGTATTTCTAATGAAGAGTTACACACAGACATCAACAGGAGAGCATTTATTATTAGTAGAGAAATCTGGAGCTAAGTGCCATGTTCAAGTAAATTTCATCTTGATGCTTCCCTTGATCCTTACAGTTGATACAGTCAACTACACATCAGTTTGAATTATTTCTCAATACAAGAGAATAGCTTACAAGACTATTATTGTGGGCATATGTCCTTAAAATCATATGTATATATTTAAATCCGGAAATTTCTTACTGAGGAATGACAGTTAGCGTTTTATACCAGCACAGATGTCAACTACACAATCTATTCTCTTTCTCTCACTTTCTATGAGCACTATGGAAATTAATAGTTTCATGGTTATATATCACCTGCTTATTGATTAGTGAAAAATAAGAAACAATTTTTGAAAACTATTTTTATTTTTAAATAAATTTACTTATGACACAAAGCATTATAGCAAACATCAATATACTATTTTGTGTTTTACTTCCTTGAAAAATTCCATTTCTGCGATTTTCCGTTTTTCTAACTCGAAACCTAAAAGATAATCCTTATAATGGCGAGTTCAACAAAATTAACTGACATAAGAGTTGAGAGAGGATCCTGAAGGCTAAAAACGCAATGATACAAATAAATAAGTTATACAATATACAAAAAAAATTTAATCCAACAATTGTTAGGAATTACGTTGAAGTGTTGTTCATGTATTTTACCCGATTAATATTAACGGAGATATATTTGTAAATTATATAGTTTTCTTAAACTGGCACTACTAAGGGTTCGATTTTGAATTTAATACATAGTTTTACACTAAATCCTAAATGAAAGGTGGGACCACTAAATATATACCTAATCTTGGACGAACCTTTAAAGACATTGCTAAAATTACGTCCTGAGAATTACCCCAATCTATTAAGTAAACCCGCAAAGAAATGTGGATGCTAGTTCGTTCATCCCCTGAAAGCCGAAAACTATAAAATCAAAATATCTCGGTTAATATTCATGATACAGAAAATATATATGGAAAAAAATTTATAGACCTTTCAATTTGCAATAACATTAGTTCTATACAATTGTTTTTTCAATATTAAAAATTTTCAAAATTCCCTCCTTTATACCCTCTCCCTTCAAGTTGAACTTGACCTTAAGTTTCACATAAATCGAATTTCGTAACGACCAGGCAAAGATTACGACCACTAAAGCGTAAACTGACTGTTTAAATATATATATAAATTTTTGAAAGGACATTTTCGTCATCTCGTAGGTAGGATCAAGGTACATCTCAGGAAATTTTTCGAAAATCACGTCATGAGTTCACGACCTCAAAAACTGATTTCACTTAAGGGAAATCTGCTAAAAACATACGACGGAAAGTAACCTGTGGGTTTTGGTATTACTGGACACACACAAAAATATATATATATATATATATATATATATATATATATATATATATATATATATATATATACTAGCTCAGATACCCGGCTTCGCTCGGGAATTCATTTGAGGCTGAATGGTGATGGTATATTTTTGGCAAGGCTTTACTTTGCACAATATTTTGACATTTACCCGTTCCAGTGTTTAGGGTTAATACCCGTTGTTGGCATTTGTTAATAATAATATTATTTTTTTATGTAAGACTTCACTGTACTGCATATTGTCATATTTCCCGTCTCCTGTGCATTATACATAGATTTGAATTATTAAGGAGAAAATATTGACATACATTTGAATTAATTTTTTCAGGTGAGGTACCTGGTAGTTCATATTGAAATGAAGTGTTGAGCAAATTTCTTTAAATAACAAAATAAACAACTTTTGTTATGTGCATATTTGCCGAAACCCCAATAGGAAATCATTATTATTAATTTCAGGCCTCCCTTATAACCCCCACTCCTGCCCGTCCCTAGAAATGTTAGTATAGCTTATTATAATGAAGGCGTTAGTACTAATTCACATACCGAGTTTGGTTTAATCGGGTTGAGTCTTTAGTGCCAAATAAAATTGTGGACTCACGCTTTAGTTTATAGCGTATAACTCATTTATGCTTCCGTATACGGCAAAAGCGCATATAACAAAAGTTATTTTAAATAACAAAATAAACAACTTTTGTAATGTGCATATTTGCTGAAAAAGCAATAGGAAACGAAATATCGCTATTTTTAATTTCAGGCCTCCCTTATAACCCCCACTCCTGCCCGTCCCTAGAAATGTTAGTATGGCTTATTATAAGGAAATCGTTAGTATTAATTCACATAGCGAGTTTGGTTTAGTTCGGTTGAGTCTTTTGTGCCAAATAAAATTGTGGACTCCCGCTATAGTTTTTAGCGTATAACTCATTTATACTTCCGTATACGGCAAAAGTGCATATAACAAAAGTTACTCTAAATGACAACATAAACAACTTTTGTTATGTGCATATTTGCTGAAAAAGCAATAGGAAACGAAATATAGTTATTTTTAATTTCAGGCCTCCCTTATAACCCCCACTCCTGTTCGTCTTAGAGAATATTAATATAGCCTAAAGTCTAAGTTGGGCTATTAGTAATATACATACCAAGTTTCATAAAATTCGGTTCAGCCGTTTATGTGTGAAAAGGTAAGAAACAAACAAACAGACACGAAAGAAACAAAATGTAGTTATGGTGTCTATGACATGTGAAAAGAAAAGTTATCGTGAAAAAAATCAATGTACAGACAGAGGTTACAATTTTATATATATATATATATATATATATATATATATATATATATATAAAATTATAATAAAAATTTGTAGATTTGAACTGCAGACGAACCTGGAATAGAATGCTAATATTAATAGTTTTAACGAAAATAAAACCAATTTCCACCCACCACTTGACGTAGCTTTGTCTTTTATTTTCGAATATAGAGATACAAGGGAAAATATATCTGACATAGTTCATTTGCATAGTTGACCTCATCTAGACTGGTTGTGTCATGCTCTGAGTTCTCCGTTGAATCTACCTATGACGGAGCGTCGACAATTCTAAAAATACGTTCAGAATTTCTCATCAGTTTTGAAGGGGGTCGTAATATTTCAGAAGTAATTCTAATTTCGGCAGTATGACAGGTAGTTGGAAAACCAGCAATTAATCCATTCTCAAAATTTTTCAAGAAATGAAAAGTACGTACTAGGACTTATATATCATTATTAAGGCGTAATCTGATGTTTCGAGTATTAAAACGACAATGTTATTATTTTATGGAGCCAAAGGAAGTATGCCTTAGAAGCTTGAAAGGTATCAACGTATGCTTTTCAGAGGTACTGCCAAAAGGACCTGTGATTTAAGACATTGGAGAATGAAGAGATTATACCTGAACAATATAGTCGATTTCACACGATATGAAACCTAAAACAGTCATTGATTCTTGCCACTGTCGGTCGGGTTTCCTTCGAATCCCATGTTCCGTCATTATTTTCTAAAACTACTTGTAACGACTGAATGGTATGCTGCTACGAAATCAACTGAGGGCTTATACATCAAACACTTCTTACAAGCACTTCTCGAGTACCTTTTTGAAGGTGTTTCTTCCTCTTTTGAACTCTAACCAAGGCTCTTTTGACGTACGAATTCATTTTACGAAAATGACTATATTTTAGTAGATTTCCCTAATTTCAGTAATTTAGTGAAGAATTATCTGACTAAATACAGAATATTTGTAAAATAATGACATGAGTGTTATCGAGAACTATTAGTTAATTAACTCTCGCCAATTATATTTACTATTTAACGACCTTCATCTTTTTAATTGGTGGAATACGTTAATTGATTAATATTAATTAAAATCCATAATAAAATTTAGATGTTTATATCAAAATATTTCTTTTTCAATACTACTCAAAATTATTCAAGATAAATTATTCATTTTATGTAGGGATAAACGTACTGCTTAAATTTCGTCTAAAAGGATAATATACTGATTATGGTTATTAGAGGGAACGATTAACTCTAGAAAATACAGAAGCTTTGTCAAACTCCGAAAATTTGCAAAATGAAATGATTGTCCTTAAAAAGTTCTAATTATCGTGTGCCAAGATATTAGGAGAGACGACTAGAGATAATAGTTGGGAAAGGGTAGGGAGAATAACCGGTTCTTGATATGCAGATAGAGGATGCCGCTTAGCTCTCGTCTATATTTTACAAACCTCAGGAAAGGATATACTTTAAATATTATGTTTCCTGACTAAACTGACTGTCGCCATTTTAGCCGATCGTTTCACAACTGTGTTATTGCATGGGTGGCTTCAAGAATTTTTGTGGAGGTTTTAAATTGCCTCTACAATGTCAATGCTTGAAATATGACTCTCACCTTCGGGAGTTGATATTTATTCGTCCTAATTTTCATTACAGCAATCATGGAATGACTAATGCCTTCCTCTATTGCACAAACGGGACAACAGAATGTTGCTAGTAGGGAAAATGCGTTAATGCTATTAATTTTGTACCATGACATCAAACTCCAAAAGTTTTTAAAGAAAGACTCCACAGTGAAGTAATGGATCTTTACAAATTATTAAGTTGGAAGTTAACAAAAGGAAACTCAAAGAATTTTCAATATATGTAATTTTATTTCTTGATTAATTATCTCGTCCATGTGATGCCTCCGCAGTCCACGTTATATCATAAGATAGAAATATGATCCCTTAGTTGTGACCCTCCACTAACTAATTTGTATATATCCTTCAAGGGAAAATAAGTCTTATAGAGGGAACTGAATTATTAGGGAGGCGGGAATATTGAGGTCTAACTACATAGTTAGACCTCAATATTCCCGCCTCCCTTATAATTCAATGCCCTTTGACCCTACCTAGGAATTAAAAAAACGAGGTCCGTTAAGTTTGTGTATGTATATTTATATTTTAGTAATGAGCAAGAAAAAAAATACA
Source organism: Riptortus pedestris (assembly GCA_019009955.1). Taxonomy (NCBI): domain Eukaryota; kingdom Metazoa; phylum Arthropoda; class Insecta; order Hemiptera; family Alydidae; genus Riptortus; species Riptortus pedestris. Next base: position 89,863,427 of record CM032228.1, read on the forward strand.
ACCGTTAAAGCGTTAACAAATATGCTTTTATATATATATATATATATATATATATATATATATATATATATATAAATATATAAATGTGTTTCCGTGTAAAATTTTCGTTAATGGGATTGAATGTACCTGGAGAAGCACTTACACGAATAATACGAAATATATCGAACAGCGAAACGAACAAGTATTAAAACTAAGTAACATACTTTACTGCAGCTGGCTTTTCTTTAGGTTTTTTATAAAATAACTTGCTTATTAAGGGGCTAGAAGTATTTTCGTGATCAGTAAATTCTCATTGTCTCCTAGCATTGCACTTTTCAAATTTCAACATAGAATAAAATTAATATAATTAATGCGTTCAATATAAACGGAGTGTTCTGAAGTACTTCGAATTCCGTATTCGTATAGGAAAGAACAAACCCTACTTTTATTACACCTAAAAGGTTTATATAATTATTTTAGTTACTTATTGAAGGTAAAAAAAATAAAAATTTAATTTTATGGTAAAATATATGGTTGAAAATGTAAAAAAATAATTCTCAACAATGTTAATCTACAGGCACCGACTGGCGAAAAGCAAAACCACATTTACATGACAACAAATAACGGATCACAAGAAAATATGCACGATTGCAATAAAGGCTTTATTGAAGGGGAACAAATTCTACAAGAGGCCCCAATTTTTTGAAAGGCATTACTCAGAAGCCCACTGCATGCACAACTGACTACTGTTAAACATTAGTCAATATGAATATACAACATACGGCTTTAATTTAACACCAGTTGTGCCCCAACTACATGATCAGTGAGATTGTAGGGAACAATAGTGACCTTTAACTCATAATTACAAAAATTGAGTTCATTCTTTTCTGGGGTAAATGTTTCACACGAACCTGGGTGAAATTACGTCTTCCTCTTCAGAGAATTACTAGTAGGTTTTAAAAGAAGTTCGTAGCGTTTTTTACTGGTGATTTCTATAAAAACTTTAGATTCTTGTAAATATTATATATGACCCATTTTGATATATTACGTTTAATATATTCAGTATGTTTGTAAATCCAAGATGACCGCACCCAAAAAATGTTGATCATACTTTTTTCTTCACACCTCCGTCCATATTTACTAGAAGAAGAAAATGTACTAAAAGCTAAAAAATAATCCTAGGTCCAAGGTACCAGTCATCACACCATCTCCCCATCAATGTAGAGTATTGATCAGACAAATAAATAAAATCCTGGGCGTCGCGTAACCTGAATAAAATAGGTTAATAGCATTATAATCATATAGAATGGTTGACTGTTGATAGAAATTTCAAACGTCCCACGATTTTATTTATTTGCCTCATCAATACCCTAGATAGATGAAGAGAGTGGTATGACGACTGGTACCTAGGATTATTTTTTATGTATATTTTCTTCGTAATTTTAATCTGTATTTTTTTTTCAATAAAATCGTTTGACTTAAAAATTGTTTACTTACTTTATTTGTATTCAAATAATAATCGATTTTTTGTATTTCAATTCAAATAATTACCATATTGTTAATTTTTTTATTATTGAGAATAAAATCTGTTAAAAGTTCTTAAAACCAACCAAAATTTACTTCCTGCCATTATTTGTTCATAAAGAAAAGGGATGTGATTGTTTAATAGCAATAAAAAAAATCAAGAAGTCGGCAAGGCATGTGAATTTTTAATTCTTGATCGGATAGATGGAAAGTTATTCTTAAATAGCCACCCATTGGTAGATTTAGGTCGGACGTCTTATGGCGGGGAAGTTGAAGTCATTATTGGAACAATATATTGACATTGTTACTGGTTAGTGACTAATAATAAATCATTCCTAAACGACGAACCCCTGAATGAGGATTCAATTACGGTTCATGGTAAGGTGAAGATTTAACACTCACACTGAAAAAATAAATAAATAAATTAAAAAGTAGCAAGCATAACTAGCCAGTTGGCGAGGTCCAAAGATTGTCTAGAGCCGGAGACGGGCACAGACTTCCAAACACTCCCGACCGACGTCGCTTGCAGTAAGTTCAACAACACTTAATATTCTTACTATATGCAATTACACAATTCATACATAATCCACGTTGGTGTCAACAGATATTGTCTTTTAAAAGCAATAATTATGTTAAATATATCCTTCAATACTTTGAGTAGTTAAAAAGTATTTATTTAGAACATCTTAACGTTTATTGTTTGAGACTATAAAAAGGTTATCACATATCAAAATAGCAAAAAGTATATGCTACTACTTAGGCAGGATATGAAAGTATAATGAAACCTTACAATGAATATTGTATCACATTCATTATTAGCTTTTAAGGATCTCCCATGAAAGCAGTAAACGTAAACGGAGTACTTGTTTACTTTACATTAATAATAGTAGTATTTTTGCTTTCAGCTTTTATTCAGACCAAAGGTCAACCAAGAACAAAGAGCAATTTAATGTTAGAAAAAACAACGACGGCACAACTAATACTGTGAGAAGTATATGAACAAAAGGCGCCCTCTCAAGACTCCCAACTGAATGACAGATAATGAAATTTAAATAAGGCTTACATAACTATCTTCAAGATGCCAAACAAAGCACCTCAACTACTCCTAGAATGCAAAAGTAGCATACCCCTCAATGCTTTGAAGGTGCCGGCTTGGAAAAGACATTATTTTTTCGGTTTTATTCTTAATCAAAAATTAAAAGTGATTAATGTAATAGAAAAACGTTATTGTTATTTATTTTTCGAATATTGGTCCCAGGGCGCTCACCTGAAATACCTTCATTATTTATAGTATCCTTTGTTTGACACTCCATGGTTTGAGTCAGTAACATATACGCTTAATACATTACCAGTAATGCACGTTATGATTATATTGATTGCTCAACGCAACTAACATTCAGGCGAAAACTTTACTTGTAATTACATTTCATTACTTTTTTGCCCACAACGAATATAATTTCCCAAAATATCCTTTACTCAAACGATTCTATGTTTGATGAATTGCTGTTTCTGAAGACTTCCTTCCCATGAGACTTTGTAAAGTGTATAGCCTCGTATTTATATTCTCACGTGCAAAACTATCACTGGCACACGTGCATGTCATTCTCACACATAATTTTCAAATTCTGTTCGCTATTTTGCATTCTGTTAGAACCGTATGTAAAACTTAATAAAATTTAGACTGTTTTAGGGATATAATGAGATAAAGAGAACATCCGGTGAGGAACAGAGGGGGTTTACAAAAAAATGAAAATAATGCCGATTTTACTAAAGTTACAGAACGTCAGTAGAGTAAATAGTGCAATGAAATTACTTTAGCAGCAAAATTCTACATTTAACATATATTTCGGAAATTCTTTAAACGTTTATATACATTATTTAACATGAAACGTGTAATATATACATCAAGGCGGTTAAATATACATCGTTATCTGAAAAAGTTATGTTCGTAAATCAATGAAACAAAAGCCAAACCTTTTTAATAAAAAAACAGGTGCCATATCTGTAAAATCTTTACGTAATGAAGAAAAATTAGGATCAAATGACAGTTTTAGTCTAATTTAAGTGAACCTCTGTATGTAAATGGCTAGGGCCAGTAAAATATTTACAATTTCGTCTTGTAGGAGGTTTTGGGATTAAGAAATGATAAAAAAAAAAAAAATAATAATAATAATCGTAAAATTACTCTATGCCTAAGATGGTTACAGCTCCTATGTAAATAATGCATAGATTTTTATGGGAACAAAAAAAATGTCTTATGCATAGTTTTTTCATTCCTTAGAGGCAAGGAAAATTTATAATCTCTTGTCTCATTACGTTATTTGGTGTGAATACAAAGATATACATATTCATCCTTTGAACTGTTTTTATTTTTGTTGAATTATTTCACAGCAAAAGAAAAATATTAAAGATAGGATTAAGCGGCCTGAAATAGGTAAGATGGAGCTGTGGTTTTGATGACTTATGTAACCGCAAAATATGGCCTTGCTCCAGTGATCCGGGTTAGCTGGATAAGAAAAACAGCTGGCTCAACTTAACATAACGGTGTTCTCTATCATACTTTTATTTTCCTGAGAGTTCAATTTAAATATATTATAAGACAAATCAGACTTATTGGAATTCATATAGTCTTAAGTGATAAGAGAGACGGATTTGTGTCGCTTTGACGCCTTACATGGTTGGAAAGGCGTCATCAGTGTTGACAATAAATGATTTATGATATAGATATACAATATCTTTTCTTTCTTTTTTTAATAATAATTTACACTTTTTTAGCAGATTTTCCTTAGGGGAAACCAGCTATTGAGGTTGTACTCATGATGGGATTGCCCACAAATTTCTTCAAATGTCCATCGAACCTACACAGGAGATTACGAAAATGAGGGCCGTTCAAAATTATATATATGTCTGTTAACGCTCTAGCGGTAGCAAATTTTGTTTGATCGTTACCAAACCCGATATTTAAAGTTTTATGTAAAAATAAAGATCATGTTCGTTAACGACTGGAATCGGACCATTGGGAGGAGGAGGGCCTTAGAGGGGAGACTTTCGAAATATCTCCATTGTTATGCGTCGAATCAGGAAAAGTGTGTATAATGAATCTTATTGCAAATGTAATATTTTAACATAAAGTTCTGAAAGCTCCTTGATACAGGTTAGACTCTTGGAGAAATGAAGAGCATTGCCGATGCTTAGTTTGTGGCTCTATTGGAATGCTTTGATAATAGATAGGTGATGAAGGTGGATCCTCCACACCCAGAGGCTGGGAGTGCACCTGATGCAATAGGAAGTCGGCGCAAGGACAGACCATTCACCAGCCACAAGCAGCGTCCGTTCAGGCCCATACATACAGCTGACTGCCCACTTCCTACTTCTAGTCATAGAGAAATGCTAATCACAGTTGCAATCAGTCATTAATCTATAGTACTTAACGTTCTGTCTCCGCAAAGAAGCGACTCATTCGGTATTTATGTACATGCTTGAATCCGGACCTAAACTTTAATTAACCAGGTATAGCTCACATTACATTAGACTTTAGTGTGAGGCTTAGCAAGTCCACAGACAGAATTTAACGTATTGTTACGTTTTTATTACCAAAACCAGTAATAAACGTTTTTATTAAGAGTTCTTTTGGATTGCAAAATTAAATACTCGCAAGTTTCACAGTTTTTATCACTGCACAATTTATTTCACAATGCACAATACACTTGTTAATTATTCTTAATTACTACTCACAGTATACACTGATAGCGTCACTGTTCTTCAGATTACACAGTCCAATAATTCACTCACGGTTACTGAAATTCACAACAAGACGGCACTGCACTGTCCATTACTTCGCGGCACTGCACTGTCCTTTACTTCGTGGCACTAAACTGTTACTTACAGTCACGGCACAACACTGTTCTTCTTCTAAAAACACATTACCGCACTGCACTAAGTAGCACTGTAGCACTGATGTGATCTTCAAGATCGCTGAGCATAAAACTGACTCGATCGCGGCTCGCTGTTCTTATATAGGTTGTCGGCATACATCAAAGGGGAATTGTCTGGTTCCTTCGATGCTAGGCTGGACGAGTCTATAAGGGGCTAGATCTTTCTGTCGGTCTCTTTGATCTATCTCGCACTTCCCAAATACGCAACTCTATCTCTGAAGGATTATTCATGTATTTAATTTTCGCAACAGTATGATTATTCAGACTTCCACGCTGGGCAGTGACAGTCTCCTTAATTCTATTATGCAAATTTTAGGAGCTTCTACCAACTCCTGATTGAAGTACTATTGAAAACTAAGACTGTTTTATATCTGCCCACCCCAGGCCTTGAACAGTCTTAGTTTCTAGGAATGCCTGAAGAAAGAGTTTGCGAAAGCTCTTAAATTTGTATAATAAAACGTTTATCGGCACAAACCGCTGGAGCTGAAAGCCTATAATAGAACCCAGTAATAACTTTGGTGCAATGATGTTATGTGTTCTGGAAAATATTAAACTTTTTATTTATTTTTTTGAAAACTGAAATCCAGTTCTATTGCAACAAATGTGCAAGGAACTTATAGTACCCTGAAGATTCTCCTCCACGATATTCATGTTTTTGGAAGAAAAATAAAGTAATAGATTATCTGCATAACAGCCGTAGGATACATTCTGTGGAATAATGTCGTCAACAGTGTTAATCCCGACATTGAAGAGTGTGGTACTCAATACACCACCCTGAGGCACTCCGTTTTCTTCAGAATTTCATCGGGAAGCACATCTCCAACCCTTACTCAGAAATTCCAAATTGTTAGATATTGGGAGACTTACCTAATAATGTTGCCTAGAATATTCCTGTCATACAATTGTGACAAAATAAGACTCCTCCAGATTCTATCAAACGCTTTTTCTATGTCAAGAGATGGAAAGTGAAAGTAGTTTATTAGTTTCTAAGTACCATTGCAGTCGTTTATTTACTATTCTTCCAAGAAGTTTAAATACACAGTATTCCAGTGAGATTGGCCTGATGCTGGAGGGGTATTTCTTGTCTTTTCCTGGCATTAGACTAGGGATTACAATTGGTTCGTTCCACTTTTGAGGATTTGCTCCTAACTTGAAAATTTCGTTGAACAGTTTGAGTAAAATTGTTGGGCATGCCGTGGGTAATTGTTTAATCATAAAGTAAGAAATGTTGTTTGAATGTTGGAAGTGCATTTAACACCTGAAAGTGCAGTATGGAGTTCTTGTAGAGTAATTAGTACATTTAGTGAATGATCAAAGGCATCGTTTACTGGCAAAGGAATGTTTTCTATTTGATTTTTATTCATTCGGAATTAATTCCGAACGTTTGAAGTGCACGAAACCTCACTGAAATGATTTCCTAGTATGTTACTAATAGAATATAAGTCAGTATTTATATTTTGATTATGTATCATTCCTGTAATTCGAGGTTTATATTTTTTGTGGCCAAATTTCTTGGCATATACTGTTTGGAGGAGGGTTAGGGTTTAACTTGCCAAGAACTCTATCCAACACTTTTTTTACATTGTTTAATAACCCACTGGGCTTTTACTTTTATAATCTTTATGAATATTTGTGAAGGATTTCTGTGAAAAAAACGGAGTGCTTTCTTGTGATCTCTATGGAAACTTTTAAATATGTAGTTTCGAAACGATTAGGACAAAATTGCTGCTGATAGAAAGACATAAACACAATTGTTGGTCATTAGGTTAAATCACTTGAAATATGAAGGCATTTTTTTTAAAAAATAACATAATGAGTCTCAATTGAAAGAGGCTCTTTCTCTTAAAAGAGGTGAACTCGAAAATAATAATAAAATATAATTGAAGCAACACTGACTGAATATAGAGAGACTATATTATTTGAGTGTGATTATTCGTGCAACCTTGAAAGATTTACTTAGATATCAGAATGGGATTTGATACCAAGGGATCGCTTTACAGTCAATAGAGTCTACAAAAAATCACAACAAGTAATTTTGTTGTAATATTTGTTTTGTGTCATTTGTACAGCTAGAATGAATACTGTAATATGGCAATACAGATTAAATAATAGTAATGAGTTAAGTTTTCATAATTTTTGCTAAAGACATTCTACAAGAAATTAGGTTAGTCCTGAACTTACGTATTCTTATTTATTCAAATAAATTTTAAAAGACTTTATAAATCACTTATTCGAATTTTACTGACATACGCCTCACTACTCTACTTCTCTGTTAGCAAGTAGCCAAAGGCAGAATAAAAAAACGGAACTCACTAAATAAAATTCTTAATAAAAACCTGGCTAGAAAATGGTGGTAGACTCATGATTGCCCGACAGATTATTATAATAGCTTAAACTGAACAATTAATTTAAGTATCTTATTATTTATTTATAATAAACAGGAACTGAAATAATGCAGGCATCATATCACATGACCTCATATGTTAAAATCATATGACGGATACATGGATACTAAGGGAGCCTATTCCCAATACTTTTGGACTTTTTCCAAATGAATCGCAGCATGAATCGATTTTGGAATGAATAATTAAAGTATATCCAAAATTAATGGGGAAAATGGAAACATTTAACGGAATGTCTGACCATTGTTCACGTGTCAGCAGTGTAGTGTATTCTCATTCTGAGAAGACAAGGAAAAGGTAGTCTAGGGCCTGATATGTTCCATTATCATTCCGATTGCTGGAAACCAATCTTGATCGGTGCACAAGCCATTAAACCTCACTCATTTATTGGAAAACGTGGAAAATATAATAAAGGAAAGATTGACTACACAGGAATAAATTTTTGAAATATTGAGAAGCTTATGCTTGGGTTCGATGGCATACAGAATCTAGAAGAAGACATGGAGGGAATCTTTGTGTTTTTCAGTGAGGACCAACACCTACCTAATGATGGTTTAATGGTTTCACCAGGTTTTTATATTGTATAAGTATATACATTTTTTTTTAAATATATGCTTTAAGGGGGGGGGAATTTGTTTTAACTCATGTGCTAGCTGATTTTTTTAAAATATTAGCTAATTTTAAAAACAAATTTAGCAAACATAATTATACTCCTTCTCCGTTCTTCGTACAATCATCCAGGTACAAACACCTCTTTTGACAGAACCGTTCAGTAACAGTCTTGCCTTTCCATATTTCTTAGTGGTATTATTTTGTGGATAGGTATTATTCTGGATATACTTTTGATAACTTCAGCCCTTAAACCCTAGATGAGGGAAGCATAAATGAGACCGCAAGTAGAACGAAGTGAGGTTTAGCCTAAGTATTGAGACACTTCCACGGACGGGCTCATTCCTAATGAGGCGGATGTCGTCATCACGTTTCGATTCAACAAATTCTAGATGAACGGTTAAATTAATAATTTTTTCTTTTAATGTGTGGTGACCTAGAAACAAGATTAAATAGGACAGATAGAGGAATAATGGCCATACTTCCACTGTAACAATTTATTGAACCACGCCATCGATGCAGTACATCATCGTCAGGTTTTTAAAAAGCATTACAGAGTCGAATTGTTAACACAATCATAAAAAATAATAAAAACTATCGTTCCTGAAACTACATAACAACACATTTAAACCTTTCACTCAAGCAACAGGCAAGTTTTTAATAAATAAATAAATCCTTAAGTCCAAACAATAAAAATATCCAAAATAATTATATAAATATACCTAGACTATATAGAATAATACAATAGAAGCAATTCTTAACTGTACAACAGAGAAGAATTAATAGCACCTTGGAAACGTGGAGAACCAGTGATTTATATAAAATAATTTTATTCAATATTGAGAATATTGGATAAGTATCTGAACTGTAGATGGTTTATTTATTTAGTGTTGCTCGAACTGAAGATTGTTAAATTCTGTTTATGGCACATCACTTGATATAAACATAGATTGTTTTGTGTGACATTAATGTGTTGTTGGAAACACATTAAAATGACTTTTAATTAATATCATTGGGCATAATAAACTATGTGTATCGTATTAGTATGATGCCGGTGATAATGGAAATTTGATTGATATAGTTTATATAGCATGCTCAATATACCAATAAAATAAAACTATAAAACACTTGGAGAGTCAATTATAAAGGTCAGACGTAACAAGCTGTATAAAGAACTTAAAAAGCTAAGCATCTCAAAACTGCGTTATTGCTTTTGTTTCACTTAAGAAGTAACAAGAAAAAAATATATTTTCTCTGAAATTGTTATAAAAAAGGAAAAAGGAAACTCTCATTTTATCTATTATTGGAAGGTCTATTTAACCATATTTGCTTTCATAACAAAAAAATTTACGATTACAATGTGGTCCACATTTGTGAATATGTAAAATTGTACTTAATCCTATCACATTAATAAGATGACTTTACTTTTTAATTTTCATTTTTCCCAATATATATGTCAAATTGTTTTAAAATATCTTATGAGGTTTTGAATAAATAACGTTAGTGGGTATTTTTCTTTTTTTTTAGAAAATAATCTCAACTTTATGTATCCAGTTTCTTAATTTTAATCAAATTATATTTAGATACACAATGGTCATCCTTCTGAATAAGTAACATTATGAAAATATGTTTGTTTCTGCCATTTTTACTTCCACAATCGAAATGCAGTGGGGAAAGAATAAATCCATTTTGTAATATATTGACCTGAGTGACAAATACAATTGAAGAATGGTCAAGAAGTGAAGAATTTGGCCAAGTTACCTCTGAAACGTCGTGCTTTACATCCTCAGAAGCTCCTGAGAACTATTCGGCTAAAGAGGACAAGGAGAATATGGAAATGACGTTAATCCCACTAGGGAAGGACGAGCGTTCCAATAGATTTACAATTCATATCTCTCCCTCAGGAAGAAAATTTAGTATGTATAGCACATGCTCCTCTAATATTAATATTCATTGCGCGCCAGAATTCCACCTATTTCTTCCTATTAGAATATCGAATTCCTACGGGCTTCCTTTAAGTTTATAAAAGAATCATTTATCCTATTTGCAGAATAATATCGTTAACACCCACATTACAAGAACCCCAAGTATACAAAACTTGAAATTTTAGCTCAAAAGTAAAAACTCGATATCCGATTTCCCAAGAATGAAACATACTAAAATGATTTGGAAATAATAAACTTCTAACTTAGCATATTGTTTAGAGTTCTCAGGTATTTTCTTAATTCCAACTTTAATTTTCGTATTATTATGTGCTTTGATGTAGTATTAGTAGGCGTTAATTGACCCTAGAAAAAATGTAATAGTAAAATTGATAATAATCTCTAATAAATTCAATTCCTTTGACTGAATGAATAAATTTGTTCGTGTGGTGTGAATGATTACAACTACTTATATTGAAATGAATCGAGTCCTGAAATTTCTATCAATGTACCTTAACGCGTCAATATATGTAGGTAACCCATCTCCCAGCCAATAAGACATAGCATAAAATGTATTTAGCACTACTAGAATTCTCCTCTAGCTCGGAAAACACTAATTTCTTTTTTCCATCATAGTTTTTCTATTGTGAGAAGAATTCCGGACTAGTATTTACTATTGTAGAGTCATTAGACTTCCAGTAGTGTCTTAAAATGGAACATTAGAAGAGAAGCTGTGGTGAAGAAGTAAGTTAGGCTAGACATCCGGTACTTGAGACTGGCTTCCCACAACGATTGTGTGTGGGTTGAGAGCGGTTTCCTCGAAGAGTATTGACATTATCCCGGAGGCAGTTCGTGGAAGACCCGACATCTGATTGCTCAGTGGATCGTCCTTTGAAGGGCCGCAGATGGCATCCCCACTTATCCACCCTAAGTCATTACACGTCCGAATAAAAAGGAGACTCTCGCCCCATTCTTTCCTACACGCGATGAGAGCAGGAAACATATACATCTTGAAGGAATGTTTCATTAGACTCTCGGAATTTCATTATTAAACTGTAATATACGAAGATTAAGATAACGAGAAATCCTTAGCTAAGTACCAATTTGATGTTGACGTGAGTTTAATTACATAGAAACGTCGGTCTAGACACCGTAAATTGGAGGCCGATACGAGACGGGAAAAGAGATTTTCCCATGATTTCTGTTAAAATCAAAAGTATTAACCATTATCCATGGACATTGTTACCAATAAATCTATGATCATTTGAGCACTTCTTATAGGAACCAGTGCTTCTGCTCCACTTACTGTGGTCTGTAGGCTAAACTGTTCAACAGTGCCCATTGTTCTAATAATGGTCTGAAACGTAAATTAAATTTATTCCTACCGAAGTAAAACATAAATCAGACAAACATTAGAGTTTCATTTATATAGACGTGCGTGCACATACCGCCTACTAAGGTGTGTCTTTAGTGCCACATCAACAGTCATTACCTTTCCGCCCTTTTACCTTGCTGTCACTCCAAAACAATCTTCTTTCATTTCTTCAGACAGAATGTATTTCAGTGAATGAGTAATTGTTGGCTACGCTACTTTACCTTTTTGTGATTTGAAGCTTTTTAGTTTTATCATACTTCGTCTTCCCAGCATGTTCGTTTTCCGTTTCCAGCCATGTAATTCCCCAGGTTCATCATTCAGCTAAGACACAAGTCTTAGCTCATCTATTTTACCCTCTCTTAGATTCTGCATTTTTAATAAACGTTTACATTCACTTTTGCTTTTGGTTCTATTACTTCACATCCCCCCTTGCATAAATAGGTCCTCGTGGGCGTATGGATCTCATGAAATATTCTTATCATCGCTATTAGAAGTTTATCATCTTTAATATGGATGAAACAAATAACAATTTCTAACAAATACAATTGTCTAGTAAATAATATCTGTATTCCAATATATTTATTTGTTTCTAAGCTATTTTTTATATATTATAAATATTTATTAAATTTTATTTGCAGTTTGAGATACAAATAATGATCTAAATCTTTACTTGTCAAATATATGCTTCCCCTTTCCTGCTTGATGACCGTGCTGCCCAAAGCCTTAATTAGAAAGAGTAAAATATGTGTCTGTTACCAAAAATAATCAAAACAAACTCCTGCAAATCTTTTAAATTCACTTATTTAAGAAAAATTTAAAATGTAAGTCTATAGATTCTGGGCAAATGACTATTGTATTCAAAATTATGTTATGCCTTTTTGTTCAATCTCCCACTCCAATTACAAAAATTCGATGCATGTATCTGGCTCCATGAAACTACGTTAATTCTTTAATTTGACCACATCTATTTATGATAATTTATTATATTTCACAAGAATATTTCTTGATATTTATAATAGCCTTTGTTTCAATATGCGCTGAGTTCAGTCGTTTAACTCAGATAGTTAGCTCAAGGAAAGTGGTGGTTCTGTAGACAAAGAAATATTGGTTCCCCGCGGATGGAGTTTTGAAATAATAATTTCCTAAGTCAGCATCAACAGTGAGGCTCATTTTCCTTACATAAAAGAGATTGAAATTTATAAACTAGTTATTATGACTTTCACCGAGATGGCTGATCACCGGCTGAATTTGCATCACAGATACCGGATCACAGTTCATCGAGTATCAGGAGGTTGAGGGTCACTGCCTTTAGGCTCTGCGACTCTTGCTTTCACCTGCAGACAATGTGCGTTTTTCCATGTCTGTTGCCTTTGTTTTTTTTCCGCTTATAACTATTTTTTTATTTTATTTGGCTTGTTCCCCACATTGATGGTGATTGGCAAGATCTCTAATTGTTATGGGGTAGTTAGAATAATATATTTATTCCTTCATGTAGACCTTAGTTGTACTTTATTTTTATATTATGCAACATATTCCTTAAATATCTGAGTGTTTTTCATATCCGTGCTTTGTCTAAATGAATATAATAAAGGTTATCCCTTTTATATCTTTTTAATTATGCTGTAGACATATTCTATTTTATTCTATATGTATTTGTGAATGTTTATATATTTTAGATATGTTAGTATTTGTGGAATATATTGGCTGCTGTCAGTTAATAGTTCTGTCATATCGTAGGGTATGTGAAGGTTTTTTCGTTGGATGCAGTGTGTCAGTATGTGTATTATCGTTAGGTGTTTGTTGCAGTATTTGCATATTGGGCTATCAGTCCTTGTCATTAAGTGTCTATGTGTCAGGCATGTGTGTATTTTTAAAATATATAATATAATATATAACTTTTTTAAAATTGAAACTTCTAAGACTCCTAGAATATTTCATATCATAGTCATATTTCATTCATTGGTTATTTGGTAAGTCAGATTGACTGATCCATTAATATATGCTTCAAGTTGATCATCAACATAAAAAGTTATATTTTAGTGAATCTTTACATAATCAATACTAAATGAAGCTGAAGTAAGTAAAAACAAGAAAGAAAAAAAGCAAGTAATACGTCATTCGCATAAATTAATGAAAAAAAATTTGGGTTCACTAAGCTTTCAGAACGGCTAAAAAAATTAGATAAAAGACTAATGTTTGATTTATATATGTAATAAGAACTTAATTGATAAAGTTGTATTGAAATATTCATAAACGTCCAAAGCTTGTAGAACTTTAAGCTCCTTCAATTACTATGTAAAGGAAGGTTTAGGAGTGAAATACTTTTAAATTAATAGTAAATTTGTTTTTTGTTTTTTTTCTATATAGAATATTATTGCTTACTCATTAAACTTACATAATAATATAAGAATTGAGCCTTTAGTATTTTTAAAGTTAAGCATACACTAGACTATGACCATTTGAAGAAAGACCCAATTAATAAAAGCTTTTATATTAATAATCAGAAGAAAGAATTCGTGACCATGAGATATTCAGTCGAAGTTGGAAAATACCTGGATATAAATTCAATTATATCCATAGCTTTCTAATTAAAGGTTGTTGTTTAAACGTCTCCAAAATTCGCATAAATTTGAAAATTTTTCTTGTGACTCTGCCATTCTTCCTGCAAGGAAGGCTAAGGTGGAAACCTTAATAGTAGTATAAAAAGGGGGTTTCTGGAACACTTTTCAAAAGACCCTAAATCCCTAAAAAAATGATCACGTGAAATGCTGATCAATGCTTCACGACTAAAAATACCCTCGACGACCAAAAATACCCTCCAAATGATCACGACCAAAAATACCCTCCAAATACTAACGAGGCTCACTCACTTATACAGGCTCACTGCTATCTAGGCAAAATTAAGTCAATACTAGGATATAAATATTAACGTTTACGTCAACAATTTAATTTAGCTGAAAAGCGTAACGGTGGTACCACTAGTTTTGTCCTGAATTTTTGTTCAATATTGTTCTGTTTCGGTATTTTGTATTTACTTTTTTGCGGTGTTTTGTTTTACATGCTGCGATTCTTATTCTTCTATAACGCGCTATAGAGTTTAAGTATTTATTTAAGTACGTTAAATATGCCTTCAGTGTAGAATTGGTTCATGTTTTTGGGAGATTCCTCTTAGGGGAAATCAGCTATTTAGTTTGTGTGATCACAATGCTTCACGTTGATAGTTACCAAATTAGATATTTAAACGTTCTGTGTAAAACTAAAGATCAAGTACGTTATATCAGATACCTTAAATCAGACCGGGAAAAGGGGTTCAGACGGGGAAAATCGAAAATTCAATATTTGAACATTTAATTCTCTATAAATATTGTTCTAAAAACGTTTTTCGTATCTCGATTATTAAACTAGTTTTTGCAGGTTTTTGTTTTACCCTCCAATAAACTTCCACTTCTAGTCAAAGCAAGTTATCATTAATCTAATTTATCATATACCCTCCTACCCATGTCATATTAATAGTAAGTTGTTATATCATAAACCAGCTTTACTCAAAAGCTTAATTACCAAATATTTTATTCATTCAATTTTTACTGTGTCAGATAAATGAAAATATGTGGTATGATGACGTCATCAATTGAGATTTTCCTGTCTTGGCTTGATCTATACCATACTCAATATTCAACCGTTTAATTCAGCTCTAATATGCATATTCGTTAATGGTTCACGTCAGACCACGATATAGCGGGTTAGAGAGGGGCGTGTCGAAATTTCCAAATATCTCCTTTATTGGATGGAAAAATGTTATAGGACCAATCTTGTTAAAACATTGATGCCTTCTGAAAGCCTCTAATTTTGCTAATGAGGTTAGCAGTGTGCTATACTATCAAGCAGAAAATCACCTTAGTTTACGCAGCTCCTGCGTGACGGGTTTTTCAAAATTAATATCTCTCAAAACAATTTGAATTCTCTGAGGCTAGGGACTCTGGCCAGTTAAAAACAAAGTGCGCGACCACTAGGCTACACCCACCAATCATTTAGAAATATACAAAGAAATAATAAGACTTTTTATGCTTGTGCTATAGAAACTTTGCCTTTGTGATTCATTCACTAATAAAGCAAGCGCGCCTTTAAAGGATCTAACCTAACAAGCAAGTTGCTCCTTCCCCAATGTTTATATAATTCCCCCTTAATTAAGGATAGAAGAAGAAAATATCATGAAAGAATGAAGGAGTGTGAAACTTATGAATTACAACATTGAAGGTACCACAGTCATTAGGTCATCATTTAGTAGAGGGCTGATTTGCATTAAACAAGGAGCTATGTAATGAGTGGTGTATGAGCAGACGGAACATACCCACGGATTGTTATAGAGCTGAGACGAGCAAAGCACTGGATGTAGGGGTTATGTCAGCAGCGAGTAAGCAGGTTGTCGGGAAGACCTCATGAGAAAGTGAACTCCTACAGCTCACATTATGCAAGAGATCTCGACCTATGGACCTCATTAAACATCGCCCTATGATTCGGACGTCCGAGGAAAGCTGGTATTAATTAGCTTTTGTCAATATCTACCCTGATAAATAGCTCCGATTCATGGGGTTTGCTATTTTTCATTGGTAGGCCAAGTCTAAAACTCCTTTAATGTGGATCTCATTAATATTCCATTTCTTATCTGTTAAGATGTTAAGTAAAGTGACCTATCTGCCTAAAAAAAATATCTGTGCTGCCCAGTGTGGTGACGGAGACATTAGTAACAAATCGAGCCTAAAAGTTAAATTAAAATGAGTGAAAATCATAAAATAACGACTAAATAATTTTTATTGTTTCCACATGGAAAGTGAAATTTAAATTATAGATCTGTCTTGCTTTTTAATAAATTGACATTTATTAGTATATTTTGTTGTTGTTACTATTTGTTATTAATTATAGGTTGAATACATTTATATTTTTTGAAGTTTAACCCGTTGTCAGGTGTTATTATTTAAAGTGGCCTTGGATGCTTAACCCTCAATGCAATCGAGCGTGATAATACAAATAAATGCATAGTATTCTGGGAAATATCAAATGAAAATTGTTTTAAAAAAACGTCACGCAGGAGGTTCATAAACTAAGAGGACTACCCTTGTGCTATAATGAGCCACTGATGACGTATGAGAGTGATTAAGCACAAAACAGTACAATGCCGAGGAATGTGTTGTTCAAATTATTTTATTACCACAATAAAGTAATTATAAAATGAATAGAGCCCAATATTGATACATAATTGGGCGATAGAGGTAAGAGGAAACACTAGATATTCCAAACTTCGGTTGCAATCTTCTTAATCTTATAAGATACTTTCTTTTTCTAATGTTTTAATACTTAATAAATACCAAACTATTGTGATACATAATTGTTTACAAAACTATTATGATATTTAATTGGTTACCAAACTACTATGATACTTTATTGATTACCAAACTATTATGATGCTTAATTCATTAACACTATAATGATACTTTATTGGTTACCAAAATATTGATACTACTGTTCAGTTGTCTCTCCCGCGCTTTCTTAGTTCACTAACCAGCCGCACGGCCTGGCAGGATCACCAAGGCTGTAATCAATAGCGGAAACTACAGCGCTGGCCTACAGGACGAAGCGCCCGCTTGATCTGAGCGGCCATGATTTGGATTCTATCCTTGAGTGAAAAGCACGTGGTTGGATTGCTCCGCAAAAAGAAAGGTGAACACTGTTCTGCTCCCGCCGCATTTGTGCCGAAACCAGGGAATATGGCTTCCCCGCCCTTACATTTTGGTGCCGAAACCCGGTAATAATAGCTTCCCCACCCTTACAACTTCAATGATTACCAAACTATTATGATACTTAATTCATTACCGAACTATTATGATACTTAATTGGTTACCAAACTATTATGATACTTCATTGATTACCAAAATATGATGATACTTAATTCATTAGCAAACTATTATTAAACTTAATTCATTACCAAACTATTATTAAACTTAATTCATTGTCAAACTATTATTTTACCTAACAAGCACAATTCCGGCAGAGGAGCTTCACTATGTTGTATCATCACTTCATTGGAAGCTTAGTTCTCGAATTTGAGAGGATTTTTGTAAAATTATTTCGCCGAAGCCAAAATAGTTCTCTTGCAGTTTATTTATGATTTCTCTGTCCATATATTGATGTTTTATTATCCCTGAATCTTTCAAAATTACTCATGAGAAAGGAAAGGCTTCAGTCGATCATATGTCTGTCATTTAAGAATCTAAATATCCGAATAGTGGTTATTTTGAAGTGTGTTCAACATTTTCTTTCCATCGATGTATATAACTAATAAACAGAACTCTTCCCAAAATGTAGGCGGCTCCCAATTTATGTTTTTATACTGTAAAAGTGACTAAAATAAATAGTTATGCAAAACAAGATATATAGTCATGCTGAGTTTTGTCATCAATCGCTGTAAACGTATGGAAGTGTGGCATGCGGGTGGTTACAATAACTAGAACATAGGGGCGCTTTTAGAAGAGAACGAAACCTCAAAATAATCGAGATGACTCTTCAGACATATTTAAATATTGTAGAGATTCTTCATTTATTAGTAGTATTCCATTTAATACACTAATTTATTTAGCTATACCCTTAGACGTGTACCTTGTTTAAAAAGCAATTCAACACGGATTAAAAAGTCCATCACGAAGGGGCTCCATAAACTAAACAGATTTCCCACTCGCTGGATGACTTGTGTTCTCATCTCACCATATATTCTCTATTTCAAATTAAAATTCGATGAGTAATATTCGAGGTCTACTGAGCAGCTTATACCTAATTACTCCAATTTGTATAATTATAAAGATGAAAACCATTCAACAACCAAAGGATTATGACACTTTTTTCCAACGCACAGTCCATAAAAATGTCGCATGGTTAAATGTGAAGTGCATATTTACCATTGGATAAGAGAAGAAGGGTGAGAGTGATATAGCCGCCTCCCTACAAGAAGTAATTTAGTTATTATAAAGAAGTGCTTATTTTCAGCTCTAGAGGTAAATACCTCTGTGGCAAGAGGTTATGTAAACAGCGCTAATGGGCTACTGTTTACCAGACTTCTTCATGTAGTTTCATACTCATTCAAGCTGTTTGGAAATATTTGCCGTCTTTGAACACTTCTCAAGTATTGATGAACGTATCAACACCTAAACATTAGTATTGAAAGACAGATATTTCTGTAGAATTTACAACGCAATAATACAGAGTCCCACATTATTGTCCTTTTGAAATCAGATATATTTTGAGCATTTTAACAAGCATTATATTCACTTACTTATTGCCAAAACATTGGAAATCAATCCAATAAATACACTCAAATATACTCATAAGGGTATTTGTTAGTAACAACGGATTCTAAAAATAAAACAATCAAGTTTTACTAAATAAGAGCAAACAGAAGTAACTAATGCTAAATTCTATTATATAAAAAATGTATCTTCATTAAAAATAAAACAGGACAAATAAATTCAGCCATTGTAATACAAACAAATTATATTAAAAAGACTTGATGATAGTTTAAAATTACTGACCCAATTTTTATAAAAGTTCTTTTTTGGTTGGGAAATCCAGATGACGAATTATAATAAATAGAGGGCTCCTAAATTGGCTTCTAAGTGTCTATGAACCTCTTTGTCCTTCGTAATTAATTAAGTTTTATACTTGCATTAAGGAAATATTTCTGAGGGGCTTCCTTAAAAAAATAATAATTTTTTTTTTATCATGGTCTAGGGATTAACCTTTCCATCAAACCCTCTTAAAAAAATAATTTATTCTACTACTTATTTCTCTTCACATTTTAAAAGAGTGAGAAAAAAAGCGTGCAGATGTGTAATGGCAGATAAGTATAATAAATGGATTAAAATCTTGGTTATTATGAATTATTCGTACACAAAGGAATGAAAAAGTACATGCTCAAGTTCTAGTGCACAATTTTTACTTTATTTCAGTATACTCCGCGCTAAACCGATTAGTCTATAACTAAAAATCAATGTCGTTATTGACTGAAATCAAAATAAGGGAAGTGGGTATTTTGACAAAGAGTCAAAATTTAAATTACTAAATATCTCCGTTGTTATGGGTCCAAAAGGAATGCTTATAAAAACAATATTCTTTATAAACTATTGTTGTGCGATTCATTTCCTAAGCAATTTTCGCCAACTGGAATAACCATAGAAATTGTACTCTTTCGCCTTCAGTCTTCAGAAAACCACTCTTAGCTACTGTAATAACTAATCATCTCATTTATTGCCTAAGATTTAAACCTTGTTTGCATGAGGTTCTTACGGAGAAAGAAATATAAAATTGAGTGTGAGACGAAATAATCTGAAGTTATTAAGTACATGAGAAAATGCTTAGTTTAAACAGCCTCTGATCGAATCAAATTTTATTGAAGGTTAAGGTAAATTTTCATGAAAAGTGTTAATATGAAAAAAAAAGTGTAAATATTAAGGTATTTAGTACCATGGTGGAATATACAGTAAAATAATAAAAAAAAGTGATGTTTATTTTCTGCGTTTTTGCAAAACAAACAATGGGTATTTTATATTATTTGAAACTCTAAGGAGTAATTTTATAGTTACGAGATTAATGCAAATCTGAATTTCGGAATATATTTGATTTTGATGTCGAGTCACTTTCTAATAGAACGATGAGTGGTGATGATACGGCATCAAGTAAACCCTTCTTGAGTAATGTTGCATATTGAATTCAATTGCAAGATATACCGACATCCTCTGAGATCTTCAAGCTTGGTTGCCTTCTGAGAAGACACTCGAGAAAATGTGATCAGTTACGTCAGTGGAAAATTACAAAGTGACTTAAAGTCGGCCATTTCGTTTTCCCTCAAGGCTACGTCTATCTTCATAGACAATAAACAATTTTTTTTCGGCAGAAACCATTCATTTAATATAATCAGTACACCCCTTAATATAATGTATTTTCAATAACTAAATTATTTAATTAAGTATGAAATTAACAAAAAGTTCCAAATTCTTCTCAAGATGTATTTAAACGAATTTTTTTTTCGACTTAACTAACAAATCGAATCATAATATGGTATCATAGAAAAATAAAAACAAATGAATCATTAATTTTAGACTTATAAACGTTTAAAAAAACAATATGACGGGTGTTTGGGGTACATTATGCCTACATGGCTGGAAAATTTAAATTATAATAGCAAATTTGTATTTTTTAATTTAAACATGTCAAATGAATAGAAGAACAATGCCATCAATTCAAAAGAAGAATTTAAAGTACTTTTATTAATACATTTTAAGAAACTATTCGCGGAGTTAGCAAAGTCTATAAGTTTTACTTTTAGAATCATTTTTCTATTTTTTAAAATATAACATCAAAGAAGATTCTGTTTAAATTTACAAACTATTAAATTATTAGATTTAATAATTTTATCTTATTGTTGACCTAACATTAAATCCACTCCTAACAATCAACAATCGAAATTGAAACTAAAGACATTTCAGTCAATAGGATATTTTGTTTTCTTATTTTAGCAGATTTCCCATAGGGATGTAACCTATTTCTATCTGCGATTGCCATTTTCAAAAAAAGCTGGGCATCCTAGTCCACACTTCTTACTCTGAATGATTGCATTCCAGTAATTATTTTTCCTATCGCTCTCCTACTCTATGGAAGAATGATTAAATACACTCCATTTATTTATCACTGCTTTAGGTCATATTAGCCAAAATACAGAAGTGAACAGATTGACTGAGAACACTGATAACGGGAATTCAGGAAATTACACAGCAGACCAACTGCAAATACAGCTTCAAGAGACGAATCAATACCTATTACATAATCTAAACTGACTAAACAGGTCATTAAAACTCTTTCGATACACCAATCTTATAAAAAATGGGACAAAAGATGGATAAGCACTCCTAAAGGACGACAATTTTACAAATTTAAACTAACAAATACAAATATGTGACAATGAGACTGAACAGACATGTGCCCACCTTTTATATGACTGTGCATTACTTGTCGGACCAAGAAGAAAACTCATCAAGTACATTTACCATCAAGTACAAAATGGGACTTGGCCGAGGGACAAACCGAAACTTTTACTCACATTCGACAAGGGATTTAACGCATTTAAACAAGAATTGGATACTATTTTGTTGATTTACACCTACTGTTTGTTCACATATGTAATGTTTACATATGTTTTTTACATATTTTTTTATAATGTTATAATTATTGTATAAGAATTATTATAATCTAATTATTGAAATGTTTGTAGTATCAAAAGGATGGAGCACACAAAATTTGAATAAATTCCCACATTAGAGGGATACTCTGCGTGGAAAACAGGAAGGGCCTTACGTAAATTCACACAACAAATTTATAAGGTTTGCCTGATTTTCTATTTTAATTCTGCGGGGAAATTTTGTTTTAGGTTTCCTCACAATTGTTTTTGAACTATGACATCAAAATTAAAAATCTTACCTGCCTCTATCTAAACATGGGCTATGTGGTTTATTGATAAGTTACTTAAAAACAACAGTTTGGAGAGATTTCTATGTATTTTTATTTGTGAGAAAACTATTCCAATGTACAACATAGGTTATATGGAAATTAAACTTTTCAACTAAGAGTAGGTTATCTTCGGCACCAAAGGACATATTCGTCAATCTTAGACAATATTGGTTTTATAAAGAAAACGTAAGGAACAAATTGGGACACAAATTGTGAACAAACTGTCCTTTGCCTTGAAGTTCCACATTAAGATCATTAAGATCCTGAGTCAGATTAAGATCATGTCGATAAGAAACCCAAAATCACACATCCATTCTTTATTACCATAATTAGGAAAGGCATATCCCTTCATATCCACTAATAATTGTATTTCGCTTTTTAAGTTGTATACTCTTTTTAGCATTGCATCTCTACTAAGCCGACGTACTTCGGTATTAAAAACCACTTCACTATATTCAGTTTCTAAATCTTTCAAGAATTCATTAAATTCAGGGTGATTTAACGCGCGCGATTTTATAAAATTGATTAGTTTAATTATAGGTACTGTGACATTTGGCAAACACAATCTTTTCGCACACAACTGTTCCAGGTGAATTATGCAGTGGTTAACGAATACTTCCCTTCCAGTGACCTTCTTAATGTCATGAAATAGTCGTCCCGATACTTCTACCTCCATGCATGACATTGCTCATGCTCCATCTGACGATATATCAATAATGTTTTCTAATAAAATTGAAAAATTTTACAACACAGACTTTAGTTTATCGTACAGCTCTTTGCCGGTTGTAGTCCCTTGCACGGGAATCAATGAACACAATTCTTCGGTAATATTAACTTTGATGCCAATAGGTACCACGTAAAAATATAGCAAGTTGTTCTGCGTCGCTAATATCGCAACTCTCATCAAGTACCAAAGAACAGTATTCGAATTTTGCAATGCATTCACGAAGCGTTGTTGCAATGTTCTCGGACAAGTCTCCAATTCTCCTTGCAATTGCGAATCTTGATAAACTAATGTTTGAAATAATATTTATTTTATGAGGAAATGCTATTTCTGAAACAGCATTCAGACATTCGTTTATCATCTCTCCATCAACAAAGGGTTTCATTTTTTTTTGCTAATATTTGACTGACAATAAAACTAGCCCTTACTGCCGTATTTGATAAAATAGATTGATTTTTAAAAATAATCTGTTGTTTTCCCAAGTTATTCTCCATTTGATTAAACTTATCTATCCGGAGTTGTCCTGTTAAGTTTTTATATTGTTGTTCATGTTTTGTATCGTAATCTCCTTTTATTTTATATTCTTTCAATTTCAACACAGTCTCTGAGCATATTAAGCATATCTTTGACGAATGTGAAAAAATAATCAAATTTCCACTTTTCTTGGAAATTTCTGTGCTCTTCTGCAACCTTCCGTTTTTTTGTTTGCTTTTGCGACATGCTATAATGGATTAAAAAATTGAATGTCCTACAAAAATTTGTAGGAAAATTTAATTTTGAATAAAAAAACAGTAATATTACCTTTTTGACATTAATATTCCACACACGCTTTTCGAGAAACACAAGAGTTACTAAAATTGCTAATTATCAACTTGTGTTAGTAACACAGTACCACCGTGAATACTAAGTGAATAAATGCAACAGGTAATAAGAACTCTTTTAGTAAATTTTAATAGTTTCCGGACGGGAAACGTCTGAAATATAAACAAACAGGTCCGTCACCCCTCACCGGAAAGAAAAACAATTACTGAAATATATCAGCATACAACATATTAATTTTATTGAAAACTATTTACTATATCTAGTACTTTATTTCATATTGAATCAGAACAAATTTTCCTCAATCAATCAAATTTTAGTAGTCCAAGACCTGGGGGGGGGGGGAGTATTACCATAACATATTTGCATGTATCTCGTATATTAAAGGTCTCTTGAAAACAATATTTGGCATTTAAGCTTTGAATAAAGTGGTTTATTATATAACAGAGTATTGTTTATGTAACATGAGTAGAATTGGGGGTTTGCTGAAGGCTGAGAACTGAAATATTTAGGTATCTCGGTTAAAATTCGAGACAGAGAAGAAATGTGTAAAACAGTATTTATAGTACATTTAGTTTTCAATAAGATTGATTCTATACACTTTTTACATCCGACTTGTAGTAACGGAGATATTTTGAACTTGATCTTTTTTTTTTACATAAAACAATAATTTCGGCGGCTAGAGCGGTAACAGACATATTCCCTCATTTTCGTCATCCCTTAGGTAGGATTGATGGACATTTGAAGAATAATCTAGAAAATCACGTCATGAATACAACCTCAATAGCTGCTTTCCATTAAGGGAATCTGCTAAACATGCACAGACGCGGGGAGTTCGTATTGTATGTTTGAAAAAAAGTGAGTAACTCGCCACAAAAAAATATTTCGGTTTAGTAATTTTAATTTTAATTTTATAACAATATATTGATGGGAGAAAGTCGATGAAATAAATTCAATTTTAGAAAGGCTTGGCGGGCCACATGGACATGTCCAAAGGGCTGCGTGTTGCTCACCTCTGTTCTACAGCGTTGCCACCATAATACATAATAGAATACATAAAGTTTTATGTACCCTGCAAAAGGCCTGAGCCAACTCCCGAAGCAAACGTTGTTATGAATTCTTTGAAATGGCTAATTAAAATGCAAATGAGCGAAGCAGAAGAGAGAGCTGACCCTGAGTTTCGAGAAAATAGAGACAACACAGTATACGGATGGCTAAACTCAGCTGTAGTAAATTCTACTGAAATGAATTCGCACTTTTTTCATTTTGTTTTTTATTTTGCCTGGACGGGAAGCAGAGGAGGAACACATGCTATAATATAATTCTTGTAGCAAGCATAGTGTTTAAAGATTTTGTACTCAAAAAGTATAAATAAAGTCTTCTAATATGAACTATTTTATTGAAGATTTTAAATAACTTTATTTTTTCACTCAATACTTTTTTCGAAATTTTCTGGGCATGTCAGGTTATTATATTATATATAGTTGTACCCATTTAATAATTCTCCACGTTAATATAAATAAAGTATCATTTTTCAGTAATGATTTTAGAATTTAGGCATTAAACATAAATTATAGACATTTTGAATTTCCGAGTACCTTCACATTTATAAGAACTATATTTGTTTGTTACGTCTAATATCACTTTGTGAGATATTCACATTTACATATCTTTGGTGTTTGTAAGTAAAATAGTTTGGTATTTGTGGCATTGACGTGGTATGAGAGCGTAGTTTAGTGACTTCCTAGTGTGTTGCTAGTTAATGAGAGAGTGGCCGGAGGGTGTTGTAGAAAGGGCAGGAGGGTGTACATTATGCCGAGGCCCTGAACCCCTGCCCTCTTTACCTGTTCTTGTGGGAATCTATTCCACCCATAAATGAGAGCCATTTTAGTAACAGCCGTTTTAAATTACTGTCAAGTCATGAATCCTGCAGTTGCCACATGTATCTAATAAACAAAAGGGCTATCAGCTGGATTTTATTGTTATCACATTGATCAGAATGTTTATTTCCCTTATAATAGGCACTTTGGGACTTGAGCAGGTGAATAATTGCATTCTAATAGAGTTCCTCCATTTTTGAACAAAATGTCATGGACGTTTCAATAACGGCCATGGGAAATGAACTTGCTCGTGATAAGTGAACGGCAATATATCATACTTTGATTTCCCAATATCTCAGTACAATACGGTTAGTCAACAGCTGTCAAAACAGAAACTTATAAATGTACTAATCACAATAAGGGTTATATCTATGAATAGCTTAAGTTAAGGAGGTGAAATTTCAATTTTCATTAACAATCGTACATTATTTTAAAGAAAAAAAATCAGATAAAAAGTAAAATTTATAGAATTTAAAAACAAAAACTGCAAGTGAGCTTACCATAATGCATTCCCGCCTATAGTATGACCAATTGAGTAAATCTTGGCTCATTGAAGGAAAAAAAAAACGCGAGTATGAGTGGTAAGCCATTGAGAGAAAGAAGAGCAGTAGTCGTTAGATGGCATAAAGGGGGACTTCAGAATTAGTTACTGGAACCTTGCCAGTATTCCTTCTGAATGGCCTGTGACAGCTTCAGAACTCAGATAATTGTAAAACGAATTCCTCTTTCTCTCAGATTGTGATATATTTAATGTAGGTAGATAGATAATTCCCTCAGAGATAAAAATTAAATATAATTTATTTGGGCATGGTTTAATTGAAATAAGAATTAAAAGTATATTAAATTAATGACATCATCTTGCAAGAAAGCTATAATGACATGTAAAAAAGCAAAAAAAGTACAATGCTTTTAAGTATAATTCTAGACAACCTCGATGACATTATCCCACCTCTATACTTATTTCACCTCTTCTTGGCAATTTTCTATAACATGAAGGTATTTTTAAAGCTTCAAATTGTTTTTTACTGGTATATATAAACTTACATTCCACATTTGAATCTTTAAGCGAGTGGGAAATTATGTTTGATGTCACAAATCGTACATCATGCCAAAAACGTCCGTCTTCAACTACAATCAAGTCCTTCATATTATACCAAATTTTAAATATATCTCTTATTTATTATTTTCGGTGTGAGGAATATGAAAATTGACCAAAAAAAAAAATAGTGGCAAGATTGCCTTTTGAACTGATGCAATATTAATTTAATTTCCAGTTTAGTGCATTTTTTACACAAGTTCTGAAGTTATAATATAACCAATTGCTAAGGGCGTGGTTGTATTTGTGGCACGTAAGGCTTTACTGAGGCTACCTTATTTTGCATTATACTGTGTTTTACTGCATACAGGTAGGGGTATTTAAAATATTTGTTCACAAGTCAAGAATAAAATATATACATATATATGACGTAACATTATGCCTCATGTATCGGACATAGGTGTAATAAGCCTGACACTGGGTACCTAAAATACATATTTGATATAAAGTTTGTAGGGTTTTTGCTTTCATTTTTCGAAAAATATTTGTAAATATAAGTAATTGATATACATAAACATACGCAGCCACACACCGAACAATATATAGTAACTTACACTTGCCTGCTAGTAGAGAATACAGGAGATGTACGTACCTTCCTTAGTCTCGTGCTGTGGAACCTGTGGAGCAGAAGATACGATGTTAACAGTTGTCGAGGCCTGAGGGGAACCTTCCCCCGGTCCGACGAGGAGTATCACCACCATAACATCACAATCACCTCACGAATCACCGTCACAGTCCTAACATCACCAAATACCATTAACAGTTCATTTATCATCTTAATTGTCCTTTGAGCGGATTTTTAGCTGATTTCTTTTCATATGATTAAGTAAATACCTGTTTCTTATTAGGTATTTGATTGCTTCATAAAACAATTTTGTATGGGTATATGTTTAGTCATTATACCAGGTATTTGAGTGTATTATGTGACATTTTTGGACGCTAAAAAATCTTACAGTCAGACAAGAATGTGTTAGTGCGAAGTTAATTATTCTGCCGGAAAAAATAGAAACTATTAATTTATTATTTAACAGTTTATACTATTCATTTTCTGAAACTTTCTTGTTGCAATATCAGAAACGAGAAGAGTTGGAGAGTTCGCTCACTATCGTTAAAGCAACAATAAACTCTGAACACATTCGCGTGAAAAGGCCTACAAATTATCCTTTGATACGATGCATACGACCCCCTTTCAGAAGCCACTATATGGTAACCAAACAGTTTATGCTTTGTTTGTTTCATAGTAATATCTACTTTATGCCATATGGATTATCTATAGGCTGCCACCCATCTTTAGCCAGGGTGGGACTACGGGTTTTATTTAACGAGTTCACCACTAAAGAAATTCCTAATGCCCATGTGAGAATCGAACTCCACAGGGTTTACCAAGTGAGACTATTATTATTATTATTATTACTATTATTTATTAACAATCACTTTTTGCTACTATGGCTTATTGGTACAGGTTATCTTCAGGTTACCACCCTTTTCTAGTCAGGGTGTCAAGTGAGATTTGAAGAAGTAGTAAAACATGTAAGATTAGGTGTTACTACTCCTTCAAAAACGTTAACTACTGAGGCCCATGCAAAAAAGTCTAAAAATTTATGTAATACGTTCTTATCTTTGAATTTCCTTTTAAATTCTGAATTAGTGAAAACCTTAAATAAATTTGGTTTGGTGAGTACGGTGAGTGTTTAAACTACCTTTCCAAATTTACATTATTTATTTATTAAAGCCCATTTTATGCAAGTATGGATAATTGGGACGGGTTATCTACAGGATACCACTGTCTTCTAGCCAGGGTGGAATAAGGATTTTATTCAATGAGTTCGTCACTAAATAAATTCCTATTTGCCCAGGCGGAAATTGAACTCACCACTCAGGGTTAATCATCTGAAATTAAATCCAAATTTATTGGATTCAATTTACAAATAAATTAATTAAATTTATATTAAATAAAACAAGAAAAAATATGAAAAAAAATATTAAAATATTTGCGGGATATACTTGAGAGTTATTCAAAGAGAATATTCATAGAGGATGTCTTAAAACTGTAATAGGACAGCAGGAAACATTTCAGATCTAAATAAAGTTCGCAAACGTCAGATCCTGTGTAGAAGCATGGATATATATGAGCCATTTAAAATTCAAAATATTCTACCTTCTGACGACAAACGATATTCACTGTAACTTATCAATATTCAGAGGTCGACCATCGGTATTTCAAGGCAACCTTCGCATTGGAGTAGCAGCTGCGCACCTACTAGCAATCAGCTAAAGCAGAATTCTCTTACTACAGCTCTTCAGATTGTAACAATTAAACACATTAAGAGTATTTCATTATTATTTCTAAAACGTATAAAAATTGTTTGTATCTTAACATATCTGATCATCGTCATCAATACTTTTTTATGCTTTGTGATTTTGGTATAAATTTCTCATGTATTAAAATTTAACTTAAATAGTTAGTACCAATTAAACCACACTCGTGTGTAAGTAGATGTAAAAGGGGGTTTCTGGCGCACTTCAAAAAACACGTGATTTCCATAAAAAAAGAACGAGCAATAAAAAACAAAAACATTCCTCAAAAATGATAAAAAATAAATGTTTTTATCAGTTATTTTATAATTTTTGTAAAAAAAATACATGCAATTTAAGCTTAAAATTGTCTATTTTTTAAAAATAAGATTTACATCACTTTTTCATTCGTTTTTCGGTTTGCAAAATGGATTTCTTTCAGGATATCTAAAAATTTCAAAAAAAAAAAAAGATCTATTTTCCTCAATTATTCTTTGTTGACGAGCATTTTTAATTTTTTTAATTGAATCATTTTCTATTTTTTTAAGTTCTTTCGCTTTTTCAAGTTCATAAGAAGATATTTTACTTTCCGTTTATAAAGTTAAAAATGAGTTAAAGTAGTTAAAGTGAGTTAAATAACATTAACTACTTTAACTCACTTTACCTACTTTAACTCATTTTTAACTTTATAAATGGAAAGTAAAATATCTTCTGATATTCTGACTGGAAAAAGCGAAAGAACTTAAAAAAATAGAATATGATTAAATTAAAAAAAAATTTTAATGCTCGATAACAAAGAATAATTGAGGAAAATAGATGTTTTTCCATTTTTTTTAAATCACGTCTTTTTTTAAAGTACGCCAGAAACCCCCTTTTACATCTACTCGTGTAAGAGATTTAAATTTGGACATTATAATGCTTGAAGGTCATATCACCTTTATGGACTATTATAAAATGTAATAAGCAAGGTTTCACCTCAAGAGTTTGTTACACTCTAAGAAATTTCTTCAAGAAATCATTCGTGTTCTAGTGTTATATCGTTGTATGCAATTGCACATAGTTCAGGGAATATAATATCTGTATTCATCCGATGGTCATTATTCCCTTTGACCGGCGGAATTAGCCAATTGCAACTGGTTTTATCTAACGATTTTTATAAAAAAAAAAACATCAAGATCTAAGGCTCCAAAAGCGTCATGGGTTTAGTCATTGGGTAATTCCAAAAGTAACTCTATCTTATTAATGTACTCAACGATGCCCGTGAGATGCTTGATGTTTTAGAAAAAAGACTGCCTGTCCTCCATTATTCCTACACAACCAACAATCTCGCCGAATCTCCTTCTACAAATAATCTTACATATACACACTTCAATTAAATACCTAATTCCAATTATCATGTAGTACTTTCACGACCTAAAATAAACTAAAGCAACAGACTGACACAATAACGAGAATTGAAAGAACGTGTCACACACGTAGCTTTTACGTGAAGTCATAAACGCCAGGACCATATTCTCTTCTCTGAACGTCTCATATATGGGGAACTTAAGAGAAGTCCATTAGATAAAAAATCGAGACCTTTACCATTAATTGCTTTAGGATTATGATGATAAGAAAACGATTAAAGATCTGACAACGAAGTCTCTTAAAAAAGGGGTTTGTGTACAAATTCATGAGTTGAACTCGGATTCTATATTTAGATATACATATCTTAGGATCTCTTCTGCACACTCAGTATAAACCAACCATCATTTGTGGTTAACCCCATCGGAACTTAATCTCTAAGGAAGCTAATGTATAGAGAACCAAATGCTGAAGCCGACTAGAACTCATGGGGCATCCTTACACCGAATCGGATGGCTGGTATAAATACAGGGATTAAGCTGGGACTTTCTGTTGAGATAACCTCACGAAACTATCAGAATGACCAGAAAAACGTTCAATGATAACCTGGATAATCATGACCGCGAATGTCGAAGGCAACTTTCAAATAATTTAATATTTCAGGAAATCCTAAATTTACTTTTTCTTAGTGTGAACGAAACCTAATACATTCAGAAATATTAAACAAAAGTACTATTTCAGTTTTAAAATAGTAAGGCCAACAAAAATGTTAGTTAAATTTCTGATTTATTTAAATTAGTCTTTTGAAATCGACGTCAATATGCCAACAGAGTACTTAAAGATCTAATATTAGCTAAGATAGAAGGATAGTGAGAGAAAATATTGCTACAGTGTGTTTTAATGAATTAATGAGACTCCCATTTTTTATGACAACTGCCCAAAAGTGTTCTTGTTACTGGACGAAGGAAAGCGCGAAATCGCTTACTTTTCACGCTACTGGAACTAATTCCACTCCTTTTATCAAGTTAGGGCTGAAATTAAGCTTTTTAATTCCAATTATTTCTCTATTATCTTACGGAAGGATTCTCTAGCAAGAGTTGGTAACATTTTCTCGAGGCAACAAGCCATAACGCAATAAATTAATAATAATTGTCAAACTATTTTGTTATAGAACTAAATCTAGTGTTTAAATCGAATTGATGTTAAGTCACAATGCATTAAATTCTTAAAACAATAGAAATCACTAGAGCGGTTTTAGAGAAATGTTCCCAAATCAGAGTTATTGTATAGTTAAAAACAATAGCTAAAAACCTTCTATCAACATGGGTGAATAATTTTTATCTAATAACTGGCTATAGAAATCCTCCTTATCCCTCTGCTATGTTAAACACCCGCTTTTTTATTTGACGCTATATTACTTATAATTTAGTAAAATATATAAATGAATGTGCACATTGTTTTATTAGAAACTACTACTATCTATCCCCAATTAAGTAGTAAATGCTTCTCATGCAAATGTGGAACCTATAAAACAAAAAGAAAACGTCTGAAATTAGGAGCTGAGTATTCTAAGCAGGTTTTGCACGTGACGGAATGGCAAGCAGATCATTCTTCTCGTATACTATTCTCTATTAACACCATAGCAAACACTCTACAAAAACCAGAGCTGAAATTAAATCTGAGCCCCATATGATTGGTGATATAATAGCTCGAGGAGAATATTGCACGAGTAAGAGTGTGGGTTTCCAAAGGAGAAAAATCAAAAATAGAAATAACTCCGCTAATAATCGAGTTACAAAACAATATATAGGAAATAGTCATATTTAACACCATTTTCAACATACATTATATTAATCGACAAGGGCTATCCATTTCTTTAAACCCCCACATCTTCAAAACCAATTTCGAACATTAAAACGAGACGTAGAATAAAATAGTTTACACTATTAGTGGAACAAATAGAATGATATGTTTACCATCTACCAAAAATTGTGTGGAAAAGGGCGCTACCAACCAAATGTGTATAAAAATGTGTGTGTGTGAGTGTGTGTGTGTGTCTGTGT
This sequence comes from Riptortus pedestris, assembly GCA_019009955.1. Classification (NCBI taxonomy): domain Eukaryota; kingdom Metazoa; phylum Arthropoda; class Insecta; order Hemiptera; family Alydidae; genus Riptortus; species Riptortus pedestris. The sequence goes on from CM032228.1 coordinate 89,895,942, forward strand.
GTGTGTGTGTGTATATATATATAATATATACACTCACACACACAAAATTTCATTCGAGGCCAGAACTGTTGTAGAGTCTCTCCGTTGCCTGTGAGATGAACTAAATTTCAAACTGCCCTCCCATCTTGCACCTGAAATGGCGTAAGTGAAAATGGGGACAAGGGAGGGATAACTGGACACACATAGTAACAAATTTAACGGATCTCAGTTTGGTCCTCTATTATACCCAATCTGTGGATGTTGAAAATAAAATAAATGTAAGCTTCATGAGTACCACCTCTCTTACTCATTTCCTTCCAGCAGAAGTCATTAAGAGTAGATATGAAAAATAAAATTCCAAAAAAATATTTTCAGTTCCTACGAAACAAATATAAAAATATTTTTATTCTCTTCATTTTGTATACACACTAAAATTAAACAACCTTCTTGGAACGCAATGAGTCGCGCAAACAAACACACCAACAACCACAAACACACAAACTGACGTGCACAATTCTACAGACGCACACAGACGCGGGCGAGTTCGAAACAACGCAAATCACTTGTTAATTATATCGTGTTGCTAGATCAATAAGACAATGTTACATTATAATGCCATCAAGAAGGAATAAGTTAAGACAAGATAGAGGCATGTATTTACAATCGTAAATAAGGTAGAATAGCAGTTACTGGTACGGTACTTATTATTATCATGACATTCCTTCAACAAGGTAAAATAACTGGCTGTAAATGCAGGAGCATTAGTAGCACTAGAAGTGATATTGGAAAATGAAAGCTGTCTATAGGAGTCATTAATTTGAAATGCACGATTGGGCAGAGGAAGTCCATTAGAAAAGAATACGCATTACGACAGAAGCATTATTTTCATTGAAACTCTAGCTGGGAATCGTGATGTTCACTCCCATTGCTGTGGGTTCGCTGCCTCCAGGCGGTCTCTAGGGTCATGGCTATACTCTACAGGCGCTTTTTCGGTTTTCTTGCTCGCTCTGTTTCCTGTTAGTTGAGAAAGCCAAGATAAACTCTGCGACTGGCCCGAGAAGTTCAAGGCTGACAAAATGTTAACGGGGTTTGATATCGTGTTGCCACCTTTTACCTGTGATCGGGTCCCGCCCTGCTAAGTCACTAGTGATTGATATCTGGATATATCACTGCTACTTTGTGTCATTAATTCATATCAGTCAGCAATCGGCTCAGTAGTTCCATCAGGTAGTTATGCTTGCCATAAGACCACCTGTTTAAGAATACCGTACACTTGGATGCTTCTGATTTCTCTCTGACCCTATTTACATATGTATAAGCAAGCACGCACATATTTGGTTAATATCGAATTTCCTTCTAATGAAAAGGAAAATCTCTCTTATTCACGCAAACTTCCCTTTCAAATTTTAAATCAACTGCTCAACAAAAATTAACTTTGTCGTGTAAAAATATTTCATAAATTCATAGATTACTCTCTGTGGATAAATATTTTTAAGAAACATGGTCACCACCGAATTGAAAACGTGGTTGAACCTTAATTTATTTCAATAGTACAACAAAATATAAATGAATATACATATATCGTCAAGAACTTACAAAGCAAGCATCAAAAAATATTAAAATGGGTAGGGACCTGTATTGGCGTACAATATGAAACTGAAAGAAACTATTATATTTTATAAATTAACATCAGGCTTTAATCTATTAATGTTTTCTATGAGCATTACTTCCTTTTCCAAATAATTAGAAAATAGAGCGCTATTTTTCCTGTTTCATCATATTTAAGTTTGCCACAAAGCTATTTTTGGAACTGAGTATGAGGAAGAAGAAATAAAGAGTATGAGGGAGAAGGTAAAATCAAGCAAGCTTCTGTTTCTGGTTTGTTTACAATTCTTATAAATTTTCTTCATTAACTCCACTTTGTTACGAATTTGTTAGCCCAGGGAGTCTACACATTTTCACTATTGATGAAACATAAAGACGTTTATGGACAGTTAGAGTACATATGCGGCGTTTGGTCTTGCCAATTTCGATAGCTGGGCGAGATGAATTATGTGTTTTATTTTAGGCGTTGGAGGCCGTCATATCCATATTATACAGTGCAAATCCATGTCACTAAACTGACACTAAGAAAATTAATGATGATGATGTTTCACTAATGAAATGAAGAACTCCCTGGGACAAATTAAAACTCCTATATTCCAGGCTCTTGAGTGTTATCCTGTTTCTGATTTAATTTCATTGCTTAAAATTTTATAATTTCTTTTTTCCAAAAGGGCTTTGCATATAAAATCGATATTACCCTTTAGCAGATATCCGTAAAGGAAATCAGGTCGAGAATAAGGGATACAATTTTAAAAGAACCTTATATATATATATATATATATATATATATATATATATACAAATTTTCTAGATGCTAGGATTTTTGTTTTATAGTTCAATCTCGATAATAAACCCTACATTGTAAAACCAATGATCAAGTTAGTTATGGCTAACTCAGTCAGGTTGGGGAAGTTTAGTGGAAGAAAAATGGTTTGAAGTTTACTATAAGTTGCATCATCATTCTTTAAACAAGGAGCTTAGTTAAGCCCCAATAATATATACTACCATACAGAAACATTTTAAAAGGTGTGCTTATGTTTTACTAATTGAATATCGAAAATTGAAATCTTTTTGAATTCCAAATATTCAAACGTGAGATCGTTGCCTTTATTTTAGGTGTGTAATAGAAATTCGACTTCTATCGTGGAAGCCATGTGTAGTTTACAGCGACTATCGTTCGGAATATTGAAAACGCATAGGAACAACAAGAATGACTATCGCAGAAACGATAAATACTATCGTGCCAGCTCGGGCCCTTGCAGCTTTGTGAAAAGGCTTCATAGTTGCTCTGAGAAAAACTAAAATAAATTATTGATTTGAGGCGAGTAATTTTGGGGAAAAGTGGATGCCAACTATAAATAACTCAACCATGTTTTATGGCCCTTAAGTGACATGCGCCGATTAATTACAGTAAATTTTCAGATTGTAAGAATATATTAAATTGGATTTGTCTTTCGTTAAAATTATGTACCCGTTAGTTATTTACTTATATGCTGTTCGGCGGGCGTATCCTTATTTACTTTGACGGCTGGGACTAAATAAATGGAATAATCAAGTTTTTATAATGGTCTGTTTATTCAAAATGCACGAGTAGCTAATATTTCAATTTTAATCTATTATTGAGGGTTTATTGGGACAAAATACGTCTAAAAAGTGAAAATTTTAGTCTAAAATAATTTTTAATTTAGAAATAAAATGTTTTATTTGTGATAGATTTATTACTTCATTAAATTGCCTAATTGAAATGATCTCATTCCCTTGGAGTCTCATTTGTCATCCATATGATTTGGACCTTTCATAATGGTTTGTGCAAGTCTTGATGTACGTCATTCCTACCCATGGTGCATTTATACTCGCAGCTGTCAAGATCCTCCTCGTAGGTATGTTAGTACGAACGTGACAGCTAAGCCCCTGTGAATGACAACACACAAGGGTCCTCGACAATTTGACCTATGATCCCAGAATAAGTGAGGTCTCCCCAGATTAACCAAGAAAGTGAGAGAGAAGCCCGTGAGAACCGGCATGGCAATGCATTTACGCAAAACTATTTGAGAAAGGAGTAGAGATCTGCTTCCCTAAAAGGCCGAAAACGGAGCGGCTGGAGCACGCTATCTGATAGCAGTGACCAAGGCTGTGTATGACAGGAATAAGAATGACGTCGAACCTAGCCTACTTGCCCTACGATACAGTCTGACCTAACATATGACAGGTAGGAGAGGCGCGGTTCTTCCCACGCACTCAATCTCTCAGAAGAATGTAAAACATTTCCATAGTGTCACGATTTGCTATAGTACATAAATTAGTTTGGTAATTTTTTTAACGATGTTAAATATGATGCTAGTATGAATGCTAAAATAAATTTGGCTTCCCATGAAGTAATACATTCATTTATAATAATAATAATAATAAGTTATCATGGAAAAAGATAATATAAAGATGTATTGGGACGAAGCGATGATAACTGACCGTACTGTGCACCATAACAAACCGGATATTCTCAATATTGACAAGATCAATAAGACTGCTGATATTATTGACATTGCAGTACCCAATGATGAGAATAGTCCAAAATCCCATGCCGAAAAATTAAGAAAATATCAAGAATTGGCTATCGAGCTCAAAGAGGTATACAAACTGAAATCTGCCATAGTTACGCCTATTATAGTAAATTCAAATGGACTCGTGCCAAAAACATAAATAGCAGGCACCAAGAATTTAAATCAGCCAACAACAATTATAACAAAAGCACAGCAAGGGGTACTTCTTGATACTGCCAGAATTGTTAGAAAATTTTTAAATCCCCTGTAACATGTCACAATCACGAACTCCGTATCAGTTGGATTCTCCCCCGATATGGATTTTACTCCACTTTTTACTGAGTATAAACCTCCCCCACAATTTATCATAATAGTATCTTTCCTTCTACTATATATAACATACATAAACATAGACTCATAAGTCCGTCTGTTTAGTTCAGCCATTTTTTACTAAATTATTAATCAGCATGATTGATTATTGCTATATAGATATATAATCATAACATTAACATAATAGTGATACATTCATGTATTTAACAATAATTTTCAAATAGAAAACTATTTCTTATGGATGATGATATGAGAATCCTGGATGTTGAATTGAAGGAATTTGTCCTGAGACCTGCCTGGAATTCTACAGTGGCTGCAGTTATTTTCGGATCAAGTTGGTTCGGCTTACATATTCATTATACCGAGGGTCGTAGCTCAATAGTATTTAGTACAGTTCGGATGAATGTAGTTACCTACCTAGCAATTGAGTTAATCCCCATGACAAGTTTTCCTCAATATAGTAACAACTAATAATGACAGAACATTGAAATTTTGACATAATATTTTATTTAAATCGTCCAGATTACTATATTACTGCAATTGAGCGACTGCCCAATAAAAAAGGAGAGATTTAAAAAAATGTCTATAATATTAAACTGATCGTTTACTGAAGCCTATAATTCACTATCATGGATCTTTGTTTCTAGGAAAATTAAATTTTACATAAATCAAAGAATATACTTCACTTAGGCAACTTATACGTATGTAACAGGTGAAATAATTAAAAAAAATGGTCAGTCGTACAGGAGTAGCGTAATCTCAGCAGAATGGGCCTCTTAAACAAAGAAGATTTCTTTGTCACCAATTACAGCAAGTATCTCTTTGTATCAATAAAAGTGACGAGTGAAATCCGGTGGAAGATTTTTAATTGACATTTTACTGAATGAGAAATCATGTGGAATCAGTGTAATAAGTATGATTCGAAATTGCTACAACTACTACAAATCAGTAAACTACCATGGGACTTGACTTCACTCTGACGTCGAATTCGTAAAATACAAAAGTTTTTATTTTAGACAGATATTTTAGGTTGGACAAAACCGATAAACCTCGCTGCAGGACTTGTAACACTCACCTAACAAATAGTTATTAGCTAGCTGAACCCTTCACAAACGAAAAACGAAGCACACTGTCCATGGTACATTAGGTAACTGAAAGACAGTTGACAAAACACAAATAACAGTTTCATTATCTTCAACTAACTCAAGTATATTTTATGCAATCGAAAATAGAAAAATAAATTATCAATCTTTCGCACCTCACTTCTAATTTCCTTTTTCGCTTTATTATTTTCTTATTTAATATTTTTCTCTATTTATTATAACACAATATTTGTTTTTCAACCCATTAATTTGATAAGAATTGGTGTACCTAGTGTTGGTACAATAATTTTTACCACCAGTATATTATTACCTGTATAATCTGTGGTGTATTCCTATGTCCTAAGTTGTGAGGATTTTCCTTACGTTTTGACAGCAGCTGAAGTTTCATAGCTAATGTATTAATTAAAGGGAATAAATAGTTCCGCATAATATAAAGTAATGAATAGAGAGAAATATATCGACGGAATTTTGTTAATATATCGTTTTAGCAGATTTCCTTAGGGGAACTCAGCTATTGAGGTTGTACTCATGATGGGATTTTCCAAAAAGTCCTACAAATGTCCACCGATCCTACTACTCAGGAGTTGATGAAATTGAGGTCATTTCAAAATTATATATATTTTATTTGTGTGTTAAAGCTCTAGAGGTCATAATTTTTGTTCGATCGTTACGAAATTCGATATTTAATCTTTTAATATTAAAATACGTGACGCACGTGGGAAACCTGCTTAGTTAACACAGCCCCTGCGCGATGGACTTTCTTTGTTCTTAGTGTATGGTGACGAGTGAGTTATGATTTATGTTTTAATCTAGAATGTTTCATTATCAGAAAACAGATTAAACACGAATGCCATTAAAAGTCGACGAATAATTTCGTGATAGGGGTTGTAAAAAAGGATTCTGTAAGGTAATTCCAGAGTTTGATGAATGAAAAACTTTGTCGAGCTGGCTGGTCTATAGAAGTGACAAGGAAGGACGAAACGGCCGGTAAAAGCAGTCATTGGATTGCTAGAGCGGACATCGTGAAGGTTCTTCGGGAATTGTAGGAGATAGCAAGGATAAGGCCGAACTAATAGGGATAAGTCAGGCAATAGGGATGGGAAAGGAACTCAACAGATATTATCTATTTTTTTTTTAATTTAGAGAGCTAATAGTATATTCAGCTATAAGTTTTAAAATAACGTCCATATTACTATTATCTAAAAAACGAACTCCTTTGGTTTCATGAATTAGAGATATTGAAAACTGTTAAACTCGCATAATGGTTTACTGTGGACACACACGCGCTAACACACACTCTCTTTCTTACACACACACACACACAAAACACAAACGATTGTTCCCGGGGGTATGCCCTAGAAAGGAAGTGGGAGGGAAGCATTTGTTTCCTTAATGCAACGGGCAACTTTTAGTGCTCAACGTTAAAATAAAATAAAAATAGTGTGATTTAAAAAACAAAAACATGCTATAAAATAAAATTATGAAAACTATTAAAATAATATGAAAAAAGGCGACAAATACGTTATTTAGTTTTAAGTTTACTACAATATCACATATTTCTTCACATTCCTGTAATAATCAACTATACTTACAAAAAAATAGCTTTTCATCATTATAAAAGTCGTTTTAGTTCATGTTGGAGATTTTATGATTTCTGTTAATAATTTCCGTCTACTTACTTATAATAATTAAAAGTAAAAATACACTCGCTGTCTTTTTACTTAAAACGGTTAAATATCGAGTTTCAACAACGATCAAACAAAATTTGCGACCGCTAGAGCGTTAACAGACAAATATATATATATATATATATATATATATATATATATATATATATATATATATATATATATATATATATATATATAATTTTGAACGGACCTCATTTTCATCATCTCCTGGGTAGGATCGATGGACATTTGAAGAAATTTTTCGATAATCGCGTCATGAGTACGACCTCAATAGCTGATTTCCCTTAAGGGAAATCTGCTAAAATGAAGCTGGAAGACATGGTCTTAATTATTCATTTAATGAAAGGCCCGTTCATCATTCATCCATCTTCTCTTGTAACATATATTACTCCGAAAACTGCCAAAAGTTGGTTTTGAGTAGTAGATATTTGTTTGTAAGCTTATTTATTAAATATTCTAGTCTACTACAAATACTAACTTCGTGAAAATTAAAAATAAGCTAGGCCCTTATAGAACAGAAGACCAACAGGTCAGAAACCCCTGTGAAGAATGCACTTACGTTATTCATTGGCAAGAGTCCAGTTCTTCGTAGATTTGTTCAACCTGATAAATATTCAGTATATTGCTTACACGATTCGATTACCAACAACCAACGAAATATTTTTTTTAAGGTCTCTCTTAATGTCTAAACATTATTCACGATATTACTACTGACCAATGTTCCAATATTTATTTGCTCATCGCGTAAGGTAACAGTAGCAATCAAAGTATATAATTTCTCATTGAGATACTACCTTAGTTATTTAGTAGAAATAAACAATACAATCAACAGTGAATTTTTGATTTACAATCTTAAATATATTTTTAGCTGATTGCTCTTTAGATAATTCTGTTACCGTAGGCCCTATGATGATGTCTGGCATCAAAATAACTTTTGCTTTCGTTTTCATAGATGACGAAAATTAGATTCGTTTCATTTGCATGTTTAATGTATATTTATGAGTGTAAAAAAACATATGATTTTTGATAAACAACTTTTCCTCACCAATACATTAATTTTGAATTTCATCAGTACGGTCTACGTTACTGAATATCGCGAATTCTATAATCCGCAAAGAATCACAAATATATAAAAAATCTCAAAATTTTGATGAGGTAGTTTCAGTTTGGCACCCCCTTCCGCTTTCACTAGTGATCCTAAGAAACCAATATACATGGTAACATTTTACAAATCATGGTTCATTTAGAGACGTTACATCTTGTTTTTAAAACGTAACACTCCGATGGATGTGCAGACACACGTGCGGACATAAATGCCACAGATGGAGGCAACATGCTTTAAATAGTGAAGGAGATTGAGTTTTCAATAATACTTAATACAAAAACAATTATATAAATTGTCAACTATCATCAGCACGAAAAGGAAGAAATTAATTTTTTACATTAAAGTTATAAATTTGAGAGAAGATTATTATTATGCACGTCTAAGAAGCTTATAGATCATTTCCTATAATCTATTCAAAGAAACATTTGTAAATTAATTTGAAGCTTATTTAAATATGTTTTAAAGGCCTTAGAAAAAATAGTAGTTTTTATTGTCAATATTGAAACTACAACGCAAAAAGTTCCAGATTATGTATTATTACTAGTTATTTAACTTTCTGCATAAATAATGTTTTTATGAGTTAATAGCTTTCATTTCGTTAAACTAGAGAGCCATTATTGACAAAGTAATACACAAAGGAAACGTTAAGTGCATATTTGGTGAATATTGAATTATATACAACCATATAACCTACGGCTTCATAATATTTGATAGAAAAAGATATTCACAGACTTAGCAAATTTTATATATCAAAAACATTTTAAAAACTTCAATAAAATTAAATTTACCAACGATTTCGATTAAATATAATGTCATTTGTTAAATTATTAAGAATTTAAGCAGGGAAATTTATTTCAATTTGCCATAATTTGCACCTTCGATAGCCTTTTTACTGACTGAATGAGGATTTATTTAAAACTACATTAATTATTTAATATTACATTTAATTATTGGTCAATTAACGCTCCGTTGACTAATCAGGGCGACTGTAAAAGAAAAAAAAAACTTTGAGACAAAAAGAGGAATTTCTGGACAAAACCATTCAAGTGATTGAAGGATGTGTCAACCAGTGGCTAAATAGGTCACGACACTGTTTAATTCTCCTTAAACTTTTTTTCATTCTATTTGTTTCTTTTTCTCATGACTTCTATTAGCCTTAGTGAATTCGAGAAGCGTAGAAATCATTAGAGTTTTCATTGTTCCTTTCACAATAGGTGTCACGCTTCAAAACGTAAACACTATAGTAAGATCGATACTTTGTTTTAGTACGCTTTATGGCGGTATAAATTGTTCTATAGTTGCAAATAATTTGTTTTATCTAATTACTAGTATATTTTTACCTACATTAGTATACAATATGGAGTGATATTCATATTCCTATTGAATAACTAATCACCGAAATTGCAATAGCATATACCAATAATACATTAGTTTTTTACTGGAATTTGTTCATAGCAATCACGAAATATTTTAAAAAGTCCGTCATGCAGGGGCTGTGCATTAACTTAGCAGATTTTCCTTGTGAAGCTTAATAATAAATAAACCTACATACTGCTAACACAACACCATGAATAATAAGTGAATAAATACAAACGATATTAAGAAACCTTTCCCCTTCCGGCGGGAAGCGTCTCAAATGTAAACAAACAGGCAAACAAACAGCCACCGGAAAGAAAAACAAAATAATGTTAATGGGGTAGATGTGGGGGTTTACTGAAGGCTGAAAAATGGAAAATACAAATATCTCCGTTAATATTCAAGATAAAGAATAAATGTATATAACAATATTTATAGTAAATTTAATTTGAAATAAGATTTTTTATACAATTTTTCGATCCAACATATAGTAACAAAGATATTTCGAATTTTCCAAAATTCTCCCCCTCTAAACCCCTTTTCCCCTGATAAGATTTCAGACGTTCGACAACGACCTTGATCTTTCTTTTTACATAAAATTGACTAAATATCGAGTTTGGTAACGATCAAACATAAATTGTGAGCGCTATAGCGTTAACAGGCAAATATATATATATATATATATATATATATATATATATATATATATATATATATATATATATGCAGTTTTCAACGGACCTCATTTTCGTCATCTCCGTCATTTCGCAAATCGCGTCATGAGTACGACCTCAATAGCTTATTTCCCTTAAGGTAAATCTGCTAAAAGAAGGGGGTTGATATTTTTACTTCATTACAACATTATATATTAGACGTATGAGTGAGAAATTAATTGCATGTAATATTTATTTACATTCATCATACCGTTAAAGACACATTCTTCCTCTTAATACAGACACTATGGCTGTTAAATTAACTTTAAAACGTCCCTTTTCATGTTATATAGGTTAGCTTCGTCTTAAAATATTATGGTGTTTGTGTTATATTTATATTATATTAGTCATAAATAGACAATTTCATAATATCAAGAAGAAACTGCACCAGCCCTTGACAACGTGAGATGACCTTTAATTCTGTAATGACGTTTTCGAATATTTTACCACAGGTTGGTCAGCTAACTTTTAAAAATAATAACGTGAACTGGAAATGGAGGTTTTACAACACCTATAGCATTTAACGATTTTTTTAAAGAAGTCGATTTTATTTTGTTACAGCACTCGTATTTATAAATTCTAAAATACGTCCGTTACTATGCCAAATGCAATATATATTGTATATGTATTGATGAATTGTATTATGGTAACAATTAGTACACAAATAATTCCGAATCACATACACACACATACAAATACACCCACTTGTAGATATGCGTGTGTGTGTGTGTTTGTGAGTGTGTGTTTGTGTGTGTGTGTGTGTGTGTGTGTGTGTGTGTGTGTGTGTGTGTGTGTGTGTGTTTATGCTTTCTATTAGTTTAGTTTTATTCTATAAGCTATTTCATGACACTGGAGAGCTCGGTGCAATCGCTTAACTAGTCCATATACTTGTCATATTTCATCGTATATTTTACTTTATTAAGGGAGGAGAGAAAGGAGTTGTCGGTAAAAATATATTTAAAAGAGTTACTAATATTAGTTTCGAAATCAAACATGGTATTGGGTCTGAAATATAATACGAAATGCGAATACATTGCTTCTAAAGATTTATTAAACAGTAATCGCAAGATAAAGAATTACTTACCAAAATTCAGAAATGATTGGAGTAAAATTGGTAATGAAAATAAATGAAATTTTTAGCAGATTAAACTGAATATGATTTCCAAATAATGCTGTTGCTGAAAAAGAAATGTGTCAGTTGAAGGAAAAATTACATGTATAACTACCAATATTTCTCAGAGATAAGACCTCTTTTCGTGAGGCACTTTGAAGACACGAACTGCGACGTTCTAACAAGGACGTGATTACGTAAGTGCCATTTCAGAACGAATGTAATTCGTTGAAAATACCAGAGACGTTGATACTCAGTGTTGGGGAAAAGGAAAGGCAGTAATTATAATATATTGAACTTCAAAGATGCCCAGTCTTATTTAATATAAAGAAATAAAAATAAAATAAATCGTAGCCAGCCATCTAAATTAAGAAATTTAAGCTAGAATCGATACACGACGAGATCCAGGGAAAATTTAAACATTTAATACAATTGCATTTTTATGGCTTTACAATTTTTAGAGGTTGTATTGTAACGTCCGCTTTATGCTTCTGTAGCAAATTGGGAGGGGGTATGTACAAGTTACACCGTTTTCTAGTAAACGTCATTTAGTGGGTCTTGAGATGTTCTTATGTGAGTTCGTCTCTAAATAAATTCCTATATTTTTTAAAATTATTATTAATAAAATAGATATAAATAAATTTAAAAGCCTGGATCTCAAAGATACAAAGTATTCATGTTTTATGAAACCGTTTGAGGACTAAATTACTGCTCGTGGCCTCGACCTAAGGCTATTAGTGCGCACAATGTTTAATAATAATATAATGATGAATAATATTTTTAAACTATCATAAAGAACAGAGATTAGGCTAAATATTGCGAACACTTCGAATATGTGTGTCTAATGGTTTTGGAACTTGAAGGAACCACACACAATGAGTAAGTTCATGAATGCATCGACGTGTAAGTGACTTAAACCGAGAATCCAGGAAATGAGAGCAAAACAAAGAGAAAAAGTAAGTTATACAGAATTTATAAGCCTTTCTGAGGAAGATTCTGTCATTATTCTTTCGTAAGGTGCTGTTCGCATCACGCTGCATTGAGGAGTTTTGCAAACACGATAAGGCTATGCAAATTGTACAGGAAGAAAGACTGGTTGGGGAGCAGTAACCATTTTTCTTTCTCAAGACATCAGAGAGTACCAAGTTGAAAAAGTATACGACACATATGGTGTTCTTTCTACTGGTCTATCAAATCTTAATGGCTTTGAAGTAAGTGCTATGTCTTAACGCGCGTATATGTGCGTATATCAATCAACTGAATGGAGATATTTTTTATTACCAAGCAGTTCTCTAGTGTTTCAAAATCTCAGAATCAGAAAGAGACTTAAAATAAGAGTGCTGATAAGCTTCTCCTCAAAATTAGAAAGATTAAAAAGACTTACTTTTGAATTAGATGTCGTTCAAGTTAGTGCGTGAGCTTCAAGCTCTTGGACAGTTACAATTTACAGCCTCAATCATGAAAAATGGCAGTTGAATATGATTGAAAATTGTGTACGACTCTCGGCACGAAGTCTAGCCAGAGTTTATGAAGCATGATATAATAAAATAGAGCAATATCAGAGAGAGGGTTTTGGGTGAATGGGCCTGCATAGCCCTAGAGGACTGGAAGGACTTCGTGATGTTTGCCAGGCAGACAAGATCTACCTGTTGATCGGGGAACCGGACAGAGCAGCACGGCAAATGGCAGAGTCTAATCCCATCACGGCACGGTTACCGCACACGGACACGAACAAATCATAATCACAACACAGTCAGAGAACACCGTCCTCACATTCACAAGCCTCTAGAGGCTTAAATGCGACAGGCACTAGCTCAGGAGTAAATCCCCAATTGGAACGCCAGCCGTATATCCAGCTGAGTAATGCCCATAATGGATTCTACTGCACACAGTGGTTGGGACTAATGTTAGTCCCAACAGATGTGCTAAAGAGAGGCTCCATGCCTGAAAGGGATCATTCCTCTCTCACATTTATAGCTCAAAATATAAACTACAAGAGTAGCATTCAATTACTTCGTTAATTAGGTTTTGTAGTATTGTAAATATTTCGGGGGCACCGATAGATCAGTGGTATAACGTCTAACTTTAGATCACTTTCAAGTCAAGAACCTCGAGCATGGACGGTACTTAAATGAGTGACCGCGGAGTTTATACACCAATTCGCTACCACAGCTCACTGGTGTCGCGGACGTATTGGAATGGCGGGAGGCTTGTGATTAAATCTGTCTGACGACCCGTCGGTATGACGGACAGTGACTCAACAAGCAAACAGCCCACTGATAATATGACCACTGTCAATCCCCTAGTTATTATGGTGTCATTCAGTCTACTGGAGACATCTCATTCCAGGTTCTTTTTGGTTAACAGGGGGGGGGGGAGATTCCATTGATTTGAACACTTACTAGATAAACCTTTGATCGCGGATCCCTCTAGTCCTGATTGGGGGCGGCTAAAGGTCTCTAATGCCAACGGAATAAAGAAAAGAAAAAAAAAGCATTCTTAGAAATCAGTTAGTTCCTAAAACCTATTCTCAGGCAAAACAGACTATATAATTTCAGAAATTACTCTAATTTTGTTCTTTTGATCTTCGTTTACCAATGGATGATTTGAAAAGGGAATGGGTAATTTCCACATTTGGTTGCGGGTTGCATTTGAACTTACGAGCAATCGATTTACTGTTAAACTTCAAGTAAATGGCGGAAAATAGGCCTGAAGTACTACCAAAATGAGCCTTGAAATTTAAATTTAATAATAGATCATCATCCAAGAGTTTTCAATAATTTTACCTCTGCCAGTCTTTTATGCTCGCCATGACGTACTGTAACTATTGAGATCGCCAAGCAAAATAAAAGGTTTAGGCAACTAGAACGAGGTTGGTGAGGTCTTCATATCATAGGCTGAATGGATAGGGAATAAGTAGAGTTTACGATGAACAATAAATATTGCCATAACATCAATGTCTAAATAGAAAAACAGATACTCCTCAACTAAGGCAAAATGATAAAGAGAATCGTTACAGTTTTTAATAATAAGTGGTTCATAACGGCTTGAATAAAAATCGGTTTCGTGTAGCTAAAGTACAACTAGTAGAAATATCGATCGATACTAAAATTTAATCCTGACGTTCTTGATAAGAAACCATTAAGATTCCAGTTAAACATTTTATTCATATAAGTTATTATAAATTATAGAGTTAAACATAATGAGAAATTAAGTTTTCCATTTTATTAAGAATTTTGGTCAACATATTTTTAACTCATTTATCTTTTGAAATCTGGTATGTTAAATTTATTTGGCGAAAAATTTGATTGATGTCATTTGAGTATTGCAGAAGTAGTTATTGGGAGTTTTGAAAGTATGTTTCTTCTATGAAACTCATAAAAATCCGTCTTGAAGAGTGCGTAAGCTCAGTGCATTTCCCGCGTGTTCGTTTAACTGGTGATCTCATCTCACCATCTATTCCCTATTTATCCAATAATAAAAAGCCAAGGTACGCAGGAATTTGAAATGCCAGCTGGCTATTAGATGTTTTGTGCCTCAGTTACTCGAAGTGAAAATCGGATGAGAACAAGTTGGAGTTTTCTAAATGCTGAAACGAAAACAAAATGCACATAACTTGGTTAATATTTCTGTTAGAGAAATCGTGTAGAGAACAATAACTGCAGAAAATTAAATTTTCTAAAAGATTGTTTAAACAAAATTTTTAAATATTCACTAAGAATCTGAATCATAGTGACAACAGAGTTTTAATTTATTATTTCCTGTCTATAAATGTTTATAGGCATCCTAATATCTAGATACGCTATGCCATTTTTGTTTTAAATTACACTTACTTATTATGATATTTTTAATTTTCATTAATTTGATGAATTTTATATTAAATAAATATTAATGTTAATAACGTACTTTAAAACAGTAGTTCCGTGGCACAACAACGAAGGCCAACGAAGTGATGATGTGGTCATCCTATCATATTACTCATCCCCGAAGTGTGTGACATTTTCAGCCAAGGTTCACTACTTCTTCATTCACTATCACCTTAACTGACCGAGATGTAGGAGCTAGGGGAGCTATTAGTCTGAGAATAATGATTATATTAACTTCATTGATAGCAGGTTTCTTATCGTGTTGTTTAAATTATAGCATCGAATTGGAAAATATAACGATTTTAAATCTTATTTAATTATTATGTGAGGAATTCGAACTTTTCCCCCTCGAAAAATGAGAAAGACATCCACCATTAAATTCCTTATTTTAAAATTCAAACAGCAGCAAAATATCCAGGTGCAATGCTGTCTCTACGAATATAATCACCTCTTGTAGACAATATTATTGAGGTCGTTAAAAATGTCTCCAGTCACATTATTAGTGCAGATACATCAGCATTATTTAGGTCTAATATAGATACATTTAGAAATTAGTAATTTTAGCTGATTTTCCTAAGATAATTCAACTATTTCCCCCCTACGTCTAAAATTCTCACTTGTAACATGTAAAGGGGGGCATGGCTGACCGGAAAATTTATGTTGACGTCTCCTTATTACTCTTACTGGCTAATGCCTGTTATTAGTCAAATTAAGCAGGCTTCGGGTTACCGAGTGATGACACTCTAACAACTCTGGTCTCGAGTGGAATTTTCTCGGCAGTTATTGATGTGAATGGAATTTTCCTAAAGATTCATTTATTGCTAGATGCTCTGAAGCAGAAGGGAGATGGAAATCACTGCATGTTCAGGTGTGGTCAGTGGATGCAACAAATAAGCTATTAAGGCTGAAGTCATGACGAGAGTTTCCATAACTTCATTCATAAGTCCAACGATACTAATAAGGGGACAACGAAAGAAAGGTCTTTTTAAATGTTTGTATATCTTTATATATATATATATATATATATATATATATATATATACTACATAACCCGGCAAACGTTGTTTTGTCATATAAATTATTTCTAGATTCTAGATAAATTCTAGTGTAGGTAAAAAGTAACTTACTGATAGGCATGGAGCGCTATGAACGATAAGGGAATATAAAAATAACAAACGCCAAACAATATTATTTTTAAGTTACTATAGTTTATTTCTTAAATTTACATATCACATATTAATTACGACAGTAACACTAACAAACAACATCAATCTTTTAATGCTATAGCGTGAACAATATTTTTTGTTAGCCCACCTTTAGCGAGCACAAACAAACTGGATGGTTTACCCACTCGAGTGCATGCTACGTACAATTGCCCGTGTGAAAAACATGGTGTACTCAAATCTAAGCCACAAATAGACATCGTTTGGCCATGGGATTTCTCGATTGCCATTCCAAATTGAAATTTTAATCGAAGTACAGTTAAAAACACTATAATTGATCAGTTATCGAGCGGGATGATAATGATTAAATTACTAAAATGGCTATAAAAAAATAGGGGTTGGTGATTAAAAAGTAAACATTTAGGGTTGTATGTATTTTTTAATGCCACAAAAAATTTCGTCCAAAAATTTAAAAAAAAAAATGTTAAGGGTGAACAACCCTTATCAATTAGGGGTATGAAAAATAGATAATAGCCGTCTCGGAGGAGTACGCTAACTAACATTGTGACATGGGAATTTTGTATATTAGATATATATATATATATATATATATATATATATATATATAATTCTGCTGTCACTGAACTCCTCCTAAATGGCTGGAGCGATTTGAATGAATTTTTTTGCATGAATTTGGGTGAGGCCCTGGCTGGTTTAGATTTACAAATTTACAAACGCCCACTCATGCTCCATCTGCCGGAGCAGGAGTAGGGGGTAGTAAGGGAGGCCTAAAATTAAAAATAGCTATATTTCGTTTCCTATTGGTTTTTCGGAAAATATGCACAGGAAAAAATTTGTTTGTTTTGTTTATTAGAGTAACATTTGCTATATTCACTTTTGTCGTATAACAAAGTATAAACGAGATATACACTAAAAAATTAAAGTGGGAGCCAATAATTTTATTAGGCACTGACGACCGAACCTAACTAAACAAAACTCTATATGTAAATTAGCATTAATTCTTCCATGATATTAAATATTTTAGATTCAAACGCGAGTGAGGGTTATAAGGGAGGCCTGAATTAAAAATTCGCGATATTTCATTTTCTATTTGTTTTTAGGCAGACGTGCACATAACAAAAGTTGTTTTTTGTGTTAATAAAAATTGTTTTTGTTTTAAACATAATATTATTAACTTTAATATCCTAATAGCTTGAAATATTATGCAGGTCAACGTCTGTCGGGTCCGCTAGTATATATATATATATATATATATATATATATATACACATACGAGTACATACATACATACACACACACTTATGCCTGTTGCCGGTCAAACGGTCGTTACTATCGTTTTAACGTCCAAGTCATAAAAGTTCATGGCTGATATCGGACCATACCCTGAACGTTATTATGACTTGTTATATAATCAATACTGTTAGGAGTGTAATGTGATACAATTATTGTTCTATATATAGTCCACCTGACTAAAGTACTCTTTGTGATATTTCTATGTTCAGCCTTCAATTAACCCTTATTTCTACTCAAGCGATTTTCAAGTAACACAAGTGTATCAATAAGTATTTTGTGTTTAGTTTAAATTTTAAATCCTTTTTACATTGGAATCTTATAAGAAAAATAATAAATAGACTGTGAATTGATGCCATCCATCCAGTAATTCGGGATATGGGAAATCTGCTTAATTTACGAAGAGTCACTGACTTTTAGCAACAATTAGTATTTAGCGACGATCACTAGATAATTGAGCTGTAAAAATAACTACTTTATTATATATTTGTTTAGGACATTTGAGATGAAACCTTCTTAAATAGTTGAAGTCTAGAAGTTCTAAAATTAAATCTCAAATAACTATTTTTGAACAAAATATAATATATATGAAAATAAAATAGTAAATATTTTGAGCGGTCATAACGACTATTTATATTAAAGTAGTAAGAAAATATTCAAAAAGCGCGCGAGAAAATATTATGCTCAATTGATTATATTTTTCCAAATCTGTTTTAAAAAATTTAAAAGGGTGTCTCCCGAGAGTTTAGCAGATTTCCCTTAAGGAAATTAGGCATTTTCAATAACTTACCTCAAGTGACCATCGATCCTAACCAGTAGATGACAAAAATGACGTCCCTTTAATAATACGTTTGCGTTTCATACAAAACTAAAGGTCGATCTCGTTAATGGCTGAAATCGAACTAGTGGGAGGGCGGGTTTAGAGTGGAAGAATTTTGAAAATTCAAAATATCTCCGTTATTATACTTCGGATCGAAAATTGAATGGAACCAATTTTATTGTAAATACAATGTGTTATAAATATTGTTATATAAATTTATTCTCTATCTTTAGTATTAAAGGAGATATTTGCTTTTTGTAAGTTTTCGGCCTTCGGTAAACCCCCAATCCTACTCCTGCCATATCAACAATAAGCTGTTATATTATGAAGCAGTTTATTTGAAGCCCAAAAACTATAATGTTCTCATTGAACTTTTACGTTTTGAGATAAATGGAAACACGTGATTCACGTGGGAAATCCGCTTAGTTAACGTAGGCCCTGCTGTACGGACTTTTTTCCCAATGTTTTCTGTCTTGGAATTGTTTCGTCCATTTGAACATTACTCATTACGTTTTATGTCACCTTAAAATAATGTGTGTGTGTGTGTGTGGGGGGGGGTATACACACACACACACACACACACACACACAAAAGAATACCAAAATGTTTTGCACTCGTAAATGTTTTCATATTACTATGCCCACCGAAATCCATAATACGATAGACCCAAGGAGTTTAACCTTCTCCTCCTATTCATTTAGAACTTCCACGTAGGATTTCAAGTCGAACTTGTTCTGGTCATTCTGCGCCAAATCTACAACTTTATTGCATTCATCTATTATATATCCTTTTGCGAAGAGTCCAAACTTTGCTTTCGTATTAGTTCACTCCAAACGAATTACTTGTTAAAAGTCTTTTTGACCCGTACGTATACGCTGTTTAGATAAAAAACTTTTTTACTTTGGAAAACATGCTTAACAAGTGATATTTTTCTATCAACTCTAGTATCACTTTTCCAAATCCGTAGACCCGGATAAATATGTCATTTGAACAAATTAAATGGTTTCTGTAATACATGCTATTCGTTCGCTTATGGAAGTTAATGAAAATTTTTATATTCTCAATGTCTGTTTCTGATAATGCTATTTTATATCTGCGTCTACTATTCACTATTAAAAACCAAAAATAAAGTAAAAAAATATATTCCAAGTCTGAAAGATAATGTCATCTCATTCCAGAGTTATCCCGTTAATGCACGCTCGCTCACACACACACACACACACACACACACACACACACACACACACACACACACACACACACAACTACCCAGAACATATAAACACGTATGTGTTTGTACATTTGCTGATGTTAGTCAATGCGGCAATCTTAAGATGTCTGTAAAGTATTTGAATCTGAATGCATAATTCTGAAGTCGTTTATTATCGAGATTCAAAAACGCATTGCTTGAGGCACCTGTTGCAGCAATGCACTCATTGGGGTGCTCACCAAAAACGTATTGTAAATACGGCAGGTCCCCCGCTACCATATGTGCAAAGTGTGCAATGCTCACGGGCGCCATCCTTTAGGGGCGCCAAAACCAAGGGCCCAAAAAAAAATTAGATTTTATTCTGTTTATTTCATTTTGATATTTTAGTCTACAAATAAATGTGACTTTTAAAGTTCAGTTCTTTGCTTTATTTCAAGCACCTACCTACCATAATAAAAAAGATAATTCAAAATGCTTTAACAGGCGCCAAAATCCTTTTTTGCACACAGGCGCCAGTAGCCCTTACGGGGACCCTGAAATACGGGATGAAGAATCATAAATGAACCATTAAATAACTTAAAATGGAGAGGACGGTGACCATTTAATTTTACGACATGGATAATATATGTTTTAAATATAGTTTTTTTACTCCTTCATGCTAGTGTCTCGCTTTATTGTATTTAGCTTCTTTTTTTTACATGTTTAGTCAATAGAACTAAAAATACAAAACCACATCTGTTAGACCTCGACTTTCAGGCTGACGCATCTGCTACAAAAAGCGTATGTCGTGTCCTTCATTTCGTTTATAATCCCTTCATTTTACAACCCCTTCATGAATACCATATAAAATGAAACGCATGTAATAAATCTGCATGAAGACACACTAAAATAAGAACAAGCAATATAAAAAATAAATATTTTATTTTAAAATGAATTCGAAAGTACCGCAGCTGAATAATAAATGTTTTTCATGATATATTATTAGCCATGACTACTTTCAGCTATGTCTCAAGCCTTTTTCCGTTAGTTTCGAAAAACCTGTTTATGATATTTATTTCACAGTAAAACTATCTCGATTTTGATGTTTCTTTGATTGAGCTACAACTTTTAATTGAAATTTATAACCGAAGCAAAGGTGATAGTGATTCATCATTCTAAATTATCTTTTTCTAATATTTGAAATACTGTTCTAATTGAAAAATTGTTGTTTTAATTAATTTTAAAAAAATAAACTAATTGACCAATTGAAACACATTTTTCTGTTTTAGATACTAAAAAAGATTGTTCTCATTTATATACTAGAACAGAATTTCAAATATAGCCTCAGTTGCAAAAAGTGGACGTTAATAAATAATAATAATAATTTCACATATTTGAACTAATAAATGAGTATGATTAACTGTCCCCTTTGCGATTTCAGATTGGAGAGTAAAATAAAAAATATTATTTTTGCATTTAAGTAAAGCTTAATTTAAAAATTTCTCGAAATAAGTAGTTAACTTCATGCTTGCAAATAAGAGAATATGTGTTCCAACTTATTACAGATATGAATCGTACGAAGTAGAATCACAAAATTCTCTAAATCTGAAGAATTATCTTTATATGTATATATATATATATATATATATATATATATATATATATATATATATATATATATATATATATTTAAGGGAATGAACATTGAAGAACTGAAAAAATAATCAAATGTTGAAGTTATAAATGAGATAACTTGATGAAGAAGGCTGATTGAAACTATGAAGCGAAGGAATACCAGTTTATTATTGGCTGTTTTCTAAATTGATGATTAAATTATCTTGAATCTACAGAATAATCACCTACGATGAGTATCTCAGGCATAAACAACTAATTTTTGAAAACTGTGTAAACTGAATTCCACAACTAAGTAAGTACTAAGTAAAATCCTGTGACCCACCCTAGTTAGAAATGGCTGGTAACCTGTAGATAACCCGTCCTGATAAGCATGATTAGTACAAAGTGGACGTTAATAAATAACCAGAATACAGAGAGAATATATGAAATGAGAGAATGGTATCAATTGTGCCATGCATGGGGCTATTTCCAATAAAATTAATAATAAGATATACGAAATGCTGGTGCAGCGTTATGAGCGATTTTTCCTAGTTACTTGGTTATGCATTTATATTTCATCTTCGACAGCTGGCTGTCCTCCGAAACCTTGCAAAAATAAATATAGTAATTTATGTCGCCCTTATTTCTGATAGTTAGTAAATAATGTTAAATTTAATGTGATTTAAGATTAAAATATTTAGGTTATGGTTAAACTAGTATACATGTCATTTGCGTAAAGGTAAAAAACAGACCAACTACAAAGCGACCTCTACCAGCTCAAACACACACAACAAAAAAAGTCTTGTTTTCGGTACTAAGTGTTTCCTCAAATAGTCAAAAAACCTAAGAAAATACGAGATTGTTCAGAAAAAACAGAATATATATTTTTTTAAATATTTAGGGGGCAATTAATTAAAATACTAAGTTTAATACTTACTTCAAATAAAATAGAAACGAACTTCTCGTATTAAATATTCCAAATTGTTTGCATATACATATCTGTATTACATATGGCATTTATTTATTCTATTCTGTGACAAATGTAGTCCTGTTAAGCACTGATTGAATTCCCACAATCCACTCCCTCACCCCCAAACCATGCAGTGCATTGGACAGCTTACCGTTATCACTGCAGTCTAAATAACCTTACGTAGTTCTTTATTTTCATTTATTTTTAATTTCCTTGTCTGCAGGAAACCCCACTACATTTACTTTTACATACTTTAATTGATTCTTTCCAAAGAGATATTAACTGAAACATTAATCTACTTATGACGAAAGATACGCCCAATATATATAAGACAAGTAATGTCAAGTCCTCAGTAGCTGATTAAATTTAAGGGACAGGATGATTCTGAATTAATGATTTCTATTTTTCAGTAAATAAGAATAAAATATTATTTTCATAGTACGGTATAGTTCTGTAGTAAACTGTATGATTAAAATTTTTGACCACAATGTTGGTTAAAGATTTAATACGAATAAATCCGTATTTAAAAGAAAAAAAATATTTATATGTTCCAAATAAGAAAACTATTTTTTTATTCAGATATAAATTACTGAATTATACAAATGGGCCAAGGATAAAGTATCAAAATATTTGTCAAGAATAATACGATTTGTATAAATTTGCATAGATCATCAAGGGATATTCTTAAGCTGAGTTTATCAAGACGTACTGCATATATAACGCAATGTACGGCTACTACATACATTTCGTAATGTGTGGAAGTCAGAAAAAAAAAATTATCATACTTGCCTAACATTATTTCTCAATAGGATTTGTGAAGGAAGTAAGTCAAAAGACAAATGAGGAGATATCTTTGCATGCAGTCAATGAATGAATTCTTTATTCATTCCCTTAAAATTAATAACTTTTGCTATTTTTTGCATTATATATAATTTTCCCCTGGGATTGGTCTCTTGGAGCTGGAATTGGAATCCACAATTACAAAACACTTCTCCATATTACAACGGTATATTATTTTATTACAATGTTTTGAGCATCTAAATGTATCGACAATTTTTCATATTATGTATCATTACAAAACTTTTGGATTATATATTTTTAATTAAAAAAAAATAGCAGTGCTTATAATATACCTGAATAAATGGCGCCTAAAAATTGTATAAAGAAAGCCAAACGTCCTTTCCTTCAATCATACATAATAATAAGCAATTCAATTTAGAATATAGAGCAATGGGCATTTCCTGAAGCACGGTAGTGGGTATGTGTATGAATTTTATGAGCCAGTGTAGATATTAAAACAAAAATATAATTCACTTACAAACAGTACATTTCTGTAGCCATTTTTTTTTTCTATTTCATACTTGATCTCTAAGAGTGGTTTATATTATGTGAATGTGGCACATCCACACACACAAACGTAACACTTCTAAAAATTGCGTATAACTTGAATTTACCTAATGTACTAACTAAAATTAAAGGTAAAAAATGTAGACAGAAAACTTCATTATCACGTATATTTATTATATCTATGGCTTATTATCTCCGTCTTGTTCCGAGAGTAAATACAATTTAATACTTTATGGTATATATTATATAAAAATATACTACAATATACACACTTTAAATAGTGTCACCCTGCTTTCCTGCTGCACCATTCGTACTAAAGGCATTATTACCGTAGATAAAATCTGATATAATAGTTCTACTTAAAATCGAAATTCTAAACCGAATTTTAAATTCAATGCCTGGTCTATTGACGCTATCCTTTGAGTAAACAATGGGAAGTGAATTTGGAAATTTACTATAACAACGTTATAACGTTTTTGGTTTTAAAATGTTTTCACTGATCTGAAAATATATCTGTCATTTAAAGATACTGCTTATGAAAGTCTGAAATATTTAAATGTTCGTATGTCTGTTACTGTGTGTTTTGTGTGTAAATATGCAATTTGTGCTTTTATAAATAGCATTTAATTTTTTAAGCCAGCTAAAAATCCACTTAAAGAATCCTATTGAAAATATATTTTTTTAATATGAATCATCAAATGAACCTGTATTAGGTCTTTGGATTTACCTGATTTAGGCGTAAATCCAGAAAGAGAAGGTGGTTATGGCGTTGACTCCGGTTTTCCAAAGGGTATTATCACTAATAAAGGTCCTATATTACCGGACGAACTGTGGTTTATTTATATCGTAATCACTAGAGCACTGAGAGAGGGAGAGCGACTCGCACTGACTCGGAGTAGGGAAGGTACTGACTCCAGAACACTAGCATCCACTCCCATGATATCCCCACCAGCTCCATACCTAGTGATACACCCAGGGTTATGGAAGGTGTTGGTGGTTTCAGACAGATACTGGGCTTTAGTGCAGTTCCTTCATCAGCCCTAGCAGATTGGTAAATATATATATCAAATATTATTAATATAGGCCAAGGTAGTATTTCTGTGAAGGTAGTTTATCCCACCCTTTGAAGTCTCTTCATCTCTGACAACATTGGAAACCAATGTGAACCTTGTATGATGCTATTTTATAAACTGTTTTTTTCGAATGTCCATCTAGATGGCGGAAGTGTGGTTCGTAGAAATGTATCATGAATAACTGTGATACTTTGGGAAAGCTGATGTTTTAATTTTTTCTTTGTGATCGATTGCCACAAAAAAAGTAGCCAACATAATCGCAGCTATTAATCCTACCTGAATTCCCTGTGTATTAATATGTAGGGGCTCAGTTCAGACATGTGTGGGTGTAGTATCTCACTTGGAAAAAGTAGAGTGACAGGTACGATTCCCGTCTAGGCAATAGGAATTTATTTAGTAACGAACTCATTAAATAAAATCCTGAATCTCCCCTGGCGAGAAAATGGAGGAAACCTGGAGGTAACCTGTAGATAACCCGCCCTAATTAGCCACACTAGCATGAAGTGGACATTAGTAAATAATAATAACAGCGGCAATATTTATACTGTTGTCATACCTGACGGTGGAGACGGTCCCCACCGACAGGTATGACAACAGTATCATTTATATTGGCGGTTCTAACCCTTTATTTGAATCAACACAATATTTATATGTTTCTTAATTACCCGGTGTCCGGAATTTTAGTTCGTTCCTTACCGAAATCGTTATTTATACATTTTATGTAAATCGAATGATGTAGAAGGTTAATAGCTGAAATCAGTCTGAAGTTTAGTGGGTAAAATAAATACTCTAAATATTTTTATTATTATAAGTGATAATGGACAAACAAAAGGTCAAGAGCAAACACATCATTAACTTCTCTTCATCTTACTCCTTTATTCAAATTTCTGTATATTTCGCTTCATATAAGATGGGACTGTTAGATTATTAGCACATGTTTGTGTATAAGTAGAATACCGTTAATAACATTTTTTTCTTCACCAAGTATACGAAGAAAAAAAAAAGTCTAGTCAGTATGTCAAGTTAGTTACAAGATTAATCCCTCAATAGGTTGACGTCATGGGTAGTTTTATGGTAGAAATTAAGTGTTTTCCTTTTACACCATCTCTATGTAACACTTAAACCTCCGTTTTTAACCAATAACGAACTTGATCTTTAGGTTTCTAAAGGACATTGTTTTTGTAATCTGATATGTAGGATCGATGAACTTTGAGTAAATCTTTCACAATCACGACATGAATACCTCAACCACTTTATTCCCTTAAAAGAAACCTGCTAAAACTATAACTAGAGCTATAGTGATAATTATAAGGCGCCTAAACTGACAATAGGATTGAAGCTAAAGTTGATCCAAATCAGGGCAGAGGCTGATGTAAACAGCTGATCGACCGCAGGGGTTACCTCAGCCACGCCACTAGATTAAATTCAACCTCAGGATACAAAGAAGTTAGATCCTCCCAGGTTAAAGTATTCAATTACAGCATTACGTCATATTTTCCTAATCAATCGTCCAATACTATTATTTGAAACCACTCGTTGAGAGTGTTCAGCGGTAAGCAAACCCACATCTTGCTCCAGCTGCTTGCAACGACCATATAATCGAGTTGAAGAATTCACAGATATGGTCACCGCAAAGCGTTGTTGCGCTAATTCATATCTTGCAGTAAGCAAATTTCATTCACACATCTCACTCTACTTACAAATTTACCAAAATATAAAACCAAATGATATAAAATCAGTGATCTTTTCTTGTTGGACAAATGGCCGTATACAACCGGAAATAGTGACGCCAATTTTAATTCATCCCATATTTTAAGCTCTAATTTTCTTTTGGTAAGAATTCTTTCTAAAATACGCAAACTGGAGATTTTTGGTGATACAGTAACAATAACGGATACGAAGATAGTCGTGACACTAAAAAATACAAACAATTACGCCGTCGTTAATTTTCGGTAAAATTGCAGCGTAAATACTGTAGGTAATCATTTTTAAAATACCTAAATATATTTGATATACACATGTTTTTAATATTTTACAGCGAACAAAAAACGTTGAACTTATATTTCTAAGACTTTCACCTGTTGGAGAGATAATGATTCTAGGATTTAATTAAATCAATATAAAAATAGTGAAAACAAGAAATATACCGCCATAATGGAGCCTGGTAATGAGAAAATATCAAGAGTTAGCAATCGTTAAATATTTATGTGTTAGGAAAGTGCTAAATATGTATGTAAGATCTACTCCTTTGTCAAGTAGTTTCTCATTAAGACGCAGGAGTAAAAAATAAGTGGGAAAGAGCCCTAATCAGAGTACTGAAAACGAGACATTATTCAAAGGATTTACAAATACAATTAGAACAGGTTTGGTCCTTTAAGTAATAATTAGGAATTAGTTGAATGTTACGTAAGTGGTTGTTATGCAGAGGAAGAACTAGGCAAAGGTAAACCAGCAGAGTGTTGTGGTTTATTATTCTGTGCTTATTTTCAAAGATCTAAGACGTTCCTGAGCACTTTTCCGATTTAACCTCGATATTTTTAAACCTAAAATAATAAATATACTTAAGAGACGAGCTTATTTGCAGTCAGATCCTGGTTTTTAGATTAAGTATATCAACATCTACGTTTATCGGAGTAATTCGTACTTTGTGGATTTCAGTGCGAAGATGTGGTGTGACGTGGGAAATATTGTTCTGTTGTTCGTGTGATATAACCTTCCAGTTTGGACAATATATTTTTCATAAGAGGAAAGGGAAAGTTCTATATTTTCGGGCATCAGCCTTTTCTCCTGAAATACAAATATAATTAAGAAGAAGAATAAATTATATTTTGGTATTTTTATTTGAGGTTGCACACGTTTCGCAACCCCCCCCCCCCCCACGGATATTATTAATGCCTTAAAAGTAATAATTGCCTTATGTTCGTACAACTTTAATCTTTCTCTTTAAACAATTATTAATAGCCATGATAAGGAGTTTATTTACTTAACATGAGCAGTAAAGGCAGTAGAATATTTATCTTTTCTAAAGATGATCAAAATGCGTCTCTTCTAAGTGGGTTGTGGATTCTGTTTTTATATCATGTCCAGCAAGCATCTATGTTATAAAGTAGTTCTTTGAACATGTAGGTAACATATACTAGTGTTCATTCTTTATTATTACATTGATACCAACTCGATTATCTTACTGAGTGAACAGCGGGTGAATGCATTGAAATCAAACCTCAAAGTCCTGAAATTGTACGGTTGTATAAACTTCATAGTGAAATCCTAGGGTTTGAACTATGTCGTACTTCAATCGTAAAAACTTACTGCTCAGAAAATTATGAAGAAATTTAAGAACGCAGAATTTATCTATAATTTTGGCTGCATTACTTATTCTGTACAAAACTACGTTCCTTACCACAAAATTCTTCAGAGCGAGTAGTCAATTAAAGGAACTTGCCTGAGTTGAGGTGAAATGGAAAATTGAATACATTTATTACTAGTTGACCCGATTCTTGCCCTGTCTACTTTAGTACAGCTCGGTTAGTATTGTGTGATAAGGCTAGGAATTGCATTGGGTTTGAGCGAAATGGCCCAGTATCGCCTATGGTATCTGTGGTTGGTTTCATCCCCCTTCTATTCTTCTTCCACAATCCATATCAGTTGTTCTATTCGTTGCACATCTAGGGCTTTAGCCACTTTCCTAACTCACGCCAAATGAGGCCTGTCTAAAATATCTTGAAAATATGGTTGTTTTTGAGGCTTCTTCAGTTTCATGCGTTGTAAAAATGAGGAGGATATTCTGTATGGGGAATAAATATTAACATTTATAAAAATATAAAAAGTACGTCACGCAGGGGCTGCGTAAACTAAGCAGATTTCCCTCGTGATGTTTAACAATAGATAAGCCTACATACTGGTTACACAATAGTACCGTCAACACCAAGTGAATAAATACAAACGATAAGAAGAAACCTCCAGACGGGAAGCCCCTGAAACGTAAACAAACAGGTGTGCCAACTTCCCACAGGAAAGAAAAACAATTATTGAAAAATATCCGACTATAACATATTACTTTTATTCAAAACTATTTGCTATATCTAGTACTGTAATTTGTAATGGATCAGAATAATTTTTATCTCAATCAAACAAATGTTAGTAGCCCAAGAACTTAGAAGAGGAGGGAACATATTTACATTTATCTCGTATAATAAAGGCCTCTTGAAAACAATTTATGGTATTTAAGCTTCAAATGGGTGTTGTTTATTACATAATAGAGTATTGTTTATGTAATATGGGTATAAGTGGGGGTTTTCTGAAGGCTGAAAACTGAAAAATGCAAATATCTCGGTCACTATTGAAGATACAGAATAAATATATATAACAATATTTATAGTACATTTAATTTTCAATATGATTGGCTCTATACAATTTATTGATAAGACGTATAGAAACGGAGATATTTCGACCTTTTGAGCAGCTTTGTTTTCTTTACCCATATAGCCATTACCTAGGTAGAATTTGTGTGTCTGGCAATATCGCCAATATTGCAATATATGGCAATGACACTTCTCCAACTATATGATTTTATTAATTTTATTTATGGAAAGTTCATAGCATACAGCCAGAATGGTACAAACTGCTTGTATAGGCTAAGTAAAAGATGATGCTCTAAACCGCGTAAATCTGTTATTATAAATAATGAGAAGGTAAAAGAAAGAAAGCGTAAGCTGGTACGATAATGTTGTAGAAAGTGAAATGGTGTAAAGTGTGGCCTATCTAAGGATGCTATCAGATCCAGTAACCGGCGTAATGACCATTGTCTAAACCACGCACAGCTTTCATTTTCTCCGCATTAATTGCTAAACAACCTGTTAGTTTAACTTCCGAAACTGATGAACCAAGAAACATCGAATATCCGGATGTCTTTGGGCAACATTCAATGTCGCAATATAATCAATATTCACGTCACAATAATAGCAATATCATTTTCTCCTTGATTTTGAGCTAATGCGAGCCAAATCAAGTCAATGAGACAATTATTTCACCTACAAAAGCACTTAGGCTGTGTTCGTATCCAACACTCGAGAAAAAGTGCTAGACATGGATTGTTAAACCGACACATTCGACTTCGTTCCAAACCAAACGAACAAAGTATATATGAATATACACAATTTTGAAGGGACCTCATATTTAGCAGATTTCCCTTAAGGAAAATCAGCTATTGAGGTCGGACTCATGACGCGAATTTCAAAATTTTTCTTCAAATATCCATCGATACTACCCAGGAGATGACGAAAATGAGGTCCGTTCAAATATTTGTCTGTTACCGCTCCAGCGGTAGTAATTTTTGTTTGATCGTTACCAAACTGGACATTTAAACGTTTTATGTAAAAATAAAGATCAAGTTCGTTAATGGCTGTAATCGGACCAGTGGGAGGGTGGAGGTTTAGAGGGGGGGATTTTCGGAAATTCGAAATATCTCCGTTACTATATGTCGGATCGAAAATTTGTATAGAACCAATCCTATTGCAAATTCAATTTACTATTAATATTGTTCTATACATTTATTCTCTATCTTGAATATTGACCGAGATATTTGCATTTATATTATGTGTATTACGGACGTAATGAACTTCGGTCCTAGTCGTGGGTTTCCGGCAAAAGTTAGTTCGGCCGTTTCCGTAACTTTTCCGCTCTCGTGAAATGTCTATAATGTAAAACTTCACGTGGGAAATCTGCTTAGTTTACGCTTATATACTGAATGAAATTAGCAAACTCTTGAAAAATAGGGACGAATTGTATCGTTGATGATTACATAACATTTGCCATATAGAATGTTATGGACGAGAAGTGCAAACCAAATCCGAGAGAGAAAAGAGGAAACACAAGGTATTATGTGCTCAGTTGAACAGTTCGGGAACGTCTATCATGGATAAATCATAGACAAAGCATTACAAATATCACTCTACAAACTGCGAATTGTACAGGAGACAAATGAAACACATTCTTTCCAATATATTTTAACAGAACCAAATGTTGATTCTTCCACTGCCTGAGTTTTCTCCGGGTTTATAGAGCTCCATTTGTTGGCACTTTCTTTCTTGTATACGTGTGTATTTTTATTTTCGCCCAGTCAGACCTACATATGTATGACCACAAATTCCAAAATACATGCCTATCCTCCCGACTTAAATTCGGTATTGTCAGGTTTTTATGACCACTTCAACAAATCCACAAGGGCCTGCTTATTTATGTAACAAAACTTTAGATGATTTCGGTCAGTCTTCAAAATTAGGACGCAGAAATGTGTCCTGTAAAGTATCAGATGCTCTTGCATCACTCCAGTGTCACACACAATTTATACAGGTAATTTACTTAATTTGCTCCCGATCCCTCAATATGCTAGTGCAGTGGCAGAGATTTACAGCTATCCAAAACAAGTACTGTCGCCATCTATTAATATTCTAGTACCACATATTTGAATAGATTTTGGCATCAATCTTAAAGAATCCTTGACGAAAACCAACCCAAGATCAGACATTTCTTTAGAACCATACAGGGATTAGTTCCTAAGCTGCAAATACGTTTTACTGTGGTAATACGAGCAACTTCACCTTGAGGAATGCTGGGGAAAAGGCTAAATCTCCACTTGAATACTGTGGACGTTTATGGTATTGGATCCCAAAATTCAGTCTTAGTGAGCTGAATATAAATATTTTTTTATAAATAGTAGACGTGCTATAAATAATATTGCTTTAATCCTCGAACATCGAGGCTAAGCATGCATGACGAGATTCTGCGGACAGTGCATAATACCGTCCTCATCCACCCTACCTTTCAAACATGATTATCCCATGTTTATACTTTTTTTTTGTTACGTAGTATTTTATAAATATTTTTTTGTTATTTATGATTGAAATAAAAGTCTTTAATATTGGTTAAATTCAGTTTTTCTTTTTAACCTGCATTTTCCCATGGAATAATATTAACCTAAACTGGTGACAAACCATAATTATAGAAGTTGTAAAAGTATTATGTTTTCATCAAATAAACACTTTTTTTCGTACATATAATTAGTTATAATTCCGACTTGGTGTTCTAAACAATGTTAGAAGTTATTGTTCGTGGAACAAATAATGTTTTTTTAAATATTAGTTTTTTTTTAATAAATGACCCTTATATGGTGTCGAATGTCAGGATATGGATCTTTAGAGTTAGATTTTTTAAAATATATTATTGAGAAACAAGTTAATATCTTTAGTTAAGATGACAGCTTCATATGGCTTCTTAGCAAAGGATCTCCATATGACTTGAATTCTAACATAGTAGCTGTACATTCTATTTCTAATACATATTACAACCATACTAATATTATACTGATTACAATACATATAGTAAGGCAAACTCAGTGAATCCATTTTAGTTCACATTTAATTTAATTTGTTAATGCTCCAAGAAGAGAATTTATTGAAAAAAAAAATATATGCTTCAGCAACGTGGCTATCGCTAGTAGGCTCCTGCATGCTTTCGGGAAAATGAAATGAAATGAGTTTATTTCCATTAAATGTTATCTTAACATAATAGAATACGTCAAATAGTTTCTTGTTTCGTTTTTCTATAAACAATTTTTTGATTTTATGTCTCTTAAATTCTTTAAAAATTATTGAATTACATTTATAAGTATAGTCATTTAAAAAAAATACGTTAAATTCTGAGAATACATAGTATAAAATATATTAATTTAAATAATTATATTTTGTTTATTTATTTATTAACGTCTACTTTATGCAACTATGGCTAATTGGGACGGGTTATCTACAGGTTACCACTCATTTCTAACTAGAGTGGGACTAAGTATTATTTAATGAGTTGTGAGGAAGGAAATTGTTTAATTTAAATCATTTTTTTTTTTAAATCGCTCAAAGTGGAATATTTACAATTCGTCTCCTCTAATTCATTCAGATGTTTAAAAATTTGAAGATTGCTTCATATCCATATTAATGCAAATCTGCTGATGCAGTGTGTTGTGTTTCCACTAATGAGATATATATGTGGTAATAATTGTTTTAGAGAAATAAATAAAATATTGAAAAACGAAATCCATGTGTTTCAATGCATCCAAAATATTTCGCGAATAGTAACAATCGCCAGATTGTAACATTCGCCTAATTTTAGGCTTTTACAATGAACAGGCGTTTTACTTTATTCATTAAAATGTTCGCCTTTTTCTGCTTATTCAAATATAAACACAAAATTTAGTAGTTGCACTAACAGGAAAGGTGAATTAGGCAAGTAAATTTGTTATCAAGAACAAAAAACATTCCCCCGTCGATTGGGCAAAAAGCTTATCACTGCGATCATGAATCTGGTTCCTACCACGACATGTGCGCTAGTTTCTGGATTGGAACGTAGAAAGTCGAAACCATTTCATTATAGTCAAAGGTAGCAATTACATTTCTGGCCTATTTCCATTGTATATGAGTCATCAAATAATTTGCTAGGTTGAACATTGGACTTTCACTATCAGGACCTACCCACAAATTCACGCAAAGGAATGAGTTAACACAAAGATAAAATTATATTTTTAGATATACCACATTTACTGCTTTACAACTTGTTTCTCGAACACCTGTAAAATGTTCGCATTTAATTGAACAACTCTCCACGAACATTTCTCTTAATTTCAATGTACTAAATTTTAAGTCAAACTATATAAAGGCAAAACTTTCATGTGTGCCAACGGATATCTAGCTGACAAAAGAAATGAAACAAGTCCAAAACCATCACAATGTGAATTAACCTAATATATCGGCCCCACTCAGATTCCAAAATGCCTCTTGTTCTTTCGGAAAAATATTTTTTAATTTATTTTGGTACTATGGATATCCAGAATATATTAAGATACGTATCGGATTTTAACATACGCACGAAAAAATAAAATATACAACGGAACGTTATGTTTTGATACGTTGCTTCAGTGAATCCAGTTTCACGAAAATCCCACATTTTTTTACAACTTTATACAAGGTAAAAAACATTCCACAACTTAGAAGATTTTAAGTGATAGAGATAAGGAATAAATAAAACAAAAATTCAAAGTGCATAATACTTGAGAGCTGAATACAGAATACAAAACAGTTTTGCTTTTTTTTTTTTTTTTTTTGACAAATCAACTTATTCTCTGAGGCCACTGAATAACCTAACTGAATAGACAATTAGAGTTACAATTACACCATTATACTTTACACACAAACATAAATTTGTAGGATAAAGCGCAGAGGAAGCCATTTATGATGGGAACAACTAACCTTCAAATGAAGAGGAAAAAATATGCATTACTAACAATGACATCATCATGGGAGTTGTTAGATAACAAGACAAACAATATTAACACTCTCAACTCTATTGTATTTAAGCTTTCACATGTAAATCTAGAAAATAATCAAGGAAGATGCACTTCCTTTTCATTATTTTTCATTGTCTCAGATCAAAATTATTTAACAAAACTTTCTCTTTGTGTTTGAATATCTACACATCTTAAGACAAAAAACATAATGTAAGTAATATTTACAAAACTGTGTATTTAACTATTTTATTTTCATTAATAAATTGTCGTTTACTTTAAGCTAACTTTGGCTATAGATTACCATCGATTTTTAAAAGTTATGGTTGAAAAAGGATTTTGTTTAATGACTTGGTCACGAGGGAATCAAACCCACGACTCGTGGCTGTATTAGGCCCTCCGTCTAACTCCTTTAGCTAACTAGAATCCCTCGTTGGTAATATATGACACCAGTGTAATGCTATTTTTAAATATTCTAGAAAGTTTAAGCTCAAATTGGAAATGTATTAATTTCACCCACAAAAGAAAATAGAAAAAATATTTTTCATAACGATAAACGATCCATTTAAAACAACTATGATAAATTATACCACTCAATATAGGTTATAGAAGTCAAGTACGTCTAAAACATGAAAGAAAAAAGTTGGTACTAAAATATTTCCAAAATGAATGATTAACTCTGACTACCTTTTTCCTTCTTGAAAAAGTAATTCCTTTGCTTTAAATATTATTAAATTCACGAAAATGAATTTATGTTCTTGAATAAATGAAATTAGGCTTTATTTATCTGGGGCAAAAATGATCAAAATCAAGGAAATTGTATGGCCAACTGTCAGTACAACTTGTTTTAAACAGAAGCCCATTAAATATATAAATAATAAATATAATGTAAATCGCAATAATTCACTATTTACAGGTCGCTATCTCCAGAGCTAAATGACACTATGTAATTATAATTAGCCCAACAACATAATTCCATATAATGATTTATTGAAAACTATCGGAGGTGACTAACAAGGAAAGAGAACAGAGGTACTAATTTCACTCCACCATAAACCTACACATTCCTCAGAAGATGATTAAAGAAAGATTTACTCTCAGTATTCATATATTATACTTTCCCTCTCACTATGACCACCCGTTCTTCTTCATTACATTTTACCGAACCAAATGGCCATACTTTTCCAGGATGCCAGGACATTCTTTACGTGTCTGTTTATCTCCGTTATAAAAATGTTAATAATCAACGAAACAGTATTGCCTACTTTTAGTAATATCTTGTTTACAACACTGGTGTATAAGCAATATCCAACAAAACATTTTTGAAATCTCTTAACAAAGCTAAAAAATAAACTTGGAAATCCAAGAGTCATTCCCGTGTGGACAATTGGAATTAATTTTGCGAAGAACTCAATAAAAACAATCCAGAATCAGAAGTACAAAGTGGACGTTAATAACATAGCGTGAAAATCAATAGATACGAACAATAAAAATAAATAATATTTCAAATGTTCTACATTTTTTAAAAAGTGTCACTTTTTTTTTTTTTAGATATTTTGTTCCATTCAACACCATAAGTGCTGATATTTGAGAAAGAAAGATTAATCGGCCAAGACAGAAGACCTGGCCATGGCTCAGTGCTCTATTTATAATTAATTCTGATATCTAGTAAGCATAGACAGAAGGATTTGATTACAGAGAAAAAAGTAGCTATTGTTTATAATACTGAGTGGAAAATAGCCCATGAGTTATAATTACAATAACCGTTTGAAATGAATAAAGATCAAAATGGGCAATGTTAATTTACATGAATTATCATCTTCCAGGTTTTCTCACTCGTTGTTCTGAAGAAGGATAGGCATCACGTTTACAATAAATACTTCTTCATAATTATTTCTTCAGGAACAATCTTGGCCCGACTTACCTTGGTGTATGTTGAGCATTGTTTGCTTGTGGTAGGTCAGCTAGATATGTCACGGACAGGAAATGGGGTTGTGTCCAGCCCATCCCTCACTTATATTTGTTACTGGAATGATGGAGCCACCCTGGATACGATAGCCAGTATGCCCTCTCAATCAGAATGCAATATGGAGGGAGGCCAATGACCCCTGGAGTGATGGCCCTCGCCCCAAGACAAGAACGGCACTCCCTAAATCGGCGGAGAGTACTGACAGGAGTCGGGGCACCATTCAATGTTAATGCCACAACTAGCTCTTCCTCCAGCTCTAATGAAGCCATCAGCTAGTTGTGAGAAAAGTCGTTAGCGAGCCTTGCAAAATATAGACCTCCATCTGTCAGAAATAAACAAGTCTCTGTAAATAAACCCCTAAGGGGATGCGAAGGGTGCCTCCGAATTCCCTCCTCTGCAAGACTTAGTCTAAATTAACACCTTCCAGCTAAAACAATTAGGCATAACGACATTCTAATTACTCTTTCCTAAAATAACTTCAATGTCAATTAAATAATAGGTTATCTTCCAAATCTGAGCTTTCTGAGGCTGTTATAGAAATTCGTATGCTTCCTTATTTCTCCTGGATTCCGCACTCCCACAAAGAAATCAAAAGAAAGATATAAACCGTACCTTATTTAGGTAAGCATATTCAATTCAATTAGCAACCAAGTTAATTTGATCAATTGGAAATTACACATTGGACGAATTAGACGTACTCTAATGATTGATGGACAACCCAATTTGTCGATGTTTTTATGTAAATGTTAGAGTTAAACATATATTAACTAACTGCAAACAACATCATTTACACGATTTAAATATTCTACTGACAAAGGGAAGCCAACACATAGAACTTATTCTCGAACGTTTAAAAACTTTACACTTTATTAAAAATCTAAACAAGAATAACTTATTTTTAATATAACTTTTATTTTCTAAACGTTTTATGTTTGTGAATAATCTTTTTAGTTTAAAATAAATTATTTTTAAATTTGTATTCGTTGTCTTACATTACTCTTTTGACTTTAATATATTATTATTTCTTTATTTCTACTTATTTTTGTGTATTGATATTAGTTTTAATTAGCTCTCTAGTGGTTCATTTAATTGGAAATATTTTTTTTATTTTGTCCTTTTATATTATTTATTAATTTGAATATATTGTTTCTTTTCACTTATTCATTTTATGTTTAGTTTTGTTTTAGTGTTATTTTTGTATAGCTTCTTTTTTAATTTGGCCTGCTTTTGGTGAAATATTCCAGAGAAAGTTGCCTTCTATTGTGGAGTTCATAAATAAATAAAAATAATATGTGAAAGGCTAAAGAACTCCCAATTATACAATGAATTAACAAAAGGAATTATTTGTTCAAATGTGCACTAATAAAGCCCTGAATTGGTGAGCAATCGATGGGACTATCTGCATGTGAAAGGATCAATAAAAAGGCCTTGTTTAGATCAATGGACCGAAGTCGCCCGGCGGTTTTGGTTCAGGCTACACAGCTATAATCAGCAGGCACTGACGATGGAGCGCTGACTCCGAAAGTGCACTCTGCATAATATTTAAAACAGTAGAGGACAAGGCCTTTTTATTGACCCTTATCAATTGGTTCCTCTACCATCCAGCAGAGATAAAGGCATAGCACGTTTTTTTGTGGCTATTGTCAACTGATGTCACGCCCATTCAGAATATAAAACTTCATACATCTCAGCTGCACGGAGCAAGAATATGAAGATAATATATATAATTATAATTTGCTCCATTGATCTTGACATTAAATTTTTTGAAAACATAAAGACCATTACTTCAAATTACCTGATCTGTTGAAAACAAGCCGCAAGGTGTTTCGAAAATGCTTTCATTGCCCGTGTAAACACCAAGCGTATTTCCTGTTAGGTCAGCGTCATCAAGTACAAGATGGGCACTGCAAAGAACAATGTGCTTTCGAAACATCATAACTGTGAAACGTTTCTCTGATACAGGCAGACAATAGATAGTACACCCTCATGATGGAGCGTTTATGCGTACCAAAGATAATTGGTGTCATATCCCTTCATCTCTTCGCTCTATAGAATCTCCTCTTAGACGCCAAATCAACAAGCTAGTACGCTCCACTTGGCGTAACAGAAAAATATCACCCCCAAAAAAAGGTCCATCAAGATGGTGCACGAAGCAGATTTTTCATGTCCAGGGATGACACACTGTGGCCAGTCGACTATGCTTGTTTCTAAATACTTATATGTAGCAATACCTAAGATTATTGGATCTGAAGAAGAAATATTAGTGATAAAAGGAGGAGAAAGTGAAAATTACATTGGTACGAGTGGGAGGGGGTTACTGAAGACAGGTAACGCAGAAATACAAATAACTCCGGAAATATTTTAGTTGGAGCAAAATGTATGGAACAACCATTTTATTACATTACATTGTTATCAAGAGTAACTGTAAAACATATTTTAATGCGATTGGCATATTGGGTATTGCAGATTTAAGCTCTTCTCATTAAACACTGGTAAGATATTCACAAGCTTATTTTTCTTTTTTAAATTTTAAACTTAAATATCGTTTTGATAATGATCGTTTTAATTGTTGCCGATAGAGCGTCCGCTTATTTTTCTAATCTTTTCTGACTAATGGGCTTTAAAAGAAAGGTCTTAAAAATCGGGTTATGAGCACAACCTCGAAAACAGGTTCTTCGAAGGAAAAACTGCTAAAAGAAAACTGTAATCATGTCAAAATTCAGTTTTTGGAAAACATAAACTATATGGTTAATCACAAAACTCCCCCTTGGCCTCAGTTCATCGGCAGGGTTTAGCCTGGTAGCCTGGTGGTATAGGATCGCCCTACGCTCTGACGGTAATTTTTGCTTATAATATTATTTTAATGTTTAAATAGTAATTATTAATTTGTTATATTTTAATTGTAAATGTGTTTTTGAATATAGGTGTTATTATTGTAAAAAAATTGTATAATGTTATAGACTGTTTGTTATATGACCAAATATGTAAAACATTTTTAAGAACTGATTTTTAGACTCCTAATTATGGTGTTACATTGTTTTGTAGCTCTGAGGATGGGGATTTAGTCCCCGAAAGCGCTCAGCGTTTATAAGAAATAAAATTGTGAGGAGCCATAAAAAAGTTTTGTGATTAACCATTCATCACCCTCACCACCAGCTAAAAATAAATATGGATTAACTATATGATTTGAATTCGAATTTAAAAATATACTGGTTAAGGTTTTTCATGCTTAATCATCGGCCAAACAAAACATTTAGAAACGCTTTACCACCCTTTAAAAAACACTTAAATTTTTAATAAATGTAGTTAATTATTTGGAAACATTGTATTACGAGTCCGTTTACCGTTTGTCAATATGTACAAAACTGAGCTAGTAGGAAGCAATTCACCATTAAGCATTGTATAGTACAAAGCCAATCCCTCTCCATGAAATAATTAACCCCTTTTTAATGCATACATTGTTGCGGTTTTTATATCATATGATGATGAACTAGAGAGCATCTATGCTACTAATAAGAGCAGATTGCACTGGTTCAGATACATGGAGGTTAGGACTCCAGAGGAAAATGTAAGGAACACCGGGTGAGGAGTGGAGGAAGGCAGAGTCTGTGAAGTAGGAATGAGAAGCCTTTGAAGAGGT
Source organism: Riptortus pedestris (assembly GCA_019009955.1). Classification (NCBI taxonomy): domain Eukaryota; kingdom Metazoa; phylum Arthropoda; class Insecta; order Hemiptera; family Alydidae; genus Riptortus; species Riptortus pedestris. Next base: position 89,935,762 of record CM032228.1, read on the forward strand.
GGTTTTAAACCATGAAACGTGTAAAGTTGGTAAAAATTATGCGAATGGAGGAACATGTTTCACTCATTTGACACCTATCCATTGTTATAAAAATAATGAAACTGTGGAGATCTGGCTATTGAAATAAGCTCCGCAACGAGGGAGCTGATTTATCTCAGCAATAATCTTTTTAAAAAAGGGGGAAAGGACGAAAAGAAAAAAACCGGTGCTATCTGAATGAGACAATCCAACAACCTATGAAAGCATTAGAGTCGTAAAATCAATATTCAAGAATGTATGAAGATATCTGGCAATTATGGACCAGGTTAATGAAAATTGTAATAAAAAATAATAAAAAAAACATACTCTGAGTTAGATAAGAGAAAATAATATCTAAAACACAAAAAAAAAAATGTTATTTATTAACATCCACTTCATGCCACTTTAGCTAATTGGGGTGGGTTATCTACTGGATACCGCCATTTTCTAAGGAGTTCACCCCTCATCCCGGGTGGAAATAATTCCTTTTGCCGAAGTCAGAATCAAAATAATAGTGAAAAATATAATTGCAACCCTAACCCTGCTAATGTTATGAAGAAATTATGGTTTAAGTAAAGTAAATTCTTAATGGCATTTTTTTTGCCCTGAGCATTAAGTCCAGCGAGTCATCTGGTGCATCTAATTCGAGTACTTATGTGTCATCGCGTCCTTATTTGTGGATATATTTTCGAATATGTGTAATGTAAGCTGAAAATAAATTCCCTGCTTAAATGACACTCAATAAGTATTAAGGAAAAGAAGGTATTCACCAATAATCAATTTATACAATTATAAATAAATATGGATTTTTCACTTTTTAATATTTCAAGTAAAGACAGCATATAGGTTCAAGAGATAAATTGCAAATTTATAATTATATATTGTAAAAGATTTCCCATTTGGCCAAACTAAAACATAAAATCTTCGCCCAATTACCAAGACGGGAAGTGTAGACATTGAAGCCTTGCCAAAAAAAATACTATCGTCATTCAGCATCAAATGATTTCCCTAGCGAAGCCGGGCACCTTTAGTTAGTTGTCAATAAAAGTGCTTTTTAAAAAGGCTTTCGTACTTACTTTATACATAACTGGCGACGTCATCACCCAACATATTTGCATGTACCCCCCCCCCCCACTGTAAAAGCACAACGAAAGCAAAACTTCGTATTTAAGCTTTCGATAAAGTGGCCCATGATTTAACATCTTATTGCTAATATGACATGAGTAAGAGTGGGCCTTTACTAAAGGCGGAAAACTAAAATTCCAAATATCTCGGTCAATATTCCTGCTATTGAAAATATGCGTATAACAGCATTTGTAGCTACTTAAATTTGCCACAAGATTGTCCTATTTAATTTTTCTATTCGACAATAAAAATGGAGAAATATAAAACTGTCGAAATTCCCCTCTCCCACCACTCCCCCCCCCATCAATCCCTTGGTCCAATTTCAGCCGGTAACGAACTTGATCTTTAATTTTGCATAAAACGCTTATATACCGGCATAGCGATTAGATAAACAATGCGAGCGCTAGAGCGGTAAGAGACAAGTGTGTGTGTGTGTGTGTGTGTGTGTGTGTGTGTGTGTGTGTATATATATATTTACTGAATGGACCCCATGTTCGTCACCTCTTGGGTAGGATCGATGGACATTTGAGGAAATTTTTCAAGAATCACATCTTCATTCTAGAAATCTGCTAAAATGGTCATGGTGAGAAATACAGGTGCAAAGGGTGTGCGGCAATAGACAGAGCGCGACGAATTGTAAGACACGTATAAGCGGACATGATCAAAGCAATAGAGCCTTTTTATTCACAGCCATTCACGACAACAAGTTCATTCATAATGTGCCAGCTAGGGTAATCGATGAATGATCAGTACATCCGTGCCATGCCAAAGTGGCGTCACCTTGAACAAGCAATGAATGAGAATTATTTGATATTACCATATTCAGTAAGTCTGAAATATTTTTAAAATATATTTTATTTGCTTAATTGATTTAATCATACAAATAAACTAATATTCCAATAGTTCGACTTTTCATGATATTTTTGGTTGTGTACTAACGTCTCTAAGCGATTATTAAGTATTATGCACAAAAATTAGTTTAGGCAGTATCTGGAAGAAGGCAACTTTTTTATTTATTGAAATATTTAAGTGGAAAACTTTAAGAACATATTATATTTTTTTGTATTATTTGTACTGTGGAAGAAGAATCAAAATTGTACATCATGCTATTAAGTTTGCCGAAGGAACTTAATCGAATGAATATTTGAAAGTTATCTGCGAAAATCAATATTTCAGCTAGAGTATGAAGTTTCATTATTTATGTTGTAATAAGGTATAACATCATTATACTTTGGCAAGTTTCAGGAAGATAATTTGATTCCAAATATGTAATAAATTACATGTTACCTTACCACTCGTCTGTAAGTCTTAATAAAACCTAAAAGGGTCTCGGAGTAAGTGGAATAATATTATGTTTTGGATTAAAAATACTACTCCATTAGATAAATTAATTATCTTGAATTTAATCAATTAAAGTATGAGTGAATTTACTCAATTTTAAAACAAATTATGGTACTCATCTTTTGTTATTCAGCAGTAGTTTAAGAATTCCACCAATCCTCCAAATAAAAAAGAAGTACTATGTTTAATGCATGACTTTTGGATCAACTGCGACGATGGGTATAAAAATTGTAGAATTTTTTTAATATTTACAATATTCTTTATTTAACTAATCTATGGATGAAAGTCAACAAAAGAATGAAAACTTCAAATGATTATTAAAATCTCTCTCTATATATACTAGCGGACCCGACAGACGTTGTCCTGAATGATATTTCAAGCGATTTGGATATTAAATTTAATAGTATTATGTTTAATACAAAAGCTACTTTTAATAACACAAAAAACAACTTTTGTTATGTGTTCGTTTGCCTAAAAACAAATAGAAAATGAAACATCACGAATTTTTTATTCAGGCCACCCTTATAACTCCCGTTCGATTATAAAAAATTAAATATATAGCTTATAATCATGGAAGAATTAATGCTAATTTACATATAGAGTTTTGTTAAGTTCGGCTCAATCGTTGGTGCCCAATAAATTTGTTGGCTCCCACTTTAATTTTTGAGTGTATATCTCGTTTATACTTTGTTATACGACAAAAGTGAATATAAGAAAAGTTACTCTAAAAAACAAAATAAACAACTATTATCCTGTGCATCCAGAGCGTCAACCAAACTCACAAAAAAAAGTCCGTCACGCAGGGGCTGCGTAAACTAAGCAGATTTCCTATGTGACGTTTAGCAATGGAGAAATCTGCATACTGGTAACACAACACCACCATAAGTAAATACAAACGGTAATGAGAAATCTTTCAGTTAATTTTAATAAACTCCCAACTGAAACGGCTTCTGAATTGCAAGAATAATTTATATTTTGATAACTCAAACTTTAGTAGTCCAAGAACTAAAGAAGGGGGGTGGCTGATGAACAGAACGTATTTGCATAAATCTCACAAAGTAACGAAGGTTAGGTAAGGTTAGAAACGACAGGTTAGGTTAGAAGCTTTCGCCAGAGCACAGACTTACGAAAACGGCCACAAATAATTTTTCGATCCGATGCATAATAACGGAGATATTTCGAATTTTCGAAAATCCCCTCCTCTAAACCCCCCTCTGGTACGATTTCAGCCATTAACGAAATTAATCTGTCTTTTTACATAAAACGGTTAAATATCGAGTTTCGTAACGATCAAACAAAAATTGTGACCGCTAGAGCGTTAACAGACAAATATATATATATATATATATATATATATATATATATATATATATATATATATATATAAAAATATATAAAGATATATAACGTAAATAATAAATGATGTATTTTCAATAATATCTTCCTTTTGTCTGTGTATAAAAATTTAATTATATAAGTGAAGTTCCTCTATTAAAAAAATCATTACTATTAAAATCTCCCTATAGCTCTGTAATTATATAAGTTATATTGTTTACATGACTGGGAATGAATACATTCAGTCTGTTACTTATAATTATTTATGCTCAACTAGCTTTTGCCAAAAAGAAAATTTGACCTCGGTCCTTATTTGCAAAATCTTACCTCCATTCTGGCTGGGCTATATACTTAATTGGATTTCGGTTAAAAAATACCTTGTGCAGTTCGGATAAGGATTGCTATTTATATTAATCAAGTTCTTTACATTGTTCTTCTTTGTCTCCAGTTCTATCCAATGGGTTCTTTTAAGTTCAAATCAAGTAGACCGAGTATTACAGATCATGAGAGCCGAAAGAGAGAATGGTGCTATCACCCAGAATGGAATACACAATACGTCCGAGTTTCACCGGCGCAGAATGAAGCAAGATTGCGAAAGGATATTGCCTACTTGTTGTACATGTTGGTTGATGTATCGTTTCCCGGGGCAGATAGTATCAGCCGATAGAGGCCGCTGTAGGTCGTTCCCGGCTACGCGCCGTGACTCGCTTACAATGACAAACAGGGCCGTCAGGCTCATTTATTAAACTAACAATAACAATCTGAAAGCTCCACCCCATTGGAGAGGACATTTCATTAATTATTCCAAATCATTAATAATATATATAGTCATTTTTATAATGACTAAACATGCAATGAGTAAAAAGGGGGCTACTTAATACTAAAAATTAAAAAATGCAAATATCTCGTTTAATGTTTGAGATGGAGAAAGTGTACCGAACATATATATAAAAAAAATTAAGTTTTTAACAAAATATATATTATATACAAGTTTTCTATCAAACTCATAATAATGAAGATATTTTGAATTTTCAATTTCAACCCCCCCCCCCTTCAAAGCCACTTCTCTCGGCTCATTTAAGCTGTTAACTTGATATTTAGTTTTACAAGAAAAACTTTTATATCGAGTTTAGTGAACGTCAAAGAAACATTCCGACGGAATGTCTTCCTATGATGAAATAGAGTGTTCTTAAAACTGAATTTCTTCATAAATTACTCCATAGATTTTACTGATTTTGCGGTAGTTAAATTTTGTATAAGATATGCCATTTTTTCTTCCAATTTGTGCCTACTAGATATAGGTCATTAGAATGTATGCATACTGCAGCTGCGGTTGGTCACTTAGCCAACCCTTCAAGGCATGCCAGTGCATTCCTAAATGCATTTAACGACATCCCACGCAACTGGCGCCCTCATTATATGCAAGGTCGTATGCAATTATTCTTAGAAATCGACTAATCTTTGAAGCAATTTAGCTTTGATTTATATGAAATGAAACTGGATTTTTTAAAAAGATAATAAATCAAATAAACTGTAAAAAAAAGCAAAAAAACTTTATACCTCTAGGTAAACAAATAGTTTTATCAAAATTCCTAATGCTTCTCCACCTAGATTAAAAAATATTTAATAATCAAAGTTAACCAATATATGTGACTACTAGCTCAGATACCCGGCTTCACTCGGGAATTCATTTGAGGCTGAATGGTGATGGTATTTTTTTGGCAAGGCTTTACTTTGCACAATATTTTGATATTTACCCGTCCCAGTGTTTAGGGTTAATACCCGTCGTTTCTGTGGATTTGTTGATATAAAATTAATTTTTTTTAAGACTTCACTGTCCTCCATATTGTCATATTTCCCGTTTCCTGTGCATTATGCATAGATTTGAATTATTAAGGACAAAATATTAACAAATATTTGAATTAATTTTTGCCAAAAATGCAATAGGAAACGAAATATCGCTATTTTTAATTTCAGGCCTCCCCTATAACCCCCACTCCTGTTCGTCTCAGAGAATACTAACATAGCCTAAAGTCTAAGTTGGGTTAGTAGTAATATACATACCAAGTTTTATAAAATTCGGTTCAGCCGTTTATGCGTGAAAAGGTAGCAAACAAACAGACACAAAAGAAACAAAATGCAGTTATGGTGTCTATGACATGTGAAACGAAAAGTTATCGTGAAATTTTGCGAAAAAAATCAATGTACAGACAGAGGTTACAATTTTATATATATATATAATTAGAATATATATAATATAAATAGAATATATATATATATATAGTCTCTATATATATATAAAATTGTAACCTCTGTCTGTACATTGATTTTTTTCGCGAAATTTCACGATAACTTTTCGTTTCACATGTCATAGACACCATAACTGCATTTTGTTCCTTTGGTGTCTGTTTGTTTGTTTGTTTATTTGTTTGTTTGTTTGTTTGTTTGTTACCTTTTCACGCATAAACGGCTGAACCGAATTTAATGAAACTTGGTATGTATATTACTACTAAGCCCAACTTAGACTTTAGGCTATATTAGTATTCTCTAAGACGAACAGGAGTGGGGGTTATAAGGGAGGCCTGAAATTAAAAATAGCGATATTTCGTTTTCTATTGCTTTTTCAGCAAATATGCCCATTACAAAAGTTATTTATTTTGTAATTTAGAGTAACTTTTGTTATATGCACTTTTGCCGTATACGGAAGTATAAATGAGTTATACGCTAAACACTATAGCGGGAGTCCACAATTTTATTTGGCATAAAAGACTCAACCGAACTAAAACAAACTCGCTATGTGAATTAATACTAACGATTTACTTATAATAAGCCATACTAACATTTCTAGGGACGGGCAGGAGTGGGGGTTATAAGGGAGGCCTGAAATTAAAAATAGCGATATTTCGTTTCCTATTGCTTTTTCAGCAAATATGCACATAACAAAAGTTGTTTATTTTGTTATTTAGAGTAACTTTTGTAATATGCACGTTTGCCGTATACGGAAGCATAAATGAGTTATACGCTATAAACTAAAGTGGGAGTCCACAATTTTATTTGGCACTAAAGACTCAACCGAATTAAACCAAACTGGTTATGTGAATTAGTACTAACGCCTTCATTATAATAAGCTATACTAACATTTCTAGGGACGGGCAGGAGTGGGGGTTATAAGGAAGGCCTGAAATTTATAATAGTGATATTTCGTTTCCTATTGCATTTTCGGCAAATATGCACATAACAAAAGTTGTTTATTTTGTTATTTAGAGAAATTTGCTCAACACTTCTTTTCAATATGAACTACCAGGTACCTCACCTGAAAAAATTAATTCAAATGTATATCAATATTTTCTCCTTAATAATTCAAATCTATGCATAATGCACAGGAGACGGGAAATATGACAATATGCAGGACAGTGAAGTTTTACATAAAAAAATAATTTTATTATTAACAAATGCCAACAACGGGTATTAACCCTAAACACTGGAACGGGTAAATGTCAAAATATTGTGCAAAGTAAAGCCTTGCCAAAAATATACCATTACCATTCAGCCTCAAATGAATTCTCGAGCGAAGCCGGGTATCTGAGCTAGTATATATATATATATATATATATATATATATATATATAGACATATAGATTAATTCGGTTGTCTTTTGTGCCAAATAAAATTGTTGACTCCCGCTATAATTTTTAGCGTATAACGCATTTATACTTCGGTATTCGACGAAAGTTCATATAACAAAAGTTAACCTAAATAACAAAATAATCAACTTTTGTATGTGCATATTTGCCGAAAAACCAATAGGAAACGAAATATCGCTATTTTTAATTTCAGGTCTCCCTTATAACCCCCACTGCTGTTCTTCTCAGATTATATTCAAACATGTTAATAGATGAGTCGCCATTGTAGCGGCATCTCAAATAAATAATAATAATAATGTTCTTCTCAGAGAATATTAATATAGCCTAAAGTCTAAGTTGGGCTAGTAGTAATATACATACCAAGTTTCATAAAATTCGGTTCAGCCGTTTATGCGTGAAAAGGTAACAAACAAACAAACAGACACGAAAGAAACAAAATGCAGTTATGGTGTCTATGACATGTGAAACGAAAAGTTATCGTGAAATTTTGCGAAAAAAATCAACGTACAGACAGAGGTTACAATTTTATATATACATAGAGTATTACACCATACCGCATTAAAGTAGAAGAAATTTTATCTCTTTGAGAATGAGAGAAATTCATCGTTGACGGATTGAAATTGAAATGGTTTCCGGAGGAAATACAAAGATTTCATGGACCTATTCATCCAACAACACAAGTGTCCTGTATCATTAAAAGAAGCTGTACAGTCATTCATTTGTTACAGAAAGGGTTAATTAGACGAATTTATGTTTAGAATAGCTGTTATCCGTAAATGAATAACATAATAATTGTTTTGCCGCCGTTGTATAATCACAATGAAAAATGTAACGTTAGCAAGATTAGATTTTCAATTTTTATGTTATTGATCTTAGAATAGTCTGAAATGTGAACAAAAAAATATTCCTGTAGAATTGGTATAGACATCAGATCGCACAAACCCGAGAATTATTTTTATAAATTCTTTTTGCTAATTACAAGAAATACATTGCTCTTAAGTCAACATATAAAGTAAAGTTGGTATTAACTCTTGTTGTTCTGATAAGGGCGCTCTTTCTAAGATACTGATGCATTCAGCCTTAGAAGCTACTTTGGATTCGTACCATAGGCTACGCCAGTCCGATTCTATCACCCTCTTTATTCTACCTCACTCGTCTATCAAAGTTTTCTAACGCAAATGTGATGGAGATTACTGGTTCTATTTAGAAACATTACAACGGTTTCCCTACGAATATTTTCCGTTGGACAGCACTTACATGACTAGATTAATTTTTCTGTTCGGTTTCCAAATTAACTAGTCAGAATTCTAAAAACAGTAACATGAATTCACTAGTTCCTTCTTTTGGAACATAAGTACTACGGGACCTCCAAATTTATTGAATTGCCATTAGAGTTTGGTCGAATATGTTCAACCTATACTTTATCATTTTACAGTTGAAAAAAGCATTCAAAAGGTAATTTGACTTAAAGATTCTAATAGATGATGCCTTCACATCAAATGTAACTTCCTTTCAAGATATTTTGTCATAAAAGTTGTCAGAGAAACGCATAAATGACGTATTCTTGTTCTCAGGCAACGATAATTGAAGATCATAAAGAAATGAAAAGGTAGAGATAGAGGTGAAGATTTTAGGCAACAATTAGACATGACAACACCTTAGAGGCCGAACTGGAGATTTAATTTGGATGTTCCAGACATACCAATTCAATTTTGTTAAGTTGGATGGTCGTAGTACTGTTAAATAAACGTGCTACGAAAAGTCATTATTTGTTAATAAATTATCAGTTTCATATCTGCCATAATACCCCTTCCTTGACAAAATTCTTTCTTACAAGATGTAAGTAAGGTAAGACTGAAGGGCACATAAATGTTGTAGCCTGCAACTCATACAGGCGAATGCCTATCATTAGTCAGCTTATGCTGGGTCTACAGGCTACGGAGGGATGGTGCGAGTGAATTTTCTCCACTCACACGTTTATTGGTCTGAATAGAAATTTCTTCATAATGCCTCTATAATTAGATGATCTAATGCAGACGACAACGGAAACCTCTGCATTTTGTTGTGACCCTCTTTATTTCCTAAATCGTTTCCGTGAAAATCATAATTACCTATTCACGATTTGTCAAAGAATCTTTCTTAATAAACAGTAAAGAAAAATTAGGGAAATTCCATAACCTAAAAACCCCTTCTACCAAAAGCAGTAATTACACAGCAATGAATAGTGCGTAAACAACTTCGATAAGGTAAGTTTTATTTTTGAAAGAACGCACGGGACAGATTAATACCCGTTCTAAGGATATAGTGTGGCACTGAACAAAAAGAAAAGGGCAGAGGTTAAAGGAGTCGAACACAAGGTATAACACAGAATGTACACAGATAGGCAATCGAGAGCAAACAGGTGACCCATAAACTCACGATAGAGCCCAAGGGGTCAGACATAGCAAGGTGTCGTGAGGGCAAAGAAAGAGAAAGGACTGTAAGGAGATCGTAGAGAAGTTAGGAGTCCGAGCCCTAAATAGTCTAGATAGTGTATCTGGAGACTAACAAGCTCCAAGATACACCAATAGCTGGCCCCAAGATACCGTGAAAGTAGCCCGTATAGAACAGGCAGGTGCCCTACGCCTACGCCAAATATACGATACCACAACCCGTACTCTATTGCTAAACCTATTATTCCATCGTGTCCATTTCCTTGATGAAAATGATTGTAGTCGTTCAAAATTTCGGTTTTAGATTTCAACATTATCAGTTTTGACTCTCCCTAAATGATTAGTTCGTTTGAATATTGTCTCATACAACTATAAAACGAACAATAGAATGTTAAAATTTTGTATTTCGAGCTCTTGTAAAGCCTAATTTCTTATCTGTTTTTTTTTCTTTTCTTTTATCAAACTCAGTTGATCAAGAAGGAGAAGCGATTAAGAGGAGGGAAAAATTTAAAATAGCAAACATCCACGAACTTAGGTTGAATTAGTAGTTTTTGCATCTGCTGTAATGCACCCCGCTAATGCAATCATTGTTAACATTTTTCGATAAACTCATTTAAAATGTTTGCATTTGAAAATGATAAATGGATTATCCGTTCCAATTCATTAGATCAAAAAATGTCTGAGAACATTATTCATCGGTATTTTTTACGATAAACAAAAGAAGGCCCAAGACTAATTTCTGCAATCCTAATAGTTCCAGAGAAATTTGAAAGTTTTTGTTTTACTCTCTTCAACCCCCGCCCCTCTCATTCCCTTAGACGATATCAATTAAAATGAATGGTGAACTGTGTTTTAATAGACCTAAATATCGTATTTTAATTTCCTAAAGCTAGTCGTTTTTGAGTTATGCGAGACACTTAAATACGTACGCGAGACCTGGACGAAACTATGCAAAATAGGATCAGGAGGGCGGGGGCGAAACGGATAATTTTGAAATTTCTCGCGATTACAATATTTTTTTGGTCCGCACTAGTAAGTGAAAATCAGGATGGCATTTTTTAATCTTTTTTCAAGAAAGTTTGGGTTTGACTTGAAGCTGGCTGAAAGAATGTATCTTTCACAGAAAAACTATAGGGAATTTCAGTATTTATTGACGGGGTCCTCCGATCATGTCATTAACGAAACTAAAATAAATTACTTTAACTAAATGTGATTTATGTGGAAAAAATTATATCCATTTAAACATTTATTTCACAGGTAAGGAGGAGTTTGTACAATTTTAGGTAATTACACTGAACTTGATGAGGCCTGAGAGTAGTCTGTTAGTAAGTACATTAGGAAACAACTTCTAGAGGCCTAGAACTCCTCACAAGAAAATTAGCATTTTAAATAAACCTAAGATGCTTGTGAAAGGGAAAGTAAAAAATTAACAAAACTTGCCTGATTAGTTTTGGAACATGACAGCCCATGAATTTCTAAAAGCTGGAATGCCGAAGGCATCGGGCTATTCCCGCCAAAGAATAGATACGATAACAAATCAAATAATGCCAATTTCAATAATTAATTAAAAACATTAAGACAAATTTTGTAACGAAATCTTGCCTTATAACATGTAAAGAAATTGTAAGCATAGTAGGAAATGAAAGTCCCCCGATAACTGTACAATTGACTGATAATATTTGTAGACTAACATTTGCCAAAGCTCTTAATTAAAACAAAGGTTATTGAGATATTATTTATAAACATATATTTATATATATATATATATATATATATATATACCGTTCAACCACTACTATTTGCATTTTATTTAAGAAAATGTCATAATTTTCTTTTCAAATTAGAATTCTTTTACCAGACTGGGATACTTTATAGAGAGTTGAAAGTGTAATTCGACATCAAGGAAGTAGCTTCTTCGACCCTATTAGATTGCTTGTTTATTAAGGGTGTTTATTTTATTAACCAATTTTCAGTCTTATTACATTTATTAATATTTTTCTGTATTTATAAAGAGAGGTGAATTTTTTGGTTGACACTGCATTTCATTCTGGTTTCATTGAAGACTGTAATTTGCTGTGTACCTTGTTACCTTTTATATCATTAATGACAGGTTGAGCTGATTATGTTGATCAATAGGGTAATCTAAAGATATATTTAAAACATTTGAAATCCTAATTCATAAGAGATCTCCAATTACGAAGAATAATAAGAATAATTTTTTAATGAAGTTTTTCTGCTTGAAATTTTGAAAGGCTAGGACACCTAATTATGCATAAAATTCGGTATAACTAGCGGTTGGCTGGAAGTAATCGTGTTGTACATCCTCCATTCTTGTGCAAAATATGGGAAAAAACCCTTATAATTGAATCCTTTAATTAATATTTTGGTTAAACTATTGAACATGACTTTAAGCCATGTTTTGTCTGTGTTTACTTGTTTCTGGTAACAGAGAAGAAAATGTATTCTTCTACATGAGGCGAGGAGTGTATAACCATAAGGAATTAACATCGAAGATATGTTTTGGCACCTTTTTTCATAGTAGTATGCAAATCGAAAATTTAAATCAATTCTGACAAAGGGAACGGCAAGGACTATGGAAACAAGTACGAAGTAAGTATATAGGTATGACATTCCATACTTAATCAAGTCATACCTATTAGCTCATTGTCACCCAAGGGTGAAAGATTGAAGATTTATCTCTTAGAACATATCACATCTCTCCAAAAGCAAAGCCAGAATTATAATCAGTGTTTAGAATAGGATTCAGATGGTGGACAGCCGCTGGAAATACCTTGGGCTGAGTAGAGTGCAAAAAGGCTAGAATAGGCTTAGGGCGGAATGCAGTGAGAGAGAAAGAACGAGGAGGGACCCAGAGTGAGATAGGCTGATAGAGAATGTAGATACATCCCTCTCTAATGATGCTAGGTAGGATAGGCCTACTCTTATAACTCTACATAGACTTAGGCATAGACACTAATTAGACTACAATACAAGACAAAAGCCATGTCTCTCTAAAGAATGGCGTATACCTTCAATTTTTCACACTATATGCTCGACTGTGTGTGTGTGTGTGTGTGTGTGTGTGTGTGTGTGTGTGTGTGTGTTTGTGTGGGCGTATGAGTGCGAGCGTGCATGCGTGCTTGTGCAATGAATGTACAATTAAAGAAATGATCATAACTTGACGAAGAATGGAACTTAGAATATAGAATAAAGTAATACCACTTTTCCCGAAGGTACACAATAAATTGGCTATCAGCTCTCTTTAGCTGTCATTAACCTAATGTCTTTGCAAAATCAGAAAACAAATACAAAATGAACAAGATTCCATTAGAGACTTTATGACTGCATATCAATGCATATTTAAGCCAAATCATTTAATGATGTAATATATTGTGCAATTGGAGAGGGAAATCCTAAATCTTTTTTTTGAGACGAATTATTATTAGGAATATTGTCATTGAGGTATAATCATTTCATAAGGGAGCCCACACATTATCTTGATACAAGTTTTCTTAAAAAAGCTATTAATTACTAATGTAATTTCAAATAATGTTTACTTATTTTAATATGTGCTTGGCGCTTCAATTAGATCGTTGGGTTTGGCAATTGAGAATAATCTTGTGGGTATAAAATATTTAAAATTAAATTGCACTAGTGGTTCATTTTTAGAAGAATAAATGTTTTGTAATTCATACTTCCTTGCTTTAAAGCTATTCTCTGCTTTGAGCAAATAGAAAGGGCCTATTATTAACGTCTCCTTAGCAAACGAACCGTTCCTTAAAGAAGGCCTGGACTGGTATTCGAACGAAGCCATGAACGGAGGGGTTACATGAACGAGGAGTTAATGATGTGGAAAATGTAGGGTAGGAATGGTGCGACCTCTCCAAGTCCGTAATGAATTGTTGCAGCATGATTCGTTAGCTACGGATAACCAGAGCTAGGAGGAGACGCCTTCCAAGGCACCAGCTACAAGCCAAAGGTTACCTTCCTATAACAACTCTCTATTTAACTAGATAAGGCGTTTTAGTCATTAAAACTATTGATTTCATGATTTTTAATGTTTACCATGTATTGCTAGATTAATGCTTCTCTCTTATGTGGCATTATTCTTATGATTACGGTTAGAAACACTTATACGATAGTACTTTCAAATGTTCCTATAAATAATGATAACCTGAAAAGTTTTTGTAGACATTTCTACTCAAGCATATAATTGTGTTGATGGTTTGCTCAGCAATATGTGGATAACGCACGCTAAAGGTTACATCAAAATTGATTAGACGAGTTATTTCAATTGGAGTTTATATTTTCAACTGCTTAATTGCTTAAATAACAAGATTACATACAGGCTATATATATTTTATTCTTTAACTGGTTCTTGAATTAAGCAAGCCAGTCAGATATTAAAAACCAAAGAAAAAACGTTATCAGTATTAATACTTATTTCAATCTGCCAACTATTTTCTAGAGGTTAACATTCACCCGTCGATATTTCATCACTCCTGTTGAAGGCAGGCGTGGTCTAGTGGTAGCACAATGGATTTATTTACTAGCCGTACCAGGTTTGAATGGGGGGTTGTGCACTAAATGTCATTATGAGTAACGCTACTGATCTTCCAGGTTGGGCATCTGGCTTTTGCCCCGGCTACTTGAATAATGGCGTAGCAAACATTGGTCTCTAACGCCACTAAAACAATACAAAACTCACAAAGTAGAGTACGTAACTTCCAACTGAAGCCGTGTAACTTTGGACCTTTCTTTTCATTGGGACCATTATTTGGAAAGTTCAATTCTAAGGCAAATTCAGTAATAGACCAATTGACAACTCAGCCACTCTACCACCAACTGCAAATAGTAATTTACTTTATTCAATTAATTGGCCTTAGAATATTTTTATGCAAAGAAGTAACTGAAAACTTCCAAAAATAACTTAAGTTGATCTTAAATGTAGACAAGAATAATTCCCACTAATGGAATAAATATTATCTGATAAAACCAATGTACAAACTCTTCACTTGCAGAAGTTCAGTAAGTGTTCAAACCAAAAAAAAAAAATAGTTAGCATGTTTTCAATTTTTTCATCACCATTGAAGTATCTCCTAAATTTGAAGGCAATAACATAATCATGAAGCGCAAGGGCAGAAATTTAGAATTGTGGCTCTATTTATGATACCAATGGGATAATTTACTCTCCATAATCGATTCATCAAAAAAGTTAATTAACCTCATAGTTTGAGAGCCTCATATCGAAGTACTATTAACTTCTCGCTTCTCACGGCCACTAACTACTTTTAAGACTGATAAACAATGTGTACTACACCTGTGAAGTAAGTGAATGAGGAAACAGGGCGGTGTATACGAGAGTCAGAACATACCATTCAAAATTTTGTTTCCGCCGATTATCTATTATTATTATATCTTCTTTCATTTTACAATACTCCGTTAAATATTGAGAACGGTAGTTATCAAGTAGCAGTTTAGGCCTCGAGAGTAAAATATGTTTATTAATGATGTCCCAATGACACAATATATATATATATATATATATATATATATATATATATATATATATATATATATATATATATAAGTAACCTCTGTCTTTACATTGATTTTTTTCGCGAAATTTCACGATAACTTTTCGTTTCACATGTCATAGACACCTTAACTTTATTTTGTATCTTTCGTGTCTGTTTGTTTGTTTATTTGTTTCTTTATTTGTTTGTTTGTTTGTTTGTTACCTTTTCACGCATAAATGGCTGAACCGAATTTTATGAAACTTCGTATGCATATTACTACTAATCCATCTTAGACTTTAGGCTATGTTAATATTCTCTGAGACGAACAAGAATGCGGGTTATAAGGAAGGGCTGAAATTAAAAATAGCAATATTTCGCTTCCTATTGCATTTTCGGCAATTATGCACATAACAAAAGTTGTTTATTTTGTTATTTGGAGTAACGTTTGTTATATACAGTTTTGTCGTATACCTAAGTATAAATGAGTTATACGTTAAAAACTACTACGGAAGTAAAAATTTTATTTGGCACAAAAAACTCAACCGAACTCAACCAAACTCGGAATGTGATTTAGCACTAACACCTTCCTTATAATAAGCTATACTAACATTTCTTTGGACGGGCAGGAGTGGGGGTTGTAAGGGAGGCATGAAATTAAAAATAGTGATGTTTCGTTTCCTATTGGGGTTTCCGCAAATATGCACATAACAAAAGTTGTTTATTTTGTTTTTTAGAGAAATTTGCTCAACAATTCTTTTTAATATGAACTATCAGGTACCTCACCTGGAAAAATTAATTCAAATGAATGTTAATATTTTGTCCTTAATCATTTAAATCTATGCATAATGCACAGGAAACGGGAAATATGACAATATGGAGGACAGTGAAGTCTTACATAAAAAATTAATTTTATTATTAACAAATCCACAGAAACGGCGGATATTAACCCTAAACACTGGGACGGGTAAATGCCAAAATATTGTGCAAAGTAAAGCCTTGCCAAAAATATACCATCACCATTCAGCCTCAAATGAATTCCCGGGCGAAGCCGGGTAGGGGGGGGGTGGATACCTGAGCTAGTATCTGAATAAATACAATATCCAGTATTTAAGCTTGGAATAAGACGTTCCATGCATGATACATTGGCCCATTGTTAATTTGAGCTAATGGTTATATACACAAATAACCAAATGGCTTCCTTAATGTTTGAGTTAAGGGGAAAATGTGTACAACAATAATGGCTGTATTGCTTATATTGCATTTTTCTATATGGTACATAATAACGGAGATATTTCGAATTATTTTATTTTGTTCTATGCCTCTCTAATGCCCCACTCTTCCTGGGCTTTTTCAGGTATTAACGGATCGATTTTTAGTCTGACATAAAACGTTTGATGTGTCAAGCTTGGTACCTATCAAGAAGGTGGCCTCTAGAGCATTAAACAAATATATATATATATATATATATATATATATATATATATATATATATACACAAACACACATATTTATACATAACCACACACACTCATACACATATTTACATGAATATAATTTGAGGAGACCTTATTTTCATCACCTAAGTAGGATCGATAGAGAAGTTTTGAAAATCGAGTCAATATTGCAACTTCAGTAGCTGATTTCCTGCCACAAATTTATTTATATACGTTAAACTCCTACACTCAAAAATTATTTGCTAAGGCAGTCCTATAGAGTAAATATCGTGTTAATTGCCTTGCAAGATAATAACACAAAGTCATCTATATTATTGACCCGATTGTGTGGGTCAAAACATAACGTATCACGCCGGCAAGTTCAAAGAAATATTCGAAAAAAGGTGAGCTGGGTTTGGGTAGAGTGGAGCCACTCCAGCACTAACTCCTCCCTCCCTTGAAGATGTAGTAGATTCGAGTGAACTGTGGATGCTGACAAATCAATTTTAATTGATTCACTAGGTACAATCACTTTTCATATTTATAAATGTCTAATTTAACTTATATTTTTATTAAATTTGTTATTTTTTGTGTTATTATTTATATAATTATTGTATTTTAATTTATAATTTCTATTACACCCTCAATATACTTAACTATTTTATTTTATTTATAATTTTCTTCTTTTTTTCGTTTTGGCAATAAACTTGTAATTCAATTATGATAATTTACAATGCTAGCTAATGGTCAGTATCCTATGTAACGAGTAACCCAATATTTTGAATCAATCAATGAAGATTTTTCTCACGATTCTTCATTCCTCGTTTTAAGGCAAGTACCTACTTCGCCTAATTCCTCCAACCAACTGTACGGATTAATGCAGTTTGTTTAGGTATACCTAAAGGGCAGTGAAATTGTTTATTGCATTGGTGTATATAACGAATAGGAATAAATTAATTACACTTTAATAAACATGTCTGAGAGATGTTTGACGTGGAATACATACTGCAAGAGATGAGATGCAGCAGATTGCTATGAACGATGGTTCTGAGCTTGAGGATTACATGGAGGTAGGAAAGGCTGTTAAACTGGTTTATATGAGTCTAATCATTCTTAACCTTGAAAAAAGGTGTACTGTTTGTACATTTTAATACTTATATATTTTATGCCATCAATACACCGAATAATCTATTGTAGTATGATTATATTTATGTGTCAATACTCATTCTTACATCCTGCTTAAACTTGAAAAATACTTTGTAAATAGGACAAATTAAACCGTTAATAAAATTTTATGATTGATGGAGAAGAAGAAACGAAAATTATGCAAGACTACTCCATTTTCTTAGGCTTAGCTACGGTCAAGCCCCCAACAGGGCGTAATTATCATCACTAATAATTATTTACAATATTAAAAAAAGAGCTAAAGTAATAATGAATTAAAAATTATTTATATTTTATATATTAATGCCGCAGAGGTAATTCGCATGAAGTAAATGGAATAAGGTATCAATATATTGGAATGAGTTCTTTCAATAGTAGAAGGACTTATAATTTATATATTTAGAAAATAATCCCTTAAGTATCTGAAGTTCATTCACATCCGTACATAGTCTATTAAAATATAATAAAAGTTGCATCTTCTTTACTATTGCTTATCTATATCTATATTTTCTATTTTAATTTATTTCTATATTTTATGGCAAACCTAGAGTGGCGAGTTCGGTTCTCGCCTGGGCAAAAGAAATTATTTAGTGACGAAATTCATTAAATAACATCCTAAAATCCCACCCTGGCTAGAAAAGGGTGGTAACCTGTAGATAACCCGTCCCAATTAGCCTGAGATGCAAAAAGTGACGTTAACAAATAATAATAATCATAATAATATATTTTGTGATGCATATTTTTATATTCAAATTAACATTTATTTTTCATATATGTTCATAAATATGAACTACATTACATATTTACATACTACGTAGTTCGCCTTTAGTAGTTCAGACATGTCGTGGCGTATGTCAAGGTCTTTTCGTTAATTAAAATTAAATTAAAGTCTTAATACGTGTTTTAGTATATTGCCTTTAAGAGTAATCAGCTATTGAGGCTGTACTCATGATGCGATTTTGGAAAAATTTCTTAAATGTCCATCGATCCTACCTAGAAGATGCAATAATGAGGTGTTTTTTTTTTTCTTCAAAACGTTTATATATGCATGTATTTCTGTCAACGCTCTAGCAGTTGCAATTTTGGGGCAATATTTAAACGCTCTATGTAAAACTAAAGGTCAAGTTCGTTAACGGCTGAAACCGGACCAGTGAAGACCAGGGGGAATTCTACGTCCGATCGAATAATTGTATAGAACCGATTGTATACATTTTTTCTCTATCTTAAATATTAACCGAGATAAGCTCCCACTCCTATTCATGTCATATTAACAATAAGCTGCTATCAGATGAACCACTTTATACCAAATTAAATTTACATACCAAATATTGTTTTCAATGAACAATTGCTGTGTGAGATGTATGCAAAATTTTCTCTAAGACGTCATCATTTAAGATTTTACTTCATGCTTTTCTTCTTATTCTGGACCCAATATTCTCATATACATATCATAGTTTAGTGGCAAGGGAAAAAAAAGTAAGGGCTAAAAACACCTTTATTCTCAGCAGAACTTATTATAAATTGTCCTACATGTTTCGAGATTTAAATATCACCTCATCATAACTGAATGCCGCCTGAAGAAGTGATACGAAGCCACGATGCATGTTGGGCAATTTGGAAGTCTGCAGGAAAAAATGTATTTTTATTGAACTCAAATGAAAGGCCTTCGTTATACATATTTATTATAATGGCAACAAACCATAATTTTTAATTCTCTCTCTCTCTCTCTCTCTCTCTCTCTCTCTCTCTCTCTCTCTCTCTCTCTCTCTCTCTCTCTCTCTCTCTCGCTCTCTTTCTCTCTCGTTGAACGACGGATGTAATTAATTATAAGTATATTGAAATGTATGAATAAGTAATTTTATAGTGAAAGTTTAGAGCTGATAGCGACTCTAGATTTCAGCTAGAGATCTGTTATTTTCTCAAGGACCATTCACTAAAGGTTACTACACCGCACGAGAACCCTAAATTATCAATTTTTCAAGCTATTAAATTACATCAGGTTATTACGAAATTAGGCTTCTACAAGAGAATTATTAGATAAGTTTCAACTATTGATTAACCGGTAGTTCCAATTATGAGAAGAATTCGTCTGAAGTAGTTTGTAAAACACGTTGAAAAGACTTGTTTATTTCTACAATTTATATTATCATTTGTTATGTTTCATAGGAATATCATATTGGTCCCCCTTTTTGTGTTAAAGTGAAGACGACAAAGACCAATTTTATTAACTCATGAGTATAGGGAACCATGACCTCCCTAAAAATATTCCACAATTATAATGGGCGACTTAATGTAAAAGCTGGGAAAGAGGAAACTTTCCATGTAACTATAATGATCGAAGCGTATATTCGATCTCCACTACTAAGTAATGAGCTCGTATGAACAATTATGTGTTTTTAAATTAGCAATTAGGTGATCTAATATGAAATCACTTAATACATCAGAGGCCCTATGTTCTTAATAAACATTGTACATAATCAAGAGTTAGACTGATTTTCTTTGCTACCACAGGCATTATGTAGTGTTGTTGAAAACTTCTCAAAGTACAATATGAACATAATGTACAGTAACTTCATTATTTTCTATTTACAGTGAATTCATTATTTTCTAAGCATATAATTTGTATATCTTTAATTTTTATAGCACTTATTTGGTTTTAAGACTATATATATATATATATATATATATATATATATATATATATATATATACTAGCTCAGATACCCGGCTTCTCCCGGGAATTGATTTGAGGCTGAATGGTGATGGTATTTTTTTGGCAAGACTTTACTTTGCACAATATTTTGACATTTACCCGTCCCAGTGTGTAGGGTTAGTACCCGTTGTTGGCATTTGTTAATAATAAAATTAATTTTTTATGTAAGTCTTCGCTGTCCTCCAAATTGTCATATTTCATATTTTGTTATATTGTCATATTTCCCGTCTCCTGTGCATTATGCATAGATTTCAGTTATTAAGGACAAAATATTAACATAGATTTGAATTAATTTATCCAGGTGAGGTACCTCATAGTTCAAATTGGAATGAATTGTTGAGCATATCAATATTTCTACGCAAATTACTTGCTCCACACGTTGTTCCTGGAGAAATGTATAAAACAAAAGTTAATCTAAATAACAAAGTAAACAACTTTTGTTATTTGCATGTTTGTCGAAAAACAAATAGTTAATGAAATATCGCGAGTTTTTATTTCAGGTCTCCCTTATAACCCCCACTCCCGTTCTAACCTAAAAATTTGAATATAGCTTATAATCATGGAAGAATTAATGCTAATTGATATACCGAGTTTTTAAGTTCGGTTTAAACGTTAGCACCCAATGAAATAGTTGACTCCCGCTTTAGTTTATAGTGTATATCTCGTTTATAATTCGGTATAAGAAAAAAGTGTATATAACTAAAGTTACTCTAAATAACAAAATAAACAACTTTTGTTATGTTCATATTTGCCGAAAAAAGAATAGATAACGAAATACCGCTATTTTTAAATACAGGCCTCCCTTACAACCCCCACTCCTGCCCGTCCCTAGAAATGTTGGTATCGCTTGTTATAATGAAAGCGTTAGTGCTAATACACATACCGAGTTTTATTTAGTTCGGTTGGGTCTTTTGTCCCAAATAAAATTGTTCAACTCCGCAACTGTTCACTTCCGCTATAGGTTTTAGCGTATATCTCGTTTATAATTCGGTATACGAAAAAAGTGTATATAACAAAAGTTACTCTAAATAACAAAATAAACAACTTTTGTTATGTCCATATTTGCCCAAAAACTAATAGGAAACGAAATATTGCTATTTTTAATTTCTCGCTTCCTTTATAACCCCCACTCCTGTTCGTCTCAGAGGATATTAATATAGCATAAAGTCTAAGTTGGGTTAGTAGTAATATACATACGTACATAAGTTTCATAAAATTCGGTTCAGCCGTTTATGCGCGAAAAGGTAACAAACAAACAGACACCAAAGAAACAAAATGCAGTTATGGTGTCTATGACATGTGAAACGAAAAGTTATCGTGAAATTTCGCTAAAAAAATCAATGTACAGACAGAGGTTACAATTTTATATATATATATATATATATATATATATATATATATATATATATATATATATATTATTCTCATTGAAAATTATTTATTGATTAATTTAATCTATTTTTTTTATTTGAAGATGATTTTGCCATCTTAGCTACTAAGTAGTAATAAATTACGAAATATCTTAATCAATGATGTTGGCCGATCAATGTTGTTATATTTGTTACTTTCTAAGGGTGGTTAGACGTCATAAGTTATGTTTATATTTCGTATGGCTTACCAGCTAAATGGCTCTATCAATCTCAATTATGGAGCATCTTTGACCTCAAACTGCTGAAAGTTCAAGGGAGTTATTGAATGCTATTACCCATATATCCACATTTGTAATTGTGTCTTGATAATGATGTTTAATCCACCTCCCCCCCAGATTTTTTAAAAATGTAATTTTAATGTTATATTATTAAATTTCATACTATAATATTTCAATTAATGTTTTAACAGTTTTTAATGAATATATACATTTCCAATAATCTACTGTTTTTCTCGATGGCATCACATGTGTCATTAGTCATGTAGGAACATTTCTTCGTCTGTCTGTTGACACAACATTTGAGGCACTAAGCTATTATACAAGTATACCTTACCGGCATAGTGAAAAGAAGTACAATTTAACTGTTTTCTTGAATAAGCTCAACTCAGTAGATTATTTAAGCAAAAATTATCCAAGCCATTGACTCCATGAATTACTGTTATCTTTGTCAAGCATTCTCTATTCCCAACAACAAAATACTGTCATAAATTACACACATTTGCTGTTCCCTTTTACAACTCTTTACTTAATGTAAAATCACTAGTTTCGTCTGGAAATGCAAGTTTTGAAGTCAACAAGTATAAGTCATGAATAAAGGTCTTGTGAATCAAAATTCATGAAGCAACGAGAATTAAATTGTTTACAAAAATTATGTTAGACAATTATGAGTAATAAATAAATGCCATGCAAAATTTTGGTCGGGAAACAAGACTGGAGAGGACTTCCATGGGAACATCAATTATTTAAAATATACTTTAATAATATTCACCCAAAAATACATTTTCCGCCAAGTATGCGTTTGTCGACTGATTATATATAAGAAAGAACAAATGTGTTCTTAAGGGCAATCTCCTTAATTTTTATTACTTGAAGTATTTCAATGTATTGAAAATTTTCATTTTGTTTCAACATGTATTTTAAGAAGACATTAAACAATTAATGAGCTAACGTTTACAATATAATTAAACTCAACCAGCTGATGATGTTCAAACAATCTCCAATGAAATCGTGAGTTAAAGCCTTTTTAAGTTGAGAGGGCTCCAATAAATTCTGTACTTGAATTCAAGGGCCATCTTTCACAACCTTCAGTTCTAATCTGTAGATATATTGTAAGCAAACTACTACCTCCTTAGTTTCAATCCATTTGTCTCCTTCTCATTGACAAAAAAAGAAAGAAAAAGAGGAGGCACTAAATGAGAAGCACGTACATTGTTTATTGCTTCACGAAAGCAAACAATGGATCTTGAGATGTTCCACGAGATTCGTGAGCCTCGCTGTTAGAATTTATTGTCCATTTATCATTCCAAGTGGAATTAGAAATATAATAAAGAACAACTGTGGGCGTTGGATCTTAATTAAATCGGGCGTTGGGAAAAATTCGTCTGGAGTAAACAATGGATTGGTCAGATAGAATACCTCTGTCAGAGCCCACTTTGATATGGTAATTGAGACGGAGTTCAGCATCGATATATGAGCCAATTTTATCTTCATCATCGATTCGTTGTTATGACAGTTCACTCTCCTAGTGGTTGTTGTACATTTAGCTAGCAGGAGGAATCTAATAAGTTTGTTATGTTACAGGTAAGGGAAATCAGCTATTGAAGTTGTACCCATGACTTGATTTCGAAAAATGTCTTCAAATCTACTCAGGAGATAAGGTCCATTAACAAAAAAGAAAAGGAAAAAAATGTTTATATATATATACACATATAAAATTGTAATGTACGTCTATACACTGATTTTTTTTATTTTAAATAATTTCACGATACTTTTACGTTTCAAATGGAATTGAAACAATATCAACAAATTTTGGCTTTTGTGTCTCTTTGCGTGTTTTTTTTTTACCTTTTTACGCCTTAACGGCTGAGCCAAATTTTATGAAACGTGGTTCGTTTATAACTTACTAACCCGACGAACAAGTGTGTATGTGGGGGTTATAAGGGAGACCTTAAATGAAAAATCGCGAAATTGTGTTACCTATATATCGTGCACATAACAAAAGTTGTTTATTTAACGTAGCTTTTGTCCCATCCACTTTTGACGTATAACGAAGTTTAAATGAGATAGACTTTCAATTTTAAAGGCCAAAAGACTAAACCAAACTCCTTATGCGGGTTAGTTTTAATGTATTTTCGTTTAATAGCTATATTAACATTTTTAGGTATGAAATAAAAAATCAATCGCCATATTTCGCCTTCTATTGGTTTTCGGCAAATGTGTACTTAACACGTGTTCTTCATTTTGTTATTTACAGTAACGTTTTTACAATAATTGATAAAGCAAGTAATTGGCAAAGTAATTTTGTTATAGTTAACAATTCGTTCCTATGTATGAATTTATTAAAGTTGGTAGATCGAAGAAGAAAAGGGATAACTTTTATTATCTGTAAATAGGCAAGCACTGATATGAAAAAAAAAAACCTCAGGTATTTAAGGAATATATTCCATACTACATAAATGAAGGGGCAAATATATTATTCTAACCACACTTCTAAACGAGATCTTTCAAAGCACCTTTGATGTGGGGCATAAAGACTCAATGAATTCCAGGATACAATAGTTGCTTTATTTCTGTGAGAAAAGTTCCAACGGACCTGTAAGACCAGGTGCTGTCTTGATTCCAATAACTGTGATGTAAAGAATTGGTAGCACTGCATGCTAGAAGCGAAAGTAGCAACTGGGATAAGTGTTAAAAGTCACAAGATCTAAATAAACTCTGGGTTGTTTGGGATTGCAAAAGAAAGGGAAAGGAAGAGTAAAGAAAAGAGAGAGATAAGAGATAAGAGGAGGCTACGAGCTGTGTGAAATGTTTTGACAGGTGGTTGCATAATTTCTGCACAAAAGAGAGGAAGTAGCTCTCCAGGCAACTCTTGAAACCCTCATTCTGCAATATCATCATCAGCCAATCCACTTGACCACTAAATAAGTCGGGGAACTTGTAGATACTTGTAGGTTGAGAGGAATTCGAAAGTTTCCAGCCATTTCAACGACGCGACTGCCTCTACTTCTCCTCCCAAAATCCTAATTACAACCTTGAAGGGCTCAGAATTTCAGAAAGGCTTCGAGTTCAGTTACAGAGTTGTTCCAACCATTGACTACAAACATACCCAGCCTTTGGACGATCTATTACTCAACCACCATCTTAGGACAGCAGGCCGAGCCCTCCAATTTTGGGTAACAGAGGCATATGTAGTAAATGTATTCAAACGAAAAGTAGCTATGCAAGTTGAAAAACAATTTTCATCTAACCCAGAGACAATAAAATGTTTCTCTAGTCAAGTAGGTTGAAGTTGGAAATTGAAACTAAGTCTGCAATGATTCGCCTAGGAATAAGAAGTTCTGTCACTTGTATTGTTATTCAATAGAACATTTGGAATGATCGGTGTGAGAAATTAAAAATTAAATGACAGCTTTATATGGATGCTAATCTTAAAAAATAAAAATAACCAAGCCCCTCTAGACAGTACTAAATCTGCAATCACTTTTTTTTTCATCTAATAGCTTAGAAATATTCTTATATTATTAAATTTGTGTAGGTATGTGAAAATCCATGCTTAAGATGTGTTATTTATGCAGTCTATTAACCGTATAGAATTGAGGTTGCAGGGTAAGCGGGCTATATATGCAAAATCGTTATGGAACTTAATTTGTACGTGTTTTTTATGACTATCTCTCTCTCTCCCTCAAAAATCGTTCACTCGCTCTCAGATATGGCTGTGTGTGTGTTTGTGTACATATATACCAATGTGAACAATTCGAGTTTTATAAATAGCATTTGTTAACACCTCGCATAAAAACGGAGATATTTCCGATTTTATTTATTAAATATGTATAAATTAAAAAGAATGAACGCTTCTCATAAGTGAATGTTTCGTTCAGTCACTGAACACGAGAAAAGGATAATTTCAACGAATACTTTACGGTAGAGATAAAAGTAATAGAACATTGCTCTCCAAGTGCGTGACTCGAATGAATCATGAATGATAGTATTATAACTGACCCACTCTGAAAGGCTTAAAAGTTTCATCTGGTGCCTGTAAATAAATATATAATTACGTTCTGCAAAAATAATAGTAAGACTAAGGGAAGGCAGTTAACAAGACTTGTTGAAAATTGTGTGATTGGTTTGAATTGTTTCCGGTAGAAACCATAAATTTTAGTTGTAGTATCAACTACCTCCCCAGTGAGTACAGTTGCAACGAGTGTAAGAGGGAAGCGAGCACTTCAGAAATGGATAGCCCATTAAGAGGTGGCACGCAAGCCACGAAACATGTAGGGCAGTATGAATAAAGTTTGCCCGGATAAAAAAAAAATGTTTTCATTAGTGAGCCTTGTAATGAAAATATGAAGAACATACAATAAAATTAATAGGTTTATAAAATTCTGGAAATTAAGATTTCTACTTTGGAGTTTTAATTTATATGTAAACCATCACTAGTAAACAAATATTTCCAAGGGATATAAATACAATTTTCAACAGCGTGGTGGTTAGGTACCTCTTTATACACTCAATTCTTCCGAAAGAAACTATAATACTATTTCTATTGTAAGTAAAATACATCGTTTTAGACTCATTGTTAGAAGTTATGAACTGTTACTTGACTAGGTGATGTGATGGTGATATTCTTCGTCGGAATAAAAGAGAAATTTGAAATATCCATTTATAAAATCACTTATTGTTATAGCATATTCTAAAAATAATGGTTAAATAAGCGGTTTTAAACACCTTTTACGAGACATATTATGAAGAACTAATTGCTGAAAAGTGTGACTCTAAAAGTAAACGTTTTTGTGAAAATATTAGGTATCATCTTAAGAAGAAACTAATAAAATGAAGAACAAAAACAACATTTCCTTTCAATATATGAACTTTTCCTTCGATAAAAATCATTCAGGCAATTGACAAAAAAAATAGTTGACAATACATATTCTAAATTATGTTCGCAGTTAACCAAGAATTACTATTTTTTTAATGTAAATCTAACAAATATTTAATGAAATACTAAATTTGTCATCGCAAAATCCAAAATCTGCCTTTTCCCTAATAAACATACTCAAGAAAAGGTGTTTAAAACAAATATCTAAGAGTTAAAGATATTTCAAGTTTTTAAAACAATCATTTTAATATTTTCAAAATTACAACTGTACTCACAACTTCATTGTTTGGCAGAGTAACTTCGTGGTGGTGCACCGCCACCACTTGTGGCACGGCAGACATCTGCAAATAGAAAATAAAACTTTAATAATTAAAATTTAGGACGATACACAGTGATGTAACATTTTTATTAAATATTCTAATTCATATAAAAAACTAAACATTTGACAAATATAAATCATTATATTAATCAAAATAAAAAAAATAAACAATATGACCAATGTGCTATGTGTGACCTTCTCCTGATGGGTAGTAAATGTTAGAATACCACCATTTCCTCCCCTGTCGTAAGATTAACCCAAGGCCACTGCTCTTTTTCTTAAGTACCGCAAAACCACTTGCATGATACTCCACACAGGACCGATTATATAGATCTTGAAGCACTTATCTGAGGCAGAGATATTCCCAAAACAACAAATAACCAGGTTAATAGGCTGAACATCATACATCCCTGGAGAGACACTGTCGATTTATGTTTGGAAAGTACATCGGTGACTACGACTTGAGCTCATCACTTTCTTATTATAGGGGCATACAATTTAGTCAGAACGACTCTTCAGGATAACTGGCCATAAAGTATCAAGGCTCTGGTTCAAAGATAATGGAAACATTCATACCTCACTGTACTTTCCGAGAGTCACAGTGAAGCCAATTGGTACAACTGAAGACATATTAGCATGTGACGAATAGAGTTAGAAATCTTATTTCCGAGACAAGCCCCAACGTAATACCACTGAGGCCGCTTGTCCTTTTCGAAACCTACTGGATTTTTAATAATAATAAATCCATGTTATCGTTAGGATCCGAGCCTCGACATTTTCTCCAGATGAGAAACTACTTCAGAAGTGAACTATAATTTTTCTTACACATTTATTAAACCAATCTAAGGAATTTAAAATTAACTTGGATTGGATATTATATTGAATGCGTTGGTCGTTTTATTACTAAGAATTTAGCATTTTTCAGTCAAAATCCACTGATTTCCTAGTAATCACAATATTTAATGCGCTACTTTATTCTTTTCCTCATTTCATACCACATTTGTATTTAGGCATACAGGACAAGGGAAAAAATGTAAGTGGTTGGACCGCTTAAACATTCCAAATTTTGGTTAATCACAAAACTTTTTTATGGCTCCTCACAATTTTATTTCTTGTAAACGCTGAGCGCTTTCGGGGACTAAATCCCCATCCTCAGAGCGTCAGAGCGTAGGGCGATCCTATAGACTTGCTACACGGCTAAACCCTGCCGATGCACACCGGTATGTGCATCGGCAGGGTTTAGCCGTGTAGTAAGCCTATAGGATCGCCCTACGCTCTGACGCTCTGAGGATGGGGATTTAGTCCCCGAAAGCGCTCAGCGTTTATAAGAAATAAAATTGTGAGGAGCCATAAAAAAGTTTTGTGATTAACCATTCATCACCCTCACCACCAGCTAAAAATAAATATGATTCCAAATTTTGATCTTAAGGTAGAATAAAGAAGCAAATCAAGATTTAAATAATCGCCATTTTAATTTAAGGGGACAAGAAATTGGGAAATAAAATGTTCTATGAAAAAATAGTGTGAGGAAAATATAGTAAAATTCTGTTATTGAATGAACTAATAGAGCACTACGATGCTAAAGGATTTATCATTGAAAAGGACTTGAGAAGGGTACTTATCAAGGTGAATGATTACGATAATTACCTTCGTAGGCAATCAAACGGGCGTTTACAAGAAAACGTGACTCTCCTTGGGAATGAGAAGAATTTTATTATTTTCTTTTAGAATTTCATCCAAGTGTAACTGTTCCTGCTTGTCCTGTTTACGCGGCTACCGGCTTTGAAGCTGTAAAAAAAAACCTATGTAAATTAAGAGTGAAACCATGACTCAAGACGCAGACGACCTTGGTCTTAAGACGGAGAGTCATTTCATACATACATTCATTAAATTGCCATTTGTCGCATCAGGAATAAAGATAAGTCAGTAGATATCCCTATAATTATAAATTAGTCATGGCTGATTATTAAATTGTATTATTTAATTCCTTCCGTATCTTTTTTTTTAATAAAATTGAGTTAATAGCATTTTTGTTCAATAAAACAGCTACAGTCAAGTAGCTAAATAGCTAATATTATCTTTGAAAATTTAAATTTTTGAAGGATTCAATACATTGCACCTTTAAATAATATTTACAATACAACCAGTCTGGTTTCGACGAACTAACCTCTTATGCAGCTTCGTCTTTATTTGAGGAGCATGAACTAAGTGATGTAGATTAATATATCTTTAATTGAACTATTGCAAGGTAGTGTTCAAGGAACTGTTTAATCACTTTATACCAACAGAAATACAATGCAAAAGAAATAAGAGAAAAAAATCTGATCTGGGCACTATCTTCCTTCTACTCGTATTAAATTAAATTAACAAAATTCTTTGATGCAATTTATTAAAAAAATGATTTCATTTGAAAGGAATGTACGATACCTCCGTTTCAGTCCATCGGCTCAAACAATGTCATACAATTTGTATATCTCTTTATGGTATATAAAGTGGTTCTATACCAATTTTTTTAATCTCGAATAGGTACGAAACAATTTGGAATTTGTTATTTCCGCCCCTCTAAATCCCCTCTCCTTTTTTACCGAAACTTGTCAAAATGGGTCCAGGGAATGTGAAAATAGATAATTTTGTTTAAATCTGAAAACAGGAAATTTTCGCGAGTACTGTTCTTCTATTACTTCGTGCCTGCAAGGAAAAACATTGATGTACGAGTAGTATTGAATATTACAGTAATAATGGCTGTTTCACACAAACTACATAAACGAATAAGACGTATGAGGGCTTAATATTGTCATAATTATTGAGAAATAACAGTGGAAATTAAATACAAGAACAGGGTTAATAAACTTGCACAAATTTCTGGCATTCCAAATATTCATTGAATAAATAAATATCACATTTATCCTATTACACAAGAAGGTGTGACATCAACATTTTATTTTGTGTGTGTGAATACACACACACACTATATATAAAGGAATTACTTCAATTTATTTTTAAATGGCTTTCACCATTAATAACCAGACATCGTGGGTACCGAACATAAGACCTTCAGTTGTCCATCAAATAAGGTATGAGCAATTCTTGAGATACTTGATAAGGATGATAGATTACAGGTCATATGAGTCAAAGGTCATCTAATCCAGATTTAACCTGTCAAACTACTTGGTCGTAAACTAAATCTCTGAAGAATTTAACGTGCGGATACCATGCAAGGAAAGCAACAATACCCACATTCGCCTGAATACAAAATCATAATCGAGAGCAACATGAAGGGAAGATCGTATCGTAAAATTAGGTTACATTTCCAGTTTGTGATTTCATAAGTTCTACACCCACTCTAGTCTGAACGCTTTACATCTTATTAGCTAATGTCATTCAAGTTAAGCTCAGGTTAATGGGGATTAAGTACTGTTAAGACGTCGGTAGCTAATTCTAGGTTTCTACCCAAACCTCTCTTCCTCATTCGTCAACATAGGCACAAATTGCACCACAACTCTGGATTTAATAATATGTCAAATAGACCTCTGAACACAGACAAAACTATGGCCATGAAGGAAACTAGACCTTTGGTGAAGAACGTTTTAAAGAATTCCAAGAGAAACAATTGCAATTAAAAAATATATGACTTTTTTTTTAGATTATCTTTAACACTAGCGGCATGGATAGTTTCTTTTCACAGTTTAATATTTAATATGGACATCAAATGACATTCTAATACTCCTGTTGAATTAAACATTCAATATGTTCAAAAAAATCAATAAGCAGTGCTAAAACCTTTTTAAATATCGTCTTCAAACGATAATAATGATTTATAGGCTCAATTCATATCTTCGAGAATGATTCCTAATTCTTATTCAAATACATGTAGGTTTATTTTTGGGTGACTCAAAACGTTTAGTACACAAAATAATCTTTAAAAGTAACCAATACTCATTGGCAACGTTGGTTTTAATATGAAGTAAATAATAACGCCATTTATTAAAATTTCTTAGTAATTGTGTCATTTAAAAAATTAATATTTTTCATATGCCATATATACAATTAAACAAAGAATTTCATAATAATTTAGTGCCACTATACGGAATGGAAAAAATGTTTTGAGCGATGTTAAGTTTTAATTAGATTACTTTAAATTATTGAAATATGTAGTATGTAATAAAATTTGTATCATTGAAAAAACTAAGTAGTTGTAATGGATCATCCAAAGACTGAGGTCTCATCTGCATCTTCCCCTCAATATCTGGATAATAGCTAAGATTATAGTTCAATCACCCAGTCATAGTTGATTAATAAAACCAGTTACAGAGAAAGAACCTAACAGGGATAGGAAAAACGTTTTTATGTACTGTTATATTCCTTGAAGGGTTTATTCATAAGCTATAAATGTACGTTTCGAAGAAGACCGAATAATGGATATACTATTTCAAGATAATGATCATGAGAAGGCTGCCAAAAAAGTGGCAAAAGACAGTGCATAACTAGTTAAAACAATTTATATCTTGAACATTTTACTGATTCGCATTGAATTAATATTATCATTATCCCATTAACAGATTTTGTTAAACTTAAATTAGAGAAAATGAATAGATTTATTTTTGCTTGGTCTAAAATAAATTAGTATTTGGGGCTCAGGTTAGCCATGTGAGTTAAAGCGTTGATCTTACATGGTAAACCTAGAGTAACGAGGTCGATTCCCGTCTGAGGAAAGGAATTTATTTAGTGACGGAATTCATTAAATAAAATCCTTAGTCCCACCCTGGCTAGGAAAAGGGGATAACTTATAGATAACCCGTCCCAATTAGCATTAGCTGCAAAAAGTGGACGTTAATAAATAATTTTTAAAAAAAAATTAGTATTTAATAACTAATAATAATTTTTAAATGTCTTAATGACATTTAATTTTTTTTTTTTTTAATAAAGTCATAAATGAAAAATGCAAGCTCCCAGAAATCTTGAAATGGAATTCTGAGGAAATTAAATACAAGCAGTGATAAGAGGTATCAGTAGCCCGTAGTCACCGGCAAGGACCGGTTCGTGGAAGTGTTTCTAGAAATAAAATTCGTGATGGCATCCTCCACCTACACCAGGAGGCCTGCTTGCTATTCAGGGCTCTCCTCTCTGTGTCTCGGCTGTCTTTAAACTGTCCTGCAAGGTGTCCTCTCACGGCAGACGGAAACCACCGCTACAGTAGCCTCTATTCAATTCTTCTTCTATCAACTGCTTTCAATCAAATGGTTTAGAGCGTGGGCCACATTCATCTAGGTAATAGGAAAAAATATGGAACGTGGAAGGTAGTCATAAAAAATATATAAATATTTATGATTAATAGAAAAAATAAATCATAGAATTTTTGGTGATGTTTTCATGTAAATTGTATTACACTGGAGGACGATTAAAGCGTTCAATTACTCTGGAGATCGTTGATCACACTATAACTCATCTTCCACAAATTCTTCCCAAGGATAAATACAAAAAAAAATATTATAACCTTTTACATGAAAACAACTAAACTTGAAATACATTGTTCAAATATAAAAATCTTGAATATAGCCTGTAATATTTTCGTTATTATCCCCCCCCCCTGTTTTCCTCTCCACGGTTTATTCTTTTCCTTATTTTCATTTGTATTACGTTTTAAGTAAATCATTTATTGTTATAATTTTATTTTGTTTACTCATCTTTATTTATTTTTCAATATCATTTATTTCAATCCCACTTTCTTCGTCATTGATTTTATTCTTTATCTTTATATTTTTTTAAACTTCCTCCTTATCCATAATTCGAAACAACACCTTATAAAGTACGTTACCATGCGTTAGTTAGTACAATAGTGCTCATCGGGAGTATTGCTTCTCCATTCTATTTATGTATTGTAATTTTAAAACATGACTTATGATATTTCAAACCATTATGTATTTTTAATTTTCCCATCACAATGTACCTACGTTTTCTATACATTTTTTTTTAATTAGAGGGGGTCTGGCTCCCTTTTTTTGAATTTGTGAATCCGATTGGAAATGCAGAAAAAAGTTATTAGGTTTTAATGGGTAAACTTTCTCACATTTTTACCCACAATGATAGAGATACATCCCAAAACATCATTCTACATTGAAATAACCCTAAGGTTTATTTTGTTAATTCTAAACATGTGTGCGATCGTTCAAAACAATTAAGTACAAATGTATGTATTGACAGGAACAAAAAACTGCGAAGTATTAAACACCGTCATGAGGGCCCAGAGTGGCTGTTAGTGAGAGTTGATAAACGTTAAAAATCTAATATTTCTACTTTTCGAAATAAGATAAATAGTTAGTAACTGTTTATAAAAATACATACAACATAGGATGTTAATGTGAAATAAATTAAACAATAACAATGAACATTCACTAGACCCTTATGAGATTCCTTCTTTAGGAAATGCATTACCTTTCGCCTATTGCATGCAACAGGTGCTAATGAACATAGCGCGAAAGTGAGTTTAAACCTGTGTTTAGAGATGAAACACATTAATGAACTTTCTTTTACGGTGTGTAAACATGGATTGTAAGAATAAATGGTGTGTAATAAGGCTCGTTATGCCTGTCCGCCGAGTTGCTCCCTCAACTCATTGCACACTGTTTAACGAACCGTTCATTCCTTATAACAACTCTTTTTTTCACTTACAGGCTACTTACTTTCTTCAATTCTGAATACGGGTAAAGGAACTAATAAACCTAATGATTAGCTAATCTTGAAATGTTTATGCCTATTATTATTCAAATTAATAACTAATACGGAATTAATATTTCTTAGAGGCATTATTTTTGCTAAGGTATACGATAAAAATGAATCGAACTTACAAATAGTTATGTCATTTAAGAGAATTATTGTTTTACGAACCGAATCATGTAGTTTGAGATAAAATAAAATTTTTATATTAAGCATCTGGCTTATTTAACCTTAATGTACCCAGAGGTGAAACAAGTGCAGTGTTATTCCTGTAAATGTTATTCCTAAAGAAATGTAATGGTAAAAAGGGCTTCGAGGTCTCTTGAACGTAGACATTTATTAGATATTACATTCAGCATGCATTTAGATGAGTCGAAGGAATACACAAAAACACCCACACTAAAATTATTAATAAAACACTGAAAACTATAAAATTATTAAAACAAAACCGTATTAGATAGTTCGTCTTCATTTTGGAGCTGAGTTGACATATGCCCAAATCTTGGCACAGGATTCCCTGTGATTGAGTCACAGGAAATCCTTGGTTCCAGTAATATGATGATGTGATGATGGAGCGTATGCTCTGAAAGCGCTCTGTCGCAAAGAATAAACAATTTTAGAGGAACGAGGCTTTTCTTTTCTTACCCGATTATTACCTCCTTCACCATCCAGTACCTCAAAAATGATTCTTGGCACAGAACATGAGAGGATAATATTGTGAGTCTGATAACCTTAAGTATTTGGCTTGAAGCTAGACTGTAACATGTTAGTGAGTTTTTGTCCTGCTTCTATCCGCTGAATATTGTTTATACTTAGCGTGGCTCTCAATGTCAGGAATGCAATAAGTGACAACTAAATGTAATGCCAGCCCGAATATCTTTATAGGCTGCAACTACACACAAGATTCTTAAAACTTAGCACTACTCAGGAGCTTAATCAAAATAATGATAAATACAACTGAGATCTTAAACAACCTTCGTTCGCCATTGACCTGCACTCAGTACAAATTAGTGATTTTTTGTGTTTCGATGCCGTGTACCTAAGTCAGTATTTAATTTTACAATTGTAACTTACAACATCTATATTAATCCTTTGTAATATGGGGAAAAAAAATAGATCGTCAGAACTGTTTCTTATTCTTGTGCAGGCTTGATTGGAATGAGCCACCGGCCTTGCAAGGTACCTGGTACCTGCCCTTACCTCCTATCTACAAACACACGGAAGCCTTATCAGATCCGATCCATATCTACAGTCAAACCTCCAAGCACGTCAATCCCATATATCAGAGGCATTAGCTACTCAAACCAATTGGATCGACCTTTGATTCGCAACGGTCAACATTTTTTTATAGAAATCAGATTTTTTGAGAGAAATCACATACTAGAAGGATCAAGGGAATATGTCAAGTTTAAATCAGGAACCTCAAAAAAAAGTTATTAAGATTATTTACAAGGGAGCATGTTTAAAATTATTGGGTGATAGTAACTATTTACAAAGTTCGATTCCCGCCTGGGCAAAGGAATTTATTTAGTGACGGAATTGATTTAGTAAATTCCTTAGTCCCTCCCTGGCTAGAAAAGGGTGGTAACCTGTAGAAAACCCGTCCCAATTAGCCTTAGTTGCAAAAAGTGGACGTTAATAAATAATTAATAATAATAACTATTTAAAAAACTTTTGTCGACATATAATAATAAACAACAATAGGCACAAAATACCAGAAAGTAAAAAATAAATAATCTCTTACCAATATAAAATTAAAAAATGTTCTACAACTGAATTTCAAAAGTTATACCAGAAAATAAGTATTAACATATATAATGGGTTAGATAAAATACCGTAAAATAAAACTGTTTTCATTCGTCTAAAGGAAGATACTTGAAGACTCTATCACATCACCGGTGGTCTGAACTCTTAGGCTTCCTACACAGGCTTAACCAATGAAAAATGGACGTTGTGGACTCTACAAAGAATACTCGAATGTCCCTTCAGCTTTAAAAGCTCGGTAAGGCATTAAATTGCTCCTGATAAACCATAATTCAACCGAACGATAATGCCATCTTTATAGATTCATTTTTCTTTCAACAAGACTCAAAAAATAAATACTCGCCTTCATGTATTATTTCGACAGGTAAATCTTGTTTAATTATTTCACTAACGTAGGCCTAAAAAAATGGTGCAATAGTATTTTTAAGGTGAGTTTATTTATAGATCTAAGTTTAATAACTGTGACTTACCCTTCTCTCTTTTTAATGAAACGATATATTTAAAGACGGTAGACTGTCTACAGACGAAAAGTAGCTAAAAGAAGTTGGAGAACGTGACCTCTAGAGCACAAAGATGGTTACGGATTAAAACTATCTTATGTAATAAGATGAACATCAACACAAAAGAAAACAGGGAAATAAATACCGAAATAACAAGAAAACAAACTCAAATAGTATTTATCTTAAAAAAATAATTAACAGTAATGATATACGCACATGAATCCTTTATATTAAATATTAAAAAAAAAATCGAAATATATTCACTTTGTTTTTTAGTTTGCATTTATGGGATTAGAAACCAATGTTTCCTAATAAGCATTTTTGCACAGAATCATAAAAATGACTACAACGGGAATAAGATTAAGTGATTACACCATAATTATAATTAATGGTTGCAAAATCACACAACATTTGAGATTTATCTGGAAACCTGTTATCTATATTTAATTATAAAAAAAAAACAGCAGAAGGATTGCTTAATTGGTTTAATTGGAAGAATCGATCCATTAAAATTCCTTCAAAGCAATTCAAAATCTATTAAATAATTAGTGAATTCATAGGCGTAAAGATCAGTAAGCTTGGCTTTACAAACCATACTTCCTATATATTAGCATACCATGGTTATAGACTATTAACCTTGTTTGTAATCGGTGACAGGAGCTTAAACGAGGTCTGTGGCTACATTCTGCAAGTATAATATTTTACAGCGTCGTAAAGTTATAATATTTTATAGTGTACGTTAGAATTTGAAGTTAGTATATGCATATTATAAGTGAATAGTTCCAACAGTTACTAATTATCTCAGAAGTAGTTCTTTCCAATAGATTTTCTTGAAGAAGTAATTATTTTTCTCATAGTAGCTTGCATTAGATAAACCTATTTTGCATGAACATTTATGCATTATGTATGTCACTGACAGATTTAATTATACCTTGCCACCACTTTCCATCATATACACAGCTTATTACATCATTTTCATTTAAGGAATGGGAGATAGCACTCGATAAAAAGTCAAAGTCTAAGTCTTTGCATAATAAGTAAACATGAACAACATAATACCGCTGAGGCACCCTATTTTCAGAAATATTTCATACAAGACTTAAAAGCTAATACTCCAGCCGTCAAAATAATAATTTATTTTACTGATGGATACAGAAGCCGCACAAATTAATATCCCAAAATATCTGCCACCATGTGCAAGATTTTGGACTTGGCAGAGGGAATGGCACATTTTTTGTAAAGGCCCAAGGGAAAAATGCATGTGTTGGTATTGGGTACAAGAAAGTGGGAAATTGCTAAAATCAGTTTAAAACCACATCTCGAAATCAAATTTTGAATGTAAAAACTATATTTGATTTTCGTTCACAGAGTTCAAAAGGTATTCAGTTTTTCAAAAAAATGTATCCGTAAAATAAATTACTCTTTTGGCGGCTGGAGCAATAGCATTTAAGCCTTGTATGAAATATTTTTCAAAACAGTGAACAACAGTGGTATTATTTTGTTCGTGGTTACTTATCATGCAAAGGCTTAGAATTTTTTATAAGTGCTATTTCGCTTACCTGAAATGAAAATGATGAAATAGCCTGTGTATATATTGGGAAGCGGTGACTAGGGATCATCAAAACTGTCCGCACCAAATATAATGACTTCTATGCTCTCATGTTTGAGTCTTCTGGTGCAAGAGCATCATTTAAATTAAGTCCAATGATTTAAACTTGGGCGCCTTTTCACCAAATCTTGAGGAAACTCACAGCCACGAAACTGACAACAGGTACGGGACACAACATTTCTCAAAAATTATGTGATGAAATATCCCAACTTCAGAACTGCCAACATTTAAAGTAAAGGTTAATTTATTTATACTGTACTCTAAATTGTATTAATGGTGAAATTTGGAACAAATATATAATTTTTTGTTTTATTAGACAGTTTATATGAATTATAGTATGAATATAATTTTATCAAATTACAGATTTTCAATCATATTCTCAGGCTTGTTACATGCCTTAAACCTGCAGCTCCAAATTTTTACCATTTATTCTACTTCTTAGAGAAAAATATTTTCGAAAATTTATTTTTTTTACTTGATTTCCCAAAACAGATATAAAGGGTTATTCTTTGAAAGTTTTTCAAAAAATAGACATTTGAGAATTTTATGAAAGTAAAAGCATAAACTTTTTTACTAAAAGTATTTATGTATATTTTTTCCATAAAAAAATTACAAATCCTTATTTGTCTGCCTTATGATGACAATAAAATGCTGAAAATGGAATTTAATCTTTTGAAACATTAGATAAATTTAAAGCCTTAAGGGTAGTTTGTAATTAAAAAATACACTAGACCATTCTTTTAGAGTACTTATACGTTTCTGAAAAGTTTGTTTTTTTATTTTATGTTCTAGGATACTTCTACTATGTGGAAATATTGGCTGAAGAGTAAAGATCATTCATTCAGTGAAAATGCTACAACAAAAATGCCACCGTCAGCAAAATCATTTTTTGACTAAACTTAAATCGGTAGAAAAATAATAAATATTGTTCGAATAATCAAACAACCTACTTAATTTTTATTGGAGCACTTGGTATAGACTGATCTGTATTAAAAAATGTCCGTCATGCAGGGGCTGCGTAAACTAAGCAGATTTCTCAAGTGGCGTTATACAATAGAGAGATCTCCATACGAGAGCAGAACATAAAACGATTAAATGCCGAGATTGGTGACGATTAAATAAAAATTGTGATTACCGCTAGAGTGTGAATAGACACACACACACACACACACACACACACACACACACACACACATATATATATATATATATATATATATATATATATATACATATATACATTTTCGTCATCTGTTTTGTGTCGATGGACATTGCAGGAAATTTTTCGAAAATCGCTTCATGAGTACTACCTCCATAGCTAGCTGATTTCCCTTAAGGGAAATCTGCTAAAAAGCAGCAGGTGAATAAGACCTTTTTTTCTTTCTCCCTGAATTCGGAAACATCCACATCCGTAATTCTCTAATTCTGTTTTTTCAAATGGACGGTATACTATGTGACGAAAATAAAGACATTGCATTGAAAAGCGTCCTGAGGTAAGAAGTAAAAGGAGTTACCGGCCGGGAGTGAATGCAAACCCCATCTCGCGGCAACTGGTGGAACTACATCTGAGTAAACGTCCAAGGCTTTATAATATACTTGCATTAAATAATTAAGCATTACTTTTCGGTTAGTGCCTTCATTATTAAAACATCTTTGTTATTCCTTTTCAGTAAGAGTTCAAGTAGTAATTAAGGGAATAAAAATAGGAACCGACCCCACTAAATGTGTGCACCCACGGAACGCATAGCAACATAATAAAAGTCCGTCACGCAGGGGCTGCGTAAACTAAGCAGATTTCCCTCGTGAAGTTTAGTAATAGATAAATATACATACTGCTGACACAACAACACCGTGAATAAATACAAACGGATATAAGAAATGTTTCATCCAATTTCAATAACCTGCCGACAGGAAGCGTTAGGTTAGAAATGTAAACAAACAGGTTTGCCCACCTCACACCGGAAATAAAATCAATTACTGAAATATATCAGAATATAACACATTAATTTTATTGAGAACTATTTACTATATCTAGCACTGTAATTAATAATGAGTCAGAATAATTGTTATCTCAATCAATAAAATTTTAGTAGTCTAAAACTTTAAGATGGGGGGGGGGGAGTGACCAGGGCATATTTGCATGTATCTCGTATAATAAAGGTCTCTTGAATACAATTTTTGTTATTTAGACTTCCAATAATGTGATTTATTATGTAGCAGAGTATTGTTTACGTAATATGAGTAGAAGTGGCGGTTTGCTGAAAACTGAAAAATGCCAATATCTTGGTTAATATTCAAGATGGAGAATAAACGTATATAACAATATTTAGAGTAAATTTTATTTGCAATAAGATTGGTTATATACAATTTTTCGATCCGATGCATAATAACGGAGATATTTGGAATTTTCGAAAATCCTCCCCTCTAAACCCCCCCTCCCACTGGTTCGATTTTAGCCGTTAACGAACTTGATCTTTCTTTTTACATAAAAGGGTTAAATATCGAGTTTCGTAACGATTAAACAAAAATTGCGACCGCTAGAGCGGTAACAGACAAATATATATATATATATATATATATATATATATATATATATATATATATATATATATATATATATACAGTTTTGAACAGACCTCATTTTCGTCATCTACTAGGTAGGATCGATGGACATTTGAAGAAAAATTTCGAAAATTCCGTCATGAGTACAACCTCAATAGCTGATTTCCCTTAAGGGAAATCTGCTAAAATTCATAAAAAAAAAAATAAAAAAAAATGAACTTCTCATTAGTTATTCTGGTAATAACCATGGCGCATTTTTCCCCCTCAAATGTCCATCGATCCTACCTGGGAGATGACGAAAATGAGGGCCGTTCAAAACTTTATTATTATTATTATTTATTAACGTCCACTTTTTGCAACTTAGGCTAATTGGGACGGGTTATCTACAGGTTACCACCCTTTTCTAGCCAGGGTGGGATTTTAGGATGTTATTTAATGAATTTCGTCACTAAATAATTTCCTTTGCCCAGGCGAGAATCGAACTCCCCACTCTAGGTTTACCATGTGAGATAAAGGTCAACGCTTTAACTCGCATGGCTAACCTGAGCCCCAAAACTTTATATATACACACACACACACACACACACACACACACACACACATATATATATATATATATATATATATATATATATATATATATATCGTTAATGGCTGAAATCGGACCAGCGGGAGGGGGGGTTTAGAGTGGGGGGATTTTCGAAAACTCAAAATATCTTCGTAATTATGCGTCGGATCAAAACATTGTATAGAACCAATCTTAATGTAAATTAAATGTACTATAAATATTGTCCTATACATTTATTCTCTATTTTGAATATTAACCGAGATATTTGCATTTTTATGACATGTGGGCCGGTAACGGACGAGTGAGTTTCCCGCCAAAAGCTAGTTCGGCCGTAACTGTTCGGCCGTAACTGTTCGGCTCTCGTATGGAGATTTCTCTATTGTATATCTTCATCTTATATATTAAAAATGAAGATGAGATTTGTGAAACTGTTAAAAGTAAAATCCATTGACTAATGTACAGGATGGCCTTTTCAATTGAACAAAATGAAGTTCAGTATATGCATTTTAATACACTGATAATTATTGTTCCATTCTGAATATAGACATGATGGCTACTAAATTGAATCGGCGCAACCTTGGGCACAGACAAATAGATTCTAATTCTTTATAAGCAAACCGATTGACAGGCAAAAAAAAAAGAAGTGTTGGACTGGAAAGAGAGTGAGCTGCTACAGCCCACGCACTCACATTTAACAATGCCCTCCATCCACCTTGGCTTGGCCCATCTCCGTCTTCCTCATTCCAGCTTCATCTCCGATATGAGTGAGTACCTCTCTCTCTCTACAATGAATTCCTACTAAAAATACCTACTTTCCGTAACTATCCATATAAATAAACTCTAAGGTTTGACTGAAATTGTAATTAAATTCAAACGGGATCAATTTTATTCATATGGCAGGTCATTTCAAGAACCAAGACATCAGTTGTGCATTACGCCTGCTTGTTATTCAATCGCTTATAACCGGCGTCAAAGATTTACATGAACTTTTACGAATGTGAGTCATCTATCCCAAGGTACAACATAGGCTAAACGGTGATAAACCTGTCAATGTGTCACTACAACCGTCTAGATGTAACTACAAACGTCTAGTTACAAATTGGTTTAACACAAAAAAAAAAAATGGTAAAGAAAAATTGTGTTCTTCTTATTCTGGACCCCATATTATTTATATATTCTTCAAATGTTATGGCAAGGGTCTCCAATAAAACACATTTTTTCGGTGCAAACTTTATTGAAACTGCTCTACATGTTTCATGGTTTATTTTCCACCTCTTCAGGGGCTATCCCTTTTAAAAGAAAAACTATATAAAAAATTAATAATAACATTAATTTAACACATATTAATCCTTTTGCTATATATTGTATTAGTAGGTGCCTACATCTATGATATATTTGTTAAATATAATTATAAATTGATACTTACATTTCTGAAGTGTTCGTTTACCTTTTACTTTACGTTGTGACTGTCCTTACAGAGGAGGCATATGATACTGAGAGTTTCCCGAGGTAAGTCAGCTGACTAAAAATCGATGAAAATTAAAATCGGACTAAAAGGGATAGCCCCTGAAGAGGTGGCAAATAAGCCATGAAACATGTAGGGCAGATGCAATAAATTTTGCACTGGACAGATGTTTTTTATTCGAGATCCTTGCCATATAATTTGAAGAATATATAAAAAATTGTATTTAAAATACATATTTTTACTTCAATGATAAAAAACAACAGACTTTTGGCAATATATTTTATATATTTCTAGTTTTATGAGGAATAGGAATTTCAAACATAAATCGTTAATATTCGCCCTTTCCACCTCCTTGTATCACAGGCGTGGGTATAAAAGAATGTTAGCCCTAATGGATGTATTTGCTTAGTTTTAAAAAAGTTGTTTCGGGCTTATTTAGTCCATTTATTTATGGAAGGGAGTCCATTTCTATTACAACTCGTCAGCGACGGCTAACTAGTTATTAATAATCCTAGTTTCATGTGGAAGAATTTAAGTTCAGCGGATTGGCCTTAGTTCCATAACTTGCGACTTGTTTATACATAGCTGCTTAAAATAAGAACTCCTACTTCAAAAGTAAATTCGGTAAAACATGACTCTAGATCATAAATGAGAGAAAATTGTGGGAAATATATTTAAAACTTCCACGAATGTAATGTAGAAATGTAGAAATTCCACTTCTAATTAAGGAGTCAAACTTCTTCCAAGTCCTGTTACCGATTTAGACACAGGTATTGATATATACACAGAGATGTCAGCTCTAATTTCAAATCAGGAAATATAATACGGATCTCACAGATCCGTATGCTAAAGAGACGTTCATTGATTAGAATCTTGATAAAATAGGAGGAAAATGGGACAAACAACCATTGAAAATTAATAAATTCATTACAAATGAGCAAATTATATCAATTATAAATGCATAATAAAAAGCTCTCTTCCTGTTTGATATTCTAAAATATTTCATTCCCAACTTTCAGTAACGATTTCAAAACGTGCATAAAAGTTTTGTAAGAGACACCATTCTAAAATTCAGGAGGTGAAATAATGGTGAAGAGCGTTAGCATTAGGAGTGTCTAACAACAAAGACAAACATGACATGGAGATAAGAGCCAAGCCAAGCATTGTGGTGATGTCAGTGGGGCGACTAACCTCTGCCAGCAAACATACGTCATTGTGTTTCCAAGTTATGTAAAACTAAGGCTCAACTGCCAATCAGACAAACTCT
Source organism: Riptortus pedestris (assembly GCA_019009955.1). Lineage (NCBI taxonomy): Eukaryota > Metazoa > Arthropoda > Insecta > Hemiptera > Alydidae > Riptortus > Riptortus pedestris. Next base: position 89,979,778 of record CM032228.1, read on the forward strand.
AAGGATGTAGGGAAGTTTCCACGGCGCCTAATACAAATAAGAATGTAACGCCTCGTTGAATTTTGTTGAATTTTACTATTAAATGCTAGATTTCATCGCAAGTTATTTATGAAATATGTTTTCTTGACGGGATGAATTCCACAGGCGAAACAAAAAAAAAAAGTCCTTCACCCCGGGGCTGCGTAAACTAAGCAGATTTCCCACAATCTAGTATAGCACACTTTTGATCCCATATCACAACATATTAAAAATAGGGAATATGTGATGATTTAAAAAACAAATGAGAAGAAAGGGAGTGGGTTACTGAAGGCTGAAAACAAAACAGTACAAATAACTCGCAGAATACTTGAGGTACGAAAAAATGAATAGCACAACAATCGTAGAGCATCAATAATTTAACAAGAAGGGTCCTATAACATTTTAGGTTCCGACTCATAACAACGACAGTATTTTCAGTATTCTTAGTCCGACTTCAGCCAATAACAAATATGTTCTTTAAAGTTAACTGAAGCAGTTAAATATGGGTATGGTACAGATCAAGTAAAAATCTTCGAAAGAAGAACGTAAAATCTTAATTGATAACGTCACCACTTAACGAATTTACAATTATCTTACATAATAAAGGTCTCTTGAAAACAATATTTGGTATGTAGGCTTAGAATAAAGTGGTTCATGGTATAACAGCTTATTGGTAATATGTCATGAGTAGGTGTGGAGGTTTACTAAAGGTTGAAAACTAAAAAATCCAAATATCTCCTGAAATATTCATATAATAACATTTATAGAAAATTAAATTTTTAATAACGTTGCTTCTATAAATTTGATCGGACGAATAATAACGAAGATATTTCGAATGTTCAAAATTCCTCCCCTCTAAACAGTTTGTAAAGGCTTTGCATAAGATGGACCATGTTTCAAGTATCTCTGCCAACAGTTTCCTCACTTATTAGAAGCTGAACTATTAAAAGGGTTCTTTGTTGAATCTGCCATTTGATAATTGATGCATGAGGTTAACTTTGAACCCACAATGGTCTTAAATGAGAAAAAAAAAACAAGGGTATCATTCAAGCAAGTCGTTAAAGAGCTCTTGGTAAATGGAAAAATACCCAGAATATGTTTCTATTGTTGTTAATATGTGAAACCCAATTAGCCATAGTATCATAAAGTGGACGTGAATAAATATAATAATATGTTAAATAAGTTTAAAAATGCAGGGAGTTTGATGAGCCTGTTCACTTTGTAAACAGCCACCTAAAGTATTTCCCGAAACATTTGGGATATGTTAAGTTAGCGTTTTCACCAGGACATTAAAATATTGGTAAAATGCTACCAGGGCCGCGGAACACGATCATGATGGGAGACTATTCTTGGTCAATTCACCGAGATGTTCAGCAAGCGACTGATCACAGAAAAAGCTACGCAAGCTTTACTGAAAATGTGCCACGTATTTGCATTTATCTCAGAAAGTAAAAGTTCAATGAGAACAATATTTGGTATTTATGTTTCAAATAATGTGCTTCATAATATAACAGCTTATTGTTAATATGGCATGAGTAGGAGCGGGGGGTTAACAATAAGCTGTTACATTACGAAGCACAATATTTGAACTTAAATACCAAATATTGTTCTCATTGAACTTTTACTTTTTGGAAATGTACATTGCTTCCAGAATTTTACTCTTACTAGACTTTGGTTCCTAATATAGTCTAGGATTTTATGATTGTTATAAATGTATGAGCAAAGTTAATAGTGGCACATCACTAAATGAGGGTTATAGAACCTACCTGTTATGAGATTGGATGTTATCAGATTATTAGATATTGACAAATTACCTCTTGGGAAGGCTAAATTAAATTAAGGAGATTTTTATTATGTGGACTCATTAATGACTATAAAAGTGACTGCGAAGAATAATTTTATAAGGTTTGCTAGAACTCTATGTATCTAAGAGAATTATGATTGGCCTTAATGGTTGTGAGATAAAAAATGTATGAGTCAAACATATTACCTTTTGGAATACTGAACACTCTGAATTTTAAAAACTATATAAAAACGTATTTTAACAGATATTTAACATTATTTTGAGGCGAATGATGGTTGCTCATATTATAAATTCATTGGTATAAAATGAAATAAAGCGAAGTCAATAACTCCTCTTAGAGAGCAGTCGATATTTCAAAGATACCACTTTCCTAATTGGCTACAAGGTACAAAATGTTAGTGACAAGGTGCAAGTATTGTTGTAAGGCAGTAAGAAATAAAAAGATTGACGTTGACAAAAAAACAACAAAAACTCTTCGTTAAACACTTAGGCGTCTTTTGATTAGATTATATCTTGAATATTTATTGCTTCAATAGTCCATTGTGTTTTATGCAAGGTGATCTTTATCACCTGTTGTCTTCCAATTTAGAGGCAAGGGAGCCTATAGCATCACAATCAAATTTTTTACTGCAATTGATGAATTCAATAAGCATTTTTTTAGAATGGTGGATTAGCATATATTTTATGGCAGCCACAGTATCCTACGATGTGTAGTATATGACCTTTAAAAACCTCTTTTAGATATACAATGATCCAAACAGCAAGATGAGTACATTTTTTTTTTCTCCTCATAGTAACCCTATGAGGAGTTATTTATTTGAAGACATGTTCCATTGTCACATGGCATATTACATGTATGATTATGTTTAAATACATTTTTATTTTATAATATATACACGTTGATAAACTATCTACTCAAATATAATATAAAAAATAAGAATAAATTAAAATATTAAAATAAGTAAGATAATTACAAATAAAATTAATAAATGAAAAAATAAAATAAGAAGAAAAAACAAATCCATTAAAGTTAAACTCAATCGATGTTGAAGATGAACACATAGTAAATTCTATTCAGGCAAATCCAGAGAAAGATGACGTGTGACGGAAGCCGGAAGTAATTAACTATCTGAATTACACGTAAATGAGAGTAGACGTAAAGATGGGTTCCCGTGAAAATGTAATTAAAATTATTCCAGCAAACACTCATTTCTTTCGACTGAAGGTCATAATATAGCGCAGTGACAAATTTCATTCCCTAAGTAAATATACAAAAATTGTGCCAATTTACTTCCACAGAAGCACTCGCATAGAACTCTAATAACATCCTGTTTAGTGATAGAACGAAGGAAGTAAACTTATTGGAATTCGTAAATCCGAATATAGAACATGAAAATGCATTCTTAACACAATTAGCACTTCACATTTTTTCTATAAAACCAATGTTAACAAAGATATTGAAGAATGAGTGTTTTGAGATTGATGTAAACCTCCGCCCAGCGGGTGGTAGTAAAGCATAAAATAACACTAACAATATTCATTTCCTTAATTCATAGCCAACATAAAAAAATATCTCAATTCACCTAAATAAATAAAAAACCAAGGTTTGTCTGATTTTAGATCCATTGTGGTTGTACTCATGACACGATTTTCGAAAAATAAAATTCAAATGTCCATCTAGTATGACGAAAATGAAGTTCAAAATTATATAAAGATATATATATATATATATATATATATATATATATATATATATATATATATTCCTCAAATTGCAAGGCAAGGGTCTCCGATAAAAAAAAACATTTTGACGGACTAATCGAGTTCAAGATTGACTTGTAAATAATCGATTTTTAGTCAGCTGACTTAACCTACCTCGGGAACCTCTTAGTATCATATCCCTCCTCTTTGAGGACAGTCGCAACGTAATGTAAAAGGTAAACGAGCACTTCAGAAGTGTAAGTAGCAATTTATAATTATATTTAATAAATAAATCATAGATGTAGGCACCTACTAATAAAATAGCAAAAGAATTATTAATGGTTGTGTTAAATTAATATTATTAATGATATTTATATTTTTTTTTTCTGTTAAAAGGGATAGCCCCTGAAGAGGTGGCAAATAAGCCACGAAACATTTAGGGCAGTTTCAATAAAGTTTGCACCGAAAAAAATGTTTTTTTATTGGAGACCCTTGCCATAAAATTTGAAGAATATATAAATAATATTGGGTCCAGAATATATATATGTCTGTTACTGCTCTAGAGGTCGCAATTCTTTAATCGTTACCAATACCGATATTTAATCGTTTTATGTAAAAAGTAAAATCAAGTTCTTTAATGGCTGAAATCTGACCAGTGGGTTGTTTAGACGGGAGGTATTTCGAAAATTCTTAATATCTCTGTTAGTATGCGTCGGATCTATAAATGTTGATTTGTGAGTTCTTTCACTATTTTGATTATTAACCGAGATATTTGCATTTTATAGTTTTTGGCCTTTAGTACCCCCCCCCCTCCAACTCATGACATTAAAATAAGCTGCCTTAAATACCAAATATTGTTCTCATTGAACTTTTACTTTTTGAGATAAATGCAAATACGTGGCACACTTGGGAAATTTGCTTAATTTACGCATCCCCTGCGTGACGGACTTTTCTATTTTAATTCGGCGGTGGGTTCTACTTTTACTAAAAACAATCGCATCAAAATTGAAAATCTTGTATATCCATGGTTGAAGAATGGCCAACAGCTCCCCTAGCTTTTAATGTTTATTCCAGAGCTTTCGAGGGCCCAGCCTCATCATCAGTTCTCTTCCTCTATATTCGTCGGTGCTGGCTCTCTGCGGGCTCAAGCTCTGAATAAGCACTTGAATGAAAAGTGGAGAAGTTGAGCTTTTTTCATCCAAGAATGTATACATTGGCTTCCGCCAGCCAGGAGATTCAAGTTGAAAATCGTGCCTATCCGCCGGTTTGTTTTCATGAGCAATGGTCTTTTTGGTACAAGAGAAGCCTTTTTTGATACCATTCGTTTTGGGACAGTAGCGCGCTCCCGACCATCCCCAAAAGGGTCGGATTACATTTTGTGGCAGTTATCCTCTTGTTGTGGAATCTCCTTGGGGTATACAAATACATACAATGAAACCGAGAGATCTGATTTGGGTATAGTCCGTGTGCTTTGCCCGAGTAGTTTCCACCCGGTACAATTGGAGAAGGGCGTGGCATCAGTGGGGAACAGTAGGAGTTGCAGTTCTGATGGATCTGCAATGTCCTGTAACCAGTCAAGGCTTTGAGGTCTATACCATACTGGTGCCACGGGGTTAGCGGAGGACAGGCAGTAAGATGAGGCACTGACTGTTGGAGTCGGGATCCGCTTTGCTGTAGTCGGTCACAGGCGTGATGGTCGTTGTTGCACTCTCGGAGTGGAGGTGTCACAAATGATTGAAGGGTGAACTTCTTAACCCCCTAAGCCACATATGGCAATAGCCATCTCTTTATGGTGTTGCAGCAGAATACCAAAGAATTCAATCATATTTTTTCTCCGAATTCTAAGATGATTTTGACGGAATATTAGATTTATTTTAAATTAAATAATTTCGCCATTATTCGTCCAAAATTCATTCCCCACCTGAACCAGTTTTCCTTTGATCTCGCCGCCCGTCTATACAAGTGAATTCTCTTCGAGTGAATAACACTGCGTGAGTTATTGTACTGTGAAGGAAGAATTGAAGTTATCAGTGCTTACTGTGAGTAATAGTTAAGAATAACTTACCAAGTGCATTGTCAAATAAATTGTCCAGTGATAAAAACTCTATATCTTGTGTGTTTAATTTTTTAATCCAAAAGAACTCTAATAAACAACGTTTATTGTTTTTGTAATAAACGTAACAGTATCCCCACCGAATTTAAATAAAGAATCAGAGAAACTTAAAGTTTTATTTATACTGATTCTACATTTCAACCGAGTACACGATGCAACAGCAAACGAGAAACATATATTTCTTCTCTTCTATCTATCTATTCTATCGAACTTCAACAATATAACTACATATGGAACTGAGACTGTCCGCATGTATGTATTATATTAGTATAAATGATAATTAACAATATTATAGAAATTAATTGGCATAATATTAGTAAATGTTTTATAGAAAACAAAAATACTTAATGTATCCTATTATGTTTTGTTATCTTTTAATGAACAAAAATAGATTTCATTTGATTTCTCTGCTACAATGTGCTGGAATACTGTTCCTTTGTGCAGTCACAAAGTCCAAATAGCTTTTCATAATAGGCAATGTATCTAGTGAATTCAACTTAATTTTATTGAAGTTAGTATTATAAACTTTATACTTAATTAAAATATCATTCTAATGAATTAAGTAAGTATACTTATTACAACAAGAATAAAGTTTCAAGAAATTACGTTGGAGTTCCATCTGAAGGTGCCACATAGTAATAATAATTATCACAGGCGACTGAAAAATGTTCTGTTCCTGTTCTATTCAATGAATGATTATAAATTTATCCAAAAATAGTAAAATTGAAATATATTAATACTGTCTTACAGGTTACTTAAAGTTTGGAAGTATTTAAGAACAATATAACTAAAGAAATTGGTGAATGCAGTTAAAAAAGTATCAATGCACCAATATAATAGTGTATAGTGTGTAGTGTTTTTGGTTGGTATTTAACGGTTTCATTTTGGCTCTTGCACATATATTTCTTTTAATTATTAAGAAGAGAACTAAGTTTTGACGGTTGTGATCATATCCAAGCCCAGCACCTTGTTGGAAATCAACAATTATATAATCAGTCACAGAAACTATTACCATATCCAGTTTCTAATTCTATCAATAAGGTTTAGGCTAGACATTGTAAGAAATTATCATTTTTTACAACCCCCATGACAGTAACAGTAGATTTAAATTAACACGTTGGCCTGTTTTGCGAAAGATTCTTGGGCTATCTAAATGAATACATCGTCCCAAGAATTTACTTATAGATTTGTTGCTGAGCTTATTTTAATTTGATCTATGAAAACATTTTGAAATTCGTTATTTACATTTGGAGGAAAATTTAATTTTCTTCCAATTAAATTATCTCTAGAATTCTTCCAAATGAGAGTTACTGGAAGGCTGCGACGGGTTTAGAATCTGTCGCAGGACACTTTTCTTTAGCGGCTTAACAACGCAGGTCTCTGTCTAATTTCCACGTTTATTGTGTAAGTTATATTAATCTCATTCCGCCGTTGAGACTGGTCTAGAAAATACTGGCTCTCAAGCTGAACTGGGTCACCTTGGATGCTCTTGACCGTCCTTCCCCACCCCTTGGAGGCCAGATAGAAAAGTAATCGTCCACTCTTTGCCGATCAAGTTACTTCACATTTGCGCACAGAAATCTCCGATATCCACACCTGGAACATGAAAAATGAAAACAATTCCCAAGGCTATAGCGGGAGATAAATGGTAAACAACAACGCCTTATCTTGTAAGGCGTTGGCAAAAGGTGATACAACAAAGAGATATCCCCAGCCACATGTTCAGCAATGTCACAGCTAGCAGAATGTAAATGAGCTCACCATTGAAGTGCATGATGCGTGAACCAGGAAAGGTTAAACCGGAAAGGTCAGAAGGTTTTTGAAATCAGTTCATGCATTCCTTTGCATTAATTGATATAAAGTGCAGGCATTCTTGATTTATACGGCTTCTTTGGTTGCTGTAGTTACGGCTAAATATGTATTAATATTTAACATGGCATAAATAATGATTCCATCTTCTATAAATATATATCTAGCATTAATGAGGTCAAACATATATCTGCGACCTCAATTCAACTATTTAAAAGTACTACTGTATGAGTAACTGTTTGAGTAACTACTAGGCACAATTAAGAAGTTTTTGGGCTGAGAGCACTGCTTTCTTCAGTGACGTTAATGAGATTTTAGGAACGCCACACACTGGGGCAAGTGTGGAAAAAATTCGATTTTTCGAAATTTTTGATTTTGATCATCTGGCTCCTGATTCTATTGTACATAAGCCACTGCATCTCGATATAGCACAAATTTCATCTGGACTAATGTTTAGCCCCATTTATTGAGTCTTAAATTCAAGATAGTCTCAGAATTTGGTATATAATTAAAAAAAATAGTGAAATAATTCTAATGTTTTATTCCTGTTCTAGGATGTTTAAATATGCCACACATAAGACGAAGTGGTTAAACAAATATTTTTCGTCACGTAACTAGACCAAAGTTAAGAGCTACCATAAAGATTTTGAAAAGGTATTGTTACAAAAAAAGCTCCGGTTTCCTCCGGGATGGGGAACTTATTTTCTCAAAATAGACGTGTTAAAGTAAAGATTAAAACAAAAATCATCTGCCTTTATCTGCCTATCCGATCATAACACCGTAAAGAAAGGAAAGGATCAGAGTACGCTTTTGTTTGTTGCACTATTTTGTTTACCCAATTGTCTCAGATAATACATGTCGCCACTTTCAAAACACTTTTAATTCCAGTTCAGTATAGTTGCTAACATTGTCTAATCATGAGCTCTATAAAAATTAAATACCGCGATTTGTGTGACTGCTTGTGGGGAGGTAAAAATTTTGATGTGTTTCTTCAACGAAATCACCCTGAACTTGACGAAAAAAATATTTCTTTAATTGTAACAGCTCTAAATAAGAGTTTTTCGCCTCATTTTAATGAAAAAACAAAAAAAGTAAATCGGGACCGGGCGAGGTTCAGAAAAATATTCAATGAGTGGATGGAAAATGAATATGTTTTCCACATACCAGACGACGATTCCACAGGATTTGTTGGGAGACCAAGTAAAGACTTTGATGATTGTGGTGAAAGAAGCAAGAGGAACAAAATACGCAGCCTTCAAGCATCGTACGAACAAAGCTTGATTAACGCAGCCGCTAGACACGAAGACCACGATAAACCCAAAGCTTTGTCATCCGATCAGGCATTAGCTATATTTCTCCAGGCCAACTTGACAAAATATCAGTACGAGATGATTCGACAAGCGCTAAAAGACCATGGGTGCCATGTATTTCCAAGTTATAAAAAATTAATCCCCTCAAAGAAACAGTGCTACCCTGGAAATATGATAATTAATGAAACATCCGCAGAAGTCCCTTTGCAGAATTTACTCGACCATACTGCAAAACGAATTCTGGAAATAAAACCTCCAGAAGAACTAGAAAAATTAAACAATTGTGAATTAATATTGTCGACGAAATGGGGATTCGACGGTGCCTCAGGCAAAAGTGAATTTGCTCAAAAATATTCGATCCACAAAAGCGAAATAAGTGACTCGAATTTATTCATGACGTCAATAGTTCCTCTGAAGCTCACAAACCCAATTGATGTTGGTCAAAATATATCGATTTGGGAAAATTGCCGACCTTCCTCAACAAGGCATTGCAGGCCCTTGCGATACAGTTTCCAAAAAGAGACACTTGATTTGGCGCGAGCTGAAAAAAAATTAGTTGAAGAAGAAATAGAGAAGTTGGAAGTTACCGAAGTAGTGATTGGCGAGAATGTCATCCGAATTCGACATATTCTGGTGATGACAATGTTGGACGGCAAGGTAGCTCAAGCCATAACAAATACAAAGTCTGCCAGTGCCTGCTACATATGCGGTGCTTTACCTTCGGAAATGAACGATTTGGCGAAAATCCAACAAAAGACTCTTAATGTGAGTGCTCTCGAATTTGGTATCTCTCCATTACACGCCAGAATCAAGTGTATGGAATACATCCTTCACATTGCCTATAACAAAAATTTTGAAAAAATGGAGAACTACAAAAGACACACGAGTCATGCACGAAAACGAAAAGAAACGTATTCAACAAGAGTTTCTTGAGAAAGTCGGCATCAAAGTAGACTTCGTTAAGCAGGGTTGCGGATCTTCAAATAATGGCAACACTGCCAGACGATTTTTCTATGATTGCAAGGTCACAAGTGCAATAACGGGAGTCGACGAAACTCTAATCCACCGGATCGCTACCATTCTCGAAGTAATAAATAGCAATGCAATAATCGACCCAGAAAAATTCCGACTCTTTTCAAAAGAAACAGCTGAGATGGCCATTGAGAAGTATTCATGGTACTATATGCCATCCACTGTGCACAAGATTTTATTGCATGGTGCTGAAATAGTACAGAAGTCGATTCTCCCAGTTGGAATATTGTCGGAGGAGGCGCAAGAAAGTAGAAATAAGGATTACAAGGCTTTCAGGATCAGAAACTCGCGGAAAATGTCTCGTATATCTACCAACGAAGACGTGTTCCACAAGCTACTGGAGACTTCAGATCCTTTTATCACGAGCATGAGACCCGAACCAAAGAAAAAGCACCTGGAAATCAGTGATGCAGCTAAACAACTTTTAACATAATTTCCTTCAATTTGAAAACGTAAGTTTCATTTCAATTTGAACAAGCTTTGACTTTGAATTTCTAGTTTTATTATTTACGAAATTCTCCAGTCTTTTAAACTTCCTTGAATTTTTATTTGTAAGCATTATTTAACTACAATATACACTCAAAACACTTGTTTTAACTGGTTTTCATAAGTGCAACCTATTCCGAAATTTTTATCTTGCCAATAGGCTTTTATTTACTCATTAGTTATTTAATTTTCTTCAACATTTCAATAAACACCATTGAACTTAATGTATTTTTTTATTCTGAGTCGAATGAGATCAGCCCCAGGTTTCTATGTTAATCCGTTTTTGAGATAATGAATTTTTTCCGCTTTTTGGCCATTCGGCCCCAGTGTGCGCCACTTTGCCAATTCTACGTTATTGAAAAATTCTATAAAGTAAACAGCTTTGAAAATAAAATACTTTAACAGCTATTTGGCTCAAAATTGAAATTAATACACAACAATAACAATAATTACTCAGATGTTTAGGTTTGAAAATGAAAATTAATTTATTACATATAATAAAATCAATTTAATTAGAAATGATGAAAGCGTTTTTATTTTTATTGACCATACTTAAGTTAGACATTTATGTTTTCACTTTTGTGCTAAGGCGAAGACTCTAGGCTATAAAATTCCTGCTTTAATGGCCGCTAAGTGGGTGAAATAACCCTGGGTGTCAGCGAGAGGAGGAACCATGCCGTAACAGTGACCCACAAATTGCCTAATGACTGTATTAACTATTTTCCAGCTAATGCATTATTCAAGTGTAGCCCGTCCCGTGTTGGGATTCACACCCTCATGTATGTATATGGCCTACTCTGTCACTGCCTTGCCTAGCTCACTCAATACATATGACAACTGGCCACTTATATTTTACACCCAAAAGACGCTATTTGTCACTAATGTCAAAACAAATGGTTCTTTGGAACAAAGTGAAAACATCATTATTCTTGTTTCATAGCTTACTGGAAATATTCCACTATTACTGGGCTTTCCAGGTTGAATTTTTTTAATTCTTATGCCTCTAATTACTTTTAATTTAAGATTATCCATAAAAAATGAAAAATGGATTCTTTTAGACAGATATACTTGAAACCTACAGCAACAGCTGGTCAAGAAATGCTAAAACAGATGCCTGTAGCTTTTATTTCCTTTAATTCGTACTCGAGGCGAGATTTTTTACTAAAAAAAAACCAAGCCTGCCTAGGGAATCAAAAACCGAAATTTGATATGTGTCTTATATATGATATGCGCGATATATGGAGAACTTTCATATATCGCATCAAAAAAAGCTATATAATCAATCGCATTGCAAACCTTTTTTTTTTCTAGAATTGTTGGTGCTTACATTTGTTTTTTTAAACTCTGATATTAATCCAGATATTTGTATTTTTAAGTTTTCTGCCCTCAGAACGTCTATTATTCATACAACGTATAACAACTGTATCAATGCACATCTCGTTTCTAGCTTAAATTTCATTCTGACATAAGCATCTTTTTCGGGAGGAATTTGGGATGAGCAGCACGTTATTGCAATAGGTGGGAAATCTATTTAATTTACCCAGCCTGCAGGACGGATTTCTCTGAGTCTCCTTCACTATTCTTAAAAAAATGCTCTGTTAGTTCCTTTAATAAAAATATCCTATATTAAATACCAATGGAAAACTACACCTTGTATTTCTTATATATGACTAAATTATTGAATGTATAAAAATGTTTGTTTGGTATTCAAAAAGGAAAGAGAAGATTACTAAAGTTGGCGAGTGGTTTGAAAGTGTAAAGATTTTGGTCATTGTTAGTCTCTCTCGCAAGTGCTAAGAAAACTAAGCCAAATTTCTATGAGCTGGAATGTCGCCTTGATAAAGTTGTGTCATATTCTATTCTCTATTTCTACAGCAATATGAAGTCTATGCGAACATGACTTTGTAATCTGATCACGGAATATTTTGTGGTACAAATGCTATAAATTATAATAGCATCCATTAGACTGGGAGGGGGGTAACTAAAGGCTGGAATTAAAACGAAATAAATATAATTCGTTTAATAATCTAAATATTGAGAAATTTGCACACTAATAAGGGTAACATTGTAAAACCTTTTATGTAATTAAAATTCTTCGATTTGACGTTTTATAACAGAGATATGCTTTTAATATAAAATAAAAAGTGAAGCCTCTAGAAGATAGAATGTTTATTGATATCTTATACATCCATATATCTCATTTACCTGTATAGGTGGTACTTAAGCTTGGAAAAGGACAATTCGTAATTTATTGGTGTATTTTTAAAGTGACGTGAGTAGAGTGGAAGTTTACTTAAAGCCAAAAACAAATAACTCCGATAACTATTGAGTTAGGGATAAATGTGCAGAAGAAATACTGTTCTACATGTTTGTGGGATTTACTAAACCCATGGCACATTAGATTTTGGGTAAACTATTCGGAAAAATTATCAAAATGGCGATTAAATAGGATTTATCTCGCAGAAATATAATTCCTCAATCAATTGGCATGGCATGGATGTAGAAGTTCCAAATGTTCAGACACATGTAGACCATGATGTCCTTACCTCCGACATTCCAACAATCCATGACATTAAAAACTATTTGAAGCGTGCATTAGAAATAATGTGGAACTCTTAAGGAAGAAACTGGTTCACATTTGTAGGGAATTAACAGAAATGACCTCCCATTGAACACAGCCAGACGAGGTTGTTTTGGCAAGGTGAAGACTTGGCCAAGCCACGAATACCTATTATTGTCTCCTTCGAAACCCCTAACTCCCCACTTTTGAACTTTGATTCGTGAAAATCACTGGAAAACACTTCGTAATCATTTGCAAGGAATGTGCTGAAGAGATAAGAATATTAAAAATACCTAGGAGACTTAAGGATTCTATAGGGAAAAAAAACATTATTAATCGAATTGCCAAATTCGTGAAATAATTTATCCTGAAAATGTTTACAGTTTTATTTAATACGTTACACACACGCACGTGCATATATTCCACTTCCAGTTCCGATTAATCTGTATAATATAAATAATAGCAATATATATATATGCAGCGTCAAAAATAGAATATATATATATATATATATATATATATATATATATGCAGCCTCAAAAATAGAATATATATATATATATATATATATATATATATATATATATATATATATATAGTTACATTTATTACACAAAGAGCAATAAACGTTGATTATTAGAGTTCATTCGGATTACAAAATTAAACACACAAGCTATACACAATTTATTTGACAATACACTACACACTTCGTAAATTATTCTTAATTATTACTCACAATATCCACTGATAACGTCACTTCTTAATGCACAGTACAATAACTCACGATCACTGAAGTTCACAAAAACACGGGACTGTACTGATCTTCTCAAAGAACTCGGCACTGCACTGTTCTTTACATAAAGGAGGCACAGCCTGTACTTTACATAAACGCATAATCGCAATGAAACTAAAATGCACTGTTCACTAAAGCTAAGAACTGAGAACAAGCTGACTGTCTAGCGAGCTGGGCCGCTTTTACAGAAAGGCGGAAAGATCAAAACAACAGGGCCCAGACTAGCCTAGATCCAGACGGTTGTTGCCGAGATCATTCTTTGGCGTCAAAGGTCCTGGTCCTTCCATCGGTCGGTTCCTTTCATCTAAATCGAATTTCTTAAATACGTGATTAACTCTGTGTAATTTTTCATGTGCGTAGTTTTCGTAACACTATATATATATTTGTGTGTGTGTATATACATATATTTATGGTGTTGTATTGTTACTCTTTCTGAATTACTACTTAAATTGAAATATTTATCTTATATCACGACGTGAAATATTTTACTACGTCCTTGGAAGTGTACAAAATTTGGAAAGGAACTGAAATAATAAAAAAATACTCCATGACCAATGTAAATTATGGTTTGATTCAGGATGCGCAGGTACATAGGAATTTGGGCTAGTCAATGCCAAACAGCACCTGAGCTCCGGCATATCGTAGGCGGCCTGATTCCACCCACCAATGCCGCCTCCTTCATGTTGACGTTTGACTATGGTGTCTCCTCCCTGCATATTTATATGTATGTATATATTATAATCCGCTGACCTCACTAACAGCTGCTCTGTGCCTGCCAAGGTCAAGAGCTCGAGCTTGTAGCCATATGGCCAATCGTATTACGCAAAATTCAACGGCCTTTGAAGGTTAGTCTTACGACGATTCCAAGAGGCTGAAAAGCTTCTAATTGTTACAAGGATTTTAGATTTCAAAATGACCCAAATGTTATATGACAAATACGTTTTACCCTAAACTCGAAATGCCTCCGTTGTTATGTGGTGGACCCAAAACTGTATACATACAATGTTGTTTCAAATGTAATTTCCTACAAATGTTCTCGTCATATGTCAGTTTGTGAGAAGTCTGCTTAGTTTACACAGAAACTCTGTGACGGACTTTTCGTTTTAGTTAAATTTTTGGTAATATTATAAGGCTTTGATTTAGTATAATGAAGCTCCTGCTTCTAAAACATAACTTTTAGATGACCCTTCAACTACAATAAATTGGTATTAAAACGACAATGGTTGTTCAACTACATCAATTGGTAATTAAATGAAGTATCATACATATATCTTACATGTTTATAATATAAACTAAATAATTAATAGTTTATATCTATCTCAATCTTCTGTTATCCACGGAAAGGAAAGACATAACCAGAATAGTTACACTTATCCAGCTCACCAATATCTAACTTGTTTAGCCAATTGCTCCCCACCCCCCACAAAAGATCACTTCCCTAGCATAGTATGTTTTTTAGCCCAGTAATAAAATCGCACATAAGAAGGGGAAAAAGCTTATTGGCTGTTCAAAACATATCATACACCGATTATCACCGCGCTGTTGTAATTTAAAAATAAAGCCATAACGCAATTGTTGTGGGGGTTTCTTGCGTACTTGAGTGACACACAGTTGTCTTGAAAATCATATTAAGACCCACTTTCTAAGGTGATGGTATTGGTTATCAATATAGGTAACTACTCATTTCTATCCATTATGGGACTAAGGATTTTATTTAATGAGTTAACCACTGAATAACCTCCAATTTCCTAGGTGAAAATGGAACTCACGAATCTAGGTTTGCCAAGATATATTAAGACCAATGTATACATTTTAATATTGCTTGCGATTGATTAGAAGAGATTTCTTAACATAGCTACCACTATTGCGGCTCGGGTCAGCTTTTGGTGGGTAAGAAATTTGTAATTTGTTATTGTGATTTATACTGTCCATGATGTATTTAATAATGAAGAATTGATTAGAAACTGATTTACGATGTCCTACTCTTTCAGAGTAGAAGTGTATAAAAGCACTGAAGATTTCTCTAGGTCTGGAAGCAAAACATATAAACAATGATATATAATTTAATGTTATGTTCTGTTTAATGCAATAGGATGTAAGTACTTCCTCTTTTATTTGTTTTGAATATGTCTTTATCTTTACAAAAATCTAATTGCTAAAAGCATTTATCACGTTGTAGGTAGAGTTATATATATGGTTAAACATTTTTTTTTCAGCTTACGAGTCGTTTAATTATTTTACTTTAAAAAAATTAAATTATTTATTAATGTCCACTTTTTGCAACTAAGGTTAACTGGGACGGGTTATCTACAGGTTACCACCCATTTCTAGCCACGGTGAGACAAAGGATTTTATTTAATGAATACCGCTACTAAATAAATTCATTTACCCAGGCGGAAATCGAACTCTACACTTTAACTAACCGTTTCAGTTTAAGTAACGTCGTATTACCTCATAAATGTGAATTATTAAAACATTACTATCATTTGTTTCAGAAATGTAAACAAAACACGTAAAATGACCTAAAACGTATCCATACACTTAAAAAGAAAACCGAAATACCCTGATCACCTCCCTAACAAGATGTGCACTATTCAGCAATGCTAAATCCAATTAATGAGTTTACAGATAAGTAATTGTCTCCTAGAGATGGACACATACACACTCACATATACGAGTCATGAGGAGCATTTGAGTTGAAATATATGGGTTCTAACAGATTTTACAGGTCGTATGAAGCTGCTAATCAAAGAAAAGTGGAATTCAAGCCAATTAAATTCACAAATTAAGAGTTCTCCATGAACAGTTTAGCCACAAAGTTTACTTTTGTATTTTCCCCTATAAAACACCTTTAAGTGATATCTGATTTCATATGATATTAACTACGGCATAGCATACCACATATAGGACGTTGATGAGATTCGGAAACAGTCGGCTCAGAAACACTTCATTGACAATAACATGTACACTTCATAAAATTTACAGGAAAAAAATGTTGGTTAATATTTAAAAGGATAATATATATTAACATGGTTACAGACTACCAATAAACTTCCAAAAATAAAATTTGGCTATGCAGAAATACGTAGAGGTATGAATTTGAAACTTGGAAATGGATACTGTTCCCCTATATATTTCTATATAATTAGAAGAATTGAATTATCTGAATGTATTGCACGTAGAACAGCACAAATTTGAATTACAATGAATGCAGAAGACAAGAATAATTACAGATACTACACGATACGTCAGAGCTACTGGAAGAATGTAAACCGCATATTCTGAGTATACCATACTTCTTAAATCGCATAAAACTGTATAAATATATCTAAAATGAATTGCCAACAATTATGTTTATATTTAGGTATTTAAAGTTTTATGTATTTTCCCTTTATTTATTTGTTAGGTTCTTAGGACAATTCGCCAACGTTCCAACACACGCTTACATATAAACAAATAATTTTATCAGAGAAACAGATAAAGAGAAATAAGCATAACTGGACATTCTATTTTCAATTTTCACTTACTCCTTAAGGGGTCGAACTACAGGCTAAATTAAGGAAATGCTGTTGTTAGTTGTAGCAGACTTCCCGAACAAGATTAATTATTGATATTGAAGTGTCTTGCCCTACGTTCCAACTGTTCTTCGAGTAAGCTCTAGAAAGCATAGAAAATGTCCCCAGATGGGGGAGCTTATGAAGGATGGTTCGAGGATCATTGGGGTTTGGAAACATCATTATGACCTAAACGGAATGTACACCCACAGATACCTCGGGGCTGGGGTTGCACAACCCTATCGACTTTATTTATGGATACTAAAGATCTGACATATCTAGCTGGAAGGTAAAGGTGAAGAACTTAATGATCAAGTACCATATTGGGTCGTGAGCTACTAGGCCTACATCGTACACTACCATTCAGTTCCCCATACAGTTTTAAAACTGGCATTCAACATGATGAACTATCATGAAGAATTTACAAGTGCTTATGCAATTCTCTTTACTTAATTATGTAAAAATATAAAATACTATACAGATTTACTAAATGTTATTCTTATATATAGTTTGGGTATCGGAAGTGCTGTGAGACAAAAAGATGTTTTACGATAAGTTTTTTTTCAATCTCTTCTCCTTCTCTCAGGAGTTCTATAAATAAAACAACTTCTTCGTTTACAAGAATTATTTCAGTGCTGCAGGTCTTGTGGTATCTTACCAGCTCTTGAGAGACATAAGTTTTTTAATCAATCCAATCGGTGATAACTCATTATCTGGTTTTAAATGAAATAGGCCAACTTCCAACAGGAGAGAATTTATTCAAAACTGCAGAGTCGGCAATCGACTAACATTCCATACGTACTCTAGATCTTCCTGACATAACGTTAGGAAATATATAAACACATTCAAAGTTTCAGGTAACATAATATCCATTTTCTACAACATTAAGCTAATTTTGAAAATATATTAACATTTCCGTCTATCAATATTGTTAAATCATATATCATATATTCTATAATATTTTATCTTAAATTAATCGATTTTAAATTATGATGCGAAATAATCGAGTTCAAGATTGACTTGTAAATAATCGTTTTTAGTCAGCTGACTTCGGGAACCCCTCTGCACCATTTGCCTCCTCTGTGAGGACAGTTGCAACGTAATGTAAAAGGTAAACGAGCATTTTATAATTAGATTTAATAAATATATCATAGATGTAGGCACCTACTAATACAATATATATACAAAAAGTTATTAAGGGATTTGTTAAATTAATGTTATTAATATTTTTCTTAAAAGGGATAGCCCCTGAAGAGGTTGAAAATAAGCCATGAAACATGTAGGGCAGTTGCAATAAAGTTTGCACCGAAATAAATGATTTTTATTGAAGGCCCTTGCCATACAATTTGAAGAATATATAAATAATATTGGGTCCAGAATAAGAAGAATATTGTATATATGAAATAAATGTACAGTGTTAAATGAAAGGAACGTATTAGAGCAAGCAATAAATTAGTCCAGACAAACATTATCAGGAGCGTTATACATTTGTATTAAATAATATATTTAAAAATCTGATGTTGGTACCGCATGACTACCTAGTACTCTTATTTAATTAGCATTCTAATGCTTTCCATTTCTGATTAATGCATGATACTTAAGTACGTCACGAACGAATTTTTGTACATTACTAACCTTCCTCATGCTGTTGAGGACAACATAAGTGTTTAATGATGGATGGTATCAAGAATACGTCTGACCTTAGCCTGCCTGCTGTTAAGAGGTTTCCTACTAGTCAAGCAGATGTTGAAATGATCATTAACCCAGAAAAGTCTAAAGACATCTTGAAAGTTAAGAAGTATATTCCACGTGAACATTTAACTTAGTAGATACGGATTGCATTTACTTAAGTGTAAAAAAAACAAACAATTTTTTTCTTATTTGTAATAATTATTACTGATGAAATTCCTTTCTGTGCCGTATGAGCTTAAAGTTCACAAAAAATACATTTTTTATTTTATTTTCATTTCAAAGGCCCTTATTTATTTCATTTAGGAAATTAAAAAAATGGTAATAACAATAAGAGAAAACAGTACCAAATAAAAGTCTTCTTACTTTACTAAGTAATACCATTAACAGAGTGCTCTACCAAAACTAGGAATGTGGTAAAATCTTTCTTTTTATTCTAGTTACTTGTTAAGACTCTAAAAGAGCCTTTTAAAAAATATTGATTCAAATATGAAAATTGGATACTGCTTATAATGCCTTATGTGACCAATACAGAAAAACTAGACACAACAGAAAAAAAAATACCAGCAATTTTCAAAATGAGTGACTGCAGAATATCTAACTCAACTAGAATATTCACAAGTTGTCCTTTATATCCAGCAACATTGTCGACTAATAGTTTGGTAACGATTAAATAATAATTGCGACCGCTAGAGCGGTAACAGACAAATATATATATATATATATATATATATATATATATATATATATATATATATATATATATATAAATCTAAATATATATATGTATATATATATATATATATATATATATATATATATATATATATACAGTTTTGAACAGACCTCATTTTCGTCATCTCCTGGGTAGGATCGATGGACATTTGAAGAAAAATTTCGAAAATCGCATCATGAGTACAACCTCAATTGCTGATTTCCCTCCAGGGAAATCTGCTAAAATACCTAAGCCTGGGGCCCCAAAAAGTCTATTCTAGATAATAAGAACACTGTTCATTCAAATTTGCCTTTAAGTGCATACATAAATTGTGCATGTAATGTATTCTACGCACTAGTCATTTAGAAAATTGTAAATACCCTGGTTTTCTGTAACCAAGATTTTATTTAGTCTAACATTTATCCAAGTTCTTATCGTTATTATTATTTACTTCAATTTTTACCCTATACATATTTCTCCAATTTCTTTTGAGACTCTTCCTACATTCCAATGTCTGAATTAATGGACACTTGAAACTAGTTTTGATCGTATAGGTTGCAATGAAATAGGAAACGTTCTTGTCTAAGCAGTTAAGAGAGTTGCAAGTGAGGTGTGAGTCAGCAGGCTGTATAAGGGCCGTACACTACAAGGACCCCCATCTTGGGATAACCTCAATGCTACCTGACAGGGGAAATAAGCTTTCCTTCTATTTATATATACACCTTCAATTTTTTGCCACATCTCACTAATTTACTGCTTGAATAAGTGTGTGCTCTTAAGGATCACACTCCGGCAAGTTTTTCACCAGATGACATTTCGATGCAGTAAGGGAACACCATTTTTCTGGCTTTCACATTGCAATCATGTATTAATCATGTTTGTTTTTATTAGCAAATTTCAATTAAGGGTAATAAAATAATTTAATTTTTATTTCTCGTTTTCATATACGGATATATCATCGCTATATATTCATTTGAATCTCTATTTTATTGTCTTATGGTTGAAGAGAAATATATCCTTCTGGGTATATTAATTGCTATTCGATAACGAATTTCGATGGAATTTTATTTATCTTTTATTTCTCAACGAGACACTCATGATTGCTCTGCAAACTTGATTAAACTGTTTTGAGGAAACGTGGCTTTTTAATATTCGCGAAAATATAATATTCGAAAATTTTATTCTATGCATTGTTTCTTTAACTCAAACATTAAGTGAGTTATTTGTATTGTTCAGTTTTTTGTCCCAAAAGAATGATCCATCTTCTACTCATATAACCAATAAGCCAATATATCACGGAACGTCTAATTACAAGCTAAATTTGACATATTGTTCTCCAGGGGTTATTGCTATAGTAGGCGTAGACGTAGAGAGGGTGATCGCCCCCCCCCCTCCCAAAAAAAATTGATGAAGAATAATAAAACAACAAAAGTCCGTCACGCAGGGGCTGCGTAAACTAAGCAGATTTCCCACGTGAAGCTTTACAATAGAAAAATCCGCCTAATAACAGCTGTAGTAGGAATGGATTTCTAAACCTATTCACGAGGGACGAATAGTTCTGGAAACAGCCACCAGAGCTCTCGGCGGAGAGTCCGGAACATGGCGGGGTTCCGTGGACCATACACACAATACAAATGCAAATATCTCGGTTAATATTCAAGATACAGAATAAATGTATAGAACAATATTTATAGTAAATGTAATTTACAATAAGATTATTCTATACAATTTTTCGAATATATATTCAAATATCCCCCCTCTAAACCCCCCCCCCCTCCCACTGGTCCGATTTCAGCCATTAACGAACTTGATCTGTCTTTTAGCATAAAACGTTTAAATATCGAGTTTGGTAACGATCAAACACAAATTACGACCGCTAGAGCGTTAACAGACAAATATATATATATATATATATATATATATATATATATATATATATATATATATATATATATAATTTTGAACGGACCTCATTTTCGTCATCTCCTGGGTAGGATCGATGGACATTTGAGGAAATTTTTCAAAACTCGCGTCATGAGTACGACCTCAATAGCTGATTTTCCTTAAGGGAAATCTGCTAAAATTAAACGAGTAATACAGGAGTATAAAGAAGGAATAATACAGTATCATGTTTAATGCTTTCATTATATGATTGATCGCTAAATGTTAAAATTAGCAAAATATTAAAAAAGTAATATACTACAATTGTTGTTCCAAACAATTTTTCCGTAATTCGAATATTATCCACGTAGATCTGAGGAAAGGCATCGATAAGCATTGCAGGTATGAATAATAAATATCAAGCGCTGTTTACATAGATTTAGTGTTATTGGTGAAATAGAGAATATAAACAGAGATGACATCATCCACCCTCATTTTTATAAGTGGGAAATCTGTTTAATATATGCATAATTTGCTTGTATGATAAACTTTTGTTTTATTATAAAAAGAACAAGTAATATTTTCCTCAGCCTAGAGAGGGGTATTATAACAGAAAATATGACTGGAATATATGAATTTCAAAGTCTTGACTTCCAACGAGCGTCATGTCACCGCACTGATATTCCATGACAACGGCTTAACGCAATTACTGCATATTTCTATTTGCATAAAGGTTGTATGGATAAGGTATACAATATTCCCATGGATTTACGGGAATGGGGGTTTACTTTATAGTCAAAATATGAATTCGTCGTTATTATTTAGAGGAAGGAATTAAATAAAAGATATCCCTGAATAAAAGTAGTGTGGAAATTCGTTAACATTTAGGTAATGTGGATTGAGTGTACGATTTCAAAACAAGGCACTAATACCAATTTTCTCCGTGATACGTCCCTACATGCGCTGAACAAACAGGAAGAATTAACCAACATAGCCAGGGTTAATTTGACTAATTTTTGCCCTAGTACTTCCTCCAGGCTTCATCAAGGCTCCAGCAGGCGCAATCTTTTCTACAAAATTTCGACAGCGAAATTACCTATTTCAATTCACTTAATGAACCCACTAGAGATATCTCTCCAGAAATAAAGAGGACATCAAAAATGGAATTACGCCTCCATTATAATTCAGATTTTAGAAAAAAAAAAACATTCATGTATAATTCAACAACTTTAAGAATGATTGATAGGTTTACATTTTTAAAACAATCAGTTTCGTTCGCATTCTGCAGATGCCTATAATAATGGAAAGCGTCATGCATAAGCAAGGCTAACACTACAGGAGGTGGACTCGTCTCATTTGTTGGAGTTGTAACTAAAAGTTGCTGATTGGAATTCTAGAAGTGATACAGTAAATTTTCTTGATTTCGGGATTAATGCTTCCGTCGTCGTATGTCCATCGCGGCATACTTCAGGCTCTTACTCAGCATTGTGAGGCATTTTACTTAATGTGAGGATCTACTTCCATAAACCAGTATCGGACGATGATTCAGATTACCACTAACTAACGGGGGGCATAATGATAGATAGATATTTAATTGGCTAATGTTTACAAACATGTTGCCAAGAGTCTGGCCAAATTACTGTTAGTACGGTTATTAATATAATATAATAATAATATAAAAATAATATTTTCTAAAGAACAAATTAACTTCATATACATTGGTGTGAAATATAATATAAATATTTATCTAAATAGTTATAATACTTATTCAATAAATCTTAATGTAAATGTTGATTATATATACATATATATATATATATATATATATATATATATATACACCCATATATATTTTAATGTCTAAATAAAGATCAGTTTTCTGATATATCAAATTAACATAATTCTTCTCTAAGATTTATAACAAACAGAATAGTAATAATAATAAGTATTATTGTATAAAATAAATTATGTGCCGATTATTGCTGTTTAAGCACCCACATAAAAATAATATAATTCTTTCTTTAATACAGTTAATTAATTTTCATTGTTCTAATCCAAAATGTTTACCAATGAAAGGTATTCTCATGGCATAATGATATTTGTCCTATAAAAAGCCGAATGACACGTCATTGGCTATGGAGGTAAAGCATTATAATTACAATTACTAATTCTATACATAGTCATTTTACTAAAAAATTAATATCATACAAATCTTTAAAGCGAATGTAAAGTATCTACTTTTTTAAAAGAAATAGATTTCTGTAGTATGGAGTTCTGATGTTTACATAATACTTAAACTTTCTGGAGTCAAGATGTTATGTTTTTCCAGAGGAATTTAAAAGAGAGGACGAGAATAGCCAATAGACGTGGAGGCAGGGCAGTCCGGTAGGTTGTATAACATGATGCGCGAGTGATTACGTTTCTTAAGCATAATAGCCAGTCTTCCTACACAAGTATTTCAAGGTAACCAGTTATAAACATTCTGCTCATCAGGTGCTCTATATCAAGTTACATTCTGCTTGCACAGCATTGCGTAGGGCAGCCATTTCTTCAACTAAAGAATATTCCCAATTGTAGCTTCAGTTAATTAAGTTCCTCTTTATGGCGGTAAGAAGAATGAGGACGGGTTATGTACAAGATAATTCCGCTTTCAAGCTAGGGTTTGACTCAGAATTTTATTTTGTGAGCTCGTCACTAAATAACTTCCTATTGCAGAAGCGAGAATCTAACCAATGACTCCTGGTTTACCAGGTGTACGAAAACATGGCTAATCTGAGCCCGCATTTGGGAAATGTTTGAACTGTTTAATACACTAGAAAACATCTTTGCTTAGTTTCTTTTATTTTTGGCAAATTTGTGACTAAGGTCCTGAAACAAGGTGACAAATAAACTTTTTCACTAACAATGCGTTTAAATTTAAAATGTGAATGCAAATTTCTCATTATTCAATTGAATAGGACTTTAATTAATATGGGTTCTTCAAACAGGGAACGACTGAATTAAAAATATACATATTTTTTTAATTTAACTTAGAAGAGAGCAAATCGCAGATTTTGTTTCTTAACTTCCA
This sequence comes from Riptortus pedestris, assembly GCA_019009955.1. Taxonomy (NCBI): domain Eukaryota; kingdom Metazoa; phylum Arthropoda; class Insecta; order Hemiptera; family Alydidae; genus Riptortus; species Riptortus pedestris. The sequence goes on from CM032228.1 coordinate 90,004,313, forward strand.
AGGACTTAAGACACATTTCAAAGTAAATACTCTTTTTTTTTTGTATTATATTTAAATAAAATGTAAAATGAATCATACCTAGTTCAGAATCACACTATAAGAGGAGCAGATAATTTTCACTCACCTGTAACAAAAGAGGAATTATTTTCGATAAAATCACCACTATAAAAATAATAATAATTTCATGTATTTTATTGAAAATTTCCAAAGGATGATTAAATCATCCAAATATAAAAAAACAAATACTAAAGGGTTAGATCAAAGACAAAGACTTTGACATAACTTATGGTAAGTAATTATCACACATAGCAGTGCACCTGCGAGACTTCCTCTTTACAAGGAAATAAGTAGATTTTCATAAAGTTTCTACCTCTCCAAAAGCCTATTGACCTCCAGATAAACATTATAGTACGTGCCGTTATAACTGCACATGTAGCCCGTTTAATAACTATAAGCTCAAAAAAATATTCAAAATGTCCTTACATTCATAGTGCTAATTCTATGAATGAACTTTGAGGCGTTTGAGTGATAGGGAAGTCAACAGACTAACAATATGGATAATGTGGAATTTCAAATATGTTTTCATTACTTAATTCTCCAGCCTCACCTGGGATTCTCTATATTTTGACTAAAATAAAAGTATATTACTAAAACTATATTGAACTTCATGATAAATACTTTATACAATTGAAGCGTTATGAGTTAAAGCGTTAGCCTTAATCTCACATGGTAACCCTAGAGTGGCGAGTTCGATTCCGGCCTGGGCAATAGGGATTTATTTAGTGACGAAATTCATTAAATATAATCGTTAGTCCCACCCTGGTTAGAAAAGGGTGGTAATATGTAGATAACCCATCCCAATTATCCTCAGTTGAAAAAAAGGGACGTTAATAAATAATAAATAAATACTTCAAAGTTACGCTAAATCATTAATTTTATATTGTTTTTTTTCTTTTGACAGGAGATCATTAATAAATAGAAGACCGAACTTGTAGCTCTCTTGGTAGAAGGTAGTGTAGTCTAATGATTTTAAATTCCTGAAGAGGGTTCTTGAGGCTCGAAACAAATAGGGCTACTAAAGAAGTTAACAAGGAAGTGTGGGTCCTTCTGCCAATCTTCAATTCAATAAAATAGAATCCCAATTTAATATAAATTAAACATCTTAATAATAAAACTCAGATATGAAATGAAATAGCCTTTAGCATACAATACAATCATAAATAAATAATAAGACTAACCATGATCGTGTATTCCTAACTAATTAATAAGTAGAAATAAATTACATTAATTCTACAGATTTAAATAAATAACCAACCAAGTATGTTTTAATTTTAATTTTTATATAAGCCTTCTAATCCCGCCGTGAAGAGGGGTTCACGATTTCCTTCATGTTCCCCAACATAGGTTCTTAACTTCACCATGTCGGGTTTGCTTATTCATTAATAGAGTCGCCCCATCTCTTGTCTTGCCAGCCTCTATCTCCAGTACAATCATAATGAGTCCAATCAGACACATAATGGACCACCTGTTGTCAACACATCTCAACAGGTGTCCAGCCCATTTCCGCTTTAATTTGTTTATGCGTATGGTTAAATCATTCAGCCCGATTTTTTTTTTCTTAACGTCAGTACATTTGACTTGTCTCTTCTTCTGACGTTTGCAATGATTTTTTCTAGTGAATTTTGTCAACCCTGATTTGGCCCCCAGCGCTTTGAGTGGGCCCATGTTTGTATTTCCTGTAGGGAATAGCAGCAAAGATGCAAGTTTCAATGATTTGTTCTCAGTTTCATATCTATATTCCACATTAAAATGCATCTTAGGGGCCATTCTTTTTTTTCAACCCTGTGATATTCATCTTGGAACTTATTTGTTCGTTAATTCAGTAAATAAAATGAGTTGTCCCAGGTACTTATGCCCCTTTGTCTATTTTATGAAGTTGTTGTTGTATTTCTAGTCTCCGATATAATGAAGTATTATGATGTTTATAAATAATGAAGCACTAATAGAGGAACAGAAAACATAAATCGCAATGCGTAACGTTAAACATCTTCCAAGACATCATTTTGACATTATTACCGCAATCTAATTAGTATTCAAACCCAGTGATCTCATGACGCCAGGTCTTAAACGGACAAGTCTAAACTCACGTTAGAGTAATTAAATGCATCAGTCGTACATGTTGGTCATCTTCCAGGACAAGTATTTCGCCTCGTCTATCAGATAAGAGATTTCCTAATGGCCGATTGTACCTAGAAGGAATATAGAGATTAACAACGCTAAGCACCGTCATTAGAATTTCTTATTAGCAATGTCGTAATACGTGATTTCCATAAAATAATAAGACAATTTCATTGAGGCTGTGGTGGCTGAGTTCTATACAACGGGTGTGAATCAATTCTCGGTCTCTTCCACAAACAATGTTTTCTCGTCCCAACAAATAAATAACACATGTATTCCAGTTAAAACCATTATTTCTTTAATTTGAGGAAATGTTTTACATATCGCGTTATGAGTACTTCGAGAGAAATCTACTAAAAAGTAAACACTGAGGTTCATATTAGCGTTACAGAAGATAGGCACTAAACAACAATTGAATGATATTAAATGGTCAATAAGGTTGGTTGTACAATATTGTTCGATCATAATATGAGAGATTTTTTGAATTAGGATGTTTTCTCCTAGAGGCCCCCCCACTTCCACTCCACTCTTCTGGACTGATTTCAGTCATTGGCGAATTTGAACTTATCTTATATGAAGCTCTTAAATATGGAATTTGAGTTCAACCTCAATTGCTGACCCCCTAAGGGTAACTTGTTCAAAGGATGGAAGAAGCTACTAGTATCGTTAGTGAGTTGTAAACTATTAAATATACTTCATATTATTAATGATAGGTTATTTAATTTCCAAGACAGAAACCAACGAAGAACACCGAGCTAACGATGTGTACAACACATTTTGCAGGTGAAAATGCAGTCAGTCGATGCAACTGTTTGCCAACTTCGTCATTAAATGTTTCCCGATGTTGTGTGGATTCACAAGAATCTTGCAAAACTTCCTTTCATACGCTTAACAACAGAAAAGAGGCGGCAGAGACCCAAGAACAAGAACGTTCAACTACAGATGAAATAAACGAAGGCCTGGACAAAGAATTATATCAATTATTTAAGAATAAAAAATAGGTGGCATAGGGAGGAGCTGCAAATTTTGTAATATGTCTATCACTTCACCAATCCGAAAGCCAACTCGAATTGCACATCTGCATTCAATCTGTGCCACAACAGCTGTAGTTATGCTATTAATATATCGAAGCTATTAGGGCAAGTCCATCGTAAGCCAAAGATTTATTCCTTCCAAATATGAAATTACGCGTTTTAAATCCATCAGAGCTAATAGTATGGTGCATTTACAAGATTCCTGTTCTTACAGTGCACAAAGGGGCAATCGTGAAGCGTCCAGCTACTAATGACACTTTTAAAGATCATATGGAAATAATTCAAATCACATATGTGTATACGAGTAACTTGGCGGTAAGTCTCCAGTTCTAATACACTGAATCTAAATTCATGGATTCCTAATATAAATTATTACGTAATTTACCTTTTATTTAATATATAAGCAATTATTACCTTGCTTTAATGAATAAAGGTCCTTGTCTTGCACTACATACTAGGAAATAATTTTTTTTTGGTTTAATAAATATTAAAATTCCAAAATTAAAAAAAAAAAAATAGTATGACTAGTTAGAAATAATTTATATAAATCTCAAATGTTTAGAACGTTCTTAGTATATCATTGGTGATTTGACCCGAAACCCTCGCGCTTTAGAATCAATACCACCATCTTTTGTTGAAGAAAAAGAAATTTTGTACCCAAAGAAATGTTTTCAAAGCCATGTATTTACTGTGAAGATAATTGTCATAGGTATGATACAAATGACTTATAATGTAGTTTAGAGAAACCAATCGCAAACTAAACGTAACCAACAAATTCTTAAACACCTTAGCAGGGGTTGAAGGTCCGTCTCGCCGAAACAGAATTCCTACGTAAAGCAATTACATCTGAGGACGTCAACTGCACATTTTAATCTCTATTTCTTCCTTTCTAAGTAATCTATATAACCAAGGCTAGAAAATAAAGCTAGGCATATGAGGATTTGGTATGACTAAAACTGTACCATCCTAAATACATCAATGTCCCCTTAAAATAGTATCCCTCGTAATTTAATAGTAATAAAAACAAAATTAACTTTCCTGTTCAAGATATGGGAAGACAAAGTGAGAGTGAATCACATTTTAGAAAAAGTCAGGGGCAGCGTAAACTAAGCAGATTTCCCACGTGATGTTTTACAATAGATAAATCTGCCTAATAATAGCAGTAGTAACCTTCAGGAGGACGAATAGTTACGGAAACGGCCGCACTAGCTCTCGGCGGAAACTCCCGAACATAGCCGACTCCTGCCGACCACACACACAATACAAATGCAAATACCTCGGTTAATATTCAAGATACAGAATAAATGTATAGAACAATATTTATAGAAAATTTAATTTGCAATAAGATTGTTTCTATGAAAATTTCCGATCTGACGCATAATAACGGAGATATTTCAAAAAACCCCCCTTTAAACCCCCCTCCCACTGGTCCGATTTCGGGCATTAACGAACTTGATCTTTCTTTTTACATAAACGATTAAATATGAAGTTTGGTAACGATCAAACAAAAATTGCGGCCGCTAGAGCGGTAACAGACAAATATATATATATATATATATATATATATATATATATATATATATATATATATATATATATATAATTTTGAACGGACCTCATTTTTGTCATCTCCAGGGTAGGATCGATGGACATTTGAGGAAATTTTTCAAAACTCGCGTCATGAGTACGACCTCAATAGCTGACTTCCCTTAAGGGAAATCTGCTAAAACGACGGCCGAGTTCTCTTTTTTTCAGAATAGCCCATTCATTAATCAACTAAATGACTGGTTGATAGTAAGTCACCATTCTAGGAATAAAATTGAGTTCACAGAACATTTTTTTTAAATTGCAAGGTGTGGCTATGACAGTGAATCTGATTTAAAATATGAAGTGTGTATGGTATGCTTGAGTGTAGAATAATGAGAAAATCGATCAGATTCAACTGCCATTGTTCAAAACAGAGTGATAAGTTATCGTAACAAAAACAAAGAGGATAATGGCACGAAGGAAAAATGAATAACAGATTCACCTTCCTCTCATCACTCCCGATGATGAATGCGATTTTTAACGACGGACCTCGCCTTTGAATAATGACTCCGGCAGAAGTGTTCTCAACGCCGGTGCAGTGATCCCAGGAACCTGATTTCAGGGTTCCGCACCGAATTTGGAAGTACTCACCTTGCAAGAGTTACACATTAGTTTCCTCAAGCATTGGCTTAAGGAGTGGCCCAGGAAATCTAGCAGTTTATTTATAGACAAGATAACTACAAATAACAAGACTGCACCATACATGTGATCAAGAGGTTATAAAATTAAAATATCATAAAACTGAAAATATTGAATTATCTATAATAGACTAAAAAATGGATTTTCCCATCAATCCACATTTATTGTTTTTATTAATGACTCTGCATTTAGGCCTGATTTTCTATCATTTTCAAGTATTTTATTGGTTACTTATTTAAGTGTAACCTGTTAAAGTCACAATCCATTCATTACTTAAAAATACAAGTTCATTCATTAAGAATCTAACATCTTTGCCGACATTTTCGTTAGACTCATAAAAGCAGTTATGCTCTTTGGGTTTGGCATTGTTGTCATCAATAAAGTAATCAACAATACAACAAGGGTAATAACTTATTCGGGTTTTTAAATAATTGTGAATATATTATATTTATTCTTTCTTTGAAAGAACATCGGAATTTGTTTATGGTAAGTTTTATTGTATATTAGTAATAGAGTAACTTATGGTGTTTTTAATATTGCTCTAAGAAATTATTTATCAACGTCCACTTTTTGTAACTAAGGCTAATTGGTACGGGTTCTTTACAGGTTACCAACCTTTTCTAGGCAAGGTGAGACCATGGATTTCACCTAATGAATTCCGTCACCAAATACTCCGTCACCTCTGCCCTGGCGGGAATCGAACTCGCCACTCTAGTCGACTTCCGTTTGGTTTTTTTAAAAAAATTGTTTTAAAGTCGCAAAATGTAATAGAACCAATCTAATTACAAATTCAGTTCCTTACAAACTGATGTGTAACAATTATCTTCTCTAGCTCTAATATTAACCGATATATTTTCAGTTTCAGCCTTCTTTAAACCATATTACCAGTATTTTGGTGCTAATATATGCCAGAACGCCTTATTTTTAGCTTAAATACGTTGAGGTTTCCTTGTACAAGGAGGAGATGGGACAAAATAAAAAATAAAAAAAATCGAAATATCTTTATTATGAGTGCAGCAGAAGTGTATTTATTAATAAAGAGGAATCCCATAAATATATTCCTGTGTTTTCATAAGTATATAGAAATCTAACGGAGGTAGTAGCTAGGCTATATGAGGCAGACCTCAAATTATTATATTTGGAATTATGATTTCTTTAGCATGGCACTTGTCAATATAATGAGAGAAAAATCAACAGTCAAGCATAATAGTATCTCTAATACTTAAAGAGGTGTTATAATTTCAAGAATCTAAAAGTTTTTCGAATATAATGCGTCAATAATTCCTATTTGAAGAAACAAACCCGTAAAACATATTCACACATATATGAGTCATGGTTTCTACGTGTATTCCATAAAAATGATTCCTTGCTCTGGCCCTAACTATAAACTGGAAGAGATAATGCGGAAGATGAAGGCAGACTTCCATTAGCACAGCAAATACGGAAAAAGGAATGATTACAAGCAGCTTGGTATAATGGTTAAGATAGCGAGTGGAGTTTTATTTGCATTGTAAAGTACTCCTGGGGGTGAAGGATACGAATGGGCTGTTCCTCCAGGAGGAAGGACCTTCATAACTGGCTCATCAACTCAAACAATCCAACGCCAATTATTTATTTGAAAAAAAGATATAGGGAAATAATAAGTTTCGATACATTGCAACGGATATATCGTTTATTACATTAAATTGAAATTTTTAATGAAATATAACCAAGAATATTGTTTATTTAATTCACTAGGAGTACAGGGAAGTCATTTGGCTCCCACAACATAGTTTTATTGATTTAATTGAGATGAGAGGTCGAAGTATCATTGAATATCGTTTCAAGGCCAAAAAAAAAACATTATTTTTTTATTTAGCTTTGTTTAAATGTGTTAAAAGGAAACGAGTATTGGGATTAAGATAGCAAAGGTTTTATAAAGGATCACATTAATTATAATAAGCAGGTACGGAATTGGCGGCGCTAGTGTTGGAGAGAGTAACCACCTGTTAAGAAGCCATGAGCCTCATATCTGAACCTCTTATCTATAATGGAAATCCACTAACTAGTGTTGAGAGTAGATCCATTCTTCTCTTATAGTGTCATGCCTTTCATATTCTCACCCACCCTAATACTCTCATTTTCTCAAATCTCATTTTATATATATATATATATATATATATATATATATATATATATATATATATATATATATATATATATATATATATATATAATTTTTACTTCCTTGTACGAAGTATTGTAATCGCAAACATTTTTCTGATTTCAACAAAGTTATCCGTTTTGACCTTTCCTGAGCCTATTGTGACGGAATGTCTGTACGTTTGTATTTACCTTGCATAACTCGAAAACGGCTAGCCTTAGAATGTTAAGATTTTATATTTATGATTGGACTTAAGATGATAGGGGTGAGGGGGAGGGTTAAAGGGGGTGAAAAAAAATCAAATTTCTCCGAACATATTACAATACAAAAAAGTCCGTCCCACAGGGGCTGCGTAAACTAAGCAGATTCTCCGCCTGAAGTTCAACAATAGATAAATCTACATCCCGGTAACACAACACTACCGTGAATATTAAGTGAATAAATACAAACGATAAAAAGAAACCTCACGACGGAAAGCATCTGAAATGTAAACAAACAATTCTGCCTACTTCTTACCTGAAAGGAAAACAAAAAATGTAATATATCTGAATATAGCGTATTAATTTGATTGAAAACTATTTACTATATCTAGTACTGTAATTTATAATGAATCAGAATATTTTTTTTATCTCAATCAATCAAATTTAAGTACCCCAAAAACTAAAGAAGGGGGGGGGGGTGGGTCACCAGAACAAATTTACATGTTCCTCGTATAATAAATGTCTCTTGAAAACAATATTCGGTATTTAAGCTTCGAATGGTGTGGTTTCTTACATAACCGAGTATTGTTTCTGTAACATGAGTAGAAGTGGGCGTTTGCTGAAGGCTGAAAACTGAAATATGCAAATATCTCGGTTAATTTTCAAGATAGGGAATAAATGTATATAACAATATTGATAGTACATTTAATTTTCTATGAGATCAATTCCATACATTTTGTTGATCCAACAAATAGTAACGGAGATATTTTGATCTCCCCCTCTTAACCCCCCCCCCTCCTCTTGGTCCGATTTCAGCCGATAACGAACTGGATCTTTCTTTTTACATAAAGCGACTAAATATCGAGTTTGGAAAGGATTAAACAATAATTGCAACGACCAAGCGGGAACAGAGAAATATATATATACTAGCTAAGATACCCGGCTTCGCCCGGGAATTGATTTGAGGCTGAATGGTGATGGTATTTTTTTGGCAAGGCTTTACTTTGCGCAATATTTTGACATTTACCCGTCCCAGTGTTTAGGGTAAATACCCGTTGATGGCATGTGTCAATAATAAAATTAATTTTTTATGTAAGTCTTCACTGTCCTCCTAATTGTCATATTTCCCGTCTCCTGTGCATTATGCATAGATTTTAGCCATTAAGGACAAAATATTAACATTGATTTGAATTAATTTTTCCAGCTGTGGTACCTGATAGTTCAAATAGGAATGAATTGTTGAGCATATTAATATTTCTACGCAAATTACTTGCTCCACACATTGTTCCTGGAGAAATGTATAAAAAACAAAGTTAATCTAAATAACAAAGTAAACAACTTTTGTTAAGTGCATGTTTCTCGAAAAACAAATAGACAATGAAATATTGCGAATTTTTATTTCAGGCCTCCCTTATAACCCCCACTGTCGATCTAACCTAAATATTTTAATATAGCTTATAATCATGGAAGAATTAATGCTAATTGACATACCGAGTTTTGTTAAGTTCGGTTCAATCGTTAGCGCCCAATAAAATAGTTGACTCCCGCTTTAGCTTATAGTGTATATCTCGTTTATACATTGTTAAAAGAAAAAAAGGAATATCACAAAAGTTACTCTAAATAACAAAATAAACAACTTTTGTTATGTTCATATTTGCCGAAAAACAAATAGAAAACGAAATAACTCTATTTTAATTTCAGGCCTCCCATACAACCCCCACTCCTGCCCGTCCCTAGAAATGTTGGTATGACTTATTATAATAAAAGCATTAGTGCTAATACACATACCGAGTTTTATTTATTTCGGTTGGGTCTTTTGTCCCAAATAAAATTGTTCACTTCCGCTATAGATTTTAGCGTATATCTCGTTTATAATTCAGTATACGAAAAAAGTGTATATAACAAAAGTTACTCTAAAGAACAAAATAAACAACTTTTGTTATGTTTATATTTGCCGAAAACGAATAGAAAACGAAATACCGCTATTTTAAATTCAGGCCTTCCATACAACCCCTCTCTCCTGGCCGTCCCTAGAAATGTTGGTATGGCTTATTATAATGAACGCGTTAGTGCTAATACACATACCGAGTTTTATTTATTTCGGTTGGGTCTTTTGTCCCAAATAAAATTGTTCACTTCCGCTATAGGTTTTAGCGTATATCTCGTTTATAATTCAGTATACGAAAAAAGTGTATATAACAAATGTTACTCTAAATGACAAAATAAACAACTTTTGTTATGTTCATATTTGCCGAAAAACCAATAGGAAACGAAATATCGCTATTTTTAATTTCAGGCTTCCCTTATAACCCCCACTCCTGTTCCTCTCAGAGGATATTAATATAGCCTAAAGTCTAAGTTGGGTTAGTTGTAATTACATACCAAGTTTCATAGAATTCGCTTCAGCCGTTTATGCGTGAAAAGGTAACAAACAAATAAACAAACAAACAAACAGACACGAAAGAAACAAAATGCAGTTATCGTGCCTATGACATGTGAAACGGAGAGTTATCGTGAAAATTCATGAGAATAATCAATGTACAGACAGAGGTTACAATTTTATATATATTGTTTTGAACCGACCTTATTTTTGTCACCTCCTAGGTAGGATCAATGGACATATGAGGAAAAATGTCTAAAATCGCGTACAAATGTGTACGACCTCAATAACTGATATCCCTTAAGTTAAATGACATTTTTCAATCCGATGCATTGGAAGGAGGCATCAATCACATTGCTTAACACATTTAAATGAAAAAAAATTTGTTTATTTAATTTTATAGGTTCAGAAAGAATCTATGGGGTGGCATAGATTTTTCTAATGTGCTACGAACTCTTCAATTTATTAATTCCACGTTTCTTGAAATACTTTTTTTCTTTCAGTTCAAAGTTTGCATGTTCATTAAATTATCCAATACATTCAAATACTCTGATTTAAAAGAAAGATCGATTGTACTTGCCGACGCTTGCTCCTTCCATTAATGTTCGAACGTGGTTCTTGTTGGGTTTCCCATTGAAGCCTGACTGTTTTTACAATGTCTATTATATTCAGACAGTTTTTTCATTTTTTCACCGATGTCAAACTTAAAAATGGGGGTAAAATCTATGTTTCTGGACTTCCGATGGCCTAAAGATCGCCACGTGCATAGAAAACGAATTGATGTTAAAAGGTCAGGTCATGTCTAGACATCTGCCCATTTAACGTGAAACGGGAATTTAATGTTGTTCTTTTTCCCATTTGACCACATGCTTTTATCCCCTACTAACCTCAAATTATAGTTCTACCCAAATATAAATTATTTTAGTAAAGAATTCAATTTTGAAGAAAATGGGCCGGAGCCCTTTTAACGTTCTGCCATTCGAAAGCATAGTTGGTTGTGCAGCTGAGGGGAATTAGTCCCAACAAAAGTGGAAGGTTCGGTCAAACTGCCTTCTAGCGGTAAAATCAAATGATAGTTCAGGCACCACTCTTAGTGGAAACAATTCCCATGTCCCAAATTGTTTGATTATGAGGACAAGATGAATATGACTAACACGTTGATGGTCGCCCGTTCCGAAATATTGGTCGCCGAAATTGTCTTGTGTTCCAGTTTGATAATTTGTTATTTCCAACTTAATAATGTATGCATTATATTTATCGAGCCTTGAGGCGATACTAAAAGCTAAATAAAGTCGTTTACGAAACTCTTGAACCATTGTCGCGGATTGGCTTCAGTTTCTCGGCTCGTCAACGCCACATAGTGATTAGATTAAAAGCTATAAAACCAAACATCCGTTTCAATATATTTTATATGCATTTAATTTATCCTTGAGTAGTTATATAATAATAACATATTCGATGCCTTCCAGTATTTGCCCTGTCTTGATATTTTCTACCAAAGCTGTTCTAGTCATCATTCAATCCTGCTCACTAGGTGAAATGTGAAAAAGCCAAAGTTTTGGCTACTGGAAGTAACTATCAAGAAAGGATTATCAAAGAACTGCTGGAATCGTAAAATGTCAGAATAGTTTTAAGAGAGAAGGTTTCTATAAAATCAGAAAACTGTACAACTTTCATCCAAGAAATATTAGTAACTGATCAGGGGAAAAGGACGAAACATTAAAAACTACTCGAATTTCAGATCCGACCCGGACTTATGAGTACATCTCTGGCCCCGGAAACAAGCAAGACAAGGATAAATACATTGGATAGGACTGCTGTTCTTCTTTCTCAGGATTCCATGTAACGTTGATAAAAAATACCATGCAAGAGTGGGAACTAGAAGTCCTCCTAAATTATAGCATGGACCATAGAAGCCTACGAAAACATTAGGTTTATCCTTGCCTAATTTTGTTACATTTTAATCTCACGAAGCCTTATATTTAATCGTTTCTGGTAAGCCTGCTCTAGAGATTTTATCATCTTCCCCAGGTCACTGGTTACGTTTGCAAACGAGAAGTCATAGTTAATCAAAAAAGTCCGTCACGCAGCGTAAACTAAGCAGATTTCCCACGTGAAGTTGTACAATAGAGAAATCTGCCTAATAACAACAGTAGTAGTAAGGAATCTCTAAACCTTTTCACGAGGGACGAATAGTTACGAGAACGTCCGCCCTAGCTCTCGGCGGAAAGTCCGAACATAGCCGACTCCTGCCGACCACACACTCAATACAAATGCAAATATCTCGGTTAATATTCAAAATACAGAACAAATGTATAGAACAATATTTATAGTAAATGTAATTTTCAATAAGATTGGTTCTATACATTTTTTTATCCGACGTGTGGTAACGGAGGTATTTTGAATTTTCGAAAATCCCCTCTCTAAACCCCTCCTCCCACTGGTCCGATTTCAGCCATTAACGAACTTGATCTGTCTTTTAGCATAAAACGTTTAAATATCGAGTTTGGTAACGATCAAACAAAAATTACGACCGCTAGAGCGTTAACAGACAAATATATATATATATATATATATATATATATATATATATATATATATATAATTTTGAACGGACCTCATTTTCGTCATCTCCTGGGTAGGATGGAAGGACATTTGAGGACATTTTTCAAAACTCGCGTCATGAGTACGACCTCAATAGCTGATTTCCCTTAAGGGAAATCTGCTAAAAATAAGAAAAATAGAACAACTTAAACATTAAACGTTGTAGCTGAAATGGCGGAGGGTCAGTAAATGACAAACACGTGAGATATCTTCATATTTATTCTTTCCTCTACATGCTTGCGTTCTCTAAGATGCTGCTTCAGGTGTAGTACACTTACTTTAAAAAGGTCTGACCTCACCACGGTGGTGGTCACGTCAAGACTGACAACAATGGAGACGTATAACACCAATCAGCTAACTCCATAGATATATAAAATCATGATTCAATTACATTAAATAAATCGATAGCATAAATAAGTCAATTGCATAAACGGCAGAATTTTGAAAAATCGATTCGAGAAGAAACAGTCAGATCTACATCTAATCGACTTGTTGTTTATTTAAATAATTGATAAATATGTTATGTAACTTCCTTATCTCAGTTTTCTTGTTCACAACATATTGTGTGTTTTTAATATTTTCTTTTTCTTCTGCTTGGTTAGGGTTTTGCCGTTATCAATAATTTCCACTTCGTCAAAACTAAATTTATGTTTAAATGTCAAAGAATGACCGGCCAATGAGGTTCAATTTACTAGAACATTTTTCTATTTACATTTCTTCAATGCTGTTTTTATCCCTTCTTAAGATTCATACGATTCTCCTATATAAAATTTGCCACAATTACTTTATTTTATCCTTTGGGACAAAGCGCTTTCAGAGCTTTCGTGAAGGAAAAATGAACATTATTTTGTAAAAATTGAATTTGGTATTCTTGCCTTTAAGTTTACTTTTTATACATTTAAAACTACAGTCTTTCTTAATGAAACTGCTATTGCGAAGTTATGTTTGTATGGGTCTTACATTTTTAGTTCGTTGTTGATCTTGTATTTCTGTGGGTTTTTATACCGAATGTTAATACAAGTGGTTATTTATTAAAATTTCTTTATTTCCCGTTATTGTTCGCTTCTTCGTTCATGGGTTATCCCCACATTTCGACGAGGTTAATAATTAAAATTACGCCATTAAGCCTAAAACATTAGTCATTAATTAGAAAAGAAAATATATTTAATGCAAAAAAAAATCCTTTTAAAAATTCGGTTCTGTTTTTGTGGATAACTGGGACATTTTACAAGGACTTTTGTCAGAGACACTATTTATTTCGTTAATTTATTTTTGTATAAATAATAATCATTCATAATGTGTAATTTACATATGTTTTCAAAACAAAATATTTTAGATTGTAGGTGTAGAAGGAAGGACCACAGCTCGTTAAAACAAAGATGCCCCCGTAGGTATGTAGGCGGGACCACTCAGCCTGAAACAACACCTTCATTAGTCCACTACCATTTTCATCTTCATAATAGGTCAGGATGTAGTCGTATAACGTCACGATTTCCTAACTATGGCGTTTATCTCAAATGGCTGGACAATAAAACTAAAAGCGCCCCTCGTAATATTTACCGCTGAACTCCTAATACGAGGTAATATAATATTATTACATTTTAAAATAATTCAAAACAAACCAAATTGATCTCAGATACATATAAATTAATTCAGTAAGTTTTTATCAATTCAAACAATAATTCTGAGTCGGCATTTAATTAATCATCACAAATAATCATTGTATTTTATTTTGGAAATTAATACAGAAAATGACTATCGATTGGAACTACATACTGTATTGATTTGAGGGCTTACGTAATTTTATTTATTTATTATGTAGAGCTCCGCGACTTGCTCTTCTTAAACGTGGGGGAAAAACAAAACTAAAACAAGTAAACAAAATAACAAAACATGGAACACGAAATAACAACAGAGCATAGAATAATAACAAGACAAGAAACAGGAACATAACATAGAACTAAAAACAGGTGGTAAATAAATAGGTGAAAAGTAAACTTGGTGACTATGAAACAAAAACTATTCATAAAAACAGGCATCATTCAAATTGAACACGTCACACACACATACACACGCACGGGCACACATTAAAACAAATTTAAAATATGGAATTTAATATTCTCAAACTGCCCAATTGTTTTTAATATGTCATAATTGTGTTAATATGTGGGCTACCCTCAGTCAGTAGTTTGTTCAAGTTATGTGGAATGATTAAGTAAGTTCGTAATCTGCATTCTGTTAGTAGGTGTTTTATAGTTAGTCCAGTGTTGCAATGGCTACAAGGAGGCTTGTCTTTTCTGTTCATTATGTAAGAATGTGTCAGGTATGTATGTCCAATACGTAGTCTGGTGAGGACGACTGGGTCTCTACTTGAATCTACGTACTGTCTCTTTGGCCATCCAGTAACATTGCGTTTTATTTCCAATAGTTTGTTGTCAGTACTTAACCAGTGTTCTTACGTAATTAAGTTATTAACAAACTTCAGTGGTCATCCTGGATACAGCTCGGGATTTTGTTGTTTAGTTAAACGTTGACCTGTCGGTAATCCTCAGATCAACTTGAAATACCAATGATTCTACTCAGATTAATAAGTACGATGACCTTAATGTAATTAACAATTATGGATGTCTTGGAAATAATGTTTTTACCAGAAATAAACAAAATAAATATATATGAGATTTCTAAACATCAAGTAAATAAACTTCAACTACTGCCTGATTCTGTGTTCTGAAATCCAAAGTACAGGCGAGAGAAAGGATGATCTAAATAAATTCTCCAGCCAAAATAGAATATCTCAGTACGTTGGAAGCAAAACATTTCTGTTACCATTCCAGCAAACTTAACTAAAGGAAAATTGCTACTGAGGTTACCTCTTAAACTACCGAAACTCTTAACAATGTTTAGAATATATTTGCAAGCCACATAGCCGAACTGAAGACGGCAGATGAAACCAAAATCACTAACAATAATAGAACCAATAAAGACACAGGTACACAGCAGTCAGGACCAGTTAAAAACGCGAGCATAACATTGGACGACCTTCTTACAACAAATGCCTTTCAGATCAACATACCCAGCTTCTCAACCTAGACACGCCACACTCCTGTGCTGTGACATCAATCATCGTAAGTAACGTATGTTTTTGTCTTCAATAAGCCTTTAGCCTCACGTTCTTTTGATGCACAGTTGGATGTATCAATGATGGGCAGGATATGGAAAGATCTTCAGGTCACTAAAGGAAATCCTAGTAGGAATTTGGTGAGTCCTACTACATAAGACAATCATCGAATACTATTAATTGGTCTTAACCTCACAGGGTAGAGTGGCGAGTTTGATTCCCGCGTGGGCAATAGGAATTTATTTCGTGACAAACTTATTAAATAAAAACCTTAGCCCCACCTTCGTAATAAAAGGGCGGTAACCCGTCCCCATTAGCCATAGTAGCAAAAACTACTAATGAAAGGAGGCTAAAAGATAAAGGTAGGGAGGGAAGGCTGAAAAAATCCTGAAGTTATCTCTTATATTGTTCTTTGCAACATTAATATTTTAGCAGATTTCCCTTAAGGGAAATCAGCTATTGAGGTTGTACTCATGACGGAATTTTCGAAATTTTTCTTCAAATGTCCATCGATCTTACCCAGGAGATGACGAAAATGATGTCCGTTCAAAACTGTATATATATATATATATATATATAGAAATGTCGAAACGGAGTAGCCCAAACTTACATTTATATATATATATATATATATATATATATATATATATATATATATATTTGTCTGTTACCGCTCTAGCGGTCGCAATTTTTGTTTGATCGTTACCAAAATCGATATTTAGTCGTTTTATGTAAAAAGAAAGATCAAGTTCGTTAACAGCTGAAATCGGACCAGTGGGAGGGGGGGGTTTAGAGGGGAGGATTTTCGAAAATTCAAAATATCTCCGTTACTATACGTCGGACCGAAAAATTGTACAGAATCAATCTTATTGCAAATTAAATTTACTATAAATATTGTTATATACATTTATTCTCTATCTTGGTTATTAACCGAGATATTTGCATTTGTATTCTGCGTGTGGTCACCAGTAGGCTATGTTCGGACTTTCCGCCGAGAGCTCTGGCGGCCGTTTCCATAACTATTCGTCCCTCGTGAATAGGTTTAGAGGTTAGGTTAACTGTTTTTTGGGGCTAGAAACTGATGGGTTATTACGCCCTAAATAATGTTTTAGGTTTAGAGGTTTCTTACTACTACAGTTGTTATTAGGCAGATTTCTCTATTGTAGAACTTCACGTGGGAAATCTGCTTAGTTTACGCAGCGCCTGCGTGATGGACTTTTTTGAATTATTGACATGTTCATATTTGTAGATCTTAGTATGTCTCTACTTTAGTTCACTTACTTATAAATTCGCTGTGATGCGTAACAACAAAGATTTATTTCTTTACGTCCACCTTATGCTACTTTGGCTAATTAGGACGGGTTATCTACAGGGAACCACCCTTTTCTAGCCAGGATGGGACTAAGGAATTTATTTAATGAGTCCATCACTAAATAAATTCCTATACCCAGGCGGGAATCAAACCCGCCACTTTAGGTTTACCATATGATATTAACCCATTTCATCCCAACTTTTCAAAAATTAATATTTCACGTTTAAACTGTGTACACAATGAAATTAGCCCATTAGTAGTGTGCATGTAAAGTATTAATTCAAAAACACCCCCTAGGGGTATTTTTGGGGCAGTGGGATAAAATGGGTTAAGACCAACGTCCTAACCCACACGGCCCCCTGACCCCTAACAACAAAGGTATTTAAGAATCTAAAACTTCCTCCTCAATTTACCCTGGACCGATATAGGTCATTAACGAACTTAATCTTTTCGTAGACTTCACTTGAATGAATAAGACACTGGGCTACTTTATAAAAAAATCATACAGATTTGCTGGTGGTAAATGTTGGAAAATAGAAGAAAACTTGTTAAGAAACTTGAAATATGAGCTAGGCCTGAACTAATGGAGTAAGTAATAGCTTCATTGAATTGTAGAATAGTTAAAAGTCAAAACATAAAAGAACACTGAAATCACTTTCTCTTAAAAATATTACCTCTCTACATACTTCACGTAACATATGAATGAACCTCGCCTACTAGAAAGGAACAGGATTCTTAGACAATATTCTTCAAAAGCAAAGTTTAATACAACTTCAATAGTTGATTTTCCTCATGGGTAATTTGCGAACATGAATAAGGGATAACAAAATAATGAGCAATACATGTAGTTATTATGAGGCTACATAAATCAAACAGTGGCCATGCATATATCAGTGAAGATAAAAGAGTTAACAAATAGTTTTATGTACATTTTCACTTTCCAACAAAGTGGAGGGATGACAGTAAGAAATAGTTCGGAGATTGACCTCCAGGAGCAGGTGTCAAAGCTAAGAGTTGTGTAATTAAACGAACCGAAAAACACCATTAACAAGCCGTGTCCATTCAGCCAACAAACGCCCACAGATTCCTTCCTTTTACAACTTTAGTATTCTATCTTATTATCTTTTTATCAAGCAGCCCTAAAAACATAAAGCAAAATATTCATTGAATTGTAATATCACAAGTAACACGAACCGCACATAATTTCTCTTTATTTTTCATCGACTTTACAGTTGGTTTATTTATAGTTCCAGAAGGGAAACTAATTTCTTAATCAATTATATTTATTAAGGTCCACTTTCCGCTTTTAAGATTAATTGGGACGCGCTATCTACAGGTTATCATCCTTTTCTCGCTGGATGGGACTAAGGATTTTATTTAATGAGTTCATGTAAAAAATAAATCTTATTGCCCAGGTGAGAATCGATCTCAGAAAAGGGTAACATGTAGATACCCTACCCAATTAGCCATAGACGCATAAAGTTGGCTTAACTAAATTTCTATTCATTAACGTTTCCTTTTTGATTTAAAGTTCAATCTGGAATTTAAAAATTTCAATAATGCTTTTTAATGGTAGTTCCTGGCCTACTTATCCCCTTTTTTTCTTATTTATGTAATTGTTTCACCAAAAAATAAAATTTCAGATTCTTCCTAAACATTATTAAAAGTCTTAAAACAATTCACTTACACCATACAGTGACGCATTCTAATAATCAAAAGCAAGGAAGAGGATGTGTTGGTCAACGCTAATCAGTTGTAAAAAAATTAAGGCGTGCTAATAAATCTAGGAAAGA
Source organism: Riptortus pedestris (assembly GCA_019009955.1). Lineage (NCBI taxonomy): Eukaryota > Metazoa > Arthropoda > Insecta > Hemiptera > Alydidae > Riptortus > Riptortus pedestris. The sequence goes on from CM032228.1 coordinate 90,023,301, forward strand.
CGAAAAACGTAGTAGTGTACCATCAGTAAGGTATTTGGATATATTGGCTTGGATAGAAGAATTTGTCCTAATATTCGGTCCTCCTACTATCAAGTCGGTTGGTCGAATACTGTATTATCTACTGAAGTGTTACAGTTAATTTAGCATTTGGAGAAAAGTAAATCTCCCCAAGAGTACATTTTCATGAACTCTCTAAAAGGGTTTGTACTTATAAAACACTTTATAAATCCAAATTCAAGAATATATTATTACGTTCAGTTTTTTGTTAGTTATTTAAATGATGGAGATAATAGAGAAAACTGACATTAAACATCTTCATCTGAATAGCCTAATTTTGTTGCAACATTCAGTGGCTAGAACCTGCTTGTAAAGAACGTATAAATAATTTTTCATGCATTTCTTTTCTTTTCGTTTCTTTCTTCAAATATAAACAATGGAAAAGCATAAGGAATTGGTCGGTATTTATTTTTCCATAATCTTCCGTTAACACAAATATGGTGATAATCTAATGCGATGCCAAGCCGGACAATGAAACAAAGAACGCGCCTAACACCTGCATTAAATTATTCACATTTATTCTAGGAAGCAATGGACAAAATCTGTCCTGATATATATTCCACATATAAAAGATAAATTACTTTTATAAACGGGCTTGAAATCAAACCGTTTCAATGTCTTCCTTCTACTATATTGGGAATGGATTCGATCCCAGAAGAAATATACAAGGACTCCGGATCACAATCAACAAGTGACTTCTCTCCCTTAGGGTTGCCATTTACGGAGATTGGCCTTCATGCTGTCTGATCCAAAATGCCATTAGGGAAAATTTATGGGACATGGAAAAGAAAATATGTTAGGCCCACAGCCTTTAACATTTTTCCTCACATACATATTCACACACACACACACACACACACACGCGCGCGCGCGCGCACACACACACACACACACACACACAAACACACGCATGCACGCACGCACACATGCACACACACACACGTTTCAAGTGTTTTAACTTGGTAAATTAAGAAATACACGTGAGACATAAGCGGAAATATGTTTTCCTTTCTTTCTAATAAATTAATCAATATATAATCTCCTAGTTTCATATACCCAATATTCAAATATTCTTTAGATTTTTTAGGGGACTCAGGTTAGGCATGTGAATTAATGCGTTAGTCGTAATCCCCCTTGCTTAAAAAGAACCGGAAATAGGTATTTATTTAGTGAGGAACAAGTTAAAAAAAAAAACTTATTTTGAGCAGATTGAAAAAGGGTATAAATTCTATAGTATTGCAAATTTCATTTTCTATAAATGTTGATATGTAGTGTATTTTCCATATCTTGAATAACAAACCCCCTACTTCTATTAATGTTATATTAAGAATAATCTGCCATAATAAAATATCAAATATTGTTTTAAGCACTATGTCATAATAAACGCACTGTAGAGGAGAACAGGCTTACTATGCACAACCATATTGATTTTTCCTTCATGTAATTTTAAACTGACCTCATTTTTGCCATATCCTAGATATATCGATGGACATTAGTAGAAAGTTTTTTTAAATCCCGTCATTAGTACAACCCCAAAAGCTGGCTTCTCTTAAGGGAAATCTGCTAAAAACACCTGAGATAAATATTCCTTCATAAATGAAAATTTAGTAACCAAATTTTAGGACTCCTCTTTCCATTTTGTAATCTAAATTCAATTTTAGTTTAATTTATTCAATAAAAGTCCTATCTCTGTATAATTTGCCAAATCTGAATTGTGTATTACATGAAATAAACTGTTTTCTCAACAGTAAAAAGTATCAAAGGACCAAAAAGGAAGACCGTAATGAGTTAAACAATTCATAACGTGGGAGCAAACGACACTAAAAGACAGCGCATGTGTGAGACATTGAACAATAGGGACATTCCTAACAAAATAAGGTGTATGCTGGAAAGTAGGTAACCCTGAGGGCTGTTCTGACTCAGATCTGATGTCCACTTGTGTCACCGAGGTCGAGTCGTGATTCTATCCGTGTCAAGGTTCATCAGGGTCAGCGGAATACTCGCATAGCTTCCAATCACTTCCTGCAACTGTTGCACACACTTACAGATGATGAGCCTTTATGAATTATAAAATTTCCATTTGCCATTGTTTAGAAGAAACTTCGCTCTGAAGACGTAGAACCAATATTAATAAGTATGTAAAATTTAAGTTTAGGAAAACACCATACTTGCATACTTGGTTTTGTACAATTGAGACGCGTGAGAGTAAAGAATAGAGCAAAGCTGAAACTCTGATGCGCTTTATACTTTTTTCTTCTTTTAAACAAATAAAACACTTCAAATAATTTAATGCCGTCCTTAGAAATGTGACTTCTGAAGTCTCCCTGAGAGCAGAGACTTCATTACCCACTGCCCAGTGGTGTATGTTTTCTCAAGAATCAAATTTAGACCCTGCATTTAACGCCTCCGAATCAAGAACACATTGAAGAAACCAGGAAAACATAGACAACGTGGTTTAGTTTAGTCTGTTATAAGAAATTAAGAAAATTGTACAGCTGTTGTTATATTTATATTTTAATATTGTAAATGTAAGAAAGAAAGAACTGCTACTAGTTATTCATTATTTCAATTTGTGTATAATACCTTAGTTGTATTGGGCCAAAATAAAATTTTCTATCTTTCTCATTATTTCGTGCAATGAGGGCAGAAGCCTATGCATAACACTGAGTAAGTTAATTTTCTCAAATCTTTGCTTTAGCTTTATCTAGAAGTCTCATTGTATTCGTCTCGTGAAATGTAAGGAACACGAATGTCTTTTCGATTGTCACCAAGAAAATCGAAATTGAGATATCATTCTAGTGTTATGCTAAGAACAGATGATTTCAATAGGTTCAATAAATGCTAGTTTCTTCGCCTCCACACAGTCCCTGTTTCAGCAGTGTCTCCAGAAGGGCGAAAACGCAAATACATAAAAGGGTCATTAGTCAAACAGTTCAGTAGTAAAATGAGGACTCTCTTCAAGGAAAGCCGAAAGATGTACTGATCTATGAGAAAAGTTCTTGGGGAAAGATATTGGCCGATCAGCCGTAGGGAGGCCGAACTGATGGAGATATGGTCAACCTGACATCGCCGCTGCTACTAAGAAAGCCAGAAAAGGCTAGTTGGAGATGATAGAGGCAAGCAAGCTACCGAATAAAATGTTGAATGGTGCGCTAGAATCAAGGAAGATATGCAGACCAAGGCACAGATGGCTGGAGACCTGAGGCTGGACTTGCGGAGACTGGAGTCCGGATTGGAGGATCCTTGAGGCAGGCTGCAAGGAATTGATTAAAAGAAACTGTTGCAAAGACCTAGTTTTTATTTAGAAATGATAGTTCGTACAATAAGTAATTGAAAATTTATGTTTCGTATGCTAATAGAATATGGCTTTGGTGGGAAGTAATGTATAATAAAATCCCTACCGTAATGTACCACAGTGATTCTTCCGTAATGTAGAATACCAGTGTTTCTTTATTCACGTAACGACTCAATTGCATCATGCTACTGGCCCCTAGCCAGGAATCTAGTACCTCTTGCTCAGAGGACCAGAGCTTCTGCCCCGAGACCACCAACGCTCAAAAGTAAAAGTCTACACTTACTCAACTCCGAGAAATCCTAGAAAACCCAAATAAAGGAAAATCTCTGGTAAATCTTACCAGACGAGATCAAGTGGTGTTGACTAGACTTCGAATTGGACATTCACTACTCACTCATTCATACGTCATCAACCGAAAAGATCGACCAACATGCACTCACTCTAACACAACACTAACCATTAAACATCTCCTGACTGACTGCAGACTACGTGAACATCTGAACTTACCAAACAACTTGTACGAACTATTAACAGAAGGTAGCCCTTATATAAATACACTCTTAAATAACTTGAAGAAAATTAACATTTACAACAAACTTTAAACTACACCTACTCCACTCCTTTCTCTACGTATTTGTGTTATTTGTGAACAAGGCTGTATAATACATTTTTAAAATTGTACCTTAGACTTCCATCCTCAAGCCAGGATTTATCGCAAACATTGTAGTTTTACATAGTGTTATTTTAACGGATGCTTAGTTTTATTTTATTCCTTAGTTTTATATATATATATATATCTATATTTTATACTATGTTTTATTAATTTTGATTTTTTTTCCTTTATTTTAACATTTTAATTTAAGGAATTGAAAATAAACGATACTGAGTGACATCGCCTAGTTGCGGAGCTCACCAAATAAATAAATAAAATATTCAACATTTACAGTTATAGAACAGAAACAGTTATAGAAGTCCCCAAATTTCCTCTTTTTTTTACAAGTTATGTGTTCATTCTGTACTTAATGCAGTTGTACTGTAGCTAATAGAATTTAAAAAAATACGTCAAATAATTTTAAAATTCCTTTTTTTTTGTAAAATGTGTATGTTAAAATTATTAATAGAAACGTTATTATAGAAACATTTTAACGTTATTATAAAGCAGATCTCAGAATAAAATAACTGTTCTTTGTCCTTTGAAAAAGGAATTATTGGGCGATTGAGTGAGTAAAGGAGCTGATAAGGTAATGGGGCGAGAGAGAGGAGCACTCGGAGGCAGCAATTGGATTGGTTCTGTATGCTAATGATTGCTAGGGGAGGCAGCGGCTGAATCTCATTGGCTGATGGCGCTCTTATCAGTCCTTTGTAGTGAAAAGTGCCGGGTCTAGCTGATAAAGAAAATCAACACCACACCCACATATTTAGTGGCTTGCCTTAAGTTCCATGACCTCTGCAAACATCTTATGGAATTTAATACAAGGGACTAACGGTCGGAATCCTTCCCAAGGTGAAACCATATTACTTAGCCCGCTGAGCAAGTCGCCCCTAGCCGTCCTCCGTGAAATAAAGATCAGAATTATAAAAAGATAACAGTTTGAAATATTCGTTAAATCCATTGCTCTCCAGAAGAGACATAGATGAAGGGAATCATGCATTGTGAAATAAAATAAATTAGTCAAAGTTATTTATAGATTCTTCCTTTTTTCGCCCTATAGTCTTTTTATGTTTAATAATAAATAAGTGAATGAAGTATGAAGTAAAGAACGATGAAGCACATGGGACTCGCCTTAATATATAAACATTTCATCTTAAATTCATTTGCATTATTATTATGTATGGAAACGTAAGGAAACAAAATGCCCCGATAGTCCATTTTCAATAAAGTCCAACAAACTTTATAGAATACGAAAAAAAAAATCTACCTAAAGAAACCAGTTGTTGAAATTACAAGGCATACGTAGCGGAAGCAGTAGCTATCGATTTATTTTACAACAAAGAATAAATTGCCAAATTCCTCAAATATTATTTAGACGATAGCATTGCGTATGCGCATGTGTGTGTGTGTGTGTGTGTGTGTGTGTGTGTGTGTGTGTGTGTGTGTGTGTGTTTGAATTAATCTCATTAATTTTAAACCAATTTTTCCATTTTATGAAATACCTTTTGAAACAAACCTAACCTGCTTTATAGTGAGTAGGGAGTTTCATTTCCTCAAACAATGCCCGTTAGGAAAAAGTATCCTTGTTGATTGCTGTTAATACTGATCTTTATATTTTATGAATGAATACCTCTGAGGTCAACGTATATGGATCAAGTACAATAATTCCGTAGTAGCCTATAATTTAGCAACCTAAATTATTTCAAAGCAAATAGTCTTAGAATTTTAAATTGGCAATTAACTGTACATTTTTTAAGGGGTTCAGTTAATTTTTGCTTAGAAAAAACAATTAATTAATGCATTTGTTGCCTTGAAACTAAAATTTTCTAGAAGAAATAATATATTATAATTTAATATTATCAAATGAAAACTTCAAGTATTTACTCATAAAATGTTAAAAATGAAATGCGGTTTAGGCCATGAATATTTATTACCCTCCCTGAATATGAAAGGAACGAAATCACAATGCCACCTTTGCGACCAAATTGAAATTCAACAAAATTGAACGTTGGATTATACGCGTAAAATCTGAGAGCTCCAGTCGAAGCTGAGGCAGTCAATTCGTGCACTCAAGGTTAGTCTCCGCCTCATCTTTAAGGCGAACCTATACATTATTCCAAATAGTTCGCATGGAAATTGCTCGCTGAGAAAAATCACTCCTGGCACTTATGCGAGAATGTGAGATCACGGAGCTCTGTTTAGCATTCGTTATGCCTCGCCAGAAAAAAGAAAAAAAAAGTTTTTCCTTTTGAGCTAAAAGATCGATTACGTGTTTTATGTTGTACTTAAATTCACCTTTCAGCAAATATAAGTGACTGTAAAGGTAGAAATTCACGAATCCTTTGAACTGCATGGCGCTTCGAAAACCATTACTTTATTTTTATTCCGAATTTATTGCCACTTTCCTTCGGCATTCGTGAGAATATTCCCTTTCTTAGACTCATTTCTATGCAAAATTTTGTGGTAAGAGGGCTTACAAAAGATTCCTGCAGTAAAAGAATGAATGGAAAAGTACACGTAGAGAATAATGTATACTGATTTTTTTTTTACTTCTTTTGTTGATACTCAACTTAGTATAGTTACCTTAACATGAATTTTAAACATGAAAGTTTACTTACTTATGAAATGCATCATTAATAAGTCTCCCTCAAGATCAATTAAGAGCATATCCATTTAGTTAAGTTCAACATAAATCTATTTTTTTCATTCTCTGTCGAACATATATATATATATATATATATATATATATATATATTATAATGAAAGGTTAATTATTTTTATTAATATTTAAATTTAAACTATGTACCGGCTACTTCTCAGAGTCTTATATTGCACGGCAAGCATTTTTGTTTCCACCATCTCTGCTATAAGAGCTAATTTATCTATTTAATCCGAGATATAGCACATTTAGGCTAGCTAATTAAAGAAACACTTACGGTCTCGTTGCATCTTGGGAGTCGACTGCCCATTCTTGTCCTCCGAGATTGCCCTTTGGACTCATAGGGGTCCGCTGTACTCCCTTGACAGGTGCTGCTACCTCGTTTAAAGCCTAGTACTAGTCATTCGGATCTCATAGATATAGAGAGACAGCGGAGTCCCTCTGGCTCGACCGTTACAATATATATATATATATATATATATATATATATATATATATATATATATATATATATATATATTATTCTCTGTCTAAGGACGATTTTTTTTATCAATCGTAAAACCCTTTGTCTCGAATCCCCAACCTAACCTTAACCACCTTGACAGTTTATAAGCTGTCCTTCCCCGTATGGTATGAATGGATTATTTAAAGCTATATAGAAGACCTTATACGTAGGATTGAGCAAGCCGACAACTCCTTATCGTCACCTGCGAAAACTTTTTTATAAATAAATAAAATGTGTCAGAGCATTAGTTTCCTATCAACAAAGGGAGTTACCAGAGTAAAGATAAAAAAGTTTATATCATAGAGTTGTGTCAACAAGGCAGATTTCCTATGGGCTAGAATGGTTCACATATGGCATATTTCATACTCTAGTTATCCCTTAATAAGAAACCTATCTAAACAAAACTTGGAATTTAAGATGGCCATACTCTACACAATGAGTACTCTGCCACCAAAAATATACTCATTTCCATAACTTCCTTGATGAATACACGCTGAGAGAAACTTAGTCAATCAACGAAAAGCATGCAATTTAAAGAATAAATCGATTGAATTTTCATAGTAATAATAATTTGTTCTTCAGAATGAAAGGAAGTAAAAGGTGCTTTAGAAACTAGCTGTGAGCGAAGCGCTATTAGCTCCCAAGGAGGTATTTGAGCTGAGAGTAAGACAGATTACGAGAGCTATATTTGGTAGTGTCTACCTTACGACATTGGCCCATTTACCATCTTCATCATCTAATCTACAGGTTCCTTACCAACAGATTTCTCTTCCTTGAAACGACTATCAGTTGAGGCTGAGGCTCGAATCTCGCAACTGGGCGACGTTTCAAAATTGAGTATTTATATACTATTTCATCTGTATTTAAAAATTTTGTTTTTTATACATCAAAGACTAATTCTAAGAAGTTATCTCTATATTATCCACATTTTATAGGAAGGTAGAGGACTGTGACATTTATTTGGCATGCTCATCACCAAATTATTCGGCAACCTATGCCTATGGTAAAGAAACCCCCGTGAAACAGAAAGAAACTTAAAAAGCGCATAACGCATATAAATTTCACTTATCAATAAGCCGTGCCTCCTGAACTAACCAATACATTAAACATAAATATTATTCAAATCCAAAAAAAAAAAAACAATGAGTTCTCAATTATCAGTTTATTTTAATTAATAGTACCAAGAATTATAGAAGAAAAAAAAATGACTGGTACAAAAAATTCAGGAAATTCAGTTCCGTCACTGGAGTAAACCTAGATCCAGACGGCCATTCAATTTCATATTCAGCTAGTAATATTAAGAAACAACAATATTGTATTAAAAACATTTGGGCCATAAAAATTTTTAAAAAATGAATATATTAGGACATTTTTAGTAGATTTCTCTTAAGGGAAATCACGAATTGTTGTTGTACTCATGACGCGATTTTCGAAAACATTCTTCGAATGCCCATCGATCAAATCCAGGAAATGACAAAAATGAAGTCCGTCCAAAACTATCCCCTTAGAATTAACCCGTCAAAGAGAGAATTTATTTATCAATGAAAAGCAAGTAGCCATTTTCCAGCACCTATGAGACTTTGAAACTGAGCCATCTATTTTTTCCAACGTTGTATAGCGTTGTTGACCTTGGCTGGGGTTATACAACCCCGAGGAACAAAGATTGACGAAGGCAAGTTAATGCAACTGTCTGAAGAATGATATACGACATCCGTGGAAGGCTGTTGTCACGAAACAAAACAAAACTACATTCAATTAACAGATAAATGCCAAAAAATAGACATCAACAAACTCGTGACCGGATGAGAAAAACTCATAGCCTACAAATCTTTTAGTTAAGCCTTTCGCCATTTCCTTTTTTTATCTCCACAGAATGAAGATCACCCCTAACTATCACAGATAACTGAACATTTATTTATATTTACATCAATTATGGGAACATTATTTCTATAAAAATTGTCTGTATTATTCTTTATTGTTCATTTGTAAAAAATGAACAAGTAAAATGAAAAATAATTAATATTGAGTTGAACTAGGATATTAACATTATCGTGATGACTACTAAAAAGTCATTATTATTATTATTATTTATTAACGTCCACTTTTTGCAACTAAGGCTAATTGGACGGATTATCTACAGGTTACCACTTTTTTCTAGCAAGGATGGGACTTAAGATGTTATTTAATGAATTTCGTCATTAAATAATTTCCTTTGTCCAGGCGAGAATCGAACTCGCCACTCTAGGTTTACCATGTGAGATTAAGGTCAACACTTTAACTCACATGGCTAACCTGAGGCCCACTAAAAAGCCATAATATTATAGTTAGTCGCATCTATGTCTAATATAAATCTATATGATGATACTATTGATGTATTACACCAATCGTCTGTAGTTATGCAATTTTGGTAAGCAACTTTTACCATTCGACTTGAATAATGTCTTATATTATCGAATCAATTAACTGATGTTTGAGTACCGGAAATATGTAAATTTACATATACATCTCCTGCTATACCGAATCGCAATGCGTATCGTATTAGCCACTCGTAAAAATAATAGTATTCAACTTTCAAAAATATATAAAATGAAGGAAGAGGGTATTGAGTCTGGTTGAAACGTCCATCAAGTAGGAGCATTGTAAACTAAGAAGATTTCCAACCTGTTGGAATGATGACTTCACCCCACATGCATCTCTATTTCTCGCGTATGGAGACGTTAATTGTTACAGCTAATTAAAGTGAAAATCACATAAGTAGGGGGCTAACTTAATAACGAAAATAAAAAAAAAAATTAACATGGTAAAAATTCCTTTCAAATAAATAAAAATGTATAGAGTATCGATTTTAGAATAAGGTAATATTTTCAAGATCATTTATTCAGAATTTTTCGGCCCAACTTGTAATAGCGAGCGTAAACTTTTGATTTAACATATGGCAGTTAAACGTTGAGTATGTTATCAACCGATGCAAATTAAGGCCTCTATATAAGATAATTTTCATTGAAGACGACAAACAACGAATTTATTCATTCATTACATAGTAAACGTGAGATGAAAACAGTGCGGCTTAAATGTTGAAATAAATAGGTATTTACAAAAGTTCTTCAATGTCTTTCTTTAAAAGTCCTTAAACGTAGTGATAGCTCTCTTATGGAATGATATCAAAAAATTGTTCATATTGTGTTAATAAGAAGGGGTACTGATGTTAAAATTCTATTGGAGTTGTCAAAAAATATATTACAGCTAATGACAGAAAAAAATAAGAGAAATTGGAGAGTCAACAAAAAATTAAAATTCAACTGCCAAATACCTTTGGTTTTAAGTAACTTAACTTTTAGCATATTTGTCTTAAGGGATTAAATACATGGATACGTATATAGATAGCTAGATGTATTTGCTAGTAAACGCTTTAGAAGTTGCAATTTTTGTTTGTTCGTTACCAAATTCTAAATTTAAACATTTTTTTTTAAAAAATTGAAGATCAAATTACTTAATGGCTAACATCAAACCAGAAGTGGGAAAATAAAAAAATTAAAATGCTTCGTTATTATGATTCATACGAAAAGAATGTTATATGTAACCAATCTCGTAGCAAATTAAATTCTCGTTAAATGTTATTCTATAAATTTTTTTGTATCTGGAATATTGGGCGAATTTATTGTATTTTTTTTTCTGTCTTCTATACTCCCACGGTTCAGGTTTTCAATAGCCCAGTATATTGTGAAATGTTTAATTGTAACCCTGAACACCAAATATTATTTTCTACTTAGCTTCACTAAGTGCGAAATGAAAATACGGTATGTACGCCACACATAAAAAAATATTTTAGATTCTAGACTCCAACATTGGTATTTGATCAATACCAAACTCGATATTTAACCGTTTCATGGACCCAAAAAGGGGCTAAGGAAGGGAAACAATTGAAAATTCGAAATATCTCCGTTATTATGTGTGACATATAAAAATGCTATATAATCAATGACATAGCAAATTTAATTATTTATAATTTTGTTCTCTACTGTTTCATTTATTTTAAATATTAAGCAAGTAATTTTTTTTCAAGCTTCAATAAACCAATACATCTCATACCCAGCTTTCATTTCAATTCCTGTGTTACATCAGTTTCCTTCAACGGGGAAAATAAAGAGCAGGTGGTAAAATGATAGCATTTACGCAGTCAGTCCCTGGGAGACAGACTTTTAGCAGTTTAATAGTTTATGAAGTAGTAGTGATTAAGCGGCTGACTTCCTTTTTTGTAAGGAAAGGCAATTTACTCATAATCACAAAGGTTCAAGTGTCTTGATTTCTCTAGAGGGACGTCATAAAGAAAGTTTTTAAAAAAAGGAGATATATGATAAGACAAAGAGTAGGCCACTACCCCTGGACTTGCAGACTAATGTTGACCCCCACCGAATAAGGGAAGCCGTAGGTAGGTCTGACCTCATACCCTTATATCTGGTGCCCACACTGTCCTCGAATAAAGACAGTCCGATAACCACTCCTATAACCATCCACCCATTTCAAAATTGGAGGGGCACCTCTCTTTTAGCAGATTCCCGTTAAGGGAAATCTGCTACTGAGGGCGTTCTCATGACGTGATTTGCGAATAACGTCCTCAAATGTTCATCGGTCCAACCTAGGAGGTGATGAGTGACCGGCACTAAGGAGATTTTCCACGTTCTAGCATAACACACCCGTGATCTAATCTCACCACATATTCTCTATTCCTATGTAAAAAAGTCAGTTACGTAGGGGCTGCGTAAACTAAGCAGATTTCCCGCGTGAACTTCAACAATAGATAAATCTACATACCGGTAACACAAACGCCGTGAATATAAATTGAGTAAATACAAACGATAATACGAAACCTCCCGACGTAAAGCATCTCACATGTAAACAGACAGTTCTGCCTACTTCTTACCGGAAAGAAAAAAAAATACTGAAATATATCTGAATATAACGTATTAATTGGATTGAAAACTATTTACTACATCTAGTATTGTAAATAATAATGAATAAGAATAAAATTTATCTCAATCAATCAAATTTAAGTACCCCAAAAACTTAAGAAGGGGGGGTCACCAGAACAAATTTACATGTACCTCGTATAATAAATGTCCCTTGAAAACAATATTCAGTATTTAAGCTTCGAATGATGTGGTCTATTACATGAGTAGAAGTGGTGGTTTGCTGAAGGCTGAAAACTGAAATATGCAAATATCTCGGTTAATATTCAATATATATATATATATATATATATATATATATATATATATATATATATATATATACAGTTTTGATATATATACGGTCCTCATTTTCGTCATCTCCTAGTTTGGATCGATGGACATTTGAAGAAAAAGTTCGAAAATCGCGTTATGAGTACGACCCCAATAGCTGATTTTCCTTAAGGGAAATCTGCTAAAAAAATACAGTGAGTAGAAGGGGCGGGGGAGGGGGTACTGAAGTCTGAAAACATATATAGTAAGATGACATTACTGATGTGACGTTCTTAAGGGAAGACATGATTCTTAAGAGATTTTCTTTAGGGGGGGGGGGGGTAAATAGTTTATATGAGACTGATAAAATCTCCATCATCCAAAAGAACCGTTATATATCTGTTACGAAATATAATAGATCTCTCTCATTAGAGGCTAGCTAGAGGCCCAGATGACGTCATCAATCAACCTTTGACAGACCTGACAACCAACAGCTAATGAACAGAGACGCATAAATTCAACTCCGTCCTATCTAAAGCGTCGTGCATGTATTTTACTTATTTAAAAAAGTATATAGCAAATGAAATATATGCCCTAAATGAAAACGCGGGTAAACACACACGCTCACACACAGCATGAACCATCTACACGTGTAGACCCCACCTTAATGTTATTAGCAGATTTAGCTTAAAAGAAATCAGCTTTGAGGTTGTACTCACGACGCGATTTTCGAAATATTTATTCAAATGTTCATCGATCCTACCCAGGAGATGAAAAAATGAGGTCCGTTCAAAATTATATTTTTCTGTAATCGTTGAATAATGGTAACATTACTAAACTGAAATGAGTGAAGAAAGTGAAACATTTTGCAATAGAGTGAAGAAAGTAATCAGTGAATTGCCTTCTTAATTAGTAATAAGTATAAATTAAAAAATAATTTCAAGTTGGAAATTAAATGCTTTTAAATGTTTCTTAACATTGTAAGAATTTATTTTAACAAAATAAATTGAAATGTGAATGAATTATTGGTGGAAATAATCAATATATTTTAAAATTTAAATGTAATAATAATTACCTTCCTTGTTTATAAACTGCACTTGTTTATAACTGCACTACTTCACAATCATCACTAGTTGTTTTATAACTATGCTTATAACCTTTCACAGCCATGCTTATAACCTACCAACAACATACCATAATCTTCACAACATCCTAATTTTGTTCATATTCTGGTTAGATCTGATCATGTATTACACGATTACAGAAAAAAATTAATATTACACTCGTGACGAAAGTAGAATTTACAACTCTCGTGAAATTACCACACTCGCTTCGCTCGTGTGGGTAAACGTTTCACTTGAGTTGTAAAATGATCTACTTTCGTCACTTGTATAATAAATAACTATTTTATGGTGACTCAATTTTGAATAGTAACCGAGATATTTAGTAAATGTCTCTCTGGAGTAAACCTCACTCCTTCTCATGTCATATTAACAATATGCTGTTATATCTTGAACCAATTAATTCGAAGCTTAAATACCTAATGATGTAGTCACTGGACGTTTACTGTGCCAGATATGTGTAATAATTTCCGGCGTGAGGTTAAGATTTTAAGTTCTTAATTACATTATATTTTTTTTATCCACACTACACTCGATATTTATCCGTTCATGGTCAACTAAAGATTATTTTATGTAATAGGTGAAATAGCCTTGTGGTAGGAGGGGGGGGGGGAGGTTATATATGGGTATAATAGAAAATTTAAAATATCTGAGTTACTGTGTGTCTAATACAAAAGTTTTTTCTAACCATAGTTCTTGAAATTTTAATTTACTCCAACTATTGTTTTATTGGCGTTTTCTATGGTTTCAATATTTGCAGTTCTTTGTATATTTTTGGTTTTGGACTTTAGTAAACCTCCACTTGAACTCATTGAATTTTCATATTAAATTCCTATGTCCCTAAACGTCTCAAGTTTACTAACATATAAATTACTGTTTACATAGTCTTCGTACTGCCACAGAAAAAGAGAATAAATTAGAGAGATGAGATCATCAGCTTATAATATTCCAGTGTGTGGGAAATCTGCTTAGTATACCCAGCATCTGCGTGACTGGTTTTTAAAATTCATTGTGAGTGATGGATCTAAATGACAGAAACCAAATGAATGTAATTGAGAGTTATTGTAGTGTTACTAACATGTCATAGTATTATTTTCTTTTTGCAAATCTTTACTCAATTATGTACTCTATTTTTACAATTGCCATATCAGTGTATAGTGTTATAAGTAAGTATCAGGTAAAAGCAGCAAGAGATTTTTTGCACAACTTCTCTCTAACTCGAATCACACTTGGGAGCAATCGTATAAACGAAATTAATTTATTACACATTAAATTGATTTTGAATTTATTACACTTTGATATTTTATTATAATAGTATAATAATAATAATAATTATAATAACAATAATAATATGTATTTACGTATATTATACTTTAATAGTATGTAATGATTTTAATTGGCATAGAATTAGTAAATTTTGTATAAAAAAAAAGAAATATTTGACGCACCCTATTTTTTTATTTTAACATATAATGGAAATAAATACATATAAAAACCAACTTTACCAACATTTCCTACATGCAGGTATGACACACTATTCCTCTTTTTATGCGGTTCATAAATAATGGAGATATTTTGGATTTTCAAAATTTGTTTTTCCCTCTTTGAACTCCCACTGTACCTGGTTCGATTTCAGTTATTAGCGACTATCAACTCTAGTGTTGAATTAAACAGTAAAATTTCGATTATGGTGTATATCAAGTAAACATTTTCGAGTAAAGAAGTAAAATCGTGATTGGCGACGTTCTCTCACGTATTTCAATATATCTCTCAAAGTAAAAGTTCAATGAGAACAACATTTGGTATTTAAGCTTCAAACAAAGTGCTTCAAGATACAACTGCTTATTGTTAATATAACATGAGCTGGACTGGGGAATTACTGTATGGTGAAAACTAAGAAATGCAAATATCTCGGTTAATAATCAAGATACAGAAAGAACGCATATAACAAAATTTATAGAACATTAAATTTGCGATAAGATTGGTTAGATACTTTTCTTTCCACGTATAATATATATATATATATATATATATATATATATATATATATATATATATTATATATAATATATAATAATACTGAGATATTTCAAAATTCCCCCTTCTTTAACCCCCTCCCCTCCCACAGGTGCGATTTCAAACGTTAACGAACTTGATGTTTATTTTTATATAGAACGTTAAAATAGCGAGTTTGGTAACGATCAACGGTCGAAAATTGCGACCGGTATAGAGCATTAACAGACATATATATAGTTTTAAACGGTCCTGGTTAGGATCGATGGACATTTGAGGAAAGTTTTCGATAATCGCGGCACGAGTACAACCTCAATAGCTGATTTCACTACAGAGGTTTTGAGAGGGAAGGATAAAAATTGGACTTCCGTCCAACGAATGGGAAAATTATTTTTCACTGAAGCAAGCCATAATCCGTAGAAGAAATAGTGTGGTTAGAGTACATAGAATCAGCATACACCCACCTAGCACAAGCTGTCCCTAATTGCCTTGATGCTATATCTAGAATGGGCTGAATCACCAGCAACTATGCCTTTTCCAAGGAAGCTGGGCTAGAAGGTGGGGGAACGAGGCACTCGATGACGTCATTTGCCTTAGTAAATACATCAAAAATGTTGCATCAATTGCCATTCAACTATCAAGTAAGTTGGTGTTGTCCATGGAGCGAACTCACTATAATGTTTTTAGGAGCGAGTAAAAAATGGAACATTGGTAGAACAGACATCTGTTTCCTTCTAATTTGCAAATAAAATCCATTTCCCATAATACAGATTCTATCCAACTTCAGTTTCAATGGCTGCTTCCCTTTAAATAAAATCTGCCAAAAAACCAAAAAAAACAAAAACAAATAAAAACCCCCCAAAAAACCTGTTTCTGTAAATGTTTTATGATCACTGTCGAAACTTCTACCATATCTTTCCATTTACGCCCATTCATCAAGTAACGGTCATAGCTATTTATTCAACAGAATTGTAAACCTCGTTGAAAGGCTAGAATTATTTCCCCCACTTTTTGAAATAAAATTATATTGCAGCTAAAAACGTTGTTAACACACTCATCTGCACTTGCAAGTCCCAATTGTTGCATTGGTTACTATTTATTAGATCATGATAACGAGCACTTAAGCAGGATGAAGTATATGCAACGACCGATAACCATTATTTTTTGCCATCTCATGGATGTTGAGGAACTGAGCGAAAGTCTGGTTCTGACATAATCAACGAAATGTCAGATAAGAAACCGGATTTTTTAATCGAGGTTATGTTTTAACTATAATAACACCTCTTTAAAATTCAATAAAAGTGATAGACCATATGTTCATACATTATTAACTACATATGGTTAAAGTCAGTCTACATTAATGTACAGTAAAATATATTTTATAAATTATAAAAAATATGTTTAAATTACGAGCTGGGAAATCACATATTGCATTAATAAATGTGTACAACTTTGCATGCAACTGGCTTCTTGATCAGAAATATGTATTTAAAAATGTTACTGATATTGGAAATTCCCATTTTCAAAATTTTTTTATATTAATACCTCTACCCCTGTGGGTCATTGGCAGAACAATTGAAACGTATTAACTAAAACTATAAACATTAATATTTTTTACTATTCAATTATTATTTTTGACTGCTATCTAAAATTGTTGTCAATATACTCATAATATGCTATTTGTTAACATTCACTTTTTGCTAATAAGGCCAATTGGGATGGGTGTTCTATAGGTTGCCACCCTTTACTAGCCCGAGTGGGACTAAGTATTTTTTTTAGTGAGTTCGTCACTAAATAAATTCCTATACCCCAGGTGGGAACCAAACTCATCACTCTAGGTTCACCATGTGAAATTAAAGGCAACTGTTTAACCCCTACTACAAACCAAAATATTTTTAAAATTAATTCCACTATTCAACCTTATGACAAAACAGATTAAAGGAAACTATAAAATATTAGAGTGGCGAGTTTGACTCCCGCCTTGGCAATAGGAATTTGTTAAGGGACGAACTCATTAAATAAAATTCTTAGTCCCACCCTGGCTAGAAAAGGATGGTAACCTGTCCCAATTAGTAATAGTAGCGAAAAGTGTAGATTAATAAATAATAATAAAATAATATTACTTAGGATAATTACCCTTGTTATTATTATTTAGTGTGAGAAATTAAACATAACTGTTCTTTAGCTCAAGAGGAACATCGCTGGAGTAATGGGAACATGCTATACTGCTTTTCAAAATCTGTAGAGTCCGGAAATTGTATACAAATTTTATATATCTCTGCGGTTATTGGGCTTTAAAGTTGGGGTTATAAAGTTTCTCAGTAGCTTACTCAGCATAGTGAGGCGATTGAGTAGCCATTAAAAAGAGAGAATATGGCCTGTAAAGCCAAACGTAATAACACCTAGACGTACAACGAAACCCGTACTTAACTGAAATAAATGTGGGTTTCTTATTCAAGGATCGAAATCCCATTATTTTTCTCTTACACACCCACTTCTTGAGGAAAGCCTGAACTCATAATATTTTAAAATGAAAACTTTTAGGAACTACAATCACTGTAGAAATTCAATTAAAGATTTCTAAGAAATTATGAATTTGTAAGACGCCTTAAATATTTTGATATTATTATTATTTTTTTTACAGTAGGAGAAAGAACCTTGATAGAATCTTTAAAGAATTGTGGTTCATTAATAAATCACGTGCGGCTGTTCTTCATTCAGTACTTTCTATTCAATGGCAATGTAGCCCATTCATTAAAGTCTCTGAGTAACGAGGCTATTGCAGACTGTTATGCTTACTATTGTTGAACACGACATTTAACAAATTAAGTTATAATTCATGGCTATTTCTTATTGTTTTGTTCCTGTCTTCTTGAAATATCCATTCTGGACACAACGACCGTTAACCTCCACACAGATAACTATGAAAAAAGTGTGAAGCATTCAAAGAGATTCCTGTTAAGTATCACCAACATAGTAATTTCATTATTAGTAAATATAGATTAAAATTCCAGTCTACATACTGCATTTACGTCTTTTAGTGCATAGCGTTGAGAATAAAATTTGATAATAGCAACAACAGTTTTGGATGCATGTGAATGCAACGCGGTATTTAAACGGAATTTATTGATATGTGAATACCATCAAATACTATTATTATTATACAATAACTGACTCAATGGTAGTAAACATAGGGATGTTTTAGAACTAAACAAAGTAAATACAGTAATACACTGGGTCATGAAGAATAAAGATAGCCATTTAACTTAGTATATACAGCTATATTGAGATCTATGCTTTATATGTTAAAAAAATATATATGAAATCAGGTTATTCCAAACGCACCATAAAACTGCGTTCTGAATAACCTGATTCATCATCCTCACCACCAGCAGAAAGTAAAAATGATATACGAGATCATTTGATCACTAACAAAAAAAACAGTTTATGTAACAATTCACACATTTTTGTTAATGAAATGTGCTACTCCAGCTCGGATTTTCAAGTTATAAAGCAGCTGATACTTTTTGCTTATACGCATATTGCTTAGTATTTATTTTCTATTCGCATTTGAGGGGGGGGGCTCTAATAATAATTTTCTGGATCAATTCAATTTGACTCATCTTTTTTAGAATTATTATTATTTATTTATATTCTTATAGAACATTATATACATACACACACATAACAATATATATATATATATATATATATATATATATATATATATTTATTTATTTATATTAAGTTGCTACAAACGTACACACACGAATCCCATAATAGCTTATTTAGCAAAAAATTAAAGTTCTCCCCCCCCCCCAACACTAAAACGTTTTCAGGGGGTAAATTAGTAGAATTATTAGCCCTCAACAACCATCATAAAAGAAAAAAAATGAAAATTACAGGATCAAATTTATGTAGGTAATGAAATGCGTAGAGCAAACATTAGGCAGAAACATCAAAGGAACCACGTTTTCCGAAGGAAAATGTTTATAACCTCATCCTGTATTTATAAAGGATATAAGAAATACAGAACAAAAAGAAAAAAAAGTAAATTTTATTTATTTAATAGTTTGTGTTGATTCTTAGCTTCATCCCACATGATCCCTTTTAAAGGCTCTGGAATCCCCATTGTTTCTATGACAGATTAACAGCATAAAATTGAAAAATAAAACAAACAAAAAAAATATTGCATAAAGAGATATTAAATAAATAATAATACTTGGAGCATTCATGAAACTAATGTTTGGGATGAGATAACAATTGTAACTCATTACACTTTTTTTGAAGAAAACAGGTATTGGGCAAAAAAAAAAAAAAAACGAAGATTGAAAAGCCCGTAATGCAGGAGCTGCGTAAATTTCACCAAATGGTGGAATGATTCCAGCGAAGACGGCATCATCATATTCTATTCTCTATTCCTCACTAAATAAGAACCCTGAGTAAACAAGATTAGACTTTTAAACTGTGAATGATATATTCAGTGATAGAATTAATGTGAAAATCGCACAGGGGTGATGGCTCACTAACTTAAAACAAAATAACTCTACTAATATTCATGGTACAGCAAAATGTATAACACGACAATTGTAGGTAATAACTTCATATCAACACATTGGTTATAACGACCAATCACTCCAATGCATAGCAACGGAGGTATTTACGATATTGCATTGAACCTCCAAAACCATATTCCTTCCGGTTTTTATCCTTATGGATTTTATCTATTAATGGAATGCTCTTATAGTTTTATATTAAATGGCTAAGTATCAAGATTGGTTGCCATCACGGGAAAATTTCTGCCGCTAGAGTGTTTCCAGGCACAGACACGAGAAAGAGAGAGAGAGGATAATTGAACGGACTTAAAATTAGTCATCTTCTACATGGAATCTATGGCCATTTGATGAATGTTTTAAAAAACTGAGAAACGCTAAATTCGTCAGTTCTTATTAAGCTTAATGTGCTCTTTTATAATGCACAAACGTCAAAAATAGTTGTATTCATGTAAAGAACCACAGTGATGCACCCAATAGATGTCACGGCTTGAGATTTTATGCTCATGACAACCAATAAAACAAACACACTAAACCAAATCACTTCAAAAACTAACTGTTTTCTAATATTTTAGTCTGTCAACGTTGACATGCTTTACAGTAGCAGCACGAGAAACATTAGCTTCTTAAAAATAACATTTACTGTAATTTGATATCACAAATGTATGCTTACGTCAATAAGAAGTAGATGGAAGCTCTATACGTGTATAGCCAGTTGAAATCCCAGAGAAAAAGACGGAAAAAGAATCGGACAAGATGAGGAGCTAGCTAGAGTAGCTAGTGTTCACGCACAGACTGTCGGTGTGAGACTGAGCCGCCTACCCAAGCAACCTGCCCACGTTAGGACCAAGAGCCTTGCTCCCCTCGGCAATCGTTCTGAAGTCAGCCAGCCCCTTATTTGGAGCAAATTTATCGGGACACATCCCAAGAATAGCTTACCACTTGCTCCTCCATACAGCCACACCAGTCCTTTCAAAATATATACACATTTAAATTAAATGTAAGAACACTTCTCACATGAGTCCTGAACCATACATTTTAACCTCTCTGTGAAATAAAGCAAGTCCGTCAAGCCGGGGCTGCGTAAATTATTTATTTATTTACTAAGGTGTGTCGCAAATTTAGCGGGTTCACACTTACTCATAAAACTAAAAATTGGTATAGCCACCTTATTATAAAAGAAAAATGTGTTAAAATGTCACCAGTCAAAGTCGCTGGGCACGGTTACATTTTCTCCAGTGGATATTAATGGTAGTAGATTCTAATTCTTTAAGTCTAAGATTCTAATTCTTCGATAAATGTTTTAAATGTAGTTGAAAAGATGTGTCTGTTGGAGGTGTTTCATGATTGGTGCAATGACCAAACCATAAAGGTGGATCCGTACTAGTCATGAGGTGTCCGTGTGTTATCCGTGAATGGCCATGCCTCAAACGAGCAAGGACTTCTTCAGTAAATTAAGCAGGTTTCCCACGTGCTCGTAATTCCACTTAGAATATAATAAGCGCTGCAATAACTTACTAGTAATATCATTTCTCCACATTTTCTCTGTTTCAAACCAAACTTCGGTGAGTGGTAGTGGGGGGTTTGCAAGACTGAAAACAAGAAAGAACGAATAACTCCGTTAATACTTACGAAAACGTCTGTCACGCAGGAGCTGCATAAACTAAGCAGATTTCCCACGTGAAGTTTTACCATAGAGAAATCTGCCTACTAATAACAGTAGGAGTAACGAGTCTCTAAACCAATTTCAGAGAGCCGAACTGTTATGGAAACGGCCGAACTAGCTTCGGCGGAAAGTCCCGAATAGAAACGACTTCAGCCGATCTCATGTCTGTTATCCACACAAACTTAATAAAAATGCAAATATCTCGTTAATATTCAATATAGAGAATAAATGTATATAACAATATTTATAGTAACTTTAATGTACAATAATATTGGTTCTATACAATTTCCCTGAAGGGAAATCTGTTAAAAATGCATAGAATGCAAATTGTATAACATCATTGGTCCTATAAGATTTTATGATCCGACTCATAATAATGGAGATATTTTGAATAACAGCCGTTAACGAACCTCGTATTCAGTTTTAGCAGATTTACCTTGCGGGAAATCATCTATTGAGGTTGTACTCATGTCGCGATTTTCGAAAATTTCCTTGAATGTCCATCGATCCTACCTAGTAGATGATGAAAATGAGGTGCCTTCAAAATTTTATATATATATATATATATATATATATATATATATATATATATATATATATATATGTATTTATACATACACACGTACAGGGTGTCCCAAGTTCCCGGCCACCCTTCTTACAATCGCCAATTCTATTAAAAAAGGTTGAAACTTGGTGTGCAATAAATGCGACCCCTGGAGAATCTCTTCAGTCCTATTCAACCTCGTATAACCTTCTCCAGTACTTTTCCAGCGAACTTAACTTTGGAATGTCCAATGGAATGCCATACTTTTTTAAGATGAATTCTTGTAGAAAACAAATTCTAAATCGAGTTTATACCAGTGAAGTTTTCAATTTGACGCATTCTTTGGCTGCAAAAGCACAAATCTTTATTTCAGAAACGGTATATTTTATTGAAAAATGCTGTGACATAAAAGTTGTAGCCAACAAAATTATTATTTATACTAGTCTACAGGAAAAGGAATGGATTTTGAAGAAAGAATTAATCTAAAAAATATCAATATAACAAAAAACATTCTCAGAATTAATTTATTTTAAACTAATTACTTAGTAATTATTTGTAAAAAGAATACATCCACTTGCATAGTTTCATGTAAAAAAAACATAAACTTGTTTTTTCTTTGCACTTCAAAAGGCGGTTCTGGAAACCCTTTTGGCACTGTGTATTTCTGCTACTGAAATTGAATTTTTTCCAATCTGATTTTATTTTTCATGTCCTGAATATTCTGTGGCCTGTTCTGGTATACGATGCCTTTTGACCTTCTTCCATAGAAAATAATCCATTTCTGTCAGATCGAGTGACCTTGGTGGCAGATGTGCAAGCTGCGACAGATACTGCGTGAACGATTCTCTTATCGCGTCATACTGCAGGAATTTTTCATTTTTTGGATCAGAGGTATGTCTACTATTTAATTTAGAAATTCTCCATTTATGAAGTGGTTGAAAACTGTACCATTTAAAGTTTCATAAAATAAAAAGGTGAGCCGATGATTCATCCCAGGAAGTAACCACCCCGTTATTTTTATTACATGAAACTATGTAGAGGGAGAGATGTATTCCTTATATAAATTATTATTACGTCGTTAGTTTAAAATAAATTAATTCAAAAAAGTTTTTTGTCATGCTGATGTTCTTTGAAGTAAACATTTTTTAGATTCATTCAAGAATACTTTTGCGTTACTCCGTTTTAAATATTCTTTTTATTTTAATTTTAGAATCCATCCCTCCTTTTATTGGCTATAACTTTTATGTCCCAGCATTTTTCAATTAAATTTATCGTTCCTGAAGTAAAGATTTGTGCATTTTACGTCCAAAGGATGCGTCAAATCGAAAAATTCACCGATGTAAACTCGTTTTAGAATTTCATTTTCTACAAGAATCAGTCATAAAAAGTATGGCATTCCATTGGAAATTCAAAAGTTATGGCCGCTGGGGAAGTACTGGAGAAGGTGACAAGGTTGAATATTGACTAAAAAAATTCGACAGGGGTCACAATTATGGCACACAAAAAGTTTCAGCCTTTTATTAATACAATTGGCTATTTTAAGGGGGTTGGGACGGGAACGTTGGACATCATATATATATATATATATATATATATATATATATATATATATATATATATATATATATAATTCGTATGTTGCTGGATGTGGAAGTGCAGATCTGGGAAACAGGTCTTAATAACAGGAAGTCTTCCCACCAAGTTCTTTATTAAAGCACAAGGTTTTTCGGCACTAACGTGCCATCATCAGGTGCGAAGAAACAAAAAAGAAACATGCTTAGGCAAAGTGATGTATAATTCTTAAATTTTGAAATGTTTTAACAAAATTAGAATTACATACTAACATCAGTCTTACAAAACAGTCCTATCTTAAAAATATTAAAATCGAAGTCAAACATAAAGCGAATATATTATAGTTTAATTAATTAAAAATATTATAGTTAAAATCAAATAAAACATGTTAAAAAGTGGACGTTATAAATAAAAAAAATAAAACATGAATAAATATTTTGAACTTTAAAGACATCTATCTTTCATTAAAAAAGTTTCTATAAATAACAATTATTCTACCCTTGCTGTATAATAGATGCTGGCGCTATAACTTTGGGGCCACTACTAGTGACTAGCACAGAGGGAGGAGGCCTACTCAGCAGGACAGAACTCCCTTAAGGGAAATCTGCTATTGAGGTTGTACTCATGACGCGATTTTTGAAATTGTTCTTCATATGTCCATCGATCCTACCCAGGAGATGGACATATGAATCGAAATTGAGCTCCGTTCAAAACTGTATATATATATATATATATATATATATATATATATATATATATATATATATATATATATATATTCTATTTTTGAGGCTGCATCGCTGGGGAGTATTATCCTTGTGAGTACCTCTGCTGTCTGCTCCAGCGGTTATATATATATATATATATATATATAAAAGTCTGTAACCACTCTAGCGGTCGCAATTTTTGTCTTATCGTTACCAAACTTGATATATAATCGTTTTATACAAAAAGAAAGATGAAGTTCGTTAACAGCTGAAATCGGACCAGGGGGAGGGGGGGGGGTTAAAGTGGGGATTTTTGAAAATTCGAAATATTTCCGTTATTATGCATCGAATCGGAAAATTGTATATAATCGATTTTATTGAAAATTAAATTTACTATAAATATTGTTCAATACATTTATTCTCTATCTTGAATACTAACCGAGATATTTGTATTTTTATTAAATATGGGCCGTGAGTTTCCCGCCAAAAGCTAGTTCGGCCGTTTCCATTACTGTTCAGCTCTCGTATGGAGATTTCTCTATTGTATAACTTCACACTGGGAAATCTGCTTAGTTTACGCAGCTCCTGAATGACGGGCATTTTTCAAATGCCGGAGGAACGTTGAATCCATTCTTGACAGGTGTTCCTCGCACCTTTTCTTTAATTTTCTGGAAGTCCTTCCCACATAAACCATGAGACCAATAGTATAATTTTGTTCAGCGCCTACTCAGATGCTATATGTAAGGATGTGGCTGCTATTTTTAAAACTGACAGGGTACAAACCTAGGTGTTCGTTGATGAATAATAAGAAATTAGTAGATATTTTAAATGGAAAAAGAATGGCCAATGAATGAATATTGGCATCATTCGATGTGGTGAACCTTTTTGGGAGTGTGTCGCCGCAGAGAGTTTAGGAGATAATGAGCGTTAGTGTTCCAAATGAACGTTAGTGTTTCATCTGAAGCTGGGGGCACTTTCTAACTTTTTTATGCCTGACCCTTCAATTGCAATCTTAGATCATCAGAAAATTTACACACCTGGTTATTTTAAAAAATGTCACCATTCAGTTGCCCCTCCCCCCTTTTGTCAGAGTAATGTGATCCTTTGACTTCCCAGGAGCTACTAAAGCTTAAAAAGATATGTCTAGACCAGAATTATTGCATTTTTCAAGAGATTTTCTATCAACAGAAAAATTCATTGCTAATGGGGTCCTCTTTAAGCCCATGGCAGTGGAGATATTCATGGACTATTTGGAACAGTGCTACATAATGAATAGTCGCAAACCGTTCCATAGCAGATTAGTATACTGGGTAAGGTACGTAGATGACATATTGCTCTGTTTTAGGGGCTCTAAAAAGGAGTTAGAGGAATTATTAAAATACTTAATTCTTGTCACTGAACCATTTCATTCCCATTGGAAATAGAAAAAGACGGAAAAATTAATTATTTGAATTTGACGATATTGAGATATAACAATAGCCACAAGTTATCGATTTTCCGGAAGCCAACTGCAAGTGATATTGCAATACCCAATTCCTCGTTCCACCACTAGAAGCAAAAATTAGCGACGTTTCACTCATACGCTAACCGATTGCTGGATATATCCATGAGCAAAAAGAATACTCTCGTAAGTTAAAATTTATTCTCCACGTAAATAAAAGTGAACACCTTACCTCAAATTGTTGCTGGTAAGTCGCTGCTGTCATTCTAGTTCTGCTTGAAGTTGTTCTTCTTCTAATCGTTCTTCTGCTTTTGGCCTTTCTCCCTATTCTCTGCGATGTGCTTCGTTCGCTCGGAGTTATTCAACAGCTAAGAGTTCCACCATTACCAGCATTTTCCTTGCTACTGCTAATGCATGTGGTGAGGCGGGCCATCTTCTTCCTCCAGATCGCAATGGACTTGAACTATTGCTTTTAGAATTCCGCTATCCATTTTTTCGGGTACTAAATATATATTCCTGCTCCGAAGTTATTTTGAATTCCATTCCAGATTTTCGAATTTCCCGGAGGGCCTACTCTGTTTGTACGTTTAATATTTAGGTAGTCTTTAAGAATCTTAACTCGGACATTAACAAAGCAATACATTTTCTTTGCGAACATTCCTAAAATACTGATTTTTACACACTATTTAAGCACCTTTTTTTCGTAAAAAAGAATAAATTTAATATTTTCACCAAAATATTCTCTAAACTAAGGCATTGCATATGGCAAAATGTGCTCTACCAATACCCTGAAACCTTCTGGCTGTCTGTTCCGTCTTAACGTTTCCTTTTACATCATGTAATATTTTCTTATGGATGAAACACACTCAAGTATAATACATTGTGTTCTTATACCATGAGCTGGTCAAGCATATATAATAGCCCAAAATTAGTATTGGCGTGCTTCAATAGTGATTTTGATAATGGGGCACTTGCTTTAAATTCCTGATAAACTCAAAGCTCAAAGACGCACAGATTTTACAGAATCATCAAGCATACACATATAATATATGTATTATATAATATATGTATTATATGTACATATAATATATGTATTATAGCCCACGGAATCAGGCCCATGACTAGGCTTACTAAGTCCAATAAGACGATCCTTAGCTGAAATGGCTAACCTGAGTCCCTACTTATTTCTAATAGTTGTTTGATTAAGAATCAAATAAATTAAAAAAAAAAAAATGAATTTATATTCACTTGACAAACATTAAAATTAATCATTTTTATACCTTATTTTTAAAGAAATAATTATATTTATTAAATTATATATTTTTAATAAAAAAATTATTAGCGTTAATTATTAACGTCCACTTTCAAATGGACATAAATAAATAATAAAAAAGAGGGTAATAATGTGACAATGGGAGCCCCTACAAGCCAGTAATAATCTGCACTGTTTGAGTAGTGGACATGCTTCCAAATTTTTCCTTTCCAGAGGACTTATGTGTTTTATAAAGGAATAGTAAAATAGTGTATTATTTTTTTCTTTTAGACGTTAAAAACATCGTAACGAATGCAGTATTTGTTTTTATTTGCACAATTGCTTGCCAGCTGTACTAGATCATCTGTCAGGGATGACGGTCTTCGATGATAGGTATGGCAACAGTATCATTTATACTGGCGGTACCAGCCCATTATTTGATAAACTTCCTTTATGGCATACAAGGAAATAATAGAACATAAAAAATTCTTTTCAACCCTTTAATTCTTTTTTAATGAACATCCCACCTTGCTTTATATTACAACTAGGGGAGACTCAATTTAAAGTTAACAACTTTTGTTACATGCTTTAGAATTCATTTTTATTTTTCTTAGTCTATATTTCCACATATTTCCAAAATTTAGTTGATTGGTAGTTGATTTTCTTAAGGATTACCCAGTTTCCTTAATTTTATTATCAATGTTACATAATACATATTTCAGCTGATAACACTTTCTCATAAAAAAAAAAACATACAAATATTTCCGTTTACCTACAAACTTAAATATTTGTATATTATATTTCAATTTAGTAGGTAAGTGAGAAGAGCATTTTTTTCAGTTGATCCATGCATTTAACAAATAAAAACTAATTTAGGCATGGTCTGTTAATAGCCGTGCTATTGATAACACAATTAATAGGAATCCTTATTTTCAAGTGTTATAATTGTTCCTTAAAATAATTGGAGTTCTGCTAATCTTCCATGATGCAAAGTATAAGTGTGTATATATGCACACACACACACACACACACACACACACACACACACACATATATATATATATATATATATATATATATATATATATATAATTATATACAGTGTGTCCAAGTTCCCGTGCCACCCCTTTAAAATCTGCAATTGCAAATATAAAACGCTGAGATTTCTCTTCTAAGAATCTTTTCAGTGCATATTCAACCTTATAACCTTCTCCAGCGACCATAACTTTAGAATTTCCAATGGAAGACCATACTTTTTATGGCCAATTCTTGTAGAAAATCAAATTCTAAATCGAGTTTAGATCAAATTTTTCAACTTGAAGCATTCTTTAGCCGTAAAATGCACAAACTTTTATTTTAGGAAAGGGACGTTTTATTGAAGAATGCTCCGACATAAAAGTTGCAGCCAACAAAATTGTCTTTGAAACAAGTCTACGGGGAAAGGAATGGATTCCGAAATAAATAAAAAAAGTATTTAAAATGAAATAACGCAAAAAGTATTCTTCAGTGAATGCAAAAATTGTTTACTTCAAAAAATATCAACAACAAAAAATGTTCTTAGATTTAATTTATTTTAAACTACGTTTTCTGCATAGTTTCATGTAAAAACAGTTCGTCACGCAGGGGCTGCGTAAACTAAGCTGATTTCCCACGTGAAGTTTTACAATAGAGAAATTTCACGAGAGCCGAGCAGTTAAGGAAACGTCCGAACTAGCTTTTGGCGGAAGTTACTCGTCCAGATTTAATAAAAATGCAAATATCTCGGTTAATATTCAAGATAGAGAATAAATGTATATAACAATATTTATAGTAAATTTAATATGCAATAAGATTGATTCTGTACAATTTCTCGATCCAACGTATAGTAACGAAGATATTTCGAATTTTCGAAAATCCTCCCCTCTGAACTCCCCCTCCCACTAGTCCGATTTCAGCCGTTAACGAACTTAGTCTTTCTTTTTACATAAAATGACTAAATATCGAGTTTGGTAACGATCAAACAAAAATTGCGACCGCTAGAGCGGTAACAGACAAATATATAGATAGATAGATCTATATGTGTATATATATATATATATATATATATATATATAATATATACAGTTTTGAACACACCTCATTTTCGTCATCTACTAGGTAGGATCGATGGACATTTGATGAAACATTTCGAAAATTCCGTCATGAGTACAACCTCAATAGCTGATTTCCCTTAAGGGAAATCTGCTAAAAGAGAATCTGGTGTTTTCTTTGCATTACAATACTTACAGCTGGTATTTACAAATGTTCGAAAAAGCGTCCTTCCTCATTTATGCACTTCAATAGACGGTATCTGATATCCCTTTTGATTCTTCCTGGATGATACCTCACCGTTTAGCAGATTTCCCTTAGGGGAAATCAGCTATTGTGGTCGTACTCATGACGCGAGTTACGAAAATTTTCTTCAAATGTCCATCGATCCTACCCAGCAGATGACGAAAATGAGGTCCGTTCAAAATTATATAAATATATATATAAATATATATATATATATATATATATATATATATATATATATACTAGCTCAGATACCCGGCTTCGCCCGGGAATTCATTTGAGGCTGAATGGTGATGGTATGTTTTTGGCAAGGCATTACTTTGCGCAATATTTTGACATTTACCCGTCCCAGTGTTTAGGGTTTATACCCGTCGTTGCATTGGATTTTTTTAATAATAAAATTAAGTAAGACTTCACTGTCCTTCATATTGGGTAACTTTTGGGGATTAATAGAATAGAAATTTTATTTTTGAAGGATAAATTAAAATGTTTTCCTAATCTATCCCTCTACACTTTTTGGCTCACCGTTTTTCAATAGTTCTAACCATAATCATGGGTAGCATTTATTACAATTAAATATCATCTATAATGAACATACATCCTTTCAAAAGCCAATCCGAGCTCACATAGTATAGGCAAAGTTTTGCACGTAAGATTATATTTGTAATAGTGAATCTCACTGGAAATTGCTTCCAGTAATGCCAGACGGGAAATAAGTAAACTCAATTAACTGGTAAGGCTCCCGTCATCTTCGCTCCCGCATGAGACTTCTCAACATTCTTCTACTTATATTATTGATGCAAAACATTATTTTATAATTTATCTACCGGATGGAATTAAATAATAGTGGTACCCTGAAAATATCATATCGAGTTTAAACGCATATTGTTTTTTGTGAAGATGACATTACCATTAACGATTAATTGTTATAATATTACATATTTGTTTCAATAACATGGAGGTACATTATACAAATTAAATAATGGAAATGCTCTTATAGTTTATATTTCTATTGGAAATAAAACAAATAGAATATTTGCCGAAAAACAAATAGAAAATATAAAAAGCGAGTTTTTCATTTTAGCCTCTCTTATAATCCCCACTCCCCTTTGAACCTAAAATTTTTAATATAGCTTATAATCATGGAAGAATTAATGCTAATTCACACACCGAGTTTTGCTAAGTTCGATTCAATCGTTAGTGCCCAACAAAATTGTTGGCTCCCGCTTTAGATTTTAGTGTATATCTCGTTTATACTTTTCTATACGGCAAAAG
This sequence comes from Riptortus pedestris, assembly GCA_019009955.1. Taxonomy (NCBI): domain Eukaryota; kingdom Metazoa; phylum Arthropoda; class Insecta; order Hemiptera; family Alydidae; genus Riptortus; species Riptortus pedestris. The sequence goes on from CM032228.1 coordinate 90,054,145, forward strand.
TGAATATAACAAAAGTTACTTAAAATAACAAAATAAACAACTTTTGTTATGTGCATGTTTGTCGAAAAAACAATAGGAAACGAAATATCACTACTGTTAATTTCAGGCCTCCCTTACAATCCCAACTCCTGCTCGTCCCTAGGAATGTTAGTATGGCTTATGAAAATCAAGGCGTCAACACTAATAAACATACCAAGTTTTATTTACTTCGGTTGAGTCTTTTGAGCCCAATAAAATTAATGACTCCCGCTATAATTTTTAGCGTATAACGCATTTAAACTTCGGTATACGACAAAAGTGTATATAACAAAAGTTACTCTAAATAACAAAATAAACAACTTTTGTTATGTGCATATTTGCCGAAAAACCAATAGAAAACGAAATATCGCTATTTTTAATTTCAGGCTTCCCTTATAACCCCCACTCCTGTTCGTCTCAGAGAAAATTAATATAGCCTAAAGTCTAAGTTGGGTTAGTAGTAATATACATACCATATTTCATAAAATTCAGTTCGGCCGTTTATGCGTGAAAAGGTAACAAACAAACAAACATACACGAAAGAAACAAAATGCAGATAATAATTTTTCCAGGTGAGGTACCTCATAGTTCAAATTGGAATGAATTGTTGAGCATATCAATATTTCTACGCAAATTACTTGCTCCACACATTGTTCCTGGAGAAATGTTTAAAAAACAAAAAGTTAATCTAAATAACAAAGTAAACAACTTTTGTTATGTGCATGTTTGTCGAAAAACATATAGACAATGAAATATCGCAAATTTTTAGTTCAGGCCTCCCTTATAACCCCCACTCCCGTTCTTAAAAATTTTAATATAACTTATAATCATGGAAGAATTAATGCTAATTGACTTACCGAGTTTTTAGCAGATTTCCCTTAAGGGAAATCAGCTATTGAGGTTGTACTCATGACGGAATTTTCGACATTTTTCTTCAAATGTCCATCGATCCTACCTAGTAGATGACGAAAATGAGGTCCGTTCAAAACTGTATATATATATATATATATATATATATATATATATATATATATATATATATATATATATATATATTTGTCTGTTACCGCTCTAGCGGTCGCAATTTTTGTTTGATCCTTACCAAACTTCATATTTAAGCGTTTTATGTAAAAATAAAGATCAAGTTCGTTAACGGCTGAAATCGGATTAGTGGGAGGGGGGGTTTAGAGGGGAGGATTTTCGAAAATTCGAAATATCTCCGTTACTATACGTCGGATCAAAAGATTGTATAGAGAAGAATTGTAGAAATGTTGGTATGGCTTGTTATAATGAAAGCGTTAGAGCTAATTCACATACCGAGTTTGGTTTAGTTCGGTTGAGTCTTTTGTGCCAAATAAAATTGTTGACTCCCGCTATAGTTTTTAGCGTATAACTCATTTATACTTCCGTATACGGCAAAAGTGCATATAACAAAAGTTACTCTAAATTACAAAATAAATAACTTTTGTTATGGACATATTTGCTGAAAATGCTATAGGAAACGAAATATCGCTATTTTTAATTTCAGGCCTGCCTTATAACCCCCACTCCCGTTTGTCTTAGAGAATATTAATATAGCCTAAAGTCTAAGTTGGGCTAGTAGTAATATACATACCAAGTTTCATAAAATTCGGTTCTGCCGTTTATGCGTGAAAAGGTAACAAACAAACAAACAGACACCAAAGAAACAAAATGCAGTTATGGTGTCTATGACATGTGAAACGAAAAGTTATCGTGAAATTTCTCAAAAAAAATCAATGTACAGACAGAGGTTACAATTTTATATATATATATATATATATATATATATAGATATATATATGTCTGTTAACGCTCTAGAGGTCGCAATTTTTGCTTGATCGTTACCAAACTCGATATTTAATCGGTTCATGTAAAAATAAAAATCAAGTTCGTTAATGGCTGAAATTGGACCAGTGGGAGGGGAAGGATTTTCAAAAATTCAAAATATCTCCGTTACTATACGTCGGATCGAAAAGTTTTATAGAATCAATCTTATTGCAAATTAAATTTACTATTAATAATGTTATATACATGTATTCTGTATCTTGAATATTAACCGAGATATTTGCATTTTTCTGTTTTCAGCTTCAGAGATGAGATCGGCTAACTTCGGGTCTAGTCGTGAGTTTCCGTCAAGAGCTAGTTCGGGCCGTTCCTGTAACTGTTTGGCTCTCTATTCTGAAATGTCTCTATTGTAAAACTTCACGTGGGAAATCTGCTTAGTTTACGCAGCCCCTGCGTGACGGACGTTTTCTATAATTCTACCCAAAATTTGAGTGTTTTGATCCCAAACTCAGAATCAATCTTATTGGAAATTAAATTTACTATAAATATTGATATATACATTTATTCTCTATCTTGAATATTAAACGAGATATTTGCATTTTTATGAAGTCTGTGGTCGGGTATAGTTCGGATTAGGTCGGCCATTTCCGTCAATACTCGGCTCAGGTGGAAGCTTCTTCTAACCTTACCTGTCGTTTCTAACCTTACCTTACCTTCGTTACTTTGTGAGATTTATGCAAATACGTTTGTTCATATGCCCCCCCCCCCACCCTTCTTTAGTTCTTGGACTACTAAAATTTGAGTTATTAAAATATAAATTATTCTTACAATTCAGAAGCCGTTTCAGTTGGGAATTTATTTTAAATAACTGAAAGATTTCTCATTACCGTTTGTATTTAATCGCGGAGGTATTGTGTTACCAGTATGCAGATTTCTCTATTGTAAAACTTCACATGGGAAATCTGCTTATTTTGCGCAGCACCTGCGTATTATTTACAATTGCAGCTTTTAATGGGGGTGGCAGGGGACCTTGGACTCACTGTATGTGTGTATATATATATATATATATATATATATATATATATATATATATATATATATATATATATATTATAGGCAATTTTAAAGACCTTGTTGAGTTTTGACCACTATTACCAGCCTTTCCTCCTCTATATATCTTTTAGCAGACCACTAGAGGAAGTCCTTCTTTAGCTTGTAAACTGACTTCATCTGTAGTCTTGATCATAGTCGGATGCTCTCCACTACAACATCTTTAGTCTTGTACAGGGAACTTACATTGTGTTACTTCTTCCTACTGAATACTATCATAACCTCTCTCTTCATAAACCTTCACCTCCCTCTTCATATAGTCTGAAGCTGACTGTTTCTGATATTATGTCTTCTTTTCAGTTTGTGTCCATATCTCTTAGTCATACATTAGTATAGGGCTGGATATGGTGTAATTAAAATAGTAGAAAAATATTTTAATTAAAAGGAAGACAACGTATAATTTATTCTGAAGGAAATATGTGTAACTTCAGAACATGTAAAATAAACACAACACATTGTTAAAATAGTCTTCCTGGATAATTAATTATTAATAAACAGTGGCTTTGTGGGGTACAAGAGGGCCTAACGATAAAGAAAAGTCTTCTGCGCACACAATCATGCTGTATATTGTTAATCTGTTAGCATGCTCCTTGTGAGAATGGAGAGGAAGAAGAAAAGAAATTCTTCTATCCCAGTGAAGCTAAAGCGCACAAGAATCGTATCTGATGCCAAACAAGTGCCCAGATAGCCAAAGTAGTTATCTATATGTCTATTAGACATTATAGTAAATATGCACCTCACAATGATAAGTACTGAACAATAGTGTGCTATGGATAGGAATAAGAAGTTCAGGATCACTCTATTTCCACACAAGGAAATATATAATAAAACATGGATGAGTTCACGTGGTCTAGCAACCAAATAGACCATATTTTATATTGAGCACCAGGGACCCAATCACCCCCATACTCACCATAGATACACAGCAGAGCTTCTGGGATACTGATTGAAGCATTTCCTGATGCCAGGCTAAGTACAAACAACTGCTGACACTGAGGAAGAGATTGCTAGGGACAAAACCATATTCCTTTGCCCTGGTGAATGAAATAGTAAAGCTGTGTTTCAGGGAGAGCCTCCAAAACCAGTGCCTGTATTGGAAAAACTTTAAGAAAACTGAAAGGTGCAATATAAAATAATGTGCTTCAAGAATTGGGACAATGATAGTTGGATAGAAAATACCCTTGTTTTGACAGTGAATGTGAGAGGGTAATTAAGGAATGAAATGAGGCATGGTTTGAAGATGCCTAAAAGATAAACTCATAATGCATATTTGTATTGCGTAATCCGAAAAGGAGAAACAAAGAAATGTAATTACATAAAAATAAAATACCATGTGAATCTAAGAAACTTGAGGAAATAGAGGTGTATTTCATCAGACAAATGAAACCAGTTCTATAAAGTTGTTAAATGTTTTCATCAGGGATTCAGTCAGTAGACTGAGTTCTATCATGACCCCAATGAGTGCATGTATGTATATGAACGGGCAAGGGTGTTTGCCTCTTTTAATTAACCACCAGAAAAAGCTTCGAGCATATTTGATACTAAGCCTATGCTGGTGGGAGGTTTATCAGCACATAAGAATAGGCCCTAGGCCCCTGAACCTAGCATACTCCTGCTAGTAATAGATGGAAAGCCAATTATAGCTACTTGCATCTAATTACTTACATCAGCCAGTATTATGAGATTTTATTTTGTTATTTAATAAGCAAAGTGAATTAAGTCCCTCCAATATTGCTTTAAATAAATTAATATACACATATGCATGCAAATGTACTAACAACCACAAAATATTTACTTTTTCCTTTATGCAGACTGTATAAAACATATATATTAGGAATATATTGAACTTTATTTAGTGTGGCAATAATATGAGGTAAATTTCCTTGGAAAAATAAAATACAAAAGTTATGTATCCAAAAACAATCTGATGAAAACAACCCCAAACATTTTAGAAAGGCATGTTATTCTTTCTCTGAGCTTATATGTTTCTACAGTTTATCAGATATATTAATAAAACCTATTATAAGTATATAATAGTAATATATATATATATATATATATATATATATATATATATATATATATATATATAAAATTATAAGCAGAAAAATGTAGATGGGAAAACTGTTAATTGAGAGTGTATATTTTGACCTTTCTTTGTCAACACTGTCACTGCGGAGCAATGGAATAATAGAATTTAAACGTTAGAATATTAGCATATAATTGCCTTGTGTTAAAGAATATTCTGGGAATTATCAAAATGAACTAATTCTAATAAAATAGCTCCTCAACCGAATGAGACCATCTTTCTTATTCGTCACAGTTTTTTTAGAACACCATGATAGATAAGGGTCAAAATTTATGAATCTATTCCCAAAATTGATGAATCTATTCCCAAAATTTATGAAGGCTTTTCCCAATAACAAACATGAAACCTCTGTTAAGCTGCAGCCTCAATGCTAAGATTTCTTTTCTTTATATCAGAAAATTCAATGTCCTGTTTAATATTTTGTGCCTTAAAATTATGACTACTTTTCAAACATACCAACGAAATAGATTATCACTAAACAACAAATTTTGTATTTTCATTAATTAAAATAAAATTATAATTTTTAATAAATGTGAAATTCCAGTTGCAGTTCAACATTCTTTTTTATTTATCATTATTTAAAAAATGCAGACATAACATAAAAGTAGTGTCACTTTTTATTCAGGTTTGTTTTAATAACACAAGAATAGTGTTTGAGTTATAAACTTAATCTGAATCACCACATTTAACAATCTTTGTTTCATGTGAGCAAGCTAGTAAATTATTTTAGTATATTTATAGCCAAAAGTCATTATCAAGTTATAAATAAACGTAGTCAAGCAAGACTAATATTCAATTTCATGGTCCACTTGCTCATTCATTTCAAATCAATATCAAGGAAAAGTTCATGAATAATAAATGCCTTTCAAAATAATTTATTTTAGAAAACAATATAATTATCTCAGAAATAAAACTTATTTAATTAAACAAGTATATTTTGATTCTTAAATTAAAGCAAACCAGTCTTTCTTAATACGAACTAAAATACATCTATAGATAAGTATAGATTTTTTTTAGTCATAAGTACTACTTCTGCTGAAAGGAACAACAAACATTAAATATTTAAGCATTGCTAGTTTAGAGTCCGTTTATACACATTTATGTCATAATGCTGAGCAACTTGGCTCAAAATATCCAGTATTGTTGATACAATAATAAATTTATTATAATTTAATAAACAAATCACTCAAACAACAAAATCACAAATATATTAAATAAATGTCTTTAAAATAACTTTAACGGATGGAATATGCCTTCACTATTAATTATAATCTATTTTTTCCTATATTAGAAAATATATATTTCATTAGCAAAAAGTATAAACCAGGTGTCCTTGCTCTCCAGACAAGTTCTCTCCTTTGGGGGTACCTGGTTTTTAACAATGAATAATTAAATAAATAAATAAAAATTTGTGTCTATTATATAAAATAATATTAAAAATTACAATAGTAAAAATGAAAGTAAATCGGAATAACCTAGTTTAAATCATCATACGTACAGGCCCATTACCTTCTCTTCAAACCATGTGAGCACAGACTCGGGAGGGGACTAAAAGGAAAATGTTTAGTTTAGCCTAGATTTGAATGAGAAGTACAGTTAGTAAGGAGCATACTCCACAGCAATCAAGAATGAGGAGACATGTAATCAAATTTTAACTACCTTAACCTTTCTTCTATTATATAAAGCATTAAAATTAGTGAAAACATATTTAAGACCATTTAAGAAACCCGTCTATTTCAATGTTTAACATGAGTATTAAAGTGGGTTTGCTATTACGTATAAGCAAAGATTGTAATTAGTTAATGATGGACTTTTGTCTGTTAGCATTTACAATTACAATTGTATTATGCTATTGGTGTCATTAAGATAAATATAAAATTGAGTTTTGGGGTGTGTATATATATATATATATATATATATATATATATATAAAATATATAAGTTGATTAAAACGACTTTCAAACAGCGAAAGAAATTATTTTTAAAATGTTGGTACCTCCACCTTCTAGCGATAACGCCATTAATAAACACCAAAATCTTATATCTAGCAAGGAAGAGCATATAGAGTCCACAATATTTATGGTTTTCTTTCCAATTACATAATTTCTATAAACCTTTTGGAAAAAAAATAAATTGTAACTGTTAGGAAATCATCATTTGAGAAAAAGGGGATTTTGTCTAACCAAATGGATTAATGCTTAGGTCTTAGTTCGCATGGTAAACCTTAAAGTTGTGAGTAAGATTCCCATATGGTGAATAGCAATTCAATTAGTGATGAATTCATTAAATAAAAAAATACAAAGTTCGACCCTGCCTAGACTTGTATATAACCTGACCCAATTAGTAATAGCAAAAACTGAACTTTAACTTAAAATATTATTTATTAAGTGGAGAAGAAACTTTAAACTGAGTTATAAAACTATTAAGGAACAGAGAATAATAATGATGAGGAACTTAAAATGAAAATCCCAAAGAAGACAAGATTTAATTAATTAAAATCATTCTGGACCTTTTAATTAGGATTATATTATTTTTCTACTTGGTTTTGTTCATTCATTTTTAGCACAAGGGGGGAAAAAAAAAACAAGGTGAGTACATATATTTATATAATCTATAATTTGGGAATTTTCAATTAAAAAAAATAATGGTTAAGCCATAAGGACTTGTTTAAATTAATAGTTAATTATATCTTAATATGGTTTTTTTCACGAGCTGGAACTCTGACCCTGTCATCCTTGGTATCTATCCCTGTACTTTACCAACAAGGCACAGTATTAGACAAGCACAAAATTCTCCTCTCTTAACCAAATTCTCTATACACAAAGGCTTTCGACAATCATGTGAAGGTGTAAATTGTACTTTGTATAGAACTTAAAAGCAGAATATACAGACAAACAATAATGATTAATTTTTTTTCTGACTTGGGAGACGTACTATTTGCCACGCTTACGTGAGGCTTGGGTAACTGAATACTGAACTAGACACCCAGCAAGTTCGAGTTCAAGCAAGTGCCAACATTTTTGATCTCTTATATGAAAAATGAAATTTATAACTATTTATTGATAATACATTCCATCCTTAGATCAATGAAGTACAGTTATTTACACAGCTTGTTCAAGCTTTAGTAATATAGTCCCTATGTCACACTTAGATATCTAAGAAATAATTTATTAAATGTTTTGTAATTTTCTGATAGAGTACTAATATATCATAAACAAGAAAATAAACTAAGGATATCCTCAAATATTTTCTAGAGTTATTCATTAGCTTACTACAATGTAAACGTATCTAATAATCCTAAGTGGTTAAGCAGAAAGGCAGAGCTTGGAAGAACAAAGACCAAAAGAAAGAAGAAAAAAAACATGTTTTTGGTTTATCCCCTTCCCCTTATTAATAATAGTACAACCAAAAATAACACTTAAAATACACCTTATTTAGCTCAGTAATTATAACAATCAAAATATAAAATTTTAACTTAAATTATTCATTTACAACAGACTAATACATTTAATATAAAAATATGAATATCAAAGAATGTGATGTAAATGTTCCCAAGATTTCTTTATAAATATTATGACTAGGAAAAAGTTGAATTAATAGAAAATGAGTTTGAAGGTAAGCTACTCTATGGAGATGATAAAGAGTTTACTCCTTTTTATAACGATTTATATACCAAAAGGTTGTAATTATGGAAAATGAATTTAAGAATATAATGAAAAAAAAAAAACTATGCAAATTTTAGTATTCTGTTCTGAAACAGACAAGTTGAATATTTATAACACAGAGAGAGCAAACAAAAGGAGGTTTTAATCACATTTTTATCTTAAGACTGTTTCTCATGCTTTGAATTCTTTTGGTTAGAACTTTGTTGATCTCTGGACTTCACGGCATACTTTTTGTACATTGCAAAAAAAAGTAGTGTCGCATTAACAAAATAAGTAGCTACACAAATGAAACAAAAATCTTTTAAAATGAACATCAAAATGTAGCCCAAATATGCTGACATCAGGTTTGCAAATACTCCAAGGCCAATCATTGAATAAATAGCTGACTTGCTGCTTAGCATATCTGCAAAAGAGGAATATTACGGGAAATCAATTTTAAACAAATTGATAATAATAAGTACTAAATACAAGCAGATTAACATCATTAGAATTAGAATTGAACATTTTAGGTTAGGGACGTCAACATTAACTGCCACAAATTACCAAGCATTGACTGTTGAAGTGTCCCTCATATCAAATGAATTTCAAGTAAAATATAAAGGATTTATTTTCCTTACTCAATTATAACAAAACTCGGATAACTAAAGTTTTTCTATACAAAAAATAGGGGTTGGACTTGTTGGCAATTTTAAAATTTTTTATTTCTAGTCTTCAATAATTAATATTGAAGATAGATAGATTTTACAATTTAATAAAATTACAAGACAATGTATACTAAGTTACAGCCTTCAAAGATCCACTAACTTTACAAATCATTAATCATTTTCTGTGTGCTACTGTGAAATGGTTCCTAACAATTTCGGCCACAAGTTGAATGCCCTCTACAATGTTAAATGCTTCTTCTTCTACTAGTTATTAAGTCTCACGTGGAAAGTAATGGGATATCTCCGCATGTTCTAGTTGCTCTCCTCCCTGGTTTTCCTGAGCATCTAGGAACAATTCTTTCAACATGTTTACTGCCTTCGTAATGGGTTATCTTTAAGGAAGTCAACTAAATTTTTAGTTTAGGAATATCCATAAGGGAGAGAAAAATTAAAATACCAGTCATAAAAAAGTATTTTCGACAATTCAGTTCAGTGGGACAACAAGTTAAGACAAAGAAAAGAATGCCAAATAAATAACCAATATATGTCTATAAAGGCATATCTTTACATATATATAATTCTAGTGTATGTCACTGAACACCTCCAAAACGGCTGGACCGATTTGAATACTTTTTTTTGTATGCGTTTGGGTGACGCCCTGGATGGTTTAGATTCACAAATGAGCCATCAGGGAAAATGGAGCAGAAGTGGGGGAGGTAAGGGAGGCCTAAAATTAAAAATAGCGATATTTTGTTTCCTATTGGTTTTTCGGCAATTTTGCTCAGGTTAAAAGTTGTTTATTTTGTTATTTAGAGTAACTTTTGTTATATTCACTTTTGTCGAATAACAAAGTATAAATGAGATATACACTAAAAAATTAAAGTGGTAGCCAACAATTTTATTGGGCACTAACAATTGAACTGAACTTAACAAAAGTCTATATGTAAATTAGCATTAATTCTTCCATGATTATAAGCTATATTAAATATTTTAGATTCAAACGCGAGTGGGGGTTATAAGGGAGGCCTGAATTAAAAATTCACGATATTTCATTTTCTATTTGTTTTTAGGCAAACGTGCACATAACAAAAGTTGTTTTTTGTGTTATTAAAAGTAGCTTTTGTTTTAAACATAATATTATTAAATTTAATATCCTAATCACTTGAAATATCATGCAGGACAACATCTGATGGGTCCGCTTGTACTTATATAATAATAAACATATTAAAATACATTTGAATTAAGATACATCGGCCTTCTATCATTTTTGTTAAGTTTAGAAATAAATAAAATTCAATTAATCCTAAAAATTGCCTAAAACCAATTAAACACAAATAAAGACATATAATAACAGCAGTTTTACTAGAAGAGAAAAAACAGAGCAATAGATAAAACCTATACAATGATTTGAAGCAGCATAATAGAAAAAAATCGAGCTGTTTAGTTACCTAGGAAGCATCATCACTGAAAAAAATGGTAGAACACCGGCAATTGGAGAATAGCACGGCTCCCAAAACAAAACAAATATTTCAACCCTCCAGTGGTTTCATGGATGATAATAGCCAATCATCTTTGAACACTCATTGTTTACTTGTTTTGGAAATTTGGTTCAGTGTATCCACTCTTGTTTTACTTTACCCTGCAGTTTTAGATGTCTTTTCTTTTATCAGGATGATATATCTCCTCAACATGAACATTCATGTAACAATTTATGGTAGTTTTCCCCCTTAATTGACTTTATTAACATAGTGTAACACATGTTACATTTCTACTATGTTTTCTATCTGTATCTGCAAACACCTTGCATTTTGAGTGATTTTTTTTCATTTTTCATCAATGCGAACTTTCAATTAACATTTGCCACTGTATTTCGTTTCAGAGGATACGGTTCTTTTTATATCTCGCACCTCTAAAATTATTATTCAATTTTCATAATATTTTATCTCTACCTTATTCACCTATTGGAAAGAGCCGTTTTAGTTAATGGGTGGAAATGTCTTGGGAAAGTGAACTTAGACTTTTTATTTGATGTGTATAGAAGTCTGTGTTTAATCATTTCATTTAATTGCTCATCATATCTCAGAAAAAAATATAATTTATATTATAACAAAGAAGCTCAGACCTTAGTAATATTCTTTTATTAATTTTTAAAAACATTATTTAGTCTTTACCAGTAAGTAAACAGTTAAATCTAATGGGGATCAATAATTTACTACTTATTTTTTGAGGGAATAATTGTATTTTAAGCGAGTATTTTTTTACAGCCATAGGAAAAGAGTCTATTTTGTATCATTTTTGATGTCGTTTTTCCTCTAGAAAGCGGAATAGATTTTCTCGAGAAGGTCACAAAATAAATCTCAAAACATTTTACAACCCATAAGTGAAGAAACCAAAATAAATATTTGTTTGAAATCTTAATACATGCATGTATATCTGCATAATAATTTATAAGCAACAGTTCAGATATGAAAAAAGAAATCACCAAATCTAGTCTTATTTCTTCAAAATGTCCATATTATTAAGTGACAGGCCATTATGTCTTAGTATGTCAGGCACAGATTTTTCTGAGTACCTTTCAGATATATTGTTTATTCAAAAATAATATAGTTATTTACAACATTTATATTATATTTCAATACTCTGTCAATAGAAAACAGAGCTGTTAAGTGGTTAAATATACAAAAGTGACAATCTCAATTCATTTGGATTCATTTCAATGGGAGAAATATATATACTGTATACTCACTGAGGAAAAAATAAAAAGTGTAAAATATCATTCCAAGAAGACTGTTGGGTTGATTTAAAAATGATTTTTCTCCTAAAATTTTAGACATGATTCCAAAGCCCTTTCCATATCTGAAAGACAAAAATGAAAACACTAAATGAAGAAATACTATGTTTACACTCCAAATTAAATAATGAATATACTTACTGAGAAGTGAACGCCTTTGTACAACTAATATGCTCATTTATATCACAATAAGCAATGTAATTTGGATCCTCTTCTGCTTTCATTTCCACTAATAAAGAATACATTGAAAGTGTAAAACCAATAAAACATGATGTTGTAATGGAGAAATTAATGTAATTAAGTTTTGTATTAGATGAAGACATTTTCTTGTGCTTTGACTTAAAATTCCAAAAGTAACGATGATGAGTTGATGTTACATCAGCAAGTGACAAATGATAACTAAGCTTCTGGATCTTTGATATCAGAATACCATCAGAGCCATCTTGTGGACAATTCCCTAACTATTCCACAATTTCTTACGCCTTCTTCATGAAATTAATAAACTTTTTAAAATATAATTCTCCTACATCTTGTCTATAGTTTGACAGAAAGAAAATAATAAATAAGGTACAAAAGGAAAAAACAATTACCAAAATTATAGTGATAGGAAATCCCTACACTTAAAACATAATGAGTTCTAGAATGAAAAAGTAGTCTGCACAAAAGATCTTTATTCTTCATTAAGTCTTTTTTATACTGACCTATTTTCAGGTCCTAACTAAGAATAAAACTTAGTCAAGAAGTAATAAAAAAAGGAGTACACATATAAGTGATCAAAGTGGACATTAAAAAAAAAAAAGGTAATAAACCTTAACAGACAGTAATTTTAAAACCTTTTCTGCATAATGCATTTTATTATATTCATTAATTGGTTATATAAAATTTATTCCATTTGTTGGTGGGCCATCCATACATATTGACATCATCCATTAAACACAAAGGACATCTACCAATTTGGATATTCTCATTTCCATGAATACCTTATTCAGAAATACCTCAAACTTAGATCTAATTGCCTCCTTGGTAGCACAATATAACATCGAAAAGGTAAAAAGTCAAAGTCTCCATTTATTCAATCTCAATTCCTATACTTAGTTCTTACTTAGTTTGCCGAAAGAGCTAATGTGAAATATAGTATCTTTTGTGGGAACACATTTTCTTTATTCCTCAATTTTCTGTGCTTTGTAGAAAAAAAGTAATGAATTCTACCAAAAAGCAATTTAAATAAAACATATGAGGGTGGCTAGATGAATTACTCCATGTAATGAGTGTACATGAAAATCCTGCTGTCTCTTTTTTGTTAAATTTATGCTAACAACCACCTAGCCCAGAAATGTTTTATTTTTTTTTCCATTTTGAAAACCCTCTAAATCCCAAATAATTGCTTTACAGTAGAATATAAGGTTTTTAAATTGATGATAAAAAACAATTTTTAACATGGTGGTTATGAATATAAGTTTATCCAGTTATTGACTGAGCGGTCTTCCCTTGTATGCCTACAATATACAGCATAATACGATATCATATTTCAGCCCATTTTGTTAATTTGGCTTCATATTAAGATTTATATCAATATTATAAAATATTGATTCATCGAATGTCTTAACTCAGAGGTTACAATAATTAAACTGCTAGAAATAATTTCAATGCAAACTAAACCTTCAATAATGGTAGTTTCATTGGGATTATTAACTTTATTTCTGAACTGGCCATATAGGATACTATCAAGGATGATAATCAAGTCATCTTCTTTACAGTGTTTCTGCACAGCAAAAGGAGTCAAAGTTCAAATGATGGTTGCTTAGTTTTCTGAAAGCTTCCATGCGAAATAATAAACTACTGTGAATTCTTGGGACTATTAAGGTACAAGTAGCTAGGAAAGTGAAGAAGGGAGGATCTTTTAATCTAAGTAGTGAGTGCAGCAAGCTAATACTTTAAAACTCAGATTCTTGGTTGAAAGTGGTGAATTTCCAAAATTAAACAGAAGGAAGTATGACATCATTTTCTCCTGAAATATTTTTCAAAGTATATGAACTAAAAGATTTTTTAAAAAAAATCCAATCCTGACATTTTAAAGACAAAATCCCTTTGTGAGATTGTCATAAAATGTTTAATGAGGAGAATTTTTCTGAAGAAGGGAACCAATGGTGCCCTTCTTATGTCAGCGTAAAAAAATAAATAAACTCCTCAATCTGAAAGATTGAGAATTTGTATAGCAGATACCGAACCATCCTTTACTATCATAAGAAAAGGTAACCATTGTTTGCAGTGCATGGTAGTTAAATTTGTGTATTTTGACTTGCTATCAGGAATTACCAAAAATAACCCATAACACTCCTTTTTAATTGCAGTCTTCACTACTTCAAAATTACAGAAATTAGTTCTAAAGGAGATAAGCAAACTTTATGACTAGAAGTTTCTAAATTCTCTTGTAACAGTTTTTAAATTTTTACCGTTATAAGAAAATTTGTTATAACAGTATAAATAATAATTACCTATACTGATATAAGAAATTTACCAGTTTCCGGACCAGTCAACTTGAGGGTAAAATAAGTGGGTGTTTATGGCTAATTTAAAGGAGAATGGTGGCATTGGTAAAAGTTAATCAAATTACCAAGACATTGACTTGGTCATTGGTAGGCCCTCAAATGTTTCAAATCATGAACTAAGGTATGCTTCACAAAATCATCTATTTATCTGCAACACAGAATCAATTTACTTACTAAGTAAGAGTACAATTCGGAAGAGTCTTCCATTTATATTTCTAAAGATAGAATAGCCACTTGAAGATTTCATTGTGTCTAATAGATGTAGTGACCAATTACTCTCCAAACTATACCTACATGCGAGTCTAAATTATGAAGGTTCATCATCATGATCTAAAGGCTGTGGCTTTAGTTGCAAACATTGTGTTCTATCGGAAGCTGCTCTTTTCATATTACTATACTCACTGAAATCCATAAGATGCTTGATGTCTTCAAAATAGAATTTTTTGGGCCTTCGTCTTCCGCTATGCCTAAGAATCTTACCTTCAAATATATTTGTAATGAACTCATTGTGCCTTACGATATGCCCAGTTTCACTCTCCTTTTTTTCCATGGTTTTGATAAGACTTTTGCTCTCACTTACCTCATTTAGAACTTCCATGTTGGATTTTTTTAAGTCCAACTTGTTCTAGTGATTCTAGCCAGATCCACATTGCCATTACTTCCGAACTATTATATTCCCTTTTGTGGAGAGTCCAACCTTTGCTCCTGTAAAGCAGTTAACTCCATACAAAACTGCAAACATTTATTTTGCTATCCATGCTTATATGTTTATTAGTTAAAATGCTACTTTTACTTTAGAAGGCTTGTTTAGCAAAGGTTATTCTTCTATCGACTTCAGCTCTACTATCATTGCGTTCAGTGATGATGATCCCTAGGTAGCAAAGCTCCTCACTTTCTCAAGCACAACGTTTCCAATTCTAATATTTATACATGCTTGGCTTTCTTTCTTTTCTACAATCAAAACTTTTGTTTTATGAACATTTATTTCGAGTTTAAACTGATCTAGAGTGTCCTTTATATTAATAATGATTTGTGTTCCAATGTTGTGTCCTAAATGGGCTTATCATCATATTTAGACAAAGGTATGCTGATCTATCTTACAATATAATAAATGAATGGAGTGTTTTTTTTATTATTGTGGCCAAAGGATTTTATATCAATCACATTATCCAAAGTGTTGGGCTTTCCATATTAATAAACCTACTGTTCTCATTTATTTCCCTAGATAATAACCCATAAATTTATTATATGCCAGGTAACCTTTGGTTAAAAATCATAAAAATTCCATTAGCACCTCCACAGTTTATCGCTTAGTGAATACAGACTTGAATGTTCTTGTAATATTGCATTTTTTTTGGGAGGTTATGACCTGCTCAAGTTCAGATGCATATGTGATTCATTTTGGGCCAAAATAAAAAGCCTCACAATTTAAAAAAAGAAAGTAAATCCAATGTTAATAATAGCTGAGCAACCTTTATACTATATTGTTTTATGACAACTAGGCAGAGCTACCTGTCAGAGATGGATTAAAATAAAAATTGTTTCCTTTAGAAATGTAAAGATTATGCAAATTTAACTGAATTAATTATTCAGTAAAATTGTCTCTATTTTAAGGTTTTTAATTTTTACAGTTAATTATTCCATTCAAATTATTTTGCAAGGTATATTATCAAACTGCACTACCTAAGCATAATCTCTTTTAATCCATATTTCATTGAGTGTAAAATTGTGTAATCAAACAATTCATATTTTGATTAACAAGACTGACTTTATATACATAATAAGTCCTGGCTCCAGCTAATACAGACTAATTCAATATAGTAGATGTTACTTTCCTTCAAGCATAAAAAATGTCCTATTCATGATTAGTCATTTGCCCTCATTCAAAAGAAGACAAGAAGATGCAACTTAAGGTATTTATGTTTTGGCTCTCAATAAATTTGCACACACTACTTAAAAAACATACATGGTACTACAAAAAATACAGTCGCACTAGGACTTTTCTTTTATACAAGTAACAAAAATCGTCTAATCATTTTACATATTTCGTAATATCAGTAAAGTATGATTCATTGATCGTAAGTCAGATATCAAAATTGCGCGTTTCAATAAAAGATTTTCTTTTAAAAATAAATATTCTAAATACAATCTAATCTTTACATTTATTTTATAGTAACTAAGATGTGGACAAATATATTCTTTGATTTTTCAAGCAATCATCCTACACCTGTGGATGCTAGTAAAATATAATATAATAAATATTACCCGTATTTTTTTTATTTTTAATATAATGATTCCTGTGAATACCTAGTCTGTTCAATAATTCTCATGTTATTATCAGTGTATTAGTATTAGGTGACCTTGACTGTTAATTATAATATGGAAATTTTAAACTTCATAGTAACTTTTTTGTTCAAGAAGAATACATTTTGAACATAATTCATTCCTAACATTTTTTTAGATAAAACCAATGGTAACAGAGGTATGGACACATTTATGTTCTAGCTTTCTAGTAAATCACTACTGCATTTGCTCATAAAATATTAAATAGTATAATATGCTGATAATGAACATTTGTAGCTTGTTAAGCTAGACCATTCCATTTATTCATTTTCACTAGGTTTGTATAAACTTAAGGGACCTAAAAATGGGTAGGTATAGTAATTAATTAATAAGTGTAGTCATTAACAAGTATATAATAGTCCTATATTACAATGCACTGTTGAGAGCTCTTGTAAAGTACATTTTTAAAATAGACTAGCATTTGATTTTTTTAATTCCCTGGCTATGAAGGAATGAAGAGGCAGTTAGTATTTTGATCCCCCACCTCTGTTACATTCCAAATTAGAGATACACATCTTTTTTTTTTTAAAGAAAACTCTTACAACTAATAGCTAAAGCTAATAGCTTTCAGAGCCGAAATGCCAAAAATACTTAATACAATTATACTACTTAGTTCAACAAAATTTATCCATGAAACATTTTGGTAGGGAATTGCAGTTTGAAATATACATTTTTTTCAGTTAAGCTACCCAAGTATTAAATTAAACAATGAAGGAGTAAGCGTTTCCTTTGTAATATTTACGATAGAAGTGAGTTTTCTTTAAAGTAGGTTAAAACTGAGCTTCAGTGCCATAAGTTTCACTAGTCATAATCCTCCTGCTTTTCTTGTTTTCTGACATTTAGATTATTTAGTTATGTGTGCTCTGTTATGATAATACAACAGCAATTAAGCCAATGTAAATCTTTCAGTTTGTGTCTCTATCCATTCCCTAGAGCCAACTCCAGTTTATGAACCAATTGAGTATGTACATTAATAAGGAAGTAGTGATCTTTGATCTGCAACACAAAGCAAAGGGAAGGGATGCAACAGAGGAACAAAATATATCTGGATGAATAAGAAATCCCTAAATCCATTCACAAAACATTTTCTAGGACAGGAGTAGGTATTAGAGCAGTAGTTTGTACCCTTGACATACACTGCTTTCATACTACGATTCTATAAATTACTGCTTTCTAGAACTCTTTGAAGACACCAAAGCTGGTGCTCTGAAAGTACATTCTCTCTTAATAAACGTTTTGTGGAGGAATACAGGCCTTGTATATACATCCATCTAGATTAGATCTTCTTCCAGTATCCTTGGACCTCTTGCTACAGCCTTCATTAAGAAATGCTTGCATATTTCCGAAGTCTCAAGTCTCATACATTGACCATAGAAAAAGGAAATTAAAGTTCACTCTTTGGGAGCAAGCTTCAGAAATTATATATATATACTTGTCTGTGTGTGTGTGTATTCTTCTTATTCTGTACCCAATATTTTTTATATATTCTTCAAATTTTATGGCAAGGGTCACCAATAAAAAACATTTTTTTTTTCTATGCAAACTGCCCTACATGATTCATGGCTTACTTGCCTCCTCTTCATCGGCTACCCTTTTACTATATAAATATTCCTCCTACATTCGTTGCGACTGTCATCACTGAGGAGGTAGTTGATAATTGAAGAGGTGGCAAGTAAGCCACAAGACATGTACGGCAGTTTCAATAAAGTTTGCATTGGGGAAAAAACGTAATTTAATTGGGGACCCTTGCCATAAAATTTGAAGAATATATATAAATGAGTGTTTTATTTTTTTTTTGTATTGAAATGTTTTAGTGATGGTCTTATGTAAGTGATTAGAAACTAACTTTAGTCGTAGGTCTGTATGTGAACATTTTTTGAATATGTTTTTTGTTTTATTTGTTAATTTAATGTTGCAATAGCTTGTTTATCTTCCATTTTAAACTTTTTACATATAGGATTATATTTTTAATATATTGATCTCTCAATTTATAGTTTTGTTGGCATTATAGAACTTCTTAAGCTCAGGTTTTGAGACAATGGCTATTATATAGAGGGTGATCAACTACATTTTCAACACCTAGTAGCCAAAGAGGACCTAGGTTTAATCTCAGGCTCCAGTAGACTGGTGAGTCTCACCATATGCAGTGGTAAGTGAAGAGTTAATCTATCAGGAAAGTGGGTTTCCAGTCAGCTTTTCTACCCACGGATTTTAGGATGTCAATGCACTAAGCTATCTTGAAAAGGCTGCCAGTGTAACGCACTCACTGGGCTCCAAGTATTCACTCCTGCCACGTAATGCTGACATTAGTGTATCAGGGTAAGAGAATGGTGAACTAAGATTCGCTCATGCCAGGGCTCTTTAGCGAGGACTTGAGCAGTTGCAGCATATCCCTATAGCAGGGTTTTAGGTGGACAGGGTAAAATTCATTCTATCATGGCCACAGTATGTGCTAGTAGAGCACAAGATGGTGATTTATCAGAAATCTATTTTTTTAGATTTTTATGTTTGCCATGTAAAATTATCTCTGTTCCTCTTTCACAATTTTTAAAATATATTTTGTTTTTTCCAGAGGTGCTGAAAAAAGAACTAATCTTTATCTATCTAGTCTTAACATTTCATTCAAACATAAATTACTCTCATATTAAAAGGCTTCGTTCATCTATTTCTTACACACTTTGCAGTCTTTCTTCAATATAGTCTATATCATAATCCTCTATAGGACTTGCACTATTCTGTAGCTGGACTGTTGAAACACTTCCTCTGTTGCTGCTGTTAGTTTTCCATATTTTCTTTACATTGGAGAGCTTCTTCGTGCATAGTAGGGTCTCTCTTCTCCAATGTCAGCAACGAACACCTCACCACTCTGCCATTTTCGAGTAGCTGGTACATGATTTTTCTTAAATGCCCATCCATTCAATCTAAAGTCCAATGGCTCAAATAAATCATCTTTAAAAGCAATTATCATATTTTTTCACAGAACGGGAAGTAAAAATTATTCATTGCTCCCTCCCCCTCTCTCTCACACACACACGTTTTAAAATATATTTTATTTCTTTCGGGACGCTGGAAGAAGAACTAATTTTTATTTTTTATGCTTTATTATTCATTCAAACATAAAGTACACTCAGGGCAGAAGACTTCCTTCATCTATTTCTTGTACATCCTCTTTATTCGTATTATTATATATATTTTTTTCGGCGGACAGACCAGCACCACGATGCAAAGGAATATAATGGAAAGCTTCACGGAGGCGTGTGCCTGCCACTGGCTAGACCCTGTACACGTTCCGGGGCGTGCGCCACCATCAACTAAATGTTAAATACTTTCTTCTTGTAATCCTTGGCTTATGACAGTTATGATATATATATATATATATATATATATATATATATATATAATTAGAAACGTATACATGCAGAAATACAAAAAAAACTATTAACACTTGCATTACAAAAATAAGTATATTGGGTACATCAATTATAGAAAATAACTTTTTTATATCTGTTATATAAAGTTTTTCAATCCGTCATAATAATGAGAAATTCGTTTTCCTATCTCAAAAATTAAGAAAGCTAGGCTAAATTAGATAATGGTCATTTTGTAATAACGTGTCGTATACCTTCAGCTATGGAAGCGGTTTGGTAGCCCAGAGCTTCAACAGATGCTACAGTACTAGACATAATCTCAGATATTTAAGTGTGTACCATGAATAAATCAAACTCATCGGAGCCCTGAATCCATTGTATATGCTCAGACGGTCCATGGAAGGTTTAGGCTACAGGCATATTACAACACAAGAAGAAATTGTACTTAGTTATCCATGACTATTTTTCTAAATACATTGGGCTAAAACATTAACTCCCTCTGAACACGAATACAATGATCAACGCAGCAAAACGTGTTCTCTTAAGACACCGAATTCCTCTATATATAGTCCAATGAATTTCAAGATTTTACGAAGGAATATAATTTTCAGCTGACAGTATCGATCCCTAAGTTTCCACAGTCCAATGAGCGGCAGATCCGAGAGTACTGTCCACAGTGCAAAACGAATAATGAAAAATGAAGTTCCCTAGGAAGGACTTCGAGCTTATTGAAGTACTCCATTGGATTGCTGGTATAGTCCAGCCCGACTCTTATTTGGCAGAAAATAAAGAACGTATCTGCCAACATTTGAATTAAAATTAGTCAGATTTTTGGGCAGGGGGGGAAACTGCTTTGGGGGAAATATGAAGAAGCAGAAGTTTTATTATGATCGTCGCCATTAGCATAAGAGAACTTGAAAACTTTCGAAAGGGTTTGTGTTTGGCTCACCGATCCCGTCGTTATGTCATAAGTACCGGTACAGCAGATAGACTGTGTTAGATGTGTAATAATTCCTAACTTAAGTTCTTTTTCAACACTCATTGTACTTCTAAGGTAGAGGAGAATAGGATGGTTCTCAATCTGGAATCAGTTAAGAAAGAATTCTTAAGGTTCGGTAAGGCTTGTCAAGGTTGAAGAGACGGACGGTTCTCATGCTTGATATAATTATTTCTTAAAAAAGGAATCTATAAGGTTAGCGATGTTAAGATGAGATAGCTACAAAGGATTGCTAAGGTTGGGGAGAGAAAGATGGTTCTCATTCATGATATAAACTTAACAACCAAAAGGTAGCAGCAAAAGAAGGCTAAAGTTGAAGTGGGATAGACAGTCGAAATATTTAATTTCGGAATTGGGATTGATTAATTAATTCACCACATGAACAACTAATATTATTAAGACTAGTAGCTTTAGAAAGGTGGCCACCACGGCTTTGTATGAAAGACTCGAACTTGCCCCACGGAATGTTGGGGGACAAGCCATTGTCCTTTGGAATTGAGGTTGCCATACGAGAAGCGATCAAAAGGTTTTGCAACTAAGATAAAAATAAAATAGACAATATTCTGTAAATATTTTATTTTTCAACATTATCCCCCCTGACATGAATTCACTTATTTTACCTGTCCTTCGATAGTACTTGTATCGAAATATCTACTTCAGATTGAATTTGAAGCCTACCAGTATAATTGTGAAAACCAAAATCTGCTGTTGATAGAGTTTTTCAGGATAAACGAGTGTGAAAAATGCCTATTCAGGATCTTTCTTCAAGCAGCGATGCTCTGCAGTCCTTGGGAAATTGAAATATCAGAGCGTGACCGTTGTTCGCATGGATTGTTCACTAACGGGCCGCCGCGGGTACGTGTTGGTGTCCAGAGAGCCCCCCTCCTGCTCCTCCACTACCTATCTATATAATCGAACCTACACCACGCCTCAATTCAACTCTTGAGAAGGGAGGAATTCAATTCGTCACGGGACATTTCCCTTAATCTAAGTTCATGAGATTTAAACCAATATCCATAAGAGAACAATATATTAACACAAATCGCATCGATTATATAGGATGAGACAATATCACTTTTAATTTTGTGCACCTTGATGCAAAAAAAATATTCGTTCAAAATCAGATATATATACTCAGGTGCTTATATATACATATATGCACATACAAATTTTATTAAAGCGATTTTTTTAAGATGCGGTTAATTGAAGTGAAAATAGTTTGTGCATTTGAGTGTTACGATTGTTTTACATGGGGCCACTGATTTGACTAGTTAGGCATGTTGTGTTGGTAGGTGTGGTTGTGACAGTGCTGCATTAGTGTGGGTTGCCAGCCCTGTATCTAGTTATAGGGCGCCTTGTACCTCCTTGTGTTTAACATACCTCTATGCTCTTCGCCCACACACCTAATAGCCTCTGCCAACTACCTCAAACATAGGCTCATATCTAGCCATTCAGTTTTAATCTTTAACATACTCTCCTCATCTTTCGTTTTCAGCTAATCAAATCTTTCGGTGCCTGTGCTCCTCATAATTAGGAGTGGATAGATATTATGATCAAGTCATTTAAATAATCTACTATCTGCCTGCTTACTCCAATGTAATTGAATAGAATTATATGGGGGCGATCGAAAAGTATTGCAACTAAGGTATAAACAAACTTTTAACCATTAATCCTCCTTCTGTTCTTGGTACCTTATCTATCAAGAATAAACATTCCCACAATATCGAGTCCTCGGTTCATTCACTATTTTGCAGTGCCTTTACAAACATGTCAATATCCATTGAGTTCAAGTTTGAGTTTTGAAGTATTGTTAATTTTTTGAGTAAAGAAAGACATTCTGCAAAGGAAAGTAATGAGAGAATGGTGAATGAATATGGTTGTGATTGCCCCTCTATTCTTACAGTCACTAAATGGTGCAATGAGGTCTAACGCAGTAGTGTTAGTGTACAAGACGAAAGAAGATCCGGGAGACCACCAACCTCAACTGATCATGCGACTCAAGAAGAGGCCATGATGATCTTAGATAATAATGTGTCTGAAGTTCCTATGGGATCAGGCTTTTCCTATGGTTGCGTTAGCACAATCATCCTCAGGGTTTTAGGAATGTCTAAGGTGTCTGCGAGATGGGTTCCCCAAAGTCTTTCGGTCCAAGATCGGCATCATCATGTCAAGAGCTGTTAGAACTCTTTAACCAGGGCCCAGAGGACTTCATGGCCCGATTAGTAACAGAGGATGAGATGTCGCTGTACCAGTGGGATCCAGAGACAAAGCAGCAGTCGATGCAGTGGAGACACTCGGACTCACCCTCTCCAAAAAAATTGAAATTCTAGCGTTCAACGAGGAAAGTGATGACAACAATTTTAGCAGATTTCCCTTAAGGGAAATCAGCTATTGAGGTCATACCCATGACGCGATTTTCAAAAATTTTCTTCAAATGATCATCGATCCTACACAGGAGATGACGAAAATGAGGTCCGTTCAAAATTATACACACACATACATATCT
The DNA here is from genome assembly GCA_019009955.1 of Riptortus pedestris. Lineage (NCBI taxonomy): Eukaryota > Metazoa > Arthropoda > Insecta > Hemiptera > Alydidae > Riptortus > Riptortus pedestris. The sequence goes on from CM032228.1 coordinate 90,078,031, forward strand.
ATATATATATATATATATATATATATATATATATATAAAATTGTAACCTCTGTCTGTACATTGATTTTTTTCGCGAAATTTCACGATAACTTTTCGTTTCACATGTCATAGACACCATAACTGCATTTTGTTTCTTTGGTGTCTGTTTGTTTGTTACCTTTTCACGCATAAACGGCTGAACCGAATTTTATGAAACTTGTAAATGTCAAAATATTGTGCAAAGTCAAGCCTTGCCAAAAAAATATCATCACCATTCAGCCTCAAATGAATTCCCGGGCGAAGCCGGGTATCTGAGCTAGTATATGTATATATATATAGATATATATATATATATATATATATATCTGTTACCAATCTAGCGGTCGCAATTTTTGTTTAATCGTCACCAAACTCGTTATTTAATCGTTTTATGTAAAAAGGAAGATCATGTTCGTTAACGGCTGAAATCGGACTAGTGGGAGGGGGGGATTTTTGAAATATCTCCGTTACTATACGTCGGATCGAAAAATTGTATAGAACCAATCTTATTACAAATTAAATTGACTATAAATATTGTTATATACATTTATTCTCTATCTTGAATATTAACCGAGATATTTGCATTTTATTGTGCGTAACGGACATGCTCGGCTAACTTCGGTTGGAGTCGTGAGTTTCCGGCTAGCTAGTTTGGCCGTTTCAGTAACTGTACGGGTCTCGTGAAATTTCTCTACTCTAAAATATCACGTGGGAAATCTGCTTAGTTTTCGCAGCCCCTGCGTGACGTACTTTTTTGAGATCCAATATGTATTCTGTTAATTGATTTCGTCAATATCGGCTCACTCTACCTTAGCAATCGTCCGCAAATATCTTATGATGGCTAACTTTATAGATTTCTTCCTCCAGACATCCAGCAATCGTTTGCAACTACCTCTCCTTATGATGGCTAACGTTTTAGATGTATGTGTGTAAATGTTTGAAGGGACTTGAAGTGTCATGAAGACAGTCATAAACCCCTCAATAGCTAATACGAGAGTTTCAAAAAGTCATTTTTGCTGGTAGTGAGGACAATAGTTTAGATTCTTTATGAAAATAACTCAATTTACACCTTTTTTGAGATTCCTCACAGAACTTTTGTTTTGCGAAATTCTGTGAGGAACCACAAGAAGGTGGAGCTGATTTGCAATTCTAGCTCTAATACTTATATTGATTCTATTTTTAGAAACACTACATAATACGAATGCTGTAATGAATTATAGTGGTGGGTTATAGCCTCCTTCCAACAACTGTCGAGTTCTATCGTTGCATACCTCGTACAAATGTAATTCATTACGATAGCCTCAGTTAGAGAGAGCATGGTGTGACTTCGTTCCTCTCCCTTGTTCAGAGCCTTTAACCTCAAACTCGGAACTAATTCCAACAATCCTGAAACTCAATCTAAAGTTTACTTCTCCAAATTTATTGAATACTAGACCTAACAAGAAAGTTTTGTAATGAGCCGAGGCCTCCCAATCAAATCTATTACTAAACTGGCTTTGCCAACACATTTCACTAAGGACTGTTTCGTACTAATTACTCTCGTTATATACAATCACCTTTTAATGGCACTTCGAAAAAATTAAAAATATTCCTATTTTTTTCAAGGTCAAACAAATGGAGCAATATTAGATTCATAGCTCACATCAGAATTAGTTGTGTTATTCAACTTTATTAGCAGGCAATCTGATAATGCAATGATTACAGTAAATACTTTTTTTTTTTTAAATACTGTGAGTGAAGAAGTCTAGAAGCGTCTTAATGGATCTAGTCATCGGGTATACAACCCACTACACGTGTGTCACCAAGCGATTTTATTAGAACAGTACGAAAGCTGAGAACTCCAGGTGGGTTCGTTGCTCTGTTCCTTTTCAATACTCACAAGTGATTCCTCACAGGGTGACTTCTCTAGAGACTTTACTCCCAGCGGCCGTTTAAAGCACATCCACGTGGATATCATCGGGCCCCTGTCTCGCTCCAAAGGAATGCGCTACTGCCTCACCATTAACGACAGATTCAGCCGTTGGCCTGGAGCGTGTCCACTGGAGGAAATCATTAGTGCTCCAGTAACGGAAGCAATTGTGGGCACATAGATCTGCAGGTATGCTAGGCTCGCCAGGAGAACAACAGTTCAGACCTCTTGGTCAATCTTACACATCCAGCGATATGTCGCTCACCGGATTACGATCCCCAATAGAAGCACCTCTCATAGCAATGCTTAACACCAGTCCAAGACGTGCCGGACAGTTTTTCTTGGTCCCACGCCTGCAGCCCTTGAACACAAAGGAGCGAGTGCTGCTGAGATAACATTAGGACCAATGTCTGCGCCTTCCTGGGATTTTTTCCTAGTCTTGCACACGCTTGTGTCAACTATGAAAGCTATTTTCCATCCAATGAAGTAACTACGTCCAGCACCTCATCATAGCAGCTTCGCCTAAACATTTCTCTATCGAGATCTGATGAACTACAGTCATTTGTTCCAGAGATTATCTTGTACGCAGGCTGTTAACGCCTCCTTTTGCTCTTTTAAAGTTCTTTCAAGAGATGAAAAGACCTTCAATGTACAGGTCCCTGAATGACCTGTGGAATCTACTTGCATCGATTGAAAACAACCTTCCATCATTGGCCCGGAAAGTAAATGAACGTGTTTAAAATATAACGTTAAAAATCATACAAGAATTGATTTGTTCAAAGTAGTATCACACAGAACTACTTGCTCGTATTACTATCATTTCTTTTGTTTTCGTTCGTAATATTGTTAGTACCAGTTTATGTTGGAGCAGCTATTTCATTTATTTAAATCATGTATCTGCATATTTATTTCATCTTGTATCTATACTAATACTTTACTATTCAGTTGATGATAAAAGTTCTATAGAACTCCTCGAAAGAAGATCTAAATAAAGTACGTGAACAGGGTCGTAGTAAAAGACCTTAATCATTCACAATGTTTGTGTGATCATTGTGAAGGGTTGACGCCTTTTACTACGATCCTGACCGTATCCTTTGTTTTATACCACTAGAGTCGGAAGGTACTTGAATGAATGTAAATGCCATTGACAAAAATTGGAGGCTTTACCATCCCCAAGAAGGTTAGATTGTTGGGCTTGTTGGCATGTGCCTCAGAATATTATTTTTCGAATATAATAAGTATCTTATGGATTAAGTTGAATGTAGTAAATAAGATAGTTGCTTACGAAGATTGAAACTCCAATCAATTTGATCTTGATGGTGAGTCCAAATACCACATGAAAGGACAAATGCAATGATAATCACACCTCAACTCATCACTAGAAACATCCTGATTTGTATGTCTTTTACTACATGGATATTATTAAGAAGTATTGTATTCTTCATTAAGAATTATTATTTTTTAAATACTTATTTTTATGAACGGAATTATATAAGAAGTCATACACCTCTACTCTTAAATGTCCTTTATTACAAGCAGAGTAAGTTTTATTATAATAATGAAATTTTCTTAGGAAAAAAAAAAAAATATTTTGTACATCTCTTCGCTATCCGATCATATAAGAATCAACCATATAAGAATTAGGTTGAAAAGATTAATAGCTACAAGAAGCAGAAGGTTTGTAGCAGTAGAATAGCGGTAGGGTGCCTCCAGCCAGGAGCTCAGAATCTTTTTCATATAAAGTAGGATTCCCTCAAATCCTCTCAATCAACATAACTCTTTTTCGTTCTCTCTCATTTCTCAAATAAGGTTTTCCCCTTAGGCTCATTTCCTATGAGGCTTCTTTATATTTTCTATACTTCATACGTTTTTATTTAACTTATTGGCAATATGGTTAAATTCTAGTGCCTTATATCATGGCTTCCACAAATGCATTTAAGAATATCCTACGTTGATAATTGGCTTGAAAACCCATGAAGTGCCAAGGCTCGCCGTACAACATTGTTGGAAGGGTCTTGACACGTTCGATGGCATCTCCATAGATAGATAGCTATCACAAATTTAAAATCTTTATTTCACTTTATTGGACATGCATATTACATGAAAACCACCAATCATATATACTAATACCTATTTTAGTAATTATACATTTAGTACATGTTATCACACTACTTTAATTACATAAAATTTAAACTTAATATTTTATCGCACTTTTAGTGATCTAAACTCAATTAACATTGGAAATTGAGTCTTTACAATATACTGTTCGTAACACTTTTATATCATTTATTTATTTAGGTGTGTCGCAATATTAGTGATTCACACTTACTCATATTATAAAACTAAAAGTTAGAATAACCACCTTATTATAGAAAAATTTATTAAAATATCTACAGTCGTAGGTCGCAGGGCACGGTTACATTTTCTCCAGTGGGATATGGAGTGGCATATGGGAGCAAATGCTAATTCTTTAAGTCTAAGGTTCGATAAACGTTTTAAATGCAGTTGAAAAGTTGTGTCTGTTGGAGGTGTTTCATGATTGTGGCCATGTATGGGCTGTTGACGTGTAGTAGTTCTGTTAGGTTGGTGAGTAGTTCTTGTCCGTGAATATTCTGCAGTCAGTAAGTGTTTGTTAGCTACTTGTGTATTGCATAGTGTATATAAAGGTGGATCAGTCCTAGTCATGAGGTGTCCGTGTGTTATCCGTGAATGGCCATGTCTCAAACTAGCAAGAACTATTTCTTCTCTTCTAGTGTCCCCATTACTTGACATCCATTCACGAATTGTGTCTATTATTTCTCGTAGTTTTGTGTGTGTCTGACGCCATTCCACTTCCCATTTTAGGATATGACTTCCCTTTTAATAAGTTTAATGCCATCGTGTGCTGTAATGTATCAGTGTGTAATGTGACCAGTTCAGTCGCTAATTTAGCAAAGATATTTTCCGTGTTGTCTGTATGTCCTGGTATCCTGTGTTGTCTGTATCCCTGGTAATGGATAGTTGTTATTTTATTTATTTGTGTTTGTAAGTTCGTTAGTAATTCCTGAAGCCGTCTCGTGAGTGGGTGAGTTATTTAAAGATCAAGAACTTACTGTATAGACTTGTAGGGGTCTGGAAAAACATGAACGTTGTCTTGATGTACGTTAAAAGCATGTTACGGTCCAAGAAGTAAACCCTGTAGTTCTATAGTGAAGTTGCTTGATACGTCCGGTAGTCTACCGTTAGTACTTTGTTCCCCACTATGGCGGCTGAGCCACATTTTTCTGCATATTTCAAGTCATCTGTATATATGAAAAATCCAGTCCTGTTTTCTGTAATTATGTTCGGGTACACGTTTTTATAGTGTAAGGAAGAAAGTGGGTCTAAACGTCAAAGAATATAACACTAAACTATAGACCTCTTGTTACGGGACTGTCGTGACTATATTGAATGGTTTGATGTGTGCTCCTGAAGATAGGGTTTTTGGCGTGATGCTTGCAGGACCATTAAACCAGTCGGTGTTTTCTTCGCGTTAACCTCGAACAGATAAATGGGTTTAATATTTTGCAATGAAGAGTTTTATTTGTGGCCAATATAGCTCAAGCATTTGGATATTGATATCGGGGATGCAATTAAAACAATACATAAATATTTGTCGACCCATATAATTAGTAAGGAAAAAAAACATTTTGTTTGTAAGGTAAGATCCCAAATCCCAAAAAACAAATATCAGATTCTAAGAAAACTACTATTTAAAGACAATTGAGTGACTACAGAGAAAAAAAGTTTAAAGCGTCAGAAGGGGAGCTGGTAGCGTCGATAAAAAATGAAATGAAACTTGAATAATAAATGTCGTTAATACGGATGTACCATAGAGATCCCCTTTGGGTTATTTCAATTTCAATTGGCCATTTCTCAAACCACACCCCCCCCCCCTATTGAACTACTTAGATCCGGTACTGGATTTGTCTCCAGCTATACACCTTTACGGATCATTTAGTTTTCTCAATGGACATTTCTAAACACTTCCAAGAATTTGTATCCAGTATTTTCTACGGTTTTGGTTTCTAAAAATAACTCATTAATTTTGTAGGGAAAATATCGATATTCGAGCAAGGTTCGTTAGACCCAATAGGTTCAGTCCATTGCTTCGAATTGTTTAACCTCTTGTCATTTCTACTGGCGATGAGTGATGATTAAGGTATCTTCCTGGGATTTAGAACACACGAGTCCGAATCCTGTATGATAAAATTCTTTTGATTAGTCGTATGCCTAACGAGGCCTATGAACATTGATAGTAGGTATTTTTCTTTTCTGTGGCTCGAATATTAAATGACTTAATTTGCAATTTTAGTTTAATGCCTTCTGTAAACCTCCATTTCTACTAATACTATTTGTACTTATGCATTGCACCTGAGTCATTGAACATCTGATTTTCAGCTAACCAGTTTACATAGGTTTCTTATTACAAGAAAAATGGACAATAAATAGTGTCAGATCGTCTAGTTCAACATGTGATATATCTTCTTAGTTTATTTGGCAAAGTTTTGTTTTATGGAGGACTCACAAAATGGTATCCTTTGTTAGATTAGCTAGAAAAGCGATGGTCTCGTAGATCATCTACGTAAGTTATCATTAATAGAGCATAAAGAAGGAGCGAAATTATAAATAATATTAATACTCCATCTCTCAGACCTACCATTAAACATTATATTTTACTACTGAGAAAAGTATTCTGGAAGGGGTACCACTCTTTTCAAAACACAGTGGATATTTCACTTGAACATCAAATTATTATATATATATGTATATATACATATATATATATCTATATATATATATATATATATATATATATATATATATATGTATATATACATATATTTTCGTCCAAACGGGTCCTATCATCTATGCCTTAGTGGTGTCTCCCTATTCCCTACTATATTTTATGTGACTTTTTTCTTGTGACTTGAGTCATAAAACGTGTTTCTAATAATTGACTGTTTGTAAATCACGGGTATTCTTGCCTTCATGGATAGGAAACTTAAAATTTATTCTAATAGTTTTCTGAGATATTCCTAAATTTAACATATATTTATATATTTTTGAGTTACTGAATCTTTTTCCAATAACTTGTAATTTTAATTAAAGCTTTTTTCCTGATTATTTGACCTGTTACGCTTTCGTTGCCTCATTAACGAATACGAAATCGCTTATTTTAAAGACTTTTTATAACCAGTAGTAACACATCGCAAATATTTAAAAGCCAACTATCATCATAAAAATTGCATCCATAATTTGTAGACCATGATGCGTACGCAAATAGCGATTGGCTTTAAGTTAGAGTAATAATTTCAGATGGTTTATATAAAAAAGGCTGGATAGCCATTAAAAATTGCACTCACCCCAAATTATACTGGCGTTTTCATCCGTGGACTGATATGCTAAAACCTTCAATAGAGATTCAATAATGCAAGTTAACTAACATATTGCTAGATATTTATTGTATTTATCACTTTACAGTTATTTATAGATCATGAACTGGTCATTAAATATCGATTTATTTTTATTGGGGAAAAATAGGACCTATTTAACTTTACTTAACTAATAAACGGCGGAAGGTAGTTTTTATTTACTAGTTTCGTGTCCACATGACGCTTCAACAGGAGAAATTCTACTACAAAAAGGAAGAGAATTGCAATGTATGGCTGGTCAAGTCAGCTGATTTATATTGATAGGTCACGGAATAAAAATATATCGATTATTCATTATAAAGTGTAGTCTAAATAGTAAATGAGAAATTTATAAATTATCAATCATCACTTTGAAATTTTTAATAAATTAAAATATACATAATTCACAAGTTTTATATCTGTTTCTTAATTCATCGCCTTTTTTCCATTTTTTATGATGTGAATTTTCTTCTGTCCTCCTCTTGCTTATATGTTTCCTCTTCTATTATATTGCTGTTTTTAATCGCGTGGTCGGCTAGGGACTTTTTATTGTCTTTACGATCACGTGTTGTCTGATTCTTCTTTAGAAAACCTAATTTTGATGATTCCCCTATATAACTTTTATTGTAGCCCAATCAGTCTATTTTGTATATATTATATTTGAAATCTGTTGATTTTAATTTACCTTATATATGGTTAAAGCTATTTTTCACTCAGCTTGGATATTTCCATGTAATTTGTCCAATATCTTTTCACATCAATGTAATCTTCCTGACTACTCTGATGTAATTCAATGTGCAGTACATCTTGGTGTCACTATATTATTTATTTGAAAAGTGAAACAGAATCCTTTTGGTTGTCCTCTTAGCCACTAAATTATTAATTTATATAAAAAAATAATTATCATTTGAACTGCGTTTATTTTCTTGAGATTGGTAATAATGCCACCATCATTTTCGTCGACAATACGTATTCTTTTTCTATTAAAATTATGTTCTTTTATTTTTGAATTGTTTTGCATTTTTGACATTTAAAGTTATCATTAATAAAAACATCGTCGTCTCGGTTAGCAGATTTCTCTTTAGGGAAATCAGGTAATGAGGGTGTACTCATGAAGCGAAAAATGTCCTCAAATGTCCACCGATCCTACCTAGGAGATAAGCTATCGGTCGTAATTGTTGTTTTATCGTTACCAAATTGAATATTTAAATGTTTTATGGAAAAATAAAGATCAAGTTCTTTAACGGCTGAAATCAGACTAGAGGGAAGGGAGGGTCTACAGGTGGGAATTTTGAAAATTCGAAATATATCCGTTATATACGTAATTATACGTCTGATCGAAAAAGAGTATGAAAGCAATCTTTTAGAAAATGTAATGTTCAATAAAAGTTGTTATATACATATTTTCGCTATCGAATGTATTAACCCAGATATTTGCATTTTTTTGGTATTTGGCGTTCAGTAAACCTCCCCTCCTGCTCATGTCATATTAACAATAAGCTGTTATAGCATGAAATACGAAATATTGTACTCATTTAACTTTTCTTTTTTTGTTGAGAAAAATGAAAATGCAGCCACTGCGTGATGGACTTTTGTATCTTGTCTTCCATCATTGATGAGTTAAGATTTATTTTTATTACAGAACATTTATTGATTGAACACTGCTGCGTTGAAGTAGAAGATACAGATGATTGCTATATGTTAAATATAACCGCCATTGCTTTGTAGTCTCCATTATTGTTGACCTGTATTCAATAATTATTCATTGTTATATTTAAACTTATTACAATTCAAAGTTTTATTATCATTTATTAACGTTCACTTTTTGCTACTGTGGCTAATTGGGACTGGTTATCTACAAGTTACCACCCTTTCCTAGGAGGATGGGTCTAAGGATTTTATTTAATGAGTTAGTCACTAAATAAATTCCTATTTGCCAGGCGAGTTCACTGAGTGAGATTAAGGCCAACGTTTTAACTGGCTTGGCTAATCTGAGCCCCATTAAAGTTTTAAATAAAAGATCCACGAAAAAGTGTGATTTAATAAATTGTTGAGAGTGCTTGTGCAATGGAGTTATACCAACGATTACACAAAACCCTGAACTTTTCAAAGGTTGCCAAATAGTTATTCTGTTGTAGTTCTGCGTTTCGCTATTTGTTGTAATAACTCTCTAATTCCTTGAACTTAAATATTAAAAGTTAAAATATTCATGATAGTCATTCCCTGTCATTTCTGTTTTAATCAATAAACAGAGGGTGGGAGTGATACAAGTTATATAAAGTTTATATATATATATATATTAGCGGGCCCGACAGACGTTGTCCTGCATGCTATTTCAAGCGATTAGGATAATAAATTTAATAATATTATGTTTAAAACAAAAGCTTCTTTTAATAACAGAAAGAACAACTTTTGTTGTGAGTAAGATTGCCTAAAAACAAATAGAAAGTGAAATATCACGAATTTTTTATTCAGGCCTCCCTTATAACCCCCCCCCCCCTTCCCTTCTAGCCTAAAAACTTTAATATAGCTTATAATCATGGAAGAATTCATTTTAATGTACATATAGAGTTTTTTTAAGTTCGGTACAATCGTTAGTGCCCAATTAAATTGTTCGCTCCCACTTTAATTTTTTAGTGTATATCTCGTTTATACTTTGTTATACCAGAAAAGTGAATATAACAAAAGTTACTCTAAATAACAATATAAACAGCTTTTATCCTGTGCATATTTGCCGAAAAACAAATAGGAAACGAAATATTGCTATTTTTAATTTTAGACCTCCCTTACAACCCCCACTCCTGCTCCATCTGCCGGGCTGATTTGTGAATCGAAACCATCAAGGGCGTCACCCTATTGCATACAAAAAAATTCATTTACATCGGTCTAACCGTTTAGGAGGTGTTCAGTGACATACACACGTACAGTAGAATTATATATATAAACTAGCTCAGATACCCGGCTTCGTCTGGGAATTCATTTGAGGCTGAATGGTGATAGTATTTTTTTGGCAAGGCTTTACTTTGCATAATATTTTGACATTTCCGTCCCAGTGTTTAGGGTTTATACCCGTCGTTTTTTTTGTAAGACTTCACTGTCCTCCAAATTGTCATATTTCCCGTCTCCTGTGCATTATGCATAGATTTCAGCTATTAAGGACAAAATATTAACATAGATTTGAATTACTTTTTCCCGGTGAGGTACCTGGTAGTTCATATAGTTTTACTGTATATCTCATTTATACTTAGGTATACGACAAAAGTGTATATAACAAAAGTTACTCCAAATAAAAAAATAAACAACTTTTGTTACGTTTATATTTGCGGAAAAACCAATAGGAAACGAAATATCGCTATTTTTAATTTCATGCTTCCCTTATAACCCCCACTCCTGCCCGTCAATAGAAATGTTGGTATGGCTTATTATAAAGAAGGCCTCACTGCTAATACACATACCGAGTTTATATATATATAGATATATATGACTTTCATATACTGTGGACATACAACCAGGCATTATATGTCCTGGTTTGTCTAGGCTAAATAACTCAAATGCCGATTTGGATGGTTTAATTCCTTTGACAGTCAACTGCAACGAAAAACTTGTGTTAATACCCTCCAAAGGATTAAGATAATTCTTCTGATCTTTTATGAAAGAGCAAAATCCACTTTGCTCTTCAGCAAATTGGCATTTTGCCTCAATCGTTTGAAGAAAATGGACGTTACCCCGCCTGGTCCAAGAATAGTTTTACGTCTAAAGCAGAAGGTTTCTTGTAATACTGAAGAGTTAGAAGAGGGAGTTCAGCGTGCAGCTCAATATATTGTACAAGGTTCATATCAGTTAGAGAGCAAGAAAAAAAGCAAGAAAGGAAAGAAGATGCATCGAAGCACTGTCTTCAGAACCATTGCAGAAAATCCCAGTCACAATTTACAGGTATACATTTGATCTTACCCATATTTAATTAAAGAAGTGGAGGTCTTTGTAAGACTGTGTTATAAAGAATTAATACTTATTTACCACTCGATCCTAGCCTATATAACTTTTCATTTTGTATCTCTAGATTTATTTCTGTAATGGAAACTGTTAACAATATGGGGTTACAATATATTATTATTATTTATTGAAGTCCACTTTTTGCTACTAATGCATGTATATGCTAACTTGCATGTGACGACCTTCTTATCGGGTTACTATAGGAAGGAAACAAATATATATATATATATATATATATATATAGAGAGAGAGAGAGAGAGAGAGAGAGAGAGAAATGAAATTAGAAAAAGGTAATACTTGAAAATTCATATCTGTCCATATTATATGCATGGCATTGTGAATGGAAGGGATAGAAATAGATTGTCAGGATAGTGTAAAATCATAAGTTCCTAGTCGATCATTACGATAATGAAATATTAGAAAGTTAGCATAAGGACACACTTCACAAGGTATAATTGTACCTTATGAACAAGCATGTGATAATTGTAAAGCTTGGCCGAGGCATATACGACAGTGTAGTATATAGCATTTTATTTAATTAAATTACGCATATAATCACACTTTAAATGGAGTAAATATATAGATTAATTAGGTATTTTACATTTTTTTTTAAATTATATTTATGTTTATAAAAACATAAATATATTCATAAAAAAAATATTTATTTAATTATATATTCATTGAATACGTTAAATATTTATTTAGTATAATATATTCTTATACATATTCCTTAATAATACTGGAAGTGTGGGAATGAAGCAGCCATCAACTCTCCTGGTGGCTACGTCTTAGAAAATGTTTTTATAAATCATAAAACTAATATTTTATATTATTTTGATAAATGAAGGAAGTAGATATGTTTCTTTCTTTGGTATGTATGTGGGTATGGGGAGGCCTGGAGGAGTTAAAACATGGAATTTTAGGGGAGCTAGGGAGGCAGGTGAAAATCCATTAATATAAGGAGGTTCTTGAAAAAAACGTTTCCACACTCCATAGTAGAACCCCTATTATTAAGAAGGATGAGTACTTTCGAGGCCACGCCTCATCTTTAGTGCTCCCGTAGCAGCTCATTGGTGGCGCGAGTTAAATTCTATATATACATCCATTTTTCGACAAAGGAATCCATTTTTATTTCAATTATGGGTAAGTCAAGTAGCATTTTAAAAATTAGTTGTATTTTAAGAGATCATCATCAAAATGAAGTTAATTATATGCTTCAATTAATGGTTTTTAATCTCAACCACTATTTTCCAGACCAATTGCAATTACCTGATTGTCCAATAAACCAGACCTTCTATCGCTCAGGGCCAACTCTGCCTCTTTCCATCACCATAACTGGGGTAACACAACATTTGTGGAGGGGGGGGGGGCGCAGGACCGAACAACATCAGTATGCCCAACGTAATAAATACAACACATATATTTCCGTACAAATCGAATTTCCATCATCTCGATATTTTAAGCATTAAAAATATTCTTAATATTTTTGAAAGTGTGATTTCCTAGTCATATGTATTCCTGAAACCACACTAATAACGTTTATACCTTGTCTTACAACATTTTATAATGAACAATAAAAAGGTAATTACATAAGTTTGACTAGCTCAACAAAAAAAAGTGAAGAGGACACCCGATAATAATAGCTCTATTGTATATAATTACTATTATTAATAGTAAATGAGTATAATAATTACTGGTTTATATATAATTACTTTGCATGAAAATCGTCTCCTTTACAGAGTTAACTAAAAAATATTTACTATTATATTATCATTTTAAAAGTAACAACTATATTAATCTACTATGGCTAATACACACACGCAACGCCCACGCACACGCACACAAACACACTTACACACACACACACACACACACACACACACACACACACACACAGATATATATATATATATATATATATATATATATATATACATATATAAATAGGCTATAAGTACAACTAGACGTTTTAGAATTTAGGAGGTAACTTTTATTATCCATATGCCTCATACATTCAAGTTTTTTGTGAATGCATGTTTATTGTATGTTTCTATGTGTGTGTGTGTGTGTGTGTGCGTGCGTGTGTGTTTATATATATATATATATATATATATATATATATATATATATACATATGATCACACAAAAGTACATGTATATACTATGAGCATATGAACTGCCTTTTTTCGGACCATAGTTCGTCAACCTTTTAGTTGACGTATTGAAGGATGCCACCATAATTGTTAATATATGCGATCCTGCGAGAGATTATTATTATTATTATTTATTAACGTCCAATTTTTGCAACTCAAGCCATTTGGGACGGGCTATCTACAGGTTACCACCCTTTTCTAGCCAGGGTGGGACTTAGGATATTATTTAATGAATTCCGTTACTAAATAATTTTCTTTGCCCAGGTGAGAATCGAACTCACCATTCTAAATTTACCATGTGAGATTAAGGTCAATGCTTTAACTCACATGGCTAACCTGAGCTTAATTTCTAAAATTAAGTCCCGAAACAATGTTTATCCGACACACAGAAATAGAAATATTTCTTTAAAAACAGAAATATAAATATTGCTAGTTCTTCGATTTTGTTTTTTGAACTAAATTGGACCAACAAACACCATGTACTTTACTATTTCCTACCAACGTTTAAATGCCGAATCTCATTTACGTGTGCAAAAAGTGTTTTTGTGAGAAATCTGCTTAGTTTACGCAGCCCCTGCGTGAAGGACTTTTTATATAAGTATCATAAGTCTGCTTTACTTAGACCGTTATTGATCCACTACAAAATATCTCTCTGGCTCGAGCACATAATGTATTTGTTTTCCTCATTTTAACTCTTAATTAGAAATTGATATTGTAGTCATTAACGAAGTATTTACAGGATACTCTTATTAAAGGATACATGTCGAATATTATTACACTGTTCAATTTAAATTATATATATATTTTTTTTGAAACCCTCATACTCCCTACGTTAACATACGTATCCCCAGTCTGGCTGGGCATCAGCAAGACACACTAAAAGAAACTAAAGGCCTTCCAGGGCAAAGTACTTCTGATAGCAAATGCTCCCTGGTTCGTTAGGAACAGCCAAATCCACAGGGAATTGGAGGGGGCTCCTATTCTAGTTCACATTCAAAAACTTGTAAGGAAATATCACGGCTGACTTCCCATGTCAAGTGGAGCCACCCATTATTGTTTAGGTTCAACCACTGAAAAATGACTACGTCCAAGGTTGTACCAAAATATAATAATTTTGTAACAAATCTTATAAAAACACTTTGTGTATAACACTTATGTTTTGGTCCAAATAAATTTTCTTTCTTCTTTGTGAAACCCTTGGTATGGCATAGTAGTTTAATATAGCAAAATGAATATAAACATTTTAATGAAAATTATCCAGCGATTAAATAAATGAAAATTTAGATGTTTTTATTAAAAAAAATAATAATAATAAAAGGATAATTATAATCCAGTGAAAACAATTTGACGGCCTATGGTTATGAGATGTTAATAGCGAATTACGTTATATTTGAGTAGGGATTGCTGTTGACAGAAGCATCATTAAGGCAAATTGAGGGATCGGAAATTAAGTGGAAGGAGAGATACTCATTCTATTGATTAACGCCTTCCATTTGCCGCCATAAGCCTCGCTCAATCCATATCAACCCATAATGTTAATTCAATCGTTATGCACAGTACCAGATCCATTCAAGATGGCCATTCTACAGTAGTTGCTATTCCTTCAAGCATCTTCCGTCATGCTTCTTTCGTCTGACATCCTGTCCATCCGTTGCTTCACGAGTCTTCCTCTTATCATTCTTCTCTGTGGACCAGTTTCTGATCTGACCGTTTCCTGTCGTTCAATCATTTTACAATTTCTTTCAGCATATTTCCCCCAAGGGAAATTAGCTATTGAGGTCGTACTCATGCCGCGATTTTCAAAAAATTTCTTCAAATGTCCATCGATCCTACCCAGGAGATGAAGAAAATGAGGTCAGTTCAAAATTATATATATATATATATATATATATATATATATATATATATATATATATATATATATATATATATAGATAGATAGATAGATAGATAGATAGATAGATAGATAGATAGATAGATAGATAGATAGATAGATATATTTGTCTGTTAACGGTCTAGCGGTCGCAATTTTTGCTTAATCGTTACCAAACTCGATATTTAAACGTTTTATGTAAAAATAAAACCAGTTCGTTAATGGCTGAAATCAAACCAGTGGGGGGGGGGTTTAGAGGGGGGATTTTCGAAAAATTCGTAATATCTCCGTTATTATACGTCGGATCAAAGAGATGTATAACCAATATTATTGCAAATTTAATTATCTATATATATTATTCTATACATATTTTCTGTTTCTTGAATATTTACCGAGATATTTGGATTTTATAGTTTTCAGCCTTCAGCAAACCTCTACTTCTACTCATGTTAAACTAACAATACTCTGCTATGTAATAAATACCAAATATTATTTTCAAGACACCTTTGTTATACGAGGTACATGCCGTATGTTCTGGTGACCTCCCTCCCCCACGCAAACATATATATATATATATATATATATATATATATATATATATATATATATATATATATATATATATACAGTTTGAACGGACATCATTTTCGTCATCTCCTAGGTAGGAATGATGGACATTTGAAGGAAAGTTTCAAAATTCGCTTCATGAGTACGACCTCAATAGCCGATTTCCTCTAAGGTAAATCTGCTAAAAAAACATCCAGTTACATTTACTTGTACTATTTATTTTATGTTTGACATTTCCACTTTAAGATCTTCTGTTCCGGTTCAAGAAGTCAAATTATGTGTTGTTAAATCTAGTACTAAGTAAAATCAAAGTTAAGGAACATTTTTCATTCACAAGAAGTAATAAAAGAGGTTCTTGTTCCAATGAATATTCTACACGTCATTAATTTAACCACTCATGTATTTTGAAGGCATTACATACCTATTGGAGTATAATTCCTTCTAAATATCAAAGTGCCGAAAGTGGAACGAGGAGGGGGGGGGGGTTAGAGATAAAGTGAAATAATGAATTCGTAATATTTCGGTTATGGCAACTCGGGTCGAAATAAGTCTTGTTGAAAACGTACTATTGCGTTATTGTTGTTTACTTTTCCATTAGTTGGAATATTTGAATATTTTAGTTTTCAGTTCTCAGATAATTCTACTTCCACCCATATAATTATCACTTAAAGGAACTGTATTCATGAACATCTCGAACTCATATTAAATTTCAAGCTCGGCTTACATAAGCTTCTTATTACAGAAAAAAAAAAAACTGAGAATAAAACGCGAGATGTTATCATCAGCATATCATTTCAGCACGTGGGAACTTAGCTACCTCTGTCGCTAAACATTTCATATCTTGTTCACATTTACGTTTACATAGGCTTCTTATTATAGAAAGATTGGAGGTGTAAGATTCACTAGCATTTCCAGCATGTGAGAGGTTTACACAGCTCCTACCTGGCGAACTTTTTAACAGTTCTCGGTGATCTAAGTGTAGAGTATAAGTGCAGTTCAGCAGTACTTGGTTCGTAAATTAAGAACCATATTTTGAAATTCGTAATCTCATTATTTCTTTTATAGGGTAATTCTTTATTTTGTAGTTTCCTACAACACAGTATTTTACCCTAGGATTTCATTCTCCATATATATTTTTAAAAAAATACTCCAGCTAATGTTTCATATAGTACATGAAATTATATTGATAGCTAGAATTGCTTGAGCTTACAGGGGTTATTTGTGTATCTTATAAACTTTTTTGTTCGGAAAAAAATGGTCTCAAACAGTAGAGTATTTAATCATACAAAATATTTTTGAGAATAATATCACTAACAAGTTTAACAGATTTCCAAGAATGAGTCTGGAAGACACTGTGTAAACTTAAAATCAGTCATCTCTGATAGCTTTGAGATAATCAGAGAACTGAGGCAAGGAACTTATTATTCTTAAAGAATGAGTAATTATTAGTTTGTGACATAGAACAATCATAAATACCAATCTCTGGTTACAATATAGTATCCTTGGTCTATTATTCGTTCCTTAAGTAAACAACATTCAAAAGCAGAACTAGTGATCCAAGAGCGATTAAATAATTAATTATCTAGCCTTTCATTATATAGAGCATATTGCGTGAGCCTAATAAATGTCTCGTTAATACTCTGAACGAAATAAAGAGTATGAACCTGTATTTTATAGGATGTATTTTGTGTTTGTGAGTTTCTCTGTGTACGTGCGTGTGTGTGTGCGCGAGCGTTTGTTTCTGACAAGTCAGAAATTCAGGACAATTGACCACTAAAATAACCACCATTTGAGGATTAATTTTTTCGAATATTCTCAAAGTTCCAGTTATATTTGTTTGTACGTATTAAAAATAAACAAAACATGATTTATATATATATATATATATATATATATATCCTTTACTGCAGATGACCCGCTTCTTAAATTGTTTGAATGTGTTCAACATTTTTCCTTCCTTAAATAAAATAAATATGAAGTTTTACTATTGAATGAATGCAATTGATATTTTTTTATTAAGCTCAAAAACTTAGATAATTGCTTTCGTACATAATTACTTCTTATATTTAGTAGAGGGAAATAGATGATTTAAAAAGGTGTTTAATTTACCGACAGACTTTCATTTATTTAATAAGTAATTATGTGCCTCATTTGTTCTTACTTGATTGCAAAGTTAACATTGTTGTAAGTAATATGGTGAAGGAATGTATCCTACTGGTTCTAAGGTTCCGTACCCTCCACCACTCTGCAGGAATAAAATAATTGTATCATACGCTCTTCTATTAACTATAAAGATAGGTAATTATGACAACATATACACTTTTTTTTAAATAAAAATCAAAATTAGTATAATAAAAATATGTAAATAAGGTTGTTCCTCTTCTGAGCCCCACTTACTTCAAACTCAAGCCAATCCTCTTTCAGACATGTACGAGCTTAAACCTGTGTGTTCGTCCGTCCTTTTAGACTGCAGTGTTATGAGTAACGCAGGCAGATTCTCCCTTCTTAGTTTTTATCAGATTTGTCGCCCTTCCTCTGTAGAACATACGGGTATATATACAGTTTTGAACGGACCTCATCTACTAGGTAGGATCGATGGACATTTGAAGAAAAATTTCGAAAATTCCGTCATGTGTACAACCACAACAGCTGATTTCCCTTAAGGGAAATCTGCTAAAAACTCAGTATGTCAATTAGCATTAATTCTTCCATGATGTTTAGGTTAGAACAGGAGTGGGTGTTATAAGGGAGGCCTGAAATAAAAATTCGCGATATTTCATTGTCTATTTGTTTTTCGACAAACATGCACATAACAAAAGTTGTTTACTTTGTTATTTAGATTAGCTTTTTTTTATACATTTCTCCAGGAACAATGTGTGGAGCAAGTAATTTGCGTAGAAATATTGATATGCTCAACAATTCATTCTTATTTGAACTATCAGGTACCTAAGCTGGAAAAACCACCTTCCATCACCTTCAAGAAAATAGAGATACCAACAACTTTGCATTTCACCCATTTTCTGAACCTCCTCTCCTTGGGTCCGAATTTGTCCATAATTGAGCTTGATCTTCAATTTTACAAGAAATATTAAATACCGAGTTTATTATCGACCCAACAAGAATTGCTAAAGCGTTAACACAAGTAACAGCGTGATTAAACAACTTATGCCTTGTTTAGCCAAAGCACAGACTTCCGAAAGTTAAGTGAACCCAGAGGATGCTTCAGAAATCGCCATAACCTACACTTCAGACTCCAGCATCCTAAAATGCTCTCCTATTATGAAGCTTCTCAGAACGGGTTCATCCACCACTGTAGATTCATGGATATGGAATGTGACCATTAGTTATTTGAATGAAATTACGACTCATTTTGCTTATTAAACACCCTTATTATTTCTTTACAGAGCCAATTCTTAGGGAACGAATACTGTTTTTTTTTTCTTTCTTCTTTTAGAATTGGCCTCTACGCAGCGTCTAAGGATAACTCCGGGTTTTGCCATTTTTCTACCTGTTTGCTCTTTTCCTATCTGGTCATATGTCAACTGATTTAGGTTGCAGTTTTTTTTTTTTTTTTTAAACTCAAACGATAATAATCTCAATTAAACTCTGGGGGTCTCTTAGTGGTCGATTCCCTTTGTAGAGGAAAATGTCTCCTTAGAAACACAGAACCTCTTTGTTTAGGTTCATGTCATAAGGACATTACTAAATCCATTTAAGCCCAATTCTTGTATCGAATTCTCAAAAACTCACATTAGACAAGCGACTAACTTGGAAACCACACATCACATTAAAAAGACAAGAATTGAATCGACGGTACAGACTTCTACTAAGACTACATGACAACAGATCTAAACTATCTCTCATATTCGCGGAGAGAGGAAGTGATTTTAACAAGGCTCCTTTATTACTCATAACTATTTAATGAAAAAAAGGGAGCAGCCCAAATGCAATGTATGTAATTTGACTCTTACAATAAAACACATACTGACAGACTGCAAGAGACGAGATCATTTACAGATACCCCACGACCTACAGAACTTACTCACTGAAGGTAGCCCATACATACCCATTATACTACAACATTTAAAAGACATTAACATATACACAAAAATTTAACTAATATAATCCATTTAAAATTAATGTTTGCGTTTTAAAATAAATGTTATAATTTCCTATAGATGTGCGCGTGCCAGTTGTGTTTGTGTATGTATGTGTGTGTGTGTGTGTGTGTGTGTGTGTGTGTGTGTGTGTGTGTTGTGTGTGGGTGTATGAGTTTTCACTCACTCCAGTGTGTTTTAGGGAGTACAGAGTTTTATGTAAATAGTCACTAGTAAAAACTTATATTTTATGTAAACCTTAATCATTTTAAATTTCTTTTATTCATTTTATACACCAATTTTATTTTAATTATTGATTTATTTATTTAATATTTAAATATTTTATTAATGATTTCTTTGTTGTCCAATATGAATAGTTTTGATTTACAGTTTTCACCTAGCTTTGAATTTTGTCTTTATTTGTTCTCTTGCTCATTTATTTTTTATCTTTGCTGTGTTCAATATTTGTTTTTTGATTTCCATTCATGCTTTTTGAGTTCCATTTCCATTTTTGAGTTCTAGTTCCGTTTTTGTGTTTCATTCAGTTTTTGTGTTTAATTTCGCCTTTTGTGTTATATTTTTTTTATTCCAGTTCTGTTTTGAGTTGCGTTCCTATTTTTTTCCCATTTCTGTTTTGATTTCATCTCTGTTTTTCGTGTTTTCTCTCTGTGTTTTGATCCTTTTATGTTTTGTAATCCTTTTATGTTTTGTGTTCCTTTTGTGTTCTGTGTTCCTTTTGCGTTTTGTGTTCCTTATCTGTTTTGTTTTCTTTTTGTGCTTTGTGTTCCATTTCTGTTTTGTTTAATTTTGTTAATTTTTTTTTTGTATTGTTTTGTTTTTTTTAAGTTACAAATCCTTTAGTTTAGAGCAACATCACCGAGGCTGCGAAGCTCCAATAAATAAATAAACTATCTCTACACAGACTGATTTATACGACAGTACTCAGACCAATATGGACATAAGGACTAGAACTTTGGGGTTCCACTAAACCTTCAAATTCCTTCAAAATCCAAACCCTCCAATCCAGAACACTCCGCAAAATTACAGATTCCCAATTTTACGTATCCAATTTAATTCTCTATAACGACCTGAACATTTCTTTTGTCCATACCCTCACAAAATCCCGATATCAGAAATTCCACTCTCCCTTTCCCGCACATCCTAATCCTTTAGTCGAATCACTTTCATCTACTCATATTCCAGAAAATCCAAGGCGACGTCTGAAGCGTAAGTGGCCAAGAGATCTTCTCGTGTAGTGTACTGTTTAACTCCATAATACAACCCAATGTTCCCTTCATTGTGGGTATTGACAATGGACAACTTCCCACCTCAAGACAATAACCAAGCCATTCTTATTATCATTCATATCATTTGCTTGTAATATTTGTAATATGTTGTTGCAAGTAAACGAATAAATATTAAAAAAAATAATAAAAAATCCCATAATATCCCCAAGCGAACCTTATTCTTTCGCACCAGAATTTCATGCTTTGTTGATCAAATAATAGTATTATAAAAATCATAGCTCAAATTCTGACTTCATCTATTATTACTAATGGCTGAGCTGATTAGTGAATTAAATGTCCGCCATGGATTAAATGTCCTGTCACGTAATGTAAGCTTCACTTGCTCATTTACAGTTGATGTTCTAGATTAATTTGAATTTATGCAGCGCGATTGATGCACTTGAATTAGTGTTTGTGATCCTTTAAACGTGACCAGACACATCACTTCAAGGGTTCCCCTCTCATCTTCATTTCTGTGTATCTCCCTTTGCACTGACCCGATATATTTATGTACGACAATTAAATAATTCAAAATAAAGTAGGCTTGGGGTGATTTATTTGAGCCTGAAATCTAATAAATATGATAATTCACAATTTTAAAAACTTGCCATTCAAGTGCATATAAAACTTTATTAACGAAGTTGGAAATAATTTAATGAAAAATCAAATAGAGCTACTAGTGCAGACTGGTGAGCGTTGATACTCATTTGACGTTAGGGAGAAATATGCATGTGCCTTGTATTCCGTGTATCTCTATTAGAACGTACCCGAAATAAAATTTAAATGAAATATATCCTGGTATAATTTGCCTTATCGTCATAATGAGTGGAGTAAAAATCAAGGTTTACTTATGTATACAACGATATAACTTCATTATTGGGTTTCAATAAATTAAATATCGTAAGTAGAAAATACTAGTTATACAAAGAATTATTAATTAACGTTTTTCAATTCATCCACCTCATAATGGAGATTTATAAAATATCTAATCCTAGCTTATTAAAACCATAATTCCTGGTCCGTGGTTTTCTTTATAAATACACGTGAACTTTTGTTTCATATGCATTTCTTAAATATCAAGTTTTGAATTTGTAGATGTTGGCACTGAAGAATGTAGAAAAGCAGATGAGCAGAGTATTAGTTACTCTTTAATTACAATGATTCACTGGAGCTAATTTCTATCAGAAGTTTTAGTTCCACTTTGAATTCAAGTTAGAATAAACTTTGCCAGCTTTTGTAAAGCTTGTTTACCCTTATTAGGTTTCAGCCTCTAGCACCGCCACCCTTCACGGCAAAGTCAACATTCCCCTTAGCTCCCACTCTCAGATGTTCTTTATTTTTGTGAAAATCAATAAGTCTAGACCCCTGTCCTTTGGCTTCATTTGTAAGTCTTTTCTGGCTAAACTAATTTTGTATAGTATTCATAACCATTCGGTTAATATGGAGACCCTAGCCCAGGCAACTAGTGTCCTCATATAATTAGTTCCAAATAGGTGGCATCAAATTGTATTTCTTATGAAATTATATTTAGTCATAACCAGCCCAAACGGGATGGTTATAGACATAATTTACTTCCTTTTTACTGGTAAAATGTAAACCAATATTTATCCGGTTCCTACCAAATCAATATCTCTTACAAAACCTATCATTGGAAGATCCTTACCTCCAAAAGGCTGCATTATCATACAGAAAATTTATGCTTTCCGTAACCTACAGCTCCCAACAAACGACAAATATTTATCAGTCCAATACAAATCAATAATGTGTCATTTTTTATTAATTCAATGTGTAAGTAGTAGATACTGGCTAAATAATAGATCAAATTATACGTGGCGTTACATTAGTAACGTATTAACGTTACCACAAACTCCAAAAGGTATTTGGGGGTGGGGACCTCTTTAACAGGTTCACTTATAATTTTTCTAAAAAAAAAATAAATAAATAAAAAAAAAAAAAGTAAATGCATACTAACAAGCTCTTCAGGCAGGAAATACCGTGAATTTTCTATGCCAATAGGATGAAATTGGAATCAAAAGCAATGGCAGTGGTTACATTGACTGTCTGACGAGTAATATTAGTTTAGGACATTAAAAAAATAAATGCGACTCTGGAAAATAATTGAATAAATTTCAATCTATATTTCTTTATAGTATAGATAGGTCTCTGAGAAGTGTTGGGTTTGACAAAAGCCACATTACAGGCATTCATTAGCTAACTTTAGAGAATGTTTCTGAAAATTTTCCAGAGCATTTTCTTTCAATATATATAGCTCAGTGATTTTTTTTCTTTATATAATTCAGCATTCTTCAGAATAGACCTTCAGAAAATTGAATATTTGTTGACAGATTATGTCACTTCTCTTTGTTTAAATATTAGTATTAATCACGTTGATTATGTAATGAACCGATCCTTCATGAGCAAAGTTTACGGCAACGTTTTGCATGATCTTGGCGTATAATAAAGAATCAGTTGCCCCACTATTCTGTGCTGGTGCAAATATTTTGAAATCGACCATTCACTGACGTATTAAGCCAGTTTCAAATCCTTTAGCTTGTTTGATCCAAGCCCATCATTCAGCTCCTAAATAGTTGCCA
Organism: Riptortus pedestris; assembly: GCA_019009955.1. Taxonomy (NCBI): domain Eukaryota; kingdom Metazoa; phylum Arthropoda; class Insecta; order Hemiptera; family Alydidae; genus Riptortus; species Riptortus pedestris. Next base: position 90,101,953 of record CM032228.1, read on the forward strand.
ATTAACAGAATTAAACATATGGATCATTTTCAGCCGTGATACACTTTCCCAAATGAATAATTGCGGTTATCATATTTCAATTGAATTATCTGTTGGGCCTTTCCATTTCGGCTTGACGTCTGTTCACATGTACGTACCTGGGCATAACTCAAAGTCAGTCACGGAGGGGCTGAGTAAACGAAGAAGATTTGCCTCATGAAGTCTTGCAATAGATCACAACACCACCGTGAATACTAAGTGAATAAGTACAAACGGTAATGAGGAATATGCAAGGTCAATTTTAATAATCCCCCACCGAAAAGAGTCTGAATTGTAAACAAACAGGTCTGTCAATCCCTCACAGTTTAACAGATAGAAATATTCTTCACCGGAAAGAAAAACAATTACTGAAAAATATCTGAATATAACATATTAATTTTATTGAAAACTATTTACTATATCTAGTACTGTAATTTATAATGTATCAGAATAATTATTATCTCAAATACTCAAATTTAAGTATTCCAAGAACTTAGGACGGGGGGGATATATTTGTATGTATCTAGTATAATAAAGGTCTCTTGAAAACTATATTTGGTATTTAAGCTTCAAATAAAGTGGTTTATTATATAACAGAGCATTGTTTATGTGGCATGAGTAGAAGTGGGTGTTAACTGAAGGATGAAAACGGAAAAATACCTCGGTTAATATTCAATATAGAGAATAAATTAATATGACAATATTTATAGGACGACTATACGAATTTTCGATCCGACGTATAGTAACGGAGGTATTTCGAATTTTCAAAATTCTTCCCTCTACCCCCCCCCCGACCGATTTTAGCCGTTAACAAACTTAATCTTTAGTTTTGCATGAAACGCTTACATGTCGAGTTTGGTGGTGATAAAACAATAATTGCGACCGCTTGAGCGGCAACAGACAAATATATATACAAATCTGAACGGACCTCATTTTCGTCTCTCAAAAGTAGGATAGCTGGGCACTTGAAGAAAAATTTCGAAAATCCCGTCATGAATACAACCTCAATTGCTGATTTCCATCAAAGAAAATCTGCTAACACTACTAATTGTAGAATATTGAAATTTCATATAAAAGACTTATGTGACATCTTCCCTTTTGAATGTAATTTATTTAATGAGTGATTGAGCTTTAGAGGAGATCGAAAATTTCCAATTCCTCCTTTTCTATAAGAGATGCAGAGGATTTGAATACATTAGAAGTCATGTGGTCCATGTAATATTTTTCTAATATATCCTTCAGTTCCACCATATATTTTTGAGCACTCAGATTCCATTGTGAACAACAGTAATCTATTCTGTCGTGAATTTTTTGAATTTATCTCAAAGCCCAGCAGAAAGCTAAAATTAGTTAACGTTTTAAACTGCGATTGGTCAAGCTTCGTTTACGAGATATTTGAGTGAAGTGTACATCGTTGATGAAAATATGGCCCAATAGGTAAGTCCTGAACTATCCAGGATAGACTCGTTATCATTAAATATCACAAAATTAGAAAAAATATCTTTCCTATGAGAAGCTGGTCTGATGCCGATAACAATGCTAACTGTGTGGGTAGTAACTCTTTAAAGTACACATCATGTTAAATACGGGTATACTCATATAAGAACCGAACTGTCCATAAACTATGGGCCATAATTGTTGTTGGTAAATGTAAAGGTGAAATTCGTTAATGTCTGAAATCTGAGAAAGTGGTTAAGAAAATGGGTAAACTGCTATGAATCAAATAGCTTTGTTATTATGCCTTTGTCAAGTTATTTTCTAAAGCCATTTACATTTAATGTAGCACGAATGTTAACGGAGTCATTTGCAAAATCCACAATCCTGGTCCCTAAATGTTTATTTTCTTTTCAGCCGATGACACTACTATATGTATAACATATCCAGCTTAAATATCTGTTATGTTTATATAGTGTTATTGCTATGAGAGTAAGAGAGTATACTATGTAAGAAGACGTCATTAGCATATCATTACAGTGTTATTATGCTACAACAGCATGACAGAGAAATTCTGCTAGTTCACACAGCCCTTGGAACTTTATTTTCCTTCCTTTCTTTATTTTCTTCACCAATTTTTTCTCCAAATGTGTGTATTTCCCAGATTTGACGGGTATAAGAAGTCCTACTAGGGACGGGAATAGGCCGATCTGAAGGTGAACTTGGATGGCAGTTATGACTGATTGAACTTGAATATGTAATATACAGATAGATTGAGTTGAAGTTCGTTAAATTATACTTCCAGGTGAAGTTTGGATGCCTATTAATTAAACCAATACTTAGAAATAAACGAAATGTAGTCGATGGTTTTTCTTAAAATCTTAAGAAGTAATGGTAATGAAACAGTACATCTGACTATCTACATGTCAAATTTGAATATGTCACAGCAACACACATTAAATGTAACCAAGGTAGCTAATCAAACTCCCCTCTAAAAGGCAAATATTATTAAAATCATTAAAATGTATTCTAGGTATCGTTTTTTTAGAGTAGAATGAAAATATATCTTTCTTATTAATTTTTAAAACTCCTTGTGGTTTAAACTAATACTTATAAATATGTTGTCAAGGTGGAAGATATTCTACAATGAAGGATAATAGTCATTTGTGTTTAATACTTATTAAGTATTGTTATCTGTAATGTCTACAGAATGATTCTATTCGGACAGCAAATCTCCGTTAATCCGTCCAGTATGAATTGCTGACGGCTATCACAAATTTCTTGGGATTTTATTATTTTGATACAATGTTACATATCCTTTGTTTGAAATTCTTGGTGACAAACTAACCTTATTTTCTTTATGTTCACTTTAAGTTTGAGATAATATTCGGGTTTAAGAATGGTACAGTAGCAGATACTTCTATAGAAAGTGTTGTATGAAGAGTTAGTTAAATGAGCTATTTATGTTGGTAGATAATACATAATTTCTTACTCTTTATAAAATTAAATTTTTATTTGTAAGGAAAAAATTGTTTCGTCTCTAAAAAGAATTAAAATTAGTAAAATACACTCAATGTGTGTTCGGTTCATTTTAATCTTAAAATTAAATTATACAGAAATTCATGTTGAAAAATTTGGTTTACAAATAAAGAAAATTAAAAAATAAAACTGTATTCACATTTCACCTTAATAAAAAAAATGTTTGGGAGCAATCTAAACATAAACGTGGCACCCATGAAAAAGGCGTTTTTATTTTGTACCTTATAATCTGTGGAGTTTACTTTGAGCTTTATGAAGAGGAGATTGGCAGAGGGGTGGAAGGGAAAAAGGGAACATTGGGCTGCAAAGGGGAGAAAGAATTCCTCTTAAAATGTTTCACGCTTCATTCTCCCTGGTACCTCCTACCCCCTCTCTACATCTCTCCCTCCCAAACACTCTCACTCTCTCTCCCCCCCCCCCCTCTTCTCTTTTTCTAGAAATTGTATGTCTTCCATATAGCTCTTACCCACTACTTAAGAGCATTTTTTAGCAGATTTCTCTTCAGGGAAATCAGCTATTGAGGTCGCACTCATGACGCGATTTTCGAAAAATTTCTTCAAATGTCCACCGATCCTACCCAGGAGGTGACGAAAATGAGGTCCGTTCAAAATTATATATATATATAAATATATATATATATATATATATATATATATATATATATATATATTTGTCTGTTAACGCTCTAGCGGTCGCAATTTTTGTTTGATCGTTACGAAACTCCATATTTAACCGTTTTATGTAAAAAGACAATCAAGATCGTTAATGGCTGATATCGGACTAGAGGGAGGGGGGGGGTTAAGAGGGGGGATTTTCGAAAATTCAAAATATCTCCGTTATTATGCATCGGATCGAAAAATTGTATAGAACCAATCTTATTGCAAATTAAACTATAAATATTGTGATATACATTTATTCTCTATCTTGAATATTAACCGAGATATTTGCATTTTTATGATGTGTGTGGTCGGGTATAGTTCGGATTAGGTCGGCCATTTTAGTAACTGCTCGGCTCAGGTGGAAGCTTCTTCTAAACTTACGTGTAGTTTCTAACCTTACCTTACCTTCCTTACTTCGTGAGATTTATGCAAATACGTTCTGTTCATCCTCACCCCCCCCTTCTTTAGTTCTTGGACTACTAAAATTTGAGTTATTAAAATATAAATTATTCTTACAATTCAGAAGCCGTTTCAGCTGGGAATTTATTTTAATTAACTGAAAGATTTCTCATTACCGTTTGTATTTAATCACGGTGGTATTGTGTTACCAGTATGCAGATTTCTCTATTGTAAAACTTCACATGGGAAATCTGCTTTGTTTACGCAGCCCCTGCGTGACGGACTTTTTGCATATGAGGTACTGAGGCCAAGAAGCTAATGCACAATATATCTTTGTGTTGTAGAAAAACTTAAAAAGTCCGCCATGCAGGGGCTTCGTAAACTAAGCAGATTTCCCAGGCTATAATAAGAATCCTCCCGATGAAGAGCTTCTCAATTGTACACAAACAGATCTGCCAATTTCTTACCGGAAAGAAAAACAATTACTGAAATATATCAGAATATAACTTATTAATTTGATTGAAAACTATTTACTATATCTAGTACTGTAATTTATAATGAATCAAAATAATTTTTATCTCAACAATCAAATTTAAGTAGTCCAAAAACTTAAGAAGGGAGGGGGGGTCACCAGAACATATTTGCATGTATCTCGTATAATAAATGTCTCTTGAAAACAATATTTGGCATTTAAGCTTCGAATGATGTGGTATATTACATAACCGAGTATTGTTTATGTAACATGAGTAGAAGTGGGGGTTTGCTGAAGGCTGAAAACTGAAACATTCAAATATCTCTGTTAATATTCAAGATAGAGAATAAATGTATATAACAATATTAATAGTAAATGTAATTTACAATATTTACAATAGGATTGATTCTATACATTTTTCCATTCGACGTATAGTAAAGGAGTAATTTCGAATTTTTGAAAATCCTCTCCTTCAAACCCCTTCTCCTACCCACCCGAATTCAGCCATTAACGAACTTGATCTTTATTTTTACATAAAACGTTCAAATATCGAGTTTGGTAACGATCAAGCAAAAATTATGACCGCCAGAGCGTACGACCTCAATAGCAGATTTCCCTTAAGGAAAATCTGCTAAAAGTCAAAATGGATTAAAACCCTATTAGTATAACACCACTGCCTTTCTGCCACTTCCTATGAGCAGTAGAACTTCAGTAGTGCGCCATGATATCATTAAATTTCCAGTAATTAATCTTTAAACACTCCAGTTTTCCTACAATTAATAAAATATTATTTATATTCCCAGATTTGTTATTTTTTCACTTAACCGTCTATTTTTAATTTTATAAACGGTTGGAGGAAATGCTTTGAAAGAGTTCTTCATTCACCAGTGGCACTCAAGCTGAACGTTGGCCAATTAAGGAATGAATAATTTCCTTTTCATTATTTTATTTTGCTATCGTAAAGCGGAGGATGAAATAATATGTTCTGACTTTCCTCTTCGCCGCATTTTAAACTTCCACCATTTCATCTATTAATTCTGTTGGGTTATAGGATCATGTCACACATATGTACCTGTCAAAACTGGGGTTAAAGAACTTAACTAATAAATGGAAATCGACGTAACTATATGAACTTCACTAGGTATGAAGATTACTAATCACGCTCTAGCCTTTGACAATTTATCACATTTTCTCTTCCAAAACTTCAACACTGGTTGGATATCGAGTACTCGGGGAAGCGCTTTCGAAGCAAGGGGAAGGTTACAACGACCTATAACTTCAAACAAAACAAAATTCAACAAACGGGCTGCGTAAACTAAGCGGATTTCCCTCGAGCTGATATTACACGCTAGAGATCTCATCTCACCAAATACTCTCTATTTCTCTGTAAAACCTATGCGAAGAAAAGATGGTTCAAAGGAGACTGAAAACAGGAAAGTACGAAAATCTTGCTTAATATTTCCGCTACGAAAATAATGCATAGACTAACAATTGGGACAAATATCAACCAATAACAAACATTATCTTTAGTGATAAATCGATTCTGTGAAATACAGAGTGTAGTGTAAATATAAAATAAACATTTTCTAGTCAAGAACGTAAATATCTTAATTGATGACGCCATTACATAACGTAATTTACAAGTATCTCATCTAGTAAATATCTCAACGGAGGGATCAAAAGGTCAAAAACACCTCAACTCTTAATGCTTCATTTATTAAAGACAGAGTACTTTCGGGGTGAACCGTCCCATCTTCAGTGCTCTAGAGCTGGTCCCTATTGAGTCGACATCTCTTGCCGGAGTCTCGCCGAAGATGTCGGCTCAATAGGGACCAGCTCTAGAGCACTGAAGATGGGACGGTTCGCCCCGAAAGTACTCTGTCTTTAATGAATGAAGCATTAAGAGTGCAGGTGTTTTTGATCTTTTTAACCTTCCATTGATGATGAACCTCCACCAGCCAGCCCAAATCCCGAGTAGTAAATATCTGTTGAAAACAATATTTTGTATTTAAGCTTCGAATAAAGTAATGAACCACTTTATTCAAATATAACAGAGTATTGTTTATTTGACACTAGTAGGAGTGGGTGTTTACTGAAACCTGAAAACAAAATAAATTTTATATCTCGGTTAATAAAAAGTAGAGGGTTGGCTCTATACAACTCTTCGATCCAATGTATAATAACAGAAATATTTTGAATTTTCAAAATTCCCCTCTACCCCTCCCCCACACTAGTCCTATTTCAGCCATTAAAGAACTGATCTTTAGTTTTACATATAACGCAACAAATAAAACAAAAATTGCGAGCTCTAGAGCACACACACACACACAGACACACACACACACGCACACATACACACACACACACATATATATATATATATATATATCTATATATATATAAAATTGTAACCTCTGTCTGTACATTGATTTTTTTCACGAAATTTCACGATAACTTTTCGTTTCACATGTCATAGACACCATAACAGCATTTTGTTTCTTTCGTGTCTGTTTGTTTGTTTGTTTGTTTGTTTATTTGTTTGTTTGTTTGTTACCTTTTCACGCATAAACGGCTGAACCGAATTTTATGAAACTTGGTATGTATATTACTACTAACCCAACTTAGACTTTAGGCTATATTAATATTCTCTAAGACGAACAGGAGTGGGGGTTATAAGGGAGGCCTGAAATTAAAAATAGCGATATTTCGTTTCCTATTGCTTTTTCAGCAAATATGCACATAACAAAGTTGTTTATTTTGTAATTTAAAGTAACTTTTGCTATATACACTTTTGCCGTATACGGAAGTATAAATTAGTTATACGCTAAAAACTATAGCGGGAGTCTACAATTTTATTTGGCACAAATGACTCAACCGAACTAAACCAAACTCGCTATGTGAATTAATACTAACAATTTCCTTATAATAAGCCATACTAACATTTCTAGGGACGGGCAGGAGTGGGGGTTATAAGGGAGGCCTGAAATTAAAAATAGCGATATTTCGTTTCATATTGCTTTTTCCGCAAATATGCACATAACAAAAGTTGTTTATTTTGTTATTTAGAGTAAGTTTGTTATATGCACTTTTGCCGTATACGGAAGCATAAATGTGTTATACGCTATAAGCTATAGCGGGAGTCCACAATTTTATTTGGCACTAAAGACTCAACCGAATTAAACCAAACTCGGTATGTGAATTAGTACTAACGCCTTCATTATAATAAGCTATACTAGCATTTCTAGGGACGGGCAGGAGTGGGGGTTATAAGGGAGGCCTGAAATTAATAATGATTTCCTATTGGGTGTTCGGCAAATATGCACATAACAAAAGTTGTTTATTTTGTTATTTAGAGAAATTTGCTCAAACTTCTTTTCAATATGAACTACCAGGTACTTCATCTGAAAAAATTAATTCAAATGTATGTCAATATTATCTCTCTAATAATTCAAATCTATGCATAATGCACAGGAGACGGGAAATATGACAATATGGAGGACAGTGAAGTCTTACATGAAATATTAATTTTATTATTAACAAATCCATAGCAACGACAGGTATAATAAACTCTAAACACTGGGACGGGGAAATGTCAAAATATTGTGCAATTCAGCCAAATCACCATTCAGCCTCAAATGAATTCCCGAGCGAAGCCGGGTATCAGAGCTAGTATATATATATATATATATATATATATATATATATAATTTTGGAATGGACCTCATCAAATGCCCACCGATCCTATCTAGGAGATGACGAAAATGAGGACCGTTCAAAATTTTATATATATATATATATATATATATATTATCAATTTAAAATTGAAGCGGGAATAAACTATACCAGCCCCATCTGTTGTCAACTAGACCAACCAAGGATTCCCAGTGAGGAGTACTGACCTCTATAGCCTACCTTTGAAATCACAATCTGAGAGGGCATCCTTGGGTTCAAAGTGCAAGAGATAAAGAAGACAGGCTGAAACAGTTGAGTGAGTTGGACAGCAGAGGAGAGAGTAGAGCCCCCATGTGCAGCAGCAGTTTCAGCTTCTTTTTTTTCACATCCATTCTTTAGAACTTCCAACATGAGTGAGTAAAGGAAGGAGCATCCAGGGGGAGAACAGAAAGGAGGGAGGAAGAGGGAGAACATCATAGCAGCATCCAGGACCGTATCACCATATCAACAGAATCCCTTGAAGTAATTTATATACTAACTCACTAACACCTATATGCCCTGCAATAGCCCATCCCACCATATCTTGTAATTATTCAATATACTATTATTGGTAATAACCGTTTTATAAATCATGGTCCTCCGGTATCCAATCACACATACAAAACTTACATGAGCCAGGACCTCTCTCAAAATATTTACAAGCCGTTAGCGGGTAAGGCCAAAGGGCTTGTAAACACACATACATGTTTATATATATATATAGTATATATATATATATATATATATATATATATATATATATATAAGTATGTTAGTTAGTGCTCTAATTTTGGTTTGATCACGACCAAACTTGATATTTTATATTATTTTATGCAAAAATGAAGATCACGTTTGTTAATGGCTGGAATCGGTCAGGGGCAAGGGGGGTTTAGATTCCGGGAATTTCGAAAATTCTTAATATCTCTGTTATTATGAGTCGGATCGAAAAAATGTGTAATACCAATCTTATTGCAAATATAATGTTCTATAAATGTCGTTATGTAGATTTTTTCACTATCTATAATATTAACCGAGATATTTGCATTTGTTAGTTTTCGGCTTTCAGTAAACTCTCATCCATACTCATGTCATACAAGCAATGAAGCACATTATTTGAAGCCTAAATACCAAGTATTTTTCTCATTGAGCTTTTACGTCTTGAGATAAATACAAATTAGTGACGCGCGTGGGAAATCTGCTTAGCTTACGCAACCCCTGCTTGATGAACTTTGTTTTTTTTTTATCCTGATCAATTGGTTCTTCTACCAGACAGAAACTCAGTAGTGAATATTTTAGAAATGAAACTTAAATAATATACAACAGGGCTGTCTATTTTGCTTATATGTAAAAGCATTACTAAACAATGAACCCTTCCATCGTTTCTGAAGCTAGGACTTGTTTACAACAACCTCCCATGAATGTTTATATATTCGTGTGAATATTAATTATTCAGATGAACTTGAAAGACAGTTTTAGAAACGAAATAAGGTATTAATGGTCTTTAAATTGTAGAGGAAACTAATCGCGTATGAAACGGACAGAAAGAGGCCATGGCGGTGTAATCATTGATAAATGAATATGCAATTGCAGCTTCAGCTGAGATGTAATAAGCCGGCTTCCTTTTACAGCTCCATAATCTACTGAAGAATGGTTGGTTTGCTTCCTGATTGGCGTGACAGCGCATCCATTTCATCTAGATTACTTCAAGAGATAGGCCTGTCTCTCCTACCTCTGCCTCCAAATACAACACAGACGAGCTACTTCATTTCCTCTCTCATTATTCCAACCTACATATAAAATACGGGTATACCCTTCTTTTTCACGTACATTTCAAATTCCCTTCTTTTTTATTTCCTTGTACGAAGTAAAGGATGTATTTTAATCGCGAAAATTTTCAGATTTCAACAGAATTATCCTTTTTAACCCTCACTAAACCCTTTTTTATTAGTTTCATCGTTCCTAGTTTCAGACCTAATTCAAAACGACAAGCACTAGAATGTTGTAATTTCATATTTATGATTTTTATAAAGTCTAAATATGCACCTCATCTTTTAATCGAAACTGACAAAGAAGAAGGGGTGGAGAGGTAGGAAAATAAAAATAAATAAAAAAATTCCCAGTACGTAATACAAAAATAAATTTCAATTTGTTATATTGTGAGCCGTCCTCCATTTGAATCTGGTATGCACCTTAACTATTTTTTTCAATTTATCTATTTTGTATTTTTCTGATATAGTGTTTACATCCACCACCACCTTGTTTTATTTTTTTGCTATTTTGTTTGCTTTATGCCACCTGTCATTTCTCATATAAAGTTATGTCTTTGAATTGTACGGCCTTTGTAGATATAAAAGAGCTTTTTATGTTTTTTTACCACAATTGTTCACAAATTAAATAGTTCACTTCTTTTGTTCTGTTCATTATTCAGCTCTGAATAAGGGGACCAAAGGGGCCCGAAAATATAAGTACTTCCAATAAAATTCTCTACAAGAAGAATTAAGAAACCATTCTTTAACGGACACCCAACAATCCTCTACTAGCGTGCAAAAATAAATTTGTATAGAGCTGTTACGTTCTATGATATTTTTCGAACCAATGCATTGAAATAGAGGTATCGTATATTACTTCGAAATGAAGAAATTTTAATATGCGCGCAAATATCATTTTGTTTAAGTCATGTGGTGCACAAATCAGATTTCTTTGTTTAATGCTTGAGTGTCAAGAGCTCCTTGAAGTGGTATAAAGCCTTCATGCCCGCGATTTCCAAGTCTAGTGGGGATTGGAAACGGTTTCTTCCCTTATTTCATGCCTCAAATCCCAGTTACGTGCTGTCCTCATCCAAGACGGTCGACTGCCGTCCTCTCTTTCTCTTTAGGCCGTTTATTTGCTTTCCCATCCCCTATCTTCAAGCCTAGCCACTTATCCCTCTCATTTCCACTTAAAGGCTCTTGAGAAATATCCCAGTCTGGTTTCTTAGTTTGTGTTTGTGATCCTCTTGTATTGATAAAGCATGCCCAATAAATCACTGACATATTTTCAATTTGGCTTCAGGCTTCTTGGTGAAATATCATTATTTATTTATTTTTATTTATTGCTTACAAGGATTTTCTTTATAGCAAGAACTAAGCCTCATATAATGAGGTTAGTTTTCCTATTTTAGTAGCTTATATATATATATATATATATATATATATATATATATATATACATATAAATATTTGTACAAACTAGAATTGAGTATAACTGACTAGAATTTAAATTAAAATTTCTAGAAAAATCTAAACTAATAAGTGTCATTATACCTAATATTAAAACATTATATTTTCAACAGAATAGTTTTATTAAACTTATCATTATCTTGGTTCATGTTCTTACTAATACATAGGTATAACAGTTCTAAATAAAATAAAAAAGTAAGAGAAGAAGAAAAATTTGAAAACGTTAACTCACATAAGATTCGCGAAGTTTGAAACTATTTCTTAAATATTTAGAATATTATGAAGTTGTGAATTATCAGCTGGCTGTTTGATGAATAGTAAATACTGTTCTCTGAAAGGGGAGTAAGGTGGGGAATGAAGAAATATATGATAAATGTCCTCATTCGTATTTAAATTACACAATGTGTAAATTACTTTTGGGTTAATATTATAGTATACATTTTTCATTGAAAACTTTATACAATAGTTGCTTGACGTTCTTAGCTGTGCAATGGTTTTTACAATTTGGAACGGCAAACCAATAGTTAGAAATTCCTGAGGTGAACCGGGAGTTGTGAAAATTGCCTTTTGCAATGGACTATAATTTGAAATTTGAAGTTTTTCAAGGTCTATAGAAAGTAATTTACTTTGGTATGCTTATACTATTGAGCTAATGTGTAATTTAAGTAAGTTTTTGTCTTGAGTAAGCCAGATGTCAATAAAATTTAAAGAGTTTAGTAGGTTTTTAATTTGAGGTATCCAATTAAATCTGATAATATTTGTGGGACTCTGATCTAATAATAGGAGTCTATTATAGCAGATCCTAGGGAATCTTTCTCTACCCATTGATAATATTTTACACAACCACTGATGGGTTGACTTCATAATATGAGTTGACACAAAATCAGAGCCTGTTTTTAGTCTAATGATGTAGTTAGGAGTACTATATACGGCACCTGTAAGTTACAACAGGTAAGATAGATCTTTCTTTCTCTCCCCATTTCGCTTTAACACTCCAGTAGTCGCGCCCAGCTTTGCTACAAAAGTAGTCGCGCTGTATCTGTCAGATCGCATTTCAATCCCAGTAATAGTATAACCTTAAACTGCAACATTTGAAAGGAAATTAAAGTAAAATACTGTTACTTACGAATAAATTTATTTTATGACAAAAAACATTAATTAAAATAATAGAAATGATAGGAAACAAGTATAATATACATATATACAAAATCAGTCTTCTATATTGACAAAGCAGGCTTTTTTCTTTGTAGATTCATTACTTTTCATTCTTCTGAGTTTATATTTCCGAATTACCTTGTCTTTCTTCAATTTTTTCTTCTTCAACTGTATCCAGGTCTTCATCTCCTATTTCATATTCTACAGCAGGAGGAATGTGATGTACACCACCACTTTCTTCATCCACGTCTACCTCAAATAATACTCTATGTATTTTCTTCACATCTTCATCATTTGTAACATCATAAAAAATGCTTGGGGAAGACATTTTTGTTCTGGATCAAATAAAATTTAAAATCACAAGTACAAATTAATAAATTTTGTATTAATTTAAAACAAAAGTGGTCGCGCTGTATCTCACAGATCTTCTCCCTCCAGTTTAACAAAATAAATTTACTATCATTATTATTGCTATAAAATGTTTTAATTTACTTAGTTAATTTAGTATTTAATTAACTTAGTTAATGTTTTAATGTATTGTTTTAGATCGATTTACAATGAAGGAAAATAAATATAAAATGAACACAAATACTTACAGAAGAGGTCGCGCTGTATCTAGGAGATCGATCGTAATCTGACGACTCTATGTTAAATGCTTGAAGGTCTTAACTAGCCTGGCTAGGCTCGGCGTCCCCTTCTATAAGATAGGAAGCACGGCACCAGTCCCTTCGCAAAGGTTGTCTGGCAATACAATATGAAATCTATCAGCGATCTCACAGATCAGGTGCGACTACTGGAGTGTTAAAGGTGCCCTTCATATAAACATCATCGTCTTCCATGTAATGTATCCCTACTAAATACTTCCCGGAAAAGAAACGTGCTCGTACCAAGAACACGCACTCGTCTAGCTATTCTACAAGGAGCATAGGTTGGTTATTGACATCAACTGGTGTTTTCTCGACATTTGTCATATCATTGGTTATGCTCTAGTTTGGCTCTAGTCCCAATTTTTTTACATTCACCGACTCTGAAGAGACTCTGCAACATTTTTTTGGGTCCCACAACTCCGGTCGTAATCTCTGAGAGGTCACTTCAAACTCTAACTTTTCAAGTGATCTTTCTAAATTTTTGTTCCCTCTTTTCTTCCACTACATCATCTTAATACGACCTCCAAATGTTCTAAGAATAATAACAATTGGTTGCCCTATGTCTGACTCCTCACTTGATTGGAAAGTAAACTCAGTTTTTTCTGTTTCTAAAAAGGTTTTACTTTTATATAATACTTTGATTATATTATTATATTTATTTTCTACACCGAGGTTGGCCAATACACGACGTATTTGTGTTTTTCATGAGTTCAAATAAATGTATTTTCTTATCAAAATATAACGATCACATCAGCTGAGTTTTAGTTTAAAAAAAATATAATATAATTTTGTTGGAGCCATCTAACACCAAACTAAAGAAGTCGAGTAATACCTATGGTTGTAAAGTGATACTAAAGATTGGTAAGATGGAAAAGACCCAGACAGAGACAGATTCGGGGTTTCCCGCGCACACTGCACATATTGGTTTAAGATCGTATGAGAAGCCCTGAACGAACAAGGACTGTAGCGCCTTGTTGTTAATTTTGTTCACTTTTTAGGGTACTTTGTGATTAGGTCAATTTGATTTGATTTTTACCCTTAACTAATTAATAGTTAATTTACCCTTAACCAAATTTAATAAAAATGATCCCCTTTCTTCAAAATTTTACATGACTGCATTTAACTCCATTACTGCAAATAACCCAAACGCACTATACACATTCACGGACGGATCCAAGACTGACTTTGGAACAGCAGCTGCTGCACTCATTGACGACCACACATATGCCAAAAGATTAAACTGCACATCAAGTATTTACTCAGCTGAACTACACGCTATACTCCTATCTCTAGAAAACCTCCAAAATGTTCAAAATCGCCAAATAATTTTATTTTCGGACTCTCTAAGTTCTTTACTCTCTTTAAAAAACATATATTCCACTCATCCTATTATAACAAACATTTTTGAACACATTCAAAATCAACAAAATCACATAACATTGGTGTGGCTACCAGGACATCAGAATATTGGACGAAGCACTGAAGTTGACATGCTCGCAAAACTAACGACAAAAAACACCAATACTGACATTAAAAAAATAACATCAGACGACCTACAAAACTACATTAAAACTAACATACTCCAAGAATGGCAACATGACTGGTTACTAACAGACAACAAACTGAGACAAATTAAAACTACAGTTAAGACATGGAGTGACGAAGTAGTCCTTACGAGACTACGTATAGGTCATTCTTTCCTTACCCATGGTTACCTATTTCAAAAGAAAAGAATGACTAACTGCAATGTGTGTAATGCTCCGCTTACAATAAAACACATACTAACAGACTGCAAAAGACGTGACCATCTTAAGATCCCTCATGACTTACACGACTTACTTACTGAAGGTAGCCCACACATACCCATAATACTCCAACATTTACATGACATTAACATATACTCACAAATTTAGAATTGTTACATTTTAAAATCCTTTTTAATCCTTCTTAAATTAAATATTTTAAATTCCAGCTAAACCGTTTTACTGTATGTTTATGTGTGTGTATGTGCGTGTGTGTGTGTGTGTGTGTGTGTGTGTGTGTGTGTGTGTGTATTTGCGCGTGTGTTTGTGTGTGCGTGCGTGTGAGTGTATGTGCCTGCACGCATGTGTGTACGTGTGCATGCGAGAGTGAGTGTGTATGCATGTTTGAATGTGTGATAAAGAAAGTGAGAGCATATGATTGTAAATATTTTAGGTGTTAGAAATCTTCATTTTATTTTCATACTAATTTATATTTATTTGATTTTAGTTTTTAATTTTTTTTTGTTTGGTTATTTGATTTCGTTCTATTATTTAGTTGAGTTTTATTTAGTTGTGTTTCGTTATATTGTTGCGTTCTGTTATTTAGTCGAGTTTTGTTATTTGTTTGCGTTCTTATTTTGTATTATTTAATTTTTTCTTGTTTCTATTTTCATTTTGTATTTAGTTTATATAAATTGTTTTTGTTGTTTTTTATGAGCAATATTGCCTCGCTGCGAACGCTCCAAAATAAAATAAATAAAATAAATAAATAAAATAATTAATTGTCACTGTTTAATTTTGATTGTGGTTGGTATTATTTGATTAGGGTATCTTTGTCTACCCAGGGTGTATACAATTAGAAATCCTATGTAATGATCGAAATCTTGTGTGAAATGTCTAAGAAGACCTTCTAATTCAAAAAATGACTTTCTTCTAATTTCTTCGTCGACTATATCGTATTCTTGAAATCTTTGAACAACGTTTTGTATTTCTGCCTCAATAAAGTTACTTTTGAGCAGGAAATTTACCATTTGAAGCTCTCAAATTTCACTTCGTCAATAGTCTCCCCAAAGAATAAGTTCAAAGTGCAAACATGATTTCACCAACTAGCAGCATTAGCGTGAGTATCCCCACGACGATTTAAAAATGAAATTATTTATTAACGTACACTTTTTGCAACTATTAGGACGGGTTATCTACAGGTTACCACCCTTTTCTAGCCAGGGTGGGACTGAGGATTTTATTCAATGAATTCCGTCACTAAATGAGTTCCTTTGCCCAGCCTGTAATCGAACTCGCCACTCTAGGTTTACAATGTGAGATTAAGGTCATGCTCGCATGGCTAACCTGGGTCTCACTGATTATAGTTCATGGATTATTTAATAGTATCCATTTATTGGCACTTGTAATGTTTCTTTTCCAAAATCTTTCTTCGGGTTTTCAATCTCTATTGTTCAGATGGGAATTGCTATTAAGAGGCAATAGACTCGTTAGTATAGAACTTGGAATCTTAGTTAGGCGTTCTTAATCCAAAGAGTGCCTTCAAATTTGTAAGGACTTTTCGTGCACGACTGTATGTTCCTAGCACCCATAATAAAGACAATTAGTTTAATCGTAATGATTTATGTTTGACAGATGGGAAATAAACGCAGGATTAACAATATTGTATACACCTGAACTTTCCATACAAAATTCAATCTTTTGCCATTTCCTTGAGAATTAATTATTAATTTGATTAATGTATTCCATAAATATTCGTTAATTGCATTATTATGATAAAACCAATGCATTTGTAGTATTCATATGTATATCTAACAATAGACAAAGCGTGTTGTAGTGCAAATACAATGACAGCATGCCCGCTAGTAGTAGTTTCATAACAGAATTGGGAACTATTCTAACCATGCTAATGGCTAAACTTCTGGCGTGTTAATTAGGATATTTTGCCACCATACTTGTTATGTGGAGAAATGTTCATGTCTCTTGCTACGTTTTCCAGACAGATTTTGGAGCCTTATCGCTTTTGTATTAGTGGTCATTTTCGTTTCTAATTTCAGATATCCAAGATACAATATTTTGACTAACGCCCATATTATGTGCTGATTTGAAATTGATAAATAAATTGAATTTTATTATTAACTAATTTATTAAACTAAAAAATAAAGAGAGTTCTTGGTCCAATTAGTTGATTTTTTATTAGAAATTATCTATTGAGATTGTTGTACCCATGATGCGATTTTTGAAATCTTCTTCCAAACGTACTCCAATAAATACTAATGAGATCTGTTCTAATATCTATATTATGGGCTCTTGACTACCAGGCAGAAACAACTCTCTCCAGTTCAGTGCCTATTAAGAATAAATAAAAATAAAATAATGAATATTAAGTCCAGGCGGCTGCAATTTTTTTTGATTATCTGTGTGTTATTTTTACGCATGTGAAATCTGCGCAGTTTAAGAACAATTTACAAGGCTTACTAAAAAAAAATCGACGTCAATTTAATGTGTAGAATTCTCTACTTTAATGAAATGTTGAAGTTTTTTCTTTCTTTATGACGTTCATTTGCAATTGTTCTTCATACGTTTCTCACTTAAAGTAACTTGTAGATATAGCTAGTAATATTTACTGAGGCTTTTTATTACGGGAGATGATACCATAGAGTAGAATGTCATATTACTTCAGCATCTTATTCTAGAGTATAAGAAATCTGCTTAGTTGAGGAAACACCTGGGCGACTTACGTTTAATACGATATCGAATTCAAGCTGAATACTTTGTTGAGGACGGGAACATTCTAACCATCCTGAAGTATACTACAACAAAACAATATGTGACGTAAAACTCATTTGAAGATAATCTGGAACATTATTGAAGATAAGCTAAAATAATTGATAAGAATGTAGTTAGGCTCTGTGATTTAAAAGGCTCAGTTTTTTGTCCTAAAATTTGGTAATAGAGCTGAAGTATTGCCCAAAAATATCTGAGATGTCGGTGCTGTTGGGAGTTATTTTATTTTGTCCATTTGGCAGCTGAAATGGTCGACTTATACTATTGGCGCTTAATTTCTGGTTCACTTTCCCGCACCATAGAATCATAAAAGTGCCTTTAAAGGGAAGTGGATTCGGACCAACAGTCTTTATGGTATGTAATAAATGTAACCTGAAGGATGAAGAGCATTTCAGCAGACCAACTTTGTGTTAAGTACCGTGATTTATGTTGTTTAATATTACAGTCATACACATGAGGTTAGTTAATTTATTTGTTGGTTGTTAGAAATTACACCTATTGTAGATGATTTACAGCGTATTTATATGTAGGCCTTTTGTACAATCCTTATCTCCTTTAATGTTTTAGGGTATAGATATATTTCATTATTGTTGTCAACCATGATAGAATCTGTTCACTTTGTAGTCATGGGTTTGACTTGATATTTCAGAGTATCATGCTCTGTTTTTATTTTCTAACAAACAAATCCGTCAAACAGGTGCTGCACTAACTAAGCAGATTTGCACGTGCTGGAATAGTACGCCGATGTTTTCACCTCCAATTCATTGTTCAATTCTACGAATAAAATATATTCATAAATATTTCAAATTCCTGAATATTTTATTTGAGCTGTTCGTTAGCAATTTCTTCATTGGATGTTCTGTTTTTAAATTTTAACGATCTCTACTACATTTCTTCGACAGTGTAAGCGGTTTATGACAGTGTTTGTGCATATTGTAACAGCTGGATTTTTAATTTGGACGTTATTTGTTTAGTTGAGTCGTTGAATGCCCGACTGTTAATATATGATCGTTCAACGATTGTATGTGCATTTTGCAGTTCTTGTTAAATTGTTTACAATCATTAACTCATTGCTGTTTGTAAGAAGCTCAATTTGAGAAAGAAATCGGCATTATAATTACCCGGCAATTTTTCTATAATATATAACACCTCTGCGTCATGTTCCTTTTTTTTCGTCCACCTCTGCCCCCGCTGTAACTTAGGGTTTCCCCTTACCAGCGGTCTCCATTTATTAAGAGATGTTCCTTACTAAACTCGAATTCACGAATACCGGATCATACCTCCCATTAATATTTAATGCAGGCTGCAATGTGCTGGCCATCTAACAACTCCGCCCAAATGGAGGTCTCTCATTTATCCTGATAGCTTTATTGTTGGTTAATCTCATAAAATGGCAACAGAAAACCAGTAGGTATCCTTGTACATCTCTTCGCGCGTACCTTACAGGTCTTAACTAATGAAACATTATGTGTAATACATAGAGTGTACCCGTAAATGCAGGCTCTCAGCCTTCTAGCAAACTTCTATCACCTCTCCACCCCTCCCTTAATCTAAAAGTTATTCCTATTATTAATTAACTTTTATTATGAGAAAATCAGCTCATAATATAATTTTGACTATTTTAAAATAAATATTCAATTTATGCAATTAAATCGCATAAATTTGCTAATGGTGACGCGTGTCTAAGGAGTGTCACCCCATCTCAACCTGGATAAAATTGGGGTTATATTCAGTAAATCCTCATTAAATAGATTTCAAATTGCAAGTTGTAAGTGTACATATAAGTAAATGTTTTTGTAAACTTAATGTGGAAAGGCATCATTCATACAATCTCTTCTATATTGCTTTAGCTCCGTCAAAGTTTCGAATATGTTCAAATGATCTCGAGAGGGGATTTCTTTAGAAGGAAAGAAGTATTATTCCATCCAATGTTTCTTGATGTAGCTTCAAAGTAACCGTAATGATAATTAGGTGTAATTATTTTATTATGGAAAAGAAATTTTGTACATGCTTAGTTAAAGGTGTATGATAAGGATAGAACCCACTCCGAGAATCCTACCGGATGGTTATACATAAAAATGGAAATATTTAATTACTTAACACGTAAAATTAGTTGTATTAACTTACATGCAATATATATGTATCGTAGAACTCTTGTCAGCTATGTAATTAATATAAACGGACTGTTTGGGGATCGAAGAGGCTTCCCATAAAAAGATATATAGGGAGATGCCCCTTCGCCCCTTTTTGTGAGTTTGAGAGACTGTATGGTGGAAGGGTATGGTGGTGCAAATTGTAAGGCATGGCTGTGTACAAAAGATATAATTACATGGACCATGTTTGTGGTCGATAATAAGAACAAATGATAAGGAAATTTTTTAATGTCTAATGATGTTCGATTGGCGAGCTGCTGTGGGTTGGGTTGAACTCGTGGTGGAGCAGGTTGCTTGGTGGGGCCCATTATGGGGTTTATGCCTGTTGGCTTTGAAGTGCGTTGAATTTTGAGATAAATGTGAGTACTCACTATTTTATTGTCACGGTTTCTTCCCCTCCTTGTTTCCTCCCAGCCTCATCGGCCGACGGGCCCTTTTAGGCCTTCTCCTGCATTTTGAGAGGGTTTTTCACTTCGATGATAATGGCTTCTTTCACTAGCCGCACTAGGCTCCCATCTTCTCCTGTCTCCTTCTTGCCCTTTCCTGCCGGTCCCCCTCATGGCTGGATACGCTGGCAGCGAGGTCCCCAGTTCAGGGCAAGGATGAGTGGGGTGGATGACGTCATGGAGGTCTTGCGCCTACTTCACTCTTCGCGGAGTTGATTCTTCTGTGAACAAACCGCCCACCTTGAATTAGCTAGGGCTAATTAAAATAAAAAAAACTAACTTGGATCTAAAGCACAGAGCCATTTGTGGTGTGTGTTTGTGTGGCGTCTGTGTTTTTGTGTGAGTGAGTGTGGGGGTGTTATTGAACGAAAAAATAAAGATATCCTCTAAAAGAAAATATTTACAAGTTGGAATAATAAGAAAGGAATAATAAACCTTGCGGTTTCGAAGAGAAAAAGAAATGTATATCTTCTAAAAAATAAGTAAAGTAGTAATTCTTCTTCACCCTTTCGAATCCTTCGCTTCAGGATGGTGTGAAGGGTTAAAGTGGTTGGATGAGATGGTGTCGTTTTTGAGTCCCAGCTGAGTAAAAGGACCTTAAAAGAAGAAAAGAAAATGGTTGTCTGGAGGTGGCATGCTGACTGCCTATACGGACTCCATGGTGCTTGGGACGAGTGCTGTAACTCGACCGTTTGCCCAGTTGAAAGCCTCCTTGAGCTAATAAGGCGATGAGTTTCTTCTGTTGTTGTATGGCTCTCCTGTGGCCTAACCTGATGTATTCTTGGATGAATGCATGGTAATTTTGCGAGAAGTCATGATCTTTGCGAAATTTGTATTCGGGGGAGGAGAGGCATTCACCATGTTCCTGTTGTTGGGCGGGTGCAGCCATAAATGGATGTCGCGCACTATGACGCCTTTCGGGAGTGCGGGCATGAGTGCGGTCGAAGTGCTCTTTGCATGCTTCCTCATCTGGATTGGTCCACTTAACTGGGGCAGGTTTCTGAACTTCCCGAAAGCGCTGCCGTTGTTCCCCAATGTCAGCGGGAGACGTGGTGTAAAATGATTAGGATTCAGTAGATCCGTTGTGTCGTGACCTACCCATGACTGTCAAACCAAATATAGTTGGGATGTGAAAGAATCCAGGCACTTCGGAGGCGTAGGGAGCTCCGGTGACTACTAGGGGATAGAGATCCCCCCCGATGAGTAGGTCAACTGCTTCGGACTGTCCGAATGTGGTGTCAGCCAGTTGAAGATTTGCAAATGACTTGCGGATGTTATAGTCAAGGTCTTGGTTAGGAAGGTGGGGAGCTATCGAGTCAATTATGATGGCATCAGTTGTGACGACTCTGTCAATATCGAGTGGCTTCAAATCGATGGGCACGATTCCCATTGGTCTTGCCGTTGTGGTGTTACCTAAGCCTGCGATGCGGCGCTTGAAGTGCCGAACAGGGAGGTCTATCTTATAAGCGAGTGCCTTGGAGATGAATGTGTGCTGGCTCCCGCAATCAAGAAGCGCTCGTACCTTGTACAGACGATCGTTGGATCCCTTTATCATCATCTGTACCGTCCCCAGGAGAACCGCATTTGTTCCTTCCGGTGGGTCCTGGGTTGTTGAGCCGTAAGCGGTGAATGTTACTCCGCTACCTCCAGGTGTATCCTGCGCCTTTTTCGAAGGTTGTCTAGGAGAGGATGCGCGGATGGGTGTGTCCTCTTCATTATGAATGGAGGGTGTGGTACCTTTTGTTGCAACGCCGACAGTTGTACTTTGAGGGGCATTTCGCTGTTGGATGATCTTCCCTCAAACAATTCTTGCAGCCCTTCGATCCCTCAGTGAATGCGATGCGTTCCCGGCTGGGAATATTAATAAATTCAGGACACCTTAAGAGATAATGTTTTCCCTTGCAGAATGGACATTTAGGTAGGATGGGGTTGGAGTAGGTGCTCCGAGCGTGCGGACGTTGGAACCGGGCAGTCGATGCTCCTGTTCGAGTTTCGGGAGATCGTGAGGTTGAGTGTTGGTTGACGGTGGAGTACCTCTGAGAGCAGCCATTGGCTGGAGTCTCACGGGATCTTGTGTTGTAAGGACTCTGGGATCGTGTTTTGGCAGGAAATTTGGATTGGAAACCAAATTCATCTGAGAACTTGATGGCCCCAAAACGCTGCCTTACAAACTTGATTACATTGTCGGCTGTCGGTGACCTCGTGCTGTCCTTGATGCTTAGTTCAAAATCTCTTCGCGTTTCCGGTTCTAAGTCTCGAAGCGCAAGAATCGCCAATGCGAATTCTCCCTAATCTTCAAGATCGAGAGAATGAAAGCCGCCAAGGCTGTTACAGATATTATGAAGATAAGCTTCGTATCTCTTTGTTGGTGTCGGGAGTGATCTGGTGTTGGACTCCAGCATTCTTTGGATGTACAATGAGCCAAGTACGCGAGGGTTGTCGTATTGTTTTAAAAGTTTTTCCCAAGCAAGGATGTATGATCGGTCGTCCACCTGAAACCTTGATAATGATGAGTTATTTGAAATAACCATATTGCCAATTAAAGTGCTTAAACAAATACACATTTTGTAGTGATAAAGAAATTATGAGTAGAAAAACTGAGTCAAATAAGAATGAATATATTAATACATGAGAACATTGGTTAGATATATGTGCTTTATGAAAAAATAAAATGATTATTCTCTCTTGAATAACTGTGCTACTCATGTTACAGTTACTAAATGCAATTCGAATGCTAAAGTCAGATAAGATTTAAATTAAAATTGAATGATGCTTGAATGAGCATCGGCAATGTTAATAATAGTGTAAATTGATTTTGAAAATGAATAAAGAAAAATAAATGCATAAAACACACTGGTAAAGCATGGTAAATTGTTGGAATAGATTATACTCTTCTGTAGCTATAAGATAATGTAAAATAAGTAAACAAAGACTGATTCTCTAAAAATTTTAGATTAATACAGTAGATAGTTTAATTCTGTCTTTGCTAAATTTCACACAAATTTTCATTTACTGCTTATGCACTTGATGCAGTTTTATTATCAACGAGGGAGTTAATTTGTGTCAATTAAAAAAGCTGTTTGTTTATGAATTATTATCAATTACTGTGGTGCACTTAATGGCGTTACATACAGCATGGTCATTATTATTCAATGTATATGCGCTTGATGGTAGTGAATATGGTATGATTTTTATTATTGAAATATTTTGCATCAAGCTTTATCAATCAGGTCTTACTGTACCATGATTGGTTGGTGTGACCATGTTTTGGGGGGTCAATTGGTTGGTGTGACCATGTTTGTGGGGTCAATCCGGCCCGGCGGCTGGACCATTGTGGGTGGAATCCGGCCCGGCGGCTGGACCATTGTGGGTCGAATCCGGCCCGGCTGGACCATTGTTTGGGGATCGAAGAGGCTTCCCATAAAAAGATATATAGGGAGATGCCCCTTCGCCCCTTTTTGTGAGTTTGAGAGAGTGGGCTATATGGTGGTGCAAATTGTAAGGCATGGCTGTGTACAATAGATATAATTACATGGACCATGTTTGTGGTCGATAATAAGAACAAATGATAAGGAAATCTTTCAATGTCTAATGATGTTCGATGTTGGGTTGAACTCGTGGTGGAGCAGGTTGCTTGGTGGGGTCCATTATGGGGTTTATGCCTGTTGGCTTCGAAGTGCGTTGAATTTTGAGATAAATGTGAGTACTCACTATTTTATTGTCGTGGTTTCTTCCCCTCCTTGTTTCCTCAAAGCCTCGTCACCCGACGGGCCCTTTTAGGCCTACTCCTGCATTTTGAGGGGTTTTTTTCACTTCGATGATAATGGCTTCTTTCACTAGCCGCACTAGGCTCCCATCTTCTCGTCTTCCTTCTTGCCCTTTCCTGCCGGTCCCCCTCGTGGCTGGATGCGCTAGTAGCGAGGTCCCAGTCCAGGGCAAGGATGAGTGGCGGTGGATGACGTCATGGAGGTCTTGTGCCAACTTCACTCTTCGCGGAGTTGATTCTTCCGCGAACACGGACTATTTTTTTTTTATTCTTAAACAAACCACAAATTAGATTGAGTTATCTACTACTCATGCCAGAGTGAGACTAAGGAGTTTATTTAATGAATTAATAAATACTACTGACCAAGTCATAATCGCACAAACGCAACTCTACGTCCAAAGCTTTAACCCTCGTGTGTCCCATGTTAGATTGAAATTTTACACCAAAGCTACGATAATGTACCATGGAATTTAAGACGACATTTCCATTGAAAACTAATATTACTTTGTGTTCGATCTTTACAATCCGTTTTCCAACAATATGCATTTTGTGATATTCTTGTTTTCTACACGGTAAGGAGTAATGCAGAATATTCTCTTGAGCCTTACCAAATTAATCCCAGGGACATCCACAGTGGTGTGATATTTATCTCCCCCCCCCTCTCCATCGATTTTCCCAAGTTCATGTTAAACAAAAACAAGGTCCATTTACTGTTTCAAAGACAATTAACCTGACAAAAATTTCCTTCTTGAGAATTTTCATTTTTTAACCCAATTTTCATCGAGGATCTTGTTTAAAATAGGATCAATAATATTTAGTGATGCCGATTGCTGTGCCGGTTAATTGTGGGTAAATTACCGCCTGTGAACCGTGGGGAAAAAGTTTTTACCCTGCTTCTGCCCCACCATGGGCGGATCTCAGTTCATTCAATTACTACTAGAACATGATATTCTTGGTGCCATTCTAGTCTGTGATGGAATAGTAGTAAGTTACCGAGACATCATCATGATTTAAAGCCTTACACCTTGTAGTTGCAACAATTCTTACTGAAGTGCACATTACTTTACCCACCAAAATCAGTAAGATTTTTAATGTCTTCAAAAAAGAATTTTCTAGACCTACACAATTCCAATGACGGCACCTTCAAATGTATTTGTGATGAATTCGTTGTGTCCTTATGTTATGCTCAAGAAGTTTCACTCTCCTATTTTCTAATGACTTGATTACTTTTACTATTATTTGGCTCATTTAGAACTTGCACGCAGAATTTTAGCAGATTTTTTTTTTCATCTGCTGATTCAGCGCTAAATTCATATTTCCATTGCTTCCAATCTATTGTGTTCCCTTTTATGGAGAGTCCAATTTAAAGCAGTACGCTCCAGTAAAACAAATATTTTCCTGTTATCCATGCTTTTATTAGTTAAAATACTCCTTTTGCTTTGGAAGGCTTGTTTAATAAGTTCTATTCTTCTATCGAATTCAGCTCTACTATCATTGTCTTTAGTGGTGATGCTTCCTATGTAACAAAACTCCTTCACATTTTCAAGTGCATGTTCCCAATTCTAATATTTATATTGCATATGTAGGAGAAATAATATATTAATTAATAATATATATATTTCCTAGGCTTTGTTTCTTCTCAATAATCAGAACATTTATTTTATGTACATTTATCTTGAGTATTTGATCTAGGGCCTCCTTTAGTTCTTGCAGCATTCTATTCATCTCAGCTTCAGGCTTCGCCACTTCTTCGGTTCTTTCTATTTCATTATTAGCTCTTCAGTGAACATATTGAAGACACAATGTGATATACCTATCAAAATAACTGGTACCTTGACCTCTTAACACAAAAAGTGGCTGTTTGAACCGCTCCCGCCTAGAATGATCTTGTTGCAGAAACCCAAATATATACCCGGTATGACTTCATACACAAGCTTGTACTGTTATTTAATTTATCCTCTCTGTTGCAAGGTGCCCATTCAGCATTGTGAAGAATTGCATAGCACTTGAAAAAATAAGTAGATATTTTTTGTCTTCAATGCCACCACAATGCAGATAATGAGTCAAACTGAACACTTGTTCTTCTACAGAACTGTGTGGCTGCCGGTGGCCCTTCATGGGCTGTTGGGCTAAAGACTTCCATTTTCGGTAGTCCCAGGACACAATTCATTGCAGATCCTCTTTGGCCTATCTCTCTAAAAAATCTCCAAGGATCTACAATGTAATCGCAAAATAATATATTTATACATATATATATATATATATATATATATATATATATATATATATATATATATTAGCAGATTTCCCTTAAGGGAAATCAGCTATTGAGGTCGTACTCATGACGCGATTTTCGAAATTTTTCTTCAAATGTCCATCGATCCTACCCAGGAGATGACCAAAATGAGGTCCATTCAAAACTGTAAAATATATATATATATATATTTGTCTGTTACCACTCAAGCGGTCGCAATTTATGTCTCATCGTTACCAAACTTGATATATAATCGTTTTATACAAAAAGAAAGATCAAGTTCGTTAACGGCTGAAATCGGACCAGGGGGAGGGGTGGTTTAGAGGAGGAAAATTTCGAAAAATTGTAATATCTCCATTATTATGCGTCGGATCGAAAAGGTGTATAGAACCAATCTTATTGCAATTATAATGTTCTATAAATGTTGTTTTTTCATTATCCTGATTATTAACTGAGATATTTGCATTTTTCACCCCCACTCCTACTCGTCTCATATTAACAATATTCTGTTATGTTATGAAAAACTTTATTTGAAGGTTAAACACCAAATATTGTTCTCATGGAACTTTTAATTTTAGAGATAAATGCAAAAACGTGACGCACTTGGGAAATCTGCTTAGTTAACGCAGCCCCTGCTTCACGGACTTTTTTTTACACTAGCCGAGTTGCTAATACCAATATAATAAGCAGCTTATTAAAATAAATGTTTGCTACAGTGTAATAACGTCAGGGTTATTTATATTTAGGTTGACTAACTAATGATAATTAATGTATTTCATTGCCAGCTTTCCAGGCTTCAATAATTAAAACATGACAATTAAAATGAAATGGTTGAGGAATATCGAGCCGACAAGTTGGTAGAGGGGAGGGAGAGAGTATTGACTGAGGGTATTGTAGGACGGTGGTGTTGGCAGGCCTGCTTCCCCCACTCCTAACAGCGCCAGTGCCTCAGTGTCCGCCTTAGGAGGAGTTTGTGTCGCTCGCTTCTCGTCTCGCCTCCGAGGCCCGCATCGCGAGTGATTATGTGCCGTCTCAGACCACGAGTGTGTTTTCTACTATTTTAGTGATTGTTGTGATTCTATTTTGTGTTAAGAAGATTATCGATTGAAAAATTAAAAAAAGGGGAGGACTGGATTGTTCGAGTCTTATGGAGGACTCGAGAATGCGGTCCCGGAGGAGGGCCGCCCGTGCTCTGGCTGAGAAGAGGCGAAGGGGTACGGCTGGGGCATCGGGTGACGAGGAATCCCCTACAAGGGAGCGAGCTAAGCCCCCAAGGAGGAAGAAGAAAGACCCTATATTTGAAGAGGATGTCATTGACGGCTTCGCCATACTCTCCTTCAAGAACTACGAGGACATAGAGGTAAGGGCTTACCGATCGATCCCCCCCTCTCTTCTATGCTCTCCCCCTTATGAGCAATTTACAAGGCATCGTCATTGTCTTCCGTCTTTAAAATTATATTATACATTTTCATCACTCTCCTAACATCATAAACCATTTTAGCCTGACAAAACAAAAAAAAAAACTAACATTCTCCCACCTAAAACTTTGTTTCTGAAAATTTGAAGATTTCATTTTATATTCCAGACCTACCACTAATTTACTTCATGAAAAATTTTAATAGACAATTTGTGTCTATAATTTAAGTTACAAATTATGTCGCCCGAAAAGTCTAGAAATACATGCTAAAATGAATAAGAACGCAAGTATTCTTTCCTAAATAAACCGTTGACTTTGAAAAACATATATCTAAACAAGTCTGAAGATTAAAATAGAACCATTGACATTTTTTGAAAATTTTAAAATAACTACTAAACCCCAATGCAAAATATTTAGGGTGCGTCTCCTTGGAACAATGAATTTTCAACTCAGTAGAACATATAAATTTTAAACCTGTAGAGAAGATAAATTGATTTATCCTCATGAGTGGATAGTTTGAAAATGAAAATTTAATTTAGTATTATAAAATACTTACTATGAAAGATAACAGAGATAAAAGTGTAATTTCCTTCTTGAACACTAAATCCTGTAGAATGTTTTATAGATTCAGGCCTTTTTTTCCTCTCTCTCTCTCAGAAAAGTCATTGTATAAAGCTGTATTGAAAAATCTATAGGCGTTTCATTGAATTTTTCCAATAAAATACAACTCCAGAAGAAGAATCCAGTTGTCAATTGCTCTCGGTTTCAAGTGGTCATATGTATTCGCCTTCAATGTTTGGTCATAAAGCTTTTTACAATGATTCATGCAGGTTGAATTGTTCTTCATTGAAAATAGTGTTGTTTACTTATAAGTCAATTCAAAACTTTCAATTTCATAACTCTGAATTTTGATATCTTCCTTCGAAGTTAATAACTGAAAATAAAGATTTGACTTTTGATTTGCCAGTATTTTGAGGGGAAGGGGGGATTGGTTTCCATCATCAGGCATGTGCCTGCTTTCTTATTCTTTAGTATAGCAGAACTATTTGGAACGGTTGGTTAGTAATAGGCAAATAACAAACAACTAAAGGAATGATAAGATTAGTTCTGCAGGTAGCTAGATGATGATTACGATATTAATTTGGAATATTTCGGTCTCCATCCATTCTCTAGTTATCATCCAATTAGATGAGAGACCTCTTTTTTACTATTAGCAGATTTTCCTTAAGGGAAATCAGCTATTGAGGTCGTACTCATGACGCGATTTCAAAATTTTTCTTCAAATGTCCATCGATTCTACACAGAAGATGAAGAAAATGAGGTCCGCTGAAAATTATATGTGTATATATATATATATATATATATATATATATATATATATATATATATATCTTTAGCATATGCAACTGGATAAGACTACTATTTTTATTCTTTTCGATTGTGTTTTTATTTTAAGAAGTGGTTTAGTAATTATTTCAGAAATCAGAATTTTTTTTTACTATCATTACATTGACACAATTTATTAATTTCATGTGAATTTTCGTGTTTTGATTAGTTGAAGTACAAATGTGGGACTAGACTAGTGAGATTATTTTTGCCAACAGTCTGCTAGTATTTAAATATTCATTGCTGACTACAGTTGTTTCATGAGAGACTAAGCATAGATACTAAATCCGAAAATAACTGGCACTGGCTCGTTTATTATGTATACAATTGAATTTGAGGCTGGAGTATGTATATTTAAATGCTAGTTTGTGATTATACATATTTAATGAATGCATAAGGCACTCATTTATACCCTCAAAATCTGTATTTTTTCCTAATTTATTTCATTACTTGAGCAATTAAATAAATTTCTCCTCACGGTGCGATAAGTAAGGAATGGATTGTATAAATACTGCTTACTATATTCCTTCTTACTTTGTCTCAGGGAATATCCTATTTATTTATTTCTAAAATAATAATTCTCAATCTAAATTTGACATTTGATTAGGCCGAAATGTCTGCGTATTGTTCTTGCTCACAATTTTAATTTAACTCGAGTTTATTCTGTCCATAAGGATTTTTGTAATGTCTTAAACCCTTAGATATTTTTATCACTCTTCTTTAGTTTTTGCTGTTATTTTATAAAATAAAACGTTAGTTTGAATACATAAATAAATTACATGTCTTATATTTCTGCATAAAAGGGAAAATATAATCAACTTGCTTAGTATTTGAGCCCAATCATTGGCGTGCTTATGCTTTGATCAACTCAACTACTGAGTCAGTAACTAACCAAACCACCTAATTTTGTATTGAAGTCACCTCGAAATGAATTAATAAGGACATTTTTGTAATCTTCTGATTAATTTCATCTGCATAAATTAGTATTCTCTGATTATAAATATGTGCTTCATGTAGTGCTGTTTCGGAAAATAAGTTATTTTTTTATACCATTGAATATTGCTGGTTAATAAAAAGTTGCTGTTTTATTTATTTTTTTTTTTCAATTTTACTTTTCTCAAAAATATATTTTAATAATGATTTGTTTCTATATTATGAAATACTGAACGCCCTATGATACTTTTCTGGTTAAACATATTTTAATTCACTTTGTTTGATATCCTGTATGTACATAGTATGGAAGAAATCCAGTTAGCTGATAGGAAACTGCAATATATCATATATCTTGTGGTAAATAATTAAAAAATAAGTACAGCTT
The DNA here is from genome assembly GCA_019009955.1 of Riptortus pedestris. NCBI lineage: Eukaryota > Metazoa > Arthropoda > Insecta > Hemiptera > Alydidae > Riptortus > Riptortus pedestris. The sequence goes on from CM032228.1 coordinate 90,132,474, forward strand.
TGTTCTTACTTACAAGTATTTTGTACTGACTTTTTTATTTGTATGTGTCCATTGTTACTGACCGAAGAATCTCTTATATCGAAGGCTCAAGGTTGTAGAAATTCCATTGTTTGTTGCCTTCCATTTTTTTGGGTATGTTGCTTTGAAACTTGTAATGCCAATCTTCTGAAAATGCTAAGCTATTTACATTAATTTGCCCTAGAATAATCCCTGTAATTGAGTCAACTTCTAATACAACTTTCCCAAAGCTGACCAAGTCAATTCTGTAACATGGTATATTGCTCCGAAATGACGGGACACTGACTGCATTCGAATATTCAGTATTTATAAATATCTTTTATTATATATAATAAAAACCCAATTTATGCAACTATGGTTTGTCGGGGTCAGTACTATATAGTTATCACTCTCTTCCATAGGACAAGGACTTTATTTAGTGAGCCCGTTTCTAAATTCTCTTTGTCTATGTAAGAATTGAACCGACAACCAAGGCCTATTAAAATAAAATATTTAACCTGTTTGCTTAATATGAATCTATGTATGCGTGTGGTTGTATATATATAGCTATATTACATCACTAATACTCATAAATGAAGATCCTACAATTTTTCAAAATGAATTAACATCGACTTTTGACTTGCGTTGTATTGTAATTAAGTACTTTTTTTGTGCAGTATATTTCTTTAAATAAAAAACATAAGTAATGGGTTTGATGATTTCCATGCATTTTATTGTACTTATTGTATGGTTAATATATTTTATTTTATTTTAATCGAAGAAGTATACCTAATTATTTGTTGCACATAATTTGTTTGCCATCTGAGATTTGTAGCAAGCTCCGTAAAGTTTAATTGACGGTGATCTCACCAAGTTAGCTACCGTCCCCGATTCCTTACTGAAGAAAAAATTTAGGTCTCCAATAATCACAACTAAAGTGAACTAAATTTTATTTGTTTCAAACGCGCGTTTTAACAAGCTTGGTAATGCGTTACATCTCTATTATTAAATCTACTAGCAGATGGGATGCAGAACTATTAAATGGTATGGATAATCACTCAACTATTATCAGCTAGTTTCGCATGGGAAATTAGAAGTTTATTCATTTACAGTTGCAGGTTCCCATAGGAAGTCATAGACTTCAACATTTTCTATACAGAATATATTTTTGGTACTTTACAATTAAATATGTTATATTATTTATTTACGTTCACTTGTTTGCTACTCCGGCTTATTGGGGCGGTTTATTTACAGGTTACCATCAAATTATATAAGTTACAAAAGAATTATGTAGTTTTGTTTTTAAGACCACTTCACAATATATTTCAATCATATTTATTTATTTATTGGAGCTTCGCAGATGTTCCACATAATTGTTTTATTCCTCTATTTAACTTAATCTTATTATTTGCCCCCAAACCACCTATTCCTAGCCAGGGTAGGACTAAATATTTTTTTTAATGAGTTTGTCACTAAATAAATTCCTATTGCTCAGGCGGGAATCGAACCCGTCACTCTAGGTTTACCATGAGAGTTGAAGACCAAATCTTTAACTCACATGGCGAGCCTGCACCCCCTCTGCCTTGCCTACCTTAATATTAATTTTTTAAGAGCTCTTGTTAAAAACATTATTCTATTTTGCATAATTAAGTATTGTATTGCGCTGCATAGTGTACTAGTTGTACGGAAGTTGCTCATGAATGTTCTGTTTGTTTATTAGGAGTCATTGTCTCCTTGGATAATGCTAATCAGCAGAGGTACAGTTGTCACTGAGTGATCAAATAATTACTATCCTATAAGGAAAAATGAAAATAAATAATCTACTGGTTATATCTGTCTTGAAATATGCACGGTTCATTTCCGGGTAATTTAACGTTATTCATGTAGTAAAATTGCTAAAACGCTAAGATTTTCTTTGTAGTTGGAGGAAATTAAATTTATAATTGATATAATTACCAAACAACTCCATTTACTTTGAGGTTTAAAATAATTTAGGGAGCAGAACTGCATTTCTCAATGGCATGGCTTTCCTATTATATACCTGTTCAAACCGTTTCCGTTTTAAAAAGAGTCTGTCACGCAGACTTGAGAACTAAGTAGTTCTTCCAAGAGCTGAATAGCGAAACGAAAGGCATCCTATTTAGAATTGAAATTTAAGCTTAACCCCCAACCAACCCTAACTAGTGTTATTTAGTTCTATAACAACTTATACAAAAATCGCAGAGGTTTGTATAGTGTTTTAACTGAAGGTTAAAAAAAAAAATGGAATGTACTAAAATACAAATAACTCTGTCAATGGTTGAGTAAGAGCAAAATGTATAAAATACCTTGGTGAACAAGATTGATTATGTACAATTTTTGGATGCTTCGCCTAAAAACGGAGATCGATTTTATATTTCAAGCGATCCCTACACCCCTCCCCCCATGCATAACTTATTTTCCAATTTTTCTTGTTTTTATCGGACCAGCTTTTAAAGGAGTAAGATTCGAAGATGAAAAGCGCTGCGAAGCTGGAAAGTTAACTGATAGCGTCATATTTTACATTTAGTGCCGTGATTCTCACTAAGTAAAGATCACATGTAAACAAAACGAGATATTTAAGATTGCGAACAGACATTATACCTTATATGCCTGAAATAATAAAATGAGTTGGAGTGGCCATTAAATTGAGATGACAACTATAAAAATAAAACAACTCCGTTTACATTTGAGTTTAAAAAAAAATGTATATAAACCGCTCTGTTTAAAATGATTTTCGTCTTACCGAGATTATTGCCCCATGTTTGTAGTCAGCCTGCTCTGGTCTGCCCTTTCATTCTTGTCCACCCACCCTAGTATGTCTTTAATAGGGCAGGAGACATCAGACTCCATTCAGCCCATACTCCAAATATGTCATTTTAGCAGTTTTCCTTTAAGGGAAATCAGCTATTGAGGTCGTACTCATGACGCGATTTTCGAAAAATTTCTTCAAATCTCCATCGATCCTACCAAGGAGATGACGAACAAGAGGTCCGTTCAAAATTATATATATATATATATATATATATATATATATATATATATATATCTTTAGTATATGCAACTGGATAAGACTACTATTTTTATTCTTTTCGATTGTGTTTTTATTTTAAGAAGCGGTTTAGTAATTATTTCAGAAATCTTTTTTCGTATTTTGATTAGTTGAAGTACAAAAGTGGGACTAGACTAGTGAGATTAGTTTTGCCAATATATTTAATATTCATTACTGACTACAGTATATATATATATATATATATATATATATATATATATATATATATATATATATATATATATGCACACACACACACACACACACACACACACATATATATATATATATATATATATATATATATATATATATATATATATTTATTTGTTTGATAACGCTCTAGTGGTCGCAATTTTTGTTTGATCATTAACAAACTCGATATTTAATCGTTTTATGTAAAAAGAAAGGTCAAGTTAGTTAACAGCTGAAAATGGACCAGTGGGAGGGGGGCTTAGAGGGTGATTTTCGAAAATTCGAAATATCTCCGTTACGTCGTATCGAAAAGTTGTATAGAGTCAATCTTATTGTAAACTAAATTTACTATAAGTTCTATACATTTATTCTGTATATTGAATATTAACCGAGACATTTGCATTTGTATTGTGTGTTTGGTCGGCAGAAGTCATCTATATTCCAGACTTTCCGCCGAAAGCTAGTTCGGCCGTTTCCGTAATTGTTCGTCCTTCGTGAATTGGTTTAGAGATTCGTTACTACTACTGTTATTAGTAGGCGGATTTCTCTATTGTAAAACTTCAAGTGGGAAATCTGCTTAGTTTACGCAGCCCCTGCGTGATGGACTTTTTTTTTACTAAAAATGAAACTATACATTGTTATTAGTGTTTTATGCTCCATAAAATTCCAACATTTTACGGCACTGGTTTCTGGGTAAACGAAGCAGATTATTAGTCACACTCATACAGTAGGCACCTTTGAAAAATTGCTCAAAAGCCAGCGTACACGTCCAAATGCAATTCTGACAACGGATGGCGTTAATCTGATATCGATGACCGTGCTTTAGCGCATTGCCTTACAACAATGCGTGCTATTCAAGCAGATAGTGACAACTGGAATTCGAGTATGACTAATCAGACCGTCGTTTATGTAACTCGAGTGCTAAAACTGAGCACTCATGAACAACAAACGGTATCTGAATGACCATGTTCTCATTTATTACTGTTCCGCTATAGAATAGCTTCAGATGATTTATAAATTTGATACTCAGTCCGGGTGACTGGCAATTTTTGCTATTGAATGTGCCATCAACGTCCATTTATCACCACTTTCATTTATGTTTTGATTTTTAAATTGATAGTGATATAACAATAAATTATTTTATAAGATTAATTATAAAAGATGTCATAGTTTTACGCATCATATCTGAATTCTATTTATTTCATTACAATAGACAAATGTAGATATCTTTCATGTCATACATCATATATTTTGTACAGGAAAACTTAATATTAGCAGATTTCCCCTAAGCAGCTATTGAGGTTGTTCTCATGACTCGGAATTTTTGAAACTTTTCCTCAAGTTCCGACAAAAATGACGTCCGTTCAAAATTATATATATATATATATATATATATATATCATATAGCTGTCGCAAATGTTTTAAGATTGTTCTATAAAACGAACAAAAGATCAAATTCGTTAACGGTTGAAATCGGACTGGCGTGGGGGATTTCGAAGAATCGAAATACCTTCGGTATTATACAGAACCAATCTTATTGTCACTCTAATTCCCAATATATGGTGTTATTTACATACTTTCTCTAACATGAATATTAACCGAGATATTTGTTAATTTTTAGTTTTCAGCCTTCAGTATTCCCCCATTCTTACTCACTCCGTTTAACAATAAGTTATGCCATCAACCGCTTTATTGGGAGCATAAAAACCAAATAATATTTTGATCGAACTTTTACTGTGAGAGGTACAAGGAAATACGGTGTGTCAAGACGTCATCACGCAAGATTTTAGTTTTTGAAAATATTCATTTGATCTTTCCCTGACTCGATTTTTGAGCCCCCCAACAAGGGAAATCTGCTTAGTTTACGCCGTAACTCCATGACGCACTTTTCTTGAACTCGTAATCACCCACAGCATCTTTCATCATTTATTTTTAGATTCCTACTGGTTGCATTTTAACACTTCATTTGTATATCAGTGTTAAAATAATCATCACTACCTCTCTTGAGTTTAACTCAAGTGGAGGTACTGAAGTTCACTTTAATCAATTGGAGCCTGACAGCATGACATAATGTGGTTATTTGATTGTATATTTTTCTCACAAAATCGTAACTTCTTAATATTGTTTAACACACTAATTGACAATACTACAGAATTGTCATTCATCAAATAATGGGCTTGACGCAACTTATTTGGAAAATTTGTTTTAGAGAGAAAAGTTTTCTTACTAGTCACTGTTCGTTCCTCCATTTCATTAAGTATGTATCTAGCACAGAATAGTACTGCCTATAGCCCCACAATTCCCGGGTAGCTCCTTACAGGTCTGGACAATTTTTATACTAGTTTATTAATGGAAATACTTTTCTTTCTATCCTTTCTTTTCCTCTTGGTCGAAATGTCCCTTTCATTTCTATTAAGGTCCATTTAAAATAGTTTTATTTATATTGCCCTCAAATTTAATGGAAAAAATATTATTCTCATCAAAAGTAGTCAATTGTAACTGGAAAAATATATTCATTTTATATTAAATATGTTGTAAACAATTGTAGCTTCATTCAGTGCTGTAAGTCAAAATACAATTATTGACTAGCTAAATTTGATGTAGAAAAGATAGAAAACCTCATTTGTTGAATAGGACATCTTAAATTGATGAAAGTTATTTGAAGAAGAGATTAAATATGTCCAAGCTGTTTTTAACTTTACTGTGAAGTATACTTACTTTTTCAAGATATCAAGTGAAGATCACTACTTTACTGTGGAGAATAATTACTATATTTATGATGTGCCTTTTCCTTATTTCTTTTTAAACTACACTTGAGGTCATAGTTAGCCAATCAATAGCAGCCCATTTTATAAAATATTTTTTTAATGTTATAAGAACGAAGTAAATCTCAGAAACTTAATGGAATCGTTTTGCATAGACTACTTTTTATGGCCCAAGCAAGTTATATTACCTCTACTGTTATTTGGTTTTTACAGCATATTGTGTTATTAAGTTTATTATTTTGCAGAAAATGAGTGAATTTTTAGTAATTGTTATTCAGGAATTATTGTTTTTATTATTTGAGCAGAGGACCAGAGCAAAAGTGTTTATGTGGGAAAATAGCTCACAACTGTCTAACCCATCCAATTATGAGTGCTTTATGGGACAAAAACTCTTATGAAATCAAACCTAATATTGATACTTTAAAGCCATACATAAAAATGATCATGTCTTGCCGAGCAAAACCTAGTTACAACTTTCGAGCTGATGAAGAATGAATTTGGTCATTTGATTTAGGTTTTTTTTTGTTTTTTTTTAAGATATTTTTAATTATAAGTAAAACACGTTTGCATAATAAATGCAGTATCCCGGCAGATCGCGAGGGTTTGAACTATAGCAAAACCGGATTGAATCGTTTTCCTATATCCTCCTTAAATTAATTAGAGTAGAAACTTACAAAAAAAATATTAGATTACTTGAAAAATATGAAGAATTAAATAAAAAACAGGAGGGAGAGCGTTTTAATTAATGATGTCACACTGGACCCCACCAATCGTATCTGGTTCCCCTCCAAAATCCCTTATTATTTCGTTATTTTAATAATTATTGTTTTAACATTATGCTATAAAACAGGGTAAGAACGATTATAGCTTGATTAACCAAGTTATTTATTACACTAATTAGGTGAATAATTTCTCTCAGGAACAAATGAAATCATTACCTTTTATATCATGTCATGCGTTAAATTATTTTCCCATTATGTTTATTTGAGGGTTCCATCTATCTACTGAGTCTTAAAATCTCTCCACAAATATAACCCCCCCCCCCCAAACGAACTTAAACTCCTCAGTATTAAAATAACTTTTCTTCTAGAGGTGCCTATAAGGCGTGGTGGTAGTAAATAATATGATTTTTCTATGAAACAAGGGAGTGGATAAGTGAAAAATGTTTTGAAATGGATTTAATTTTCGGTGCGGGGTGTGGGGGGAGCTAAAGACAGAGAGAGTGATTCTGCGCACAGCTGCCCTCTTCATCCTTCCCTCCACCACCTTCCAAATCCTTCTAATGAATTAACTTTTATAAGCATCATTCCCTCTTTACAAGTTCTCTTTTTCTTAATAATAAACGAGCCCGATTTAATTTTGGCTTATGAATCACACCAAATCACGACTAATCGTTTATATTGCTCCTAAACATATTAAAACATTTCTTATTATGAACACTAGCCAAAACCCATTGCCCGTGTCATGAGGCAACATTCTTCTCTTGAGCTGGGTTGACATTTTTAAATTAACAGGCAATCAGGCAGGTTAATTATTAATTGATTAATAAGCTAGGCTATTTTTATGAACTAATTTTGAGCAGCATTTGTAGTAAACCATAAATTGTTTTACATTTGTTGTGCTTTAAATATTATCAGTACAAGTGCAACTGCCCTCCTCCAAACCTATGTCTATTATCGCCTCCGTATTTTTCATGTAATTCTACATATATCATATATTAGGAAATTTAAATTTCTAAAGGAGGAAGGGGCAGTAGTAATATGGAAGTCGTAAATCTATACTAGAGGTTCCTGTGTCAAGAAATCGCAGGCCGCATTCTATTAAACTGCTTGAGATTGATTTTTACTTAACCCCCCCCCCAAGACTACTCAACATTTTGAAACGACTAACTACCAAAGTTAATAAAAAAGTTAATATTCCCCTTGCCCAGGAGGGTTTGAATCCTGCCAGAGCAATGGGAATGTATTTAGTGATTGAACCAAATCCTTAGCCCTACCCTGGTTAGAAAAGAGTAATTACCTGAACATAATCCGCGCCAATCAGTTATCATAAAATGACCGTTAATAAAAAATATAATAAAGAAGTAAGTCATCTTTTGGACTACTTGACATCCTACAATTGGTGAATAGCATCCCAAGCTCTAAAGGGGCTACTGAGCCAAATATTTTCAGATTCAAATGTCTATAGTTTTGACTGCATAAAACGAATTAAAAAAAAAAAAACAGCAATATTAATCCATAATATATTCAAGGTATTTTTATCCGTTGTAAAAATTCAATTTATTCTATTATTTCAATTCCCGGTCGCAAAGTAAAAATTCAGCAGTTGTATCATAATCTATTAATCCTATGGAAGTAGGAGTAATAAAATATTTCCAAATTCGGAGTAATCTATAAAGTCCACTTCTCTTCTTGTTTTACACGTGTCTTCAATGATATAACAGAATTGATTATAAACACATGTGAAATGTGTGCTTGTCGGATATTAGCATTAATATTGAAGGCAGGTTTAGCCCGTAATAGATTATCACTGCAAAGTATTTGTATTTCCTAATTATTCACTTCTCCGATGCTATGGATGCCTGTTTTAAACTTTGTTTTTGTAAAATTTACAAGACACCCAAATGAAATTGCTACCATTTATTTTGCTGAATTCATAAATATTTGCGAAACATTTATTTGGTTGAAAGGAAACATTTTATGTGTGACATTTATCGACTGAGGGATGTGTTTATCTTATCACTGAGTCTTGAGGATTACCTTCGAGTGCCACTTGTCTCTCAATGATATTTCTGCTGAACTTCAGTACTTCAAATACTTCATAAAATGTGTCTTTTATAATTTAGGTAATCGGTAAAATAATACCTGACATTCAGGGAAATCTTCTCATTCCACCATTCACCCGTTTCTTTCATCCATCCGTTTCACAATAATTTTTATTGGAGGACCATTAAAATAAAACGTATTCACAGGTCAATTTACCATTCATTCAAGTTTTTACATTATTAGAGAAAATGTTAAAAAAAAAGTCGATTTTCTGGTCTGAGCGAAATTAGTTGGATCATACCTAACTTATAAGATCTACATAAGAAGTATGAAAGGCCCCGAATGTGACAGCAGTTTCTTTGTATTGAGTTTCTTTAACAAGAGTATAAGAAATTATTCTTTCATCGTACTACTTTTCCTTTCATGCTTTAATAGCATAAATAATAGTAAATGAATTAGCTTGAGATTCGATTTAATTCGTCCTTCTAATTCGATCGACATTGCTTATTATTTTAATAGTGTATCACAAAAGTCCAATTACTGAAATAAACAGAGGTTGAACACGGCATCACGCTCTCTTCAGACAAGCCCCGCTAATTTTAATAAATAATTTGAAATTATATATTTGCTTGCATGTTCCAGCATTGCGGCATTTAGATATTTTTGTTCTTGTTAATTAAAATATAATTAATTATCTCTTGCCTATTATATTTTTATTTTTTAATTCTGCAGGGATCTCTACTTAGCAAGTTTTGTTATATCCTTGCTGGTGATAAAAACTAGTTCCCTTCAAATTATATATATATATATATATATATATATATATACATCTCTGTAATTTCAGCGTTTTATCTGGTGTGTAAAGACCAACCATGGCTGTAGTAAATTCATCCTGTAATGTAAGCATGATTAATAACGAATCAACAAAGTGTCTAGAGTGTAGAATTGTATGTTAGTTCCAATGCTTTACAAATGATGAATATGTTTTCTTCAACATTATGGGGTGGAAAACATACTGCCTTGGACAATTGCCACCCCTGAATTACACTGTTATATTTAAGTATATATTTATTGACATTTGGCAATTAACGCTGTAGCAGATGCCATTTTTGTTTTATTGTTACCAAACTTCATATTTAAGAGGTTCATCGATAAAGATCGTTACTGGGCGAAAACGGTCCAAGGAGTTCAATTTAAAAGCCAAATTACCTCTCGTATAATACATCAGATTCAGAAACCTTATATAACCAATCTCCATGATGATGTGATAAGCAATTTTTCTTCAACAAATTATTTCTTATTCAAATATTTGTCTTTAGATCAGTAAATCCTCACTCTTTCTGTCTACACGAGCATCCATTAAAGCACTCAACACATATGTTCAGCCTAAACTGCACATTTTGACTACTTTGTTTACTACTGTCTACAGTTTTTTCTAAGTGAGAAATACAGAATAAGAAGCGATGTCGCCTTCTTACGTAATTCCAGAATGCGAGAAATTGATTTAGTTTACTTTGTTGGAAAGTCTAGCCATTTTTTCCCCTGATTGCTTATTTTTTGCTGCCTTTTTTTAAAAAAAAATGTATTAAAAATCGATATTTTTTTTCAATATTCAATAATTGAACTTCTCCAACCCCCCCACCCGAATTGATTAGTTCTTAGTATAAACACATTTGTTAATAACTTGATCCCAATTAGCCTGAGTTGAAAAAGTGGACGTTAATAAATAATAATAATAACTTGAATAACTCATTTAAAACATCATGAATTCTAAAATTCAATTGCATGACATTTTTATTTATTGTTATTTATATTCTGATAATTAATAATAATAATTCAGTTGAGTCTTATCCGTCACTGAGTTTCTGTAAGCCTGTTTAGAAAACTATTTATTTAGTTTTACCTGTAAAGCAAAAACAAAAAAAAAATAGTCATTAATTAAGGATATGTTCCTCCCATTCAATTGGAAAACTTCCTTTTAGAGCAATATGAAAATCAGTATTGTATAATATAAGTATACTGTTGTGTTTGTTCAATGCATTTTATAGAACAAATGCGAAGCATTTTATAGAAGAATGAGAATATTCTTGCTGCTATCACTGAGATCTGGAGAGTATTCATTTCTTTTCATACGAGTTTCAACCTATTACTTTTTATTGACATTTTACAACCAGTACTTCATTAAATATGCATTCCTCTTTTTAGCCACTATTTCATACAAACTCAATACTCTTGAACAGTAGTAATGTTATTTTTATATCTCTAATATGTATGAATGGCAAACATTTCTGTACTCTATGCATTAAGTGTTTACTTATCACACTCTCAATTATTTTCAAACGTATATTACAAGACAATGAATTTGTCCGTTCGGAATTCATTAATTAAGTATGCATTTATTCCCCGATATATTTCTCGTCTATTACTTTCGGTAAGGTTAAACATAAGAGAACCTCCATAGATTGGATAAAGTTGAGTGTGATTTTCACAGGCTAAATTGAAAAATGCTAGTTCAGCGAACTAAGGATTAGATTAATAAACGAAATAGAGATAAGTCTGATTAGATTGCAAATGCGTTGTGAACAAAAATAAGCAGAACGCTGAAATTTCACTAAAAGCCAATGAGATTAAGAGCCTCTAGTTGTTTCTAGAGAAATATATTTCCGAACTAAGTAATACATCATTCTAGATTATAATATAATTATTGCTAGTACAAACGAATTTTCTTTTTGAATTTTGGTTTATTTATTGACGATACTTTGTCCCGATAAGTGAACGTTTCTTTCTCTACTATTCTCTCAAAACTGAATTAATAATAGTTCACCAGAACTGTATATAAATGTCGAAAATAGAATTCGGAATATAGAGAATGATCATCATTATGTATGCTTTATCACAAGCTTCTGAGGGCTAGGATTAGAATTGTAATATTTTATAGCCATTATTTTTGTTTGGTGCTAAGTAAATCTAGAATAATATCACGGCTATGTAGAATAACGTATAAACGCTTTGTTTAATGAGGTTGCTAAACTTTTATTTTATTTTTTGTATATTTTAATAACTTAATGTAATAACTACAGACATGTTGATCAATGGGATATTCAATTACTTACTACTTAATTGTGTCACTGAGTAAACACCGGGGAACTGGCTCAGGAAAGCAGAGAGTTGAGCATATTCGAATAATTTATTATAAACCCATTCATTACCCCTATCCTAAAAATCTTGGACGATGAATTACCTTTATCCGAAATAAGAATAAATTATGGGTGATGAGGTAATCCTTCATCTGTTATTCATTATTGTTTTTTCTTCTCTGAAAAAGTCAAAATTATGGCCGGGAAAAATATGTATCCCTTAGTTAAAACTTTCATAATTCACAAAAACTATTGACACCTTTTTTCTCAAAAAAATAAAGGTAAACACAGAAATTGTTTGTTAGTGTTTTTGGATAACGGATATCCGAAATTCGTAGATAAAAATTAAAAATTTATCCGTCATCCGTTAACAGATTTAATTTTTGCCCAATTCTGCTCTGAACTAAATATGATTCGGCAACTTCAAGACGGGATGTAAAGATTTTAGCCACTACACTACTGCCGCCCATTTTATTATATGATTGATGACTATAACTGGTTCATTAGTTATAGTTTCTTTAAATGAAATATTCACAATAATAATAATTTTGATCTTCATCATGCCAGGACTATGCTTCTTTTTATTTTTAACATACTTTATATTTAGGTAGTAAGATAGCATTCCCACTGGAATGGAATGTCCACTGCGTTATATAGATTATGTCAGAATCTAATATATAGAATTTCTTTATCCGAAAATCTCAAATCCCTGAACCTTCAGGAATGAATAACAGATATTCTGGAAGGCTTGTGTATTTTCTGTTCTGACGATAAGATAGAATGTATTTTTAAACCTCCCCGTTTAGAGTCTATATTCAGTACAAATATACTGTTCAAGATATTTGTGCTATATATAACAAGAGTAGACATTTAGATTGGAGGTTTGCTCTCGCCCTTTTCCTTCATCCAAGCCAAATTCTATTCAACAGAACATTATTCCTTAGGTTTTCCTCACAGAGGACGTCATTTAGATATCGATCTCTCCTTTAATTAGGATTCAAGCCTTAATTTGTAAGTTATTATAACGGTTACTCTATACTACTGATCAGGACGGGTTATCTACGAATTACTACCAGGGAGGAACTAATGATTTTAATTAGTGGGTCATTCACTATATAAACGTGGATTACGAATCGAACCTTCTACTGTAGGTTTGTCAAGCGCATTAAGACCTACACCTAACGCACATGGCTATTTCGAGTCCCGAACGTTTATGGACATTTATTAATTTATTTATTTGGTTTATGCCCCACATCAAAGGTGATTAGAAGATCTCTGTTTAGAATAATATATTTATCCCTTCATGTAACCGTGATATTCTACTTTATTTATATAGTATGGAAAATATTCCTTCAATATCTGAGGCCTTCTCATACCCGTACTTTATCTAATATAATAAAAGTTATACCTTTTAAATCATCGTATGTTGTAAACCTATTATATTTTTATATGTGCCCTATAAATAAACGTTTATATGTTTTAAATGTGTTCGTAATTAATGTGTTATTAATGAAGTAATGGGCAACACATGAATTTGATTTTCTCAATTCGGCTAATTTTTAACTATGCAGTTCTCCTCGGAGGCTGTTCATCTGATCAACCCCAAAATTATTTGCATTCAAAATATACTACAGGTTGCATAACTTCGTCTTGATAAGTGCGACGAGAAGCTTACTTAGTATTTATTCCATTAATTATTGACAACTAACATTACGTTGAAGCTATCAAAACTGTGTCAAGATCTATATTGAATAGATAATGGAAATACAAGCAAGTTTACTTTTGGCTAGAGCCATAACTTTTTTTGAGAAAGAAGATGTAATCAACAACATAAACGGACGCATCAATTCCATCCAAATTCAAATACATAGATTTTTTTTATGGTTAAATATATAGCTAAATTATTTATAAAATTAATTTTGAAGCATATCGGTTCCTTCGAAGTGGAGTGCAAAATTATTAAATTATTTATTAACGTCCACTTTTTGCAACTAAGGCTAATTGGGACGGGTTATCTACAGGTTACCACCCTTTTCTAGCCAGGGTGGGACTAAGGATTTTATTTAGTGAATTCCGCCGCTAAATAAATTCCTTGCCCAGGCGGAAATCGAACTCGCCACTCTAGGTTTACCATCTGAGATTAAGTTCAACGCTTTAACTCACATGGCTAACCTGAGTCCCCATACGCATTCCAATTTTTTTAGTTAAGTATAGAAATAGATAAACAAATTTTGTTACTCAAAAATTTGTCTAAAATTGTTTTTGTATACGTTTTGGTATAAATATGGTTATTTATAGTTTCCAGTATCCAGCTTTAAACTATCACACCTTTGATTTACGTTATAAGTTAATTTTACGGGTTTTACTATTGTTTCAGTTACATCACAACTTCTATTTGAAGATATTGTGCATTAAAATAATATCTAAGAATTCCTATTTTCAAATCGTGCTTGTGAAATCTACGTTTAAGGAGCCCATTCGGAACTTTTGTCTTCCTGTTTATTTTAGTTTTTGCCATCCAAAGTAGTGTCTTTGGGTAATAAATGTAAATATTTTTACAACAAATGGGCTTAATTTTTGAATATATATTCGAAATATTCAGTGCGGGGAGGGGTCTTTGTTGACATTAAGTGGTTTATCTAATTTCAGTTCGCAACCGGATACAAAAGGCTGGCTACTGAAAAAAAAAAAAAAAAGTCCTAGTGAGTGTAGTGGTGAGGGGAGGGTAGGCAGCTGTGTGGTGGAGGGGAGGGGGCGTGGGAAAAGGGTGCGATCGATCGGACGAGGGGTGCACGTGCTGGGGCCAGGCTCTCCCTAGCTCTGCTCTGCCCCAAATAAAACAAAGTCCCTGATGATGCCCGCTTCTTGCCACGTGCTATATCACACCCCCAACTACACCTACGCCACCTAAGCATTCGCCGCAAACAGCTGTTAACCGCTCCCAATAATTGTTCTTTGTCCTCCTTACTAATGAAAACTATTTCTAAACCTACCAAAAAATATCCCCAATGGAAGTGATGCACATACGACTTAAATTCCGGTGGAGAGAGGAGTGGGGTGTGTTTCCGATTTGGGGGAAATTCTCTTGGAATATTTATATTCGTCTAGAAAAGAGTATCCCTTAGTAATATCACTGTCCCATTTTTTAATGAGTAGTTCATTAATTGTCCTGTTAATGCTAAACAAGCATATTGTGGAGTACATGAGAAGTGAGGGAATAAGATACCCCGATCCCCATGAACATCGTGTCGCACGTTCTCCAACAGGCCAAATATCAGGATAAAAACGCCTGAACCTGACTGGATTTGTGTCTTGCTAACAGACCTTGAAAGAAATAATTCCTTTTCGTTTATGGATTCTACTTTCACCAGCCGTATGCCGTTCTAAAATACTCGTAACACCTACCGGAGGACGCACTTATATCTCCCCAACAGAACTTGTCGTTTTAAAATAACTCCTCGAGATTTATGGTCTGCTGGCACCATTTTGTTATTATGACATAACGCCTGAAGTCATTTGAACTTGCTAACAGATCTTGTAAAATAAATACGTAAAGATATACCATTTAAACATGCAAATTACCATTTTAAAATATCACCCAAAGGACTCTGGATTCGAGTCATGCCAAAAAATGTTGGTGCTCCATAACTCCCAAAAGACCTTAGATTCGAGTCATGGCAACAAATCTTGGTGCTGCATAACTCCCAGAAGAGTCTGGATTTGAGTCATGCCAACAAGTCTTGGTGCTGCATAACTCCCAGGAAAGCCAGAATTCGAGTCATGGCAACAAATCTTGGTGCTGCATAACTCCCAGAAGAGTCTGGATTTGAGTCATGCCAACAAGTCTTGGTGCTGCATAACTCCCAGAAGAGTCTGGATTCGAGTCATGCCAAAAAATCTTCAAGCTGCATAACTCCCAAAAGAGTTTGGATTCGAGTCATGGCAACAAATCTTGGTGCTGCATAACTCCCAAAAGAGTCTGGATTCGAGTCATGGTAACAAGTCTTGGAGGTGCATAACTCCCAAAAGAGTCTGGATTCGAGTCATGGTAACAAGTCTTAGAGGTGCATAACACCCAAAAGAGTCTGGGTTCCAGGTCTACCAAAATGTTGTATTAAAATAACCACTTTTGGATTTAAAAAAATAATAAAGCTTGACATGGTTCGCATACATTTATACAGTGATAAAAACTACATACCCACTAGAGTATGTGAGTAAAAGATTAGGTCTTTCCTTTCTGGGCACCGTTATCATAGTATCATTATGTATAATAATTGTTATTTATAAACTATACAAGTAGCTATATAGGTGCTTTTGATGCAATTTTACCAAACCTTGTTTAGTAGTATTGAATCGGTACTTTTTTATTCAGTCATTCTATTGCCAAGTAATATTAATTATACTGGTATTTCATACATTGTGTATTGCACCCTTGAGTACCTGTCCAACATTAGTATCGGACTTATATTAAGCATATGTACGGTTACATATGAATGTCTCGATTGCAGTTGAGGAATAACGTTCTATTTGTAAGCGATCAATCATTTTAGTATCTTAAATATCAATAGAGATATTTAATTATGTTTTCTGAAAGTTTGAGAGTAATTTCTTTTTTTTTTTTTTTTTTCGTAATTGGTACGTTTTTTCATTTTGAATTTTCCATAAGTTCAAACGATTTAAAGGCATCTAAATATCGTTTTCATCTTCGGCATTTGACCTATATTAGACCAAAGGCAATTGAGGCTTGGTTAGAGGAACCACGCATGGGAGACCATCCACTAAATTGTTATCCAATTGGCTTCTAAATATAAGCATTACTATTCAAAATGCAGTAACTGTTATAGGATTGGTTTAAACTAATAACACTGAACAAAATTAATATTACAAATTATTAACAAAAATGAAGTGTTTTTTTTAAATAGTGGTTCTTGGGGGTGGAAAAGTATTTTACACGCATCGCTTATCCCACTCGTGTTTTGTATTATTGTGTAGGTTTTTGTTCTGCAGTTCCACAATTGCTTGACTCTGCTGATCATTGGGCTAACAGTTGTAGAAGGTTAATTTATTACTTTCTCAAGGAACTCTTGGCTTCATTGTCGGATTTTGTTCAAGGTTGCCTACGTAATGGACTAGCCATCTCTCCTATCTATACCTGTAGTAATATGATCATTATTTTTTTTTAATGTATTTTCCGTCAATTGTATAGGTGAAACAGTTCTTGAATATTATTTACAAATTACATTAATCGAATAGTGTTGTAAAATTTTGACTAAAATAAAAATTCATACACAACAATATATAAACTGTAAACATATTGTGTTGTATTTTCTAAAAGACAGGCAGCCTAGTCTCTTGTACATGCCCCAATTGTTCTTTGTGTTTCTGAAGTGATAATGAGAGGTCATTATGGTGCGAACAAAAATACTAGATGTTTAATGAGTTGGAACGTGATTGTGAGGGCAAGTAGATGCTAAATAATGAACTGGTTCGTGTTAACACTTTCAAATATAGAACAAAACTCATGAATAATCTAGCTCCGAGTTTTGCTATTCATATCTACTGACAACTAGCTTCGGCAGCCTTCATTTAAATTTTACTTCGAGGCTGTTTTTCATATATTAACCACTTTTAAAGTTCTTATTATTCTTTCTTACTTTTTATCAGTCTAGACAAACAATCGTTTTACCATTTGATTCTGCTTTTGAGTGGGTAAGTCTTTAACGAAAATACACGCGTCATTTTGTCTTCGCCAGGCTACATCCATCTGCTTTTATTTTCATGAAAAAAAAATGGTTAGATTAGAATTATACCTTCTAGCCCAGTAATAGCTCCAATGAATAATAATATGTAAAGTTGGTCTAGCAATAAAGTTGGCCCCGTAGTGATTATTCCCATGACAGGCCAGGTATTCGTATGACCCCTTACATAATAAAAGGTCCTAACAAACGGCCTTGTTCAGAATTCTGGCTTAGAAATATAATCACATTATAAGCTGTGTGTGTATAAGTGTTGTTTGTCTGTGTTTGTGGTGGCATGTGGGTTCTTGCTCTTGTGTGGATAAATTCAAGATGATGTAATATTCTGTGCTCTAGAGGCCTCAATTTTTGTTTCTTCAATGCCGTACACAATATTATATTACATTTAAACTATTCAATGTAAAACTACAGGTCATTTTAAATTATGGAATGGGCTTTTCCAAGGGTAAAAACAAAATTACGTGTGTCATCAGATCAAAAAATGATATATTATGAAAATTATTAACATTGTTATTTATTATAATTTTAATAAGCAGTTTTTTCGCTAACTGTGTTTGTTTTCAGCCTTCAGTTGACCGCACTCAACCGATTTCAATGTAAAACAACACATAAATCTCTCATACAGCTTAAATTGCATTTCTTCCTTATATAGGCTGCTCGTTATGGGGCGAATAAGGAATAGAACATGAGATCATATCATCTTGTCATTCTAGCTCATGGGAAATTTAACTTGAACTTGTTTACTTATTTTAGGATATGGGGATGATTTGATCACTGTGATATTTCAACAAGTGGGAAATCTACTTAGTTTACACCATTCCTTGCTTTTTATAACTTCTGCAGATTTCTTAGTTCGTGAATAAGGGCTTTCCGATTTAACTGCCAGATCTCTCTACTGATCGAGTCACTGGTTGTAACCTTTGGTGTGGAACGATATATTAGTGCACATTCTTGTGAGGTGGGTTCGGATTTTACTAAAGATCCTCGTATGACTGTGTTCCTGAATGTAAGTTATATGATTTTCGTTCTATGACTTTGAAATAATTCCCTTCCTTTAGGAATGAATGGTCCCCTTGGAGTAGTTAAAGAGCTGTAGAGGATTGATGGCTTATGGCGTGCAGGTTTCTACTCCCTCCATGTGCGGGCCCATTCAATGAGCACCTGGTTGTCAGTTATCTCATACACGCCACCATTCTTTCATATCCCTTCCCTCCTTAGCTATTCTCTTGGACAACAACCAATTCTTCTGCTTACTTGAACCCTTGAAAGTTGTGATTGTTTTCCAAGTGGTCAGCGCAAACGACTTGACTCTCTTGAAACTTCTAACGTACCTTATTATGAATAAGTTATAGTTTATTGTATATCGTCGGACCAACCATGTGACAAGCCTGCAGGATAATCCTTCTGATTTAATCTCTCACTTAAATTAATTTATGTTTAAAAAGGATTTGGGGTTGCAATATTGCAACTTAATTATGTGTGGACACTGGTAAAGGAAATTTAGGTTGTTAACTTTTGTCCCCTCGAATCCTAAACCATATCTCATAAAACTTACGTACAAGCAATTACATATCTCATTGGTATATTAATCTGCAAGCTATTTTTATTAATCCAGCAAAACATGAACTAAAGTTTGACATAAATCAGCTGACAGAAGCTAATTGTTATGGTACTTAGCATATATGAAGACAATATAATGAGCGTTACGTGTTTGGGTTGAGTATTCAGTTGAACAGGGAGTCATAAACTAATTGGAAATGCCCGCCAGTTATAGAAGCCGGTGGGGTGCTACCTGCTTCTGCCCTCTTCACTTTACAAAGGCCCCCAGAGTTTAAACTGTCTGGTCCTTTTGACAGGGCCAGGGGTACTAAAAGGTCCCAGGAAATTAAATTGACAATTAGAGAGTGAGAGAGAGAGAGAGAGAGAGAACATAAATTCAGTCATTGCCACGGTAAATTGTTCAGATTTTCAGAAACAAACGTTTTCCTAAATTCCAAGAGTCTGTCAATAACATCAACTATCAATGAGAGAAACCTTTAGACATAGATTTCAAAAGATGTTAACTTTCTTTAACCAATTACAGCTTTTTCTTGGGTAAGAGATCTCTCCTTCCCATCCCGTTTCTTTATTACAAATTTATTTTTTAACTCGTTTTCTTTATGAATCTTTTTGCTTTTACATTTAGTAATTTCGTAAAGGTGTTGACGTATTTTAATAGAACTTAAGGTACTGTACAGTTATATTTTTGATTACTAAATTTTACTAATATGTATGATTTATTCAGGCTCCAGAGCCCTGACCTAGCTGTATTTGGTTCTTTACTAAATAAAAGCGAGGGTAATACATTTCATACTATTTTTTTAAATAATTAGGGAGACCCTTTTATTTTTATTACCGAAAGAAAGTATAAAAGGTTAAAAAATTCAAATAGAGTGAACAGAGCGCTTGGCTGAAGGACTTTTAAAAAACATATTTCAAATTCTCTTAATGTCTAACCTCTATAGCTGATTCCCCATAAAGTTAATAATGTTTTTCAGTGCTGGTTAATCATTCTCTTCACAGTTTACTATTAGATGGCGTCTGCAAAACATAGTATTTTATATTCATGAATCATTTTCTAAGAGTGGAAAACATGTTATAAAACCAAGTTGTTATAGAGGCACATGACTTACATTTTAATGTTTACTTAATTCTCTTATTGTGTTGGTTAAATATAAAATAGATTATCTAATACAAGTATATTTCCGTTTTATAGGAACCATAATAAAAAAAATTAAAATGTTCACTTTTATTCTTATAATATCAAAGCAGAATTGTTCAGCTGAAAGCCAGAACCCTTCATTTTGAAACTCATCAAAACAAACAACGTTTTATTATTAAATAGAATATCCTTAGTACAATTGTTTTATTAAAACTAATCTTACTATGTGGTACTATTTTGAGAGAATCCATCCTTTCTCTCGCCATATCAGTGAAGTACATTCGTGGGTAGGAATACATATACATACAATACATTTCGCCTCTGCAGATTTCAGCTGGAAAAGTAATAGTCATATAAGCAAATATTATTACTTTTAAGTTTAAGTCATGTGAGTTAAAGAGTTGCCTTTAATCTGACATGGTAAACCTTGAGTGGCGAGTTCGATTCCCACCTGTGACGGAATTCATTAAATAAAATCTTTAGTCCCACCCTTGCTTGAAAAGGGTTTTAACCTGCAGATAACCCGTCCCAATTAGCCTTAGTTGCAAAAAAGTGGACGGTAATAAATCCTTTTTTTAAGTTTATTATTTATTAAAGTCCACTTTTTTTCTACTGTGGCTCATTGGGATTGGTTATCTATACAGGTTAGCACCCTTTTCTAGCCAGGCTAGGACTAAGAATTCTCTTTAATAAGTTCGTCGCTAAATAAATTCCTATAGCCCAAGCGGTAATAGAACTCGCCACTCAGGATCAAGGCCAATGCTTAACTCACATGGCTAATCTGAGCCACGATACTGATTTTATTATTATTTAATAACATCCACTTTTGCTTCTGTGGCTAATTGGGACGGGTTGTCTACAAGTCACCACCCTTCTCTAGCCAGAAAGAATTTTCGTAAGTGAATGCCCTTGGTGATGAACGCTGTTCGAGTTAACCTTATGTGATTTGGTTGAAATAAAACTACTTCAGCTTGCCTACGTTTCCGTGCAATTTATTACCTCTGTCTAGGCGAACTGAATGATGTACAACATCTGAATAATGCAATTCAGTCGAATACTAAAATAAATGTCCATAATATAAAATATATAACCCTCTTTCGGGAAGGAGAATCGGAGATAGTACGTGAACGAAATCAGACTGTAGAATCTACATTCGTCAGCAAGCCGAAGTAGTTTTATTTCAACCAATGTGAACGACAACCACATCACATAAGGATATTGTAAGCGAGTTTTATCAGGTTGCTTTGGTCGACTTTTTTCACACAATTACTACATCTATCTGTGACTGCATCAAATATTGATTCAGACTATGCTAAGGAGTGAGGAGAAATATCTGTGGGGGCTTATTTAGAGTTTTGATCTAAACTAACCTGGAACGGTTCTACTATAGGATCCCAAAATTCGATTAGTCGCATTTAATAATTAAAAAAATAAATATAAACCCCTACTGCCAATTGCAATGGTTCACAAGTATTTTGAGCGTTACATAAAAAAATATTTACGACATGCTACCAGGGTAGGTAAGTATAGCTAATTTATGGTTTTATGTAGTAGATTATTGGTAATGTAATTTTAGTTCATTCATTTTTCAATAATTGTACTATGCAAATCGCGAGAGAGGGGTGAGAGAGAGATAGGTAGAAAGAGCGTGAGGAGTTTTCCTACTAGTATTGATCGGAGCACATAGCTAGCGGCAAGCGTCGTGTTCTCCGCCACCAGACCTCTCCCACTGCATTCTTCCTTCTATGATGCAGGACCCCCATTATCAAAGCGACAGACGGGCATGCGGCCTCTTATAAACTAGCTTCTATCTCTATGTAGTCAATGCCTCCCGTATAATACCCCCTCACTCTTATATCCTTCCACATTTACAATTTATTCTTTTCAAATTAAAGTGGTTGATAGTGGTACATAAAGTGTTATCCATTATCTGCACGTGAGAGATAAAGTATTCTCTCTCTCTCTCTCTCTCTCTCTCTCTCTCTCTCTCTCTCTCTCTCTCTCTCTCTCTCTCTCTCTCTCTCCTCTCTCTCTCTCCTCTCTCTCTCTCTCTCTCTCTCTCTCCTCTCTCTCTCTCTCTCCTCCTCTCTCTCTCCTCTCTCTCTCTCTTCTCTCTCTCCTCCTCTCTCTCCTCTCTCTCTCTTCCTCTCTCTCTCTCTCTCTCTCTCTCTCTCCTCTCTCTCTCTTCTCCTCTCTCTCTCTCCTCTCTCTCTCTCTCTCTCTCTCTCTCCTCTCTCTCTCTCTCTCTCTCTCTCTCTCTCTCTCTCTCTCTCTCTCTCTCTCTCTCTCTCTCTCTCTCTCTCTCTCTCTCTCTCTCTCTCTCTCTCTCTCTCTCTCTCTCTCTCTCTCTCTCTCTCTCTCTCTCTCCTCTCTCTCTCTCCTCTCTCTCTCTCTCTATCTATCTCTCTCTCTCTCTCTCTCTCTCTCTCTCTCCCTCTCTCCCTCTCTCTCCTACTCTCTCAGTCTCTCACTTTTCTCCTCACTCTCTCTCTCTTTTCTATCGAGTATTAGACTCTCTCATTTCACACTCTCTCTCACCTCACATCTCATCAATCATCTCTCTCTCTCTTCTCTCTATCTCGGTCTCCTCTCATTTTATTTAAGCTTAAGCTTCTCTCATATCTCTCTCTCTCTCTCCTAAAATCCCCAAAAATGGGAGTTTAAAGAATGCTCTCTCTCTCTCTCTCATTCCTGTCCTATCCAAGTTAAGAGATGAAAATTTGGAAGGACACGAACAAATATATATGGAAATAAATCACATTAACATTTTCGAGTCAAGAAATAAAATCACCATTTTTTCAATCAACGTATTTTTCTAGACTCATAGTGATCGGTTGATACTTTTGAATTTCCGATTTCTTAACGCTCTACACGTTCATGATATATTAGCTTATTCCTAAAATCCAATGACCAAAAATGGGAGTTTAAAGAATGCTGACAATTTAAAATCTTCATTATTATCCAAGTTAAAGAAAACGTTTATCGAACAAAATTATAGAAAAATCAAATTTCCAATTAGATTGGCCAGGAATTTTTTTTTTTTATTAGACTCATAGTGACGGGGATACTTTGAATTTCCGATTTGGACCTACATTCCCCTTTGTCGGATTTCAGCCGTTACGAACTTGATCTTAAGATTTACATGAAACGCTTATTTATCAAATTCGGTAACAATCAGACAAACCATGCAACCACTAGAGCAGGAACAAACATATGTGTGGATACACACACACACACACATATATATATATATAATTTTGATTGGACCTCATTTTCGTCATCTCCTAGATAGGATCGATTGGATTTTTCGATAATCAAGTCATGAATACAACCTCAATAGCTGAATTCTCATGAGGGAAATCTCCTGAAACGTCGTTTGTTCTTACTGTTTTTTTGTTCTTTTTTTTCACAATATTTACATGTCAGTATAATTACTTTGTTAGATTCCCTTACCTGAGCTTTAAATAGATAAGTGTATTGAATTAACCTAGGGTTTGTAATTGAAGGAGTTATCTAGAAATAGATTGACTAAGCTCTGTGAAATGGTTCCTGCTCATGGTTCTGGTATTCTGTAGGTCTGATTGGAATGAAATTCCGTAGCAGGATACTGAAGCATTTGAAATGTTTAGCCTCCTTGACAGAGGGCGTTGGTGTCGGGTAGGCGTAGGTGACACCAATCTATAATGACATGTCTCAGCTGATAAAATACTTCCATCTCAGGCCCCTTCCTCATATCTTCCCTCACTTCACATTTCATTTCGTCTGACATATTCAATATACTATGTCGTTTTTATCACTTACTATCTGTTCTACTTTCTTAACAATTATTTATTAACTTTTTGCACATGTTTCTTCATATAAGAGACAGCAAAATAATTGTGCGACGATTAGCAAATTTTTCAGTTAATATCTTTCTCTGTGTATAGTCACTGTTTGTTTTAGCATCCCGCTATATATATTATTATTATTATTATTTATTAACCTCAACTGCAACTAAGGCTAATTGGGACGGGTTATCTACAGGTTACCACACTTTTCTAGCCAGGGTGGGACTTAAGATGTTATTTAATGAATTCCGTCACTAAATAATTTCCTTTGCCTAGGCAAGAATCGAACTCGCCACTCCAGGTTTACCATGTGAGCTTTAACTCACATGGCTAACCTGAGCCCCAATTATATATATTAAAGTATTTTTAGTAAAACTTCATCATTTATTCATCCAGTAATAATTCATTTTTCAATTTCTGCTGAAGAAATTCAGCATTTAGTTCAACAGACAGAAAAGCATGATTTTATAAATTGTGAATGACTCTGGTGATTAATCTAAATAATTATTACTCTGTAGAACGCTGACGAAATTCATTTGAAACTCTACGGCGAAAGAGTTTTTTGTCACGATAATTACTACAGTGTGAACAAATTAAAACACTAATTGATACTTGGAAACTTGTTCAAAGTTTAAAACATCTTGCATAGCCAATTTCTTGAACGGGTACAACCCCAGACGCAATGGGAATTGAATACTGCTAAATAAGAAAAAAGTCTGTCATGCAGGTGCTGCGTAAACTAAGCAGATGAAGTTTTACAATAGATAAATCTACATAATACTTAACACCACCATGAATATTAAGTTAATAAATAAAAACAGTAATGAGAAATCTTTCAGTTAATTTTAATATCCTCCAAACGGAAAGCGCCTAAATTGTATACAAAAAGGCCAACCATCGTCTCAGAGCTGAACAGATAGATAGAAATATTCTTTCCCGGAATGAATACCAATTCTGTATCTGAATATAATATTAATTTTATTGGAAACTATTTATTACATCTATACTGTAATTTATAATGAATCAGATTAAGTTTTATCTCAATCACTCAAATTTTAGTAAACCAAGAGACGGGAGCTGATCTGCAGACCGTATTTGCATGTTTTTGTATAATAAAGGTCTCTTGAAAACAATATTTGGTATTTAAGCTTCGAATAAAATAGTTCATTATTTAACAGAATATTGCTTATGTGACATGAGTAGGAGTAGGAGTTTGCTGAAGGCTGAAAACTAAAAAATACAAATATCTCGGTTAATATTAAATATAAAAAATCGCTCCATGAGTCTAACTTCAATAGCTGATTTCCTTTAAGGGAAATCTGCTAATAGTCACTTTTTAGTATGGTGTGGATTGAGGATTGTTTTTGTTTTTTTATTGTGGCGAAGCAAAGTTTATCAAACACTTATGAAGGAAGGCGATTATGAAGAGAAACCCTTTTAAAAAACTATTTCAAAATTTCCACTTACCAAAATTAAGAAGCTAAGCTTCGTTCTAACCAAAT
This sequence comes from Riptortus pedestris, assembly GCA_019009955.1. Classification (NCBI taxonomy): domain Eukaryota; kingdom Metazoa; phylum Arthropoda; class Insecta; order Hemiptera; family Alydidae; genus Riptortus; species Riptortus pedestris. Next base: position 90,158,189 of record CM032228.1, read on the forward strand.
CCTCGTCTGAGAAACTGTCTGGGAGATGACGTTTTAAATCTGATATATTGCACAATGGGGAAAATAGAAATATGCTTCCAATCACACTGATCGGTTATACGTATAGTATAGTAGTAAGTTCGAAACTTTAGAGGAATTGTTTGTCAACGTGTTAAAAAAAAAACCAAACCAAAATTACATATTTTGTAACTAATTATTCTAATTGTGAAAACGTGAATACGTATCCTCCTATCTGAAAATCAACTTAGTTGGCTGAAATGGAAGGACTATAGTACATTAGAAAGTTCTATTCATCAGCTGCATACTCTCCGATATCAGCATGATTAAATTTTGATTTTGGGAAGGTAGACTACTTGACACGCGATTTATTGCTTTAGTAGGGGGGACATTATTTGGGGAATATTATCTTATTAACTAGGGAATGTTATCTGTATCTTGGATCTCTACTACTTGGTTTTTATTATATATATTTTCAAGTTAGCAAATATCAATAATACAAATTTTGTTAAACAAAATGTTCAGAACTTCAAAAACATGCACACCTATTCTCAGGAACCTTTTGACAAATAATTAATAGTGAGAATTGAGAATAACATGCAATTTTATAGATATACTGAATTATAGATACTGATAAGAATATCAAGTTTATTAAAAACTGAAACTGCAGAAAAGCAATATCAAATCGGTTCGATTAACAGAACGTAAGGCTGTTTTGTAGGACGTCTATGTTTATTTAAAAAAAAAAAATATTAACTGAGCTTAGGTTATATATAGATAAGTGAGATGAACAATGAAGTGGCTCCTCCTGCTATCAACAGTTCCCATTTGTAGCAAACTGATCCAACTAGTTAGTCCGTACTTTGAATTGAATTGGGATTTCTTGAATGGCTTTGTCTTCTCGAGCAAAGACTTTTTCATTTTCTTCTCAGGTTCCTTGGTAAAAACCCCCGTTGTGAAAGTGGGGGAAACTTCTATTTTCAACTTCTATCATTCTCTACGAACAAAGACTGTTTTACTTTCCCCAAACTTGAAGCTTCAACCATTTCATCTTTCCCTTCTCAATGTATCTAGCCTCACCTACTCTGAAAAGTAAAATATGACGTTTATTTATTATTTATCTTGATGGGTAACACAACGAGGCGATGTTGCTTAAGGTATCATTTAATTATTTTCGTAATGTCAAATATGTCTTCAATGTTATTAAAACAGTGAGTGAAATAAATCTGGATATGTGTATATTAAAATAAAAAGTAGCTATAAAAGTTTGGAATCAAAGTCTGTAGTACGATAACTAAATGGACAGAAGATATTCATGGCACACGTTTTAAAATATGCTTACTCTATTTTCCCCCACACTGGCGCTCGCACACACACACACACATGCACTTTAGTAATACAATTGCGGTGAAATGAGTAAAACAAAGAACGAGTGGTTTAAAATTTCTTTGTATATCAGTGATTTAAAAGAGCATTAATATGTGCCTTCCATTAAAAGTTGGCATAAGTAAGTCTATTCTCAAGTTCATATGATCTCGTAATCTCCAGTCACCCAGGAGACGTTTATTTGTCAGTACTATTGTGTTACAGTGAGTGCAGGTTGATCGGCCCTTTCGGGTTTTGAACGTGTTAGAAGGAAATATTCGTTTTTAAGCCTAGTCAACATCACTTTCATTTAGAATTAGAATTCCGATAATTTTCTATCGGTTTGGAAATTTGTTTTCTGAACAAAATCATAATTTTACTTAAGTAGCTTATTGCGTATAACGTAATGATACAGCAAAACCACAAATAAATAAATCGTATAAATTAATAGTCGAAGTATTAGTATATTATATAAATAGCTAGATTGAAGCCTACCCACATTACTTAAGTTATTTGAAATTATGGATACCCCATATTAAAAACTATTACGAGAATTATGTGAATGTTAATATATCGTATTTCTGTCATTTCTTGCATACTTAGAATAGATTTATGAATGACATAATTCACCCTTTTTGGGTTCAATATAGATTAAAAAGGTTTGTCGGTTTCTTAGCAATGCATATTTCCGTGAAAATGTTGTTCTATCAATGCCAGACTCTGGCCTTCATAGCCTGAAGCAGTCACTACTCTTGAAGCCTAGTTAAGTATGTCATTTAATGCACAGCAATGAACACCTTGCTGAGTTGTTGTGACATTGAGTTGAGTGCTAGTACTTAATATACAATTCTAAACTATTTACTGTTTACATATTAAATGTGACATTCATTCATATGTGTGTCTAAAACATAAAATTTTATGTAGGTCAATTTACTTGCCATTCTGGGTTACAGAGGGGGTCATAGAGGTAGAGATGCATACAATTCTTAAAGGGGGTGATGAAAGCTTTTCAAGGCTGTTTGCTAGTTATCAAGTAGTAAGACTTGACTTTGCTTTTCCACTATTATTTAGCTAGTTTCTTGCTTATTGCAGGCTGTTAAGTAATTGTATCCAATAATTGAAAACAGATATGTATGTACTCTTAATGAAAAATACCTACTAAACATCGGAAGGGCCTCCTTTCTGTTTAGCCAGGTATTTGTAATTATTGTTCCTGATTTAGGAGTATTGTACTCATAGAACTATTTTATAAGGATTGAGAAACCTTTTGGCCGATGTCATCCTCTTTCATTGTTACATCTCAGTTAATATTTATTTATCCAAATAATTGGGAAGAAGTATCAAACAATTTTAACTTTGAGTAAGTAACTATTTTCTCGGATTACTTATTGTATAAAAACTTGAATATTTATTTCCCAGCCAGGGGATTGGCTGTAGCAGCTGTAAGAGTTCCCCGTGCTAGGCTTCGGCAGTGTTTCATCCCTTCCCTCGAGTGAGGGGACGGAATCTGTAATTTACAGTTAATGACTAGGGGAGAATGTAACCATAGGAACCATCCCCCTCTCTCACCATTTCTTTCGCCAATTTGTTTTGGTATGTTGATTTCAAATTTCTGAAAGCTTGGCAGTGCCTTTGGAGAGTTTTATATATATATATATATATATATATAGATATAGAGAGAGAGAGAGAGAGAGAGAGAGGGCGGGGGAGGGAAGAGAGGATTCAGATCGTGTATATCGGCTTATAATGCTGTTCAAGGCGAAAAGAGGCCCAGTAACATTTTATATATATATATATATATATATATATATATATATATATATATATATCTATATATATATATATATTTGTCTGTTAACGCTCTAGCGGTTGCACTTTGTGTGTAATCGTTAACAAACTTCATATTTTTGCGTTTTAGGTAAAAAGAGAGATCAAGTTCGTTAATGGCTGAAATCGGACCTTTTTTGAAGGAAAATTTTTGAAAATTCAAAATATCTCCGTTACTATACGTCGGATCGAAAAATATTATAGAATCAATCTTATTGCAAATTAAATTTACTATAAATATTGTTATATACATTTATTCTCTATCTTGAATATTAACTGAGATATTTGCATTTGTATTCTGCATGTGCTCGGCAGCAGTGGCTATGTTCGGACTTTCCACCGTGAGCTCTGGCGGCCGTTTTTGTAATTATTCGTCCCTCTCGTGAATAGGTTTAGAGGTTACTTACTACTACTACTGTTATTTGGCAGATTTCTCTATTGTAAAACTTCACGTGGGAAATCTGCTTAGTTTACGCAGCCCCTGCGTGACGGACTTTTTTTAATTATCAGATTTCGCTCTAGCGAATGCAGTTTTCGTTTGATATATACCAAATTTAATATTTAATTGTTTTATGTAAACAGAAAGATCTGATCGTCCGGGCAGAAATTGGACCATGAAAGGTGGAGGGGGAAGAATCGTTAAATGTTATATACGAATCACATTATTTCATTCATTAAATACGACGCATGTTGTTCGTAGGGCAAGGGGGTAGGGCTGCAGAGAGTGTAATATGAAAAATTGAAAATATCTCTCATTTATGAGCTGAATATTAATCATTATTTGCATTTTTTATTTATCAATTTTCTGCAAATCCCTGCTTCTACTAATGTAATTCGCAATTAGAGGATCCAAGCCACATTCTATATTTTATATACAGCTTAAATTTAAACCCAAGTTTACATAAGCTTCTTATTATACGAAAAGTGAACAATAGTTTTTTTTCAGAGTTGCAGCGTGTCTAGTATATGGGAAATGGCTTAGCCTGCGCCCCCACTCTGTGTCAGACTTTCTTTTAAATTAACGTCCACTTTATATGAATAGTGTTAGGTTTATATATAAATAAATGTCAGAGGTTATCTACTGATTTCCACCCTTTTCCCTCTAAGGTTTTAATATTGATTTTAGTTAGGAGTATATTATACAGATCAGCATTAGCATCTTACATCTTAGCACACATAACTACCCTGAAACTAAGGATTAATAAGAGGTCTGTAAATGCATTCTATAAACCATATGGTTTCCTTTTTAGCAGATTTCCCTTAAGGGAAATCAGCTATTGAGGTTGTACTCATGACGGAATTTTCGACATTTTTCTTCAAATGTCCATCGATCCTACCTAGTAGATGACGAAAATGAGGTCCGTTCAAAACTGTATATATATATATATATATATGTCTGTTACCGCTCTAGCGGTCGCAATTTTTGTTTAATCCTTACCAAACTTCATATTTAAGCGTTTTATGTAAAAAGAAAGATCAAGTTCGTTAACGGCTGAAATCGGACCAGTGGGAGGGGGGGTTTAGAGGGGAGGATTTTCGAAAATTCGAAATATCTCCGTTACTATACGTCGGATCGAAAAATTATGCAGAATCAATCTTATTACAAATTAAATTTACTATAAATAGTGTTATATACATTTATTCTCTATCTTGAATATTAACCGAGATATTTGCATTTTTCAGTTTTCACCAAACCGTCACTTCTGCTCATGTTACGTAAACAATACTCTGATACATAATAAATCACATTATTGGAAGTTTAAATGCCAAAAATTGTATTCAAGAGACCTTTATTATACGAGATACATGCAAATATGCACTGGTGACTCCCCCCCCCCATCTTGAAGTTTTGGACTACTAAAATTTTATTGATTGAGATAACAATTATTCTGACACATTATTAATTACAGTACTAGATATAGTAAATAGTTCTCAATAAAATTAATGTGTTATATTCTGATATATTTCAGTAATTGTTTTTCTTTCCGGTGTGAGGCGGGACCCGTTTGTTTACATTTCTAACCTAACGCTTCCTGTCGGCAGGCTATTGAAATTGGATGAAACATTTCTTATTTCCGTTTGTATTTATTCTCGGTGTTGTGTTAGCAGTATGTATATTTATCTATTACTAAACTTCACGAGGGAAATCTGCTTAGTTTACGCAGCCCCTGCGTGACGGACTTTTCAATATACAATTTAAGAAATACTTTAGCAGTACAGGGCTAAGTATAATTTTTTTTTAGTGTTGACCGCCCCCTAATGATATTCCACTCCCACCTTTATAATAAAGTATTTATTAGGATTCGTGATTTGTACTTCACCATAAAAGACCAGCTAGGCCTGTTTTCAAAATGGCCATGTCTTTTTGGCACTGTCTTACCTAAGCAGCATTTAGTGCTTCCAAATGTTTGCATTACCGAAAAAATAAATGAATAAAAATGTTCGTACCCGCAATGTGTAACACTATTTCAGATAGATTTGAATTAAAATCATTATTAAAGTTTTAGTACAAATGGAGTCTCGGAAGGTTCATCAAAGTGTGTAAAATGGTGGTTAGATTTCTGATATATCATGAGAAATTGGAAAGTGTAGTATTAGTAAACAATGGGCAATAGGTAAATATGATTAAGGTGAGAATCATCAAGTTGATATGTGATGTGAACTAATAACGAAAAAAATATGGAGGAAATGTGCAAATAATGGTCTTCAAGAAACAAACTGTTTATTATAAAAATTAAGTTGCCTTCCTCTAGAGCACTATTACATACTTCTTTTGAATCTGTGTTGTTTTTTGATGTTCCTATTTTCTTGTTCGTGTACTATTGAATTATTTCATAGTCCATGGAGCTTATCTGCAAACAAGGAGCTACAATGTAAACTCTAAAGATCATGTTATAAATGTTTATATTCTAAGCACGTTTTCTCTTCTCCATTTTAACAGTTTTACGTTTTTCTCCAGAAGTCATTAATAACAGTAGTTCATCAGTAATTCCTGAACCTTGTGTAAAAGTAAATATTCTTCTGCGAGTTTTGTAATTATACTGTTCATGATCTCACTATCTTTTATTATTTATTCATGGGCTTATTTATGAAGCTAATTTTGTCGTCGTAGTTCTCAGAAACCTTTTTTATGTTTCGAACTACGAAATTCTCTAAGAGAGCTGCTCTGAAATGAAGAGCATCTGAAAAATACATATGGCTGAACAAACCTCAGAGCTTTTCATTATCCTTTATTGGCGTTGAACTAAATTTATTTCTCAACCCTGCTCTAATTCCCAATCCTCTAATAAAGTCCTATGTTCCTCTCTATTTGCTCACTACTAGTGCAAATAAAACGAATCTTGGCTTAATATAAGATAATTGGAAAAGCCTTAAATTAGTGATAAGATAAAGGGGTGTTGATCTCAGTTTGTTTTGTGTTAATGGTTTTACTAATCAGTTCTGTTGTCGATGCCGTATTATTTTAGTCGGACTGAATTGATTATAAACTTTCTCCGTTTAGGCTTCACAAGAAACGTATGTAGGTTCCTTTAGGTTTTTACAGATATTTATAAATTCTCCAGGTGAAGAAGTAGTTTTAATGCTCATTGTTTCCAACTACAAGCATTATTTGCTCTTATGAGACCATGTATATATTTTTTAATGATTAGATATAAATTCACAAAATTTTGAAAATTTACACGCATTTTGTATGGTTCTCGAGTGGTATTAATAGTCACATTTGTAAATTTCGTCTTATTCGATAGCTGAGTAGTTGTGAGGTAGGTGTTTTATATCTAAATTTTGTTCATTAGTTGGCCAATCATTGCTAAGAAAATAAAAGAGTTTCTAGCAAGCATTTAAGATTTTGTCTAATTAGAAGCAATCTTTAGGGGTTCTGGGCAGCCTGAGAAAGAATTTTTAATACAGATAATTTTCTACAAATCTTCCAATTGCTAGGATTGCATATTGTTGAATACTATTTCTGTTTCTGCAATAATACTTTAACTTTTACTATTCGCCTATTACTCAATAAACATTTAACTTTTTTTAAAAAAAATAAATAAAGTACTTTGGAGGTTTCTAACTCACAACTTTGGAAGATTTTAGAAAATTTTGCCTGGATGATGTTGGTTGGTTGAACATTGGAGTGTGTTCATTGAGCGTGGATTGCAAGGTAGGAAGGAGTTATTAAAGAGAATTGAGTTAATCTTGCCTATTAAGACATGGTTGGCTGACTATGGTGGGTTCATGATGGTCTGAAATGGTTTGGTAGTCATTACCTGCTTGGAATAATCTCAGCAATGGTGCCACTCTCCAAATAGCGCCCGCCACCATTCCCCATTTCAATTATACAGTAGTAATTCCATCGACTCCTCTAAAACCTGCCCTCGGCAATGTATTTTATGGCTCTGTTTATTACTCACTAATAATATTCCATTAGTCTCAATCCATATATTGACTGATGAATTAATGTCCGTGGTCGATATGTTTGGACTAATTTTACTTTTATTTAATTACCACTCTACGTCACTCATAAGCCCACGATCGTATATACCCTAGCTATTAATATCTATTGGTGTACATTGGCTGCGTTCTTTTCATTCCACTATAATCACGCATTCAAATTAATTTTTATACAATATCTTCATATTTATTTATAACTCCGTTTTGTTTATATTAATTTGAATTAGATCAACATTACTCCATTATATCGGCATTTGTATTTTGCTATTAATTTGTGTGTTTGATCCTACTTTTTCATTCAGTTAAAAATGACGGAAATCAGTTTTCAATTTGTGGAGTATGTGCTCGAATGAATGTCTGCCGCATACTTAATATGTAGTTAATATTTTAAAATTTTAGTCGCATTCTTGCTGATAAGGAATATTTAGATTTTACACTGTTATCTAGGATTTTGGATTTGACTAACAGAGAAAATTATTTGTTTTTTTGGGGCCTCGGATTGGCCGTGCGAGTTACGGCGTTGGCCCTAATCTCGCATGGCAGACCTAGAGTGACGGGTTCGAATCCCGCCCTGGGCAGTAGAAATTTATTTAATGACGGACTCATTACATAAACTCCTTAGGCCCATCCTGGCTAGAAAATGAGGGTAACCTGTAGATAACCCGTCCCGAATACCCTAGTAGCATAAAGTGGACGTAAAATAAAATAAAAAAAAATTATTTATTTGTTGGTGAATTCAGCTAATGAGGTTATTCGTCTCATCCTATATTTGCTCCTCTATTACTTTTCTAGCATAAGACGACCTCATTAATGTCTAAATATATAAATTGATTTATAATACATAGATTTTTCTCTTTCGACTTCATTAAAATAGTGATTCAGTGTATTCATTAAAATGCATGCAATGTAAAAGGTGTTATCGTGTCAAAAATGATTCCTTCCCTTAAAAAAATCAAGAATAAATAATTTATGTCAATCCATAAATATTTGATAAATATATTTTGGAATATCTCTTATTTTATTTTACAGTAAAATTAAATTCCGACATGAAAGAGCGCTGTCCATTAAGAAAGGTGTTTATTGGCGACAGGTGCAGTGAATATATCAGATAATCAAAAGATACTTGTGGAATGAGAAGGAAAAAAAGTGCTCTTCAGTGTGCACCAGGTGGCTTAACCTGCCAGCTGACTACTTGTTACATTCCCATCCGATTGGACGATTCAGGAGTGAAAAATGAAAATATTAGTTATTAGCTTTTCCATTTTACTAATAAGGACGATTAATCAACGGGTTATAAACTCTTTTTTAATTAGGACCGGTTAGCCCACCACTAAAAGTACAAGTGAACAACCGAATCAATTATAAATTGTCTACGTTTTACAGCACTAAATAATATATTCCTTATGTAACTTACGCTTTCGTCCATTCGTGTTTCAACGCCTATGCGAAATATGTAAACGAATTCTATTTATGTTTATATTATTTGTCCTCATTGTTCAAAGCTGCGGACTTACTGACTTCTTGTTGAATAAATCCAAGTGTACTTATTAAATACTCTCCTTCTGTAAGGATTGGTGTATCTCCTGTTGAGCCTTTGCTGAACAAATGACATTATTATTACTAGTATAGATACTAGGCTGTCTCTTACTTTTAGATAAGATCAGTTTCAGATCATGTGTTAAAATATTTTAATTATTATTTCTTTTTGGTACAAAACTAGAGGTGTGTAATTTTAATAAATAATGTTTTGGGCAATAAAAGTCTTAATTTTACATTATCTTCAGATATGGGAAATATTTTTATTATGGCGTTCCATGCGTTTTGAACTGGGATATGTGAAGTCATCTTCCCACCTCCATATTCCTTTCCTATTTGAATATGTCGAAAAAATGTGCAAATAAATTCGAATGTGGACTCAAGATCAGTGATTCCCGATTAAAGGAAGGTATTTAATGTGGGTGGATTCTAGATTATATTATATACTTATATTAATGATAGTTTAGGAAAATTAATGTCTTTCAAAGGCATTAAATTCCAATGTATCTGACTATAAGAGAGGCTCTAGGGTAGTTTTCCTAGTTCAGCTGCCGGAAGTAATGGTACAAAGCCCCGTCGATCGGCTCAAGGCAGGCAGGAGAAAGCTACGCTCTGATGCTCTCCGAAAATCCTCTACAGCTCTAGCTGTCGCTCTCTACATTTCAGCAGATTTCCCTTAAAGGAAATGTGCTATTGAGGTTGTACTAACGACTCGATTTTTTTTTTAAAATTCCTCAAATGTCCTACCTAGGAGATGACGAAAATGAGGTCCATTCAAAATTATATGCATATATATTTTGATGCTTGTTGCCGCTGTAGCGGTCGCTATTATTGTTTTATCGTTACTAAACTCGATATATAAACTTTTTATTCAAAAAGAAGGATCAAGTTCATTACGGCTGAAATCGAACGGGGGGGGGGGGTGATAACGCCATCGATTAAGATTTTACGTACTTCTTTCGAATATGTTTACTTGATCTATTCCATACTCAATATTTAAGTTTTTTAGTCAACAATAAAGATCAAATTTGTTACTGGTGGAAGTAAGACCTGGAGTAATGGGGTTTAGAGGTGAGGAATTCGAAAATTCAAAATAGTGTATTTTTTAATGAGTCGTATCGTAAAATGTTACAGGACCATTCATCTTAAACTAATGATGCTCTAGAATTGTTGCGATATTATTTTTTACTTGATTCAGATATTCAGGGAGTTATTCGTTATTTTTATGTCTTCAGGCTTCAGTAACTCCCGCCCATCGCTCCCTTCTTCTACATTTGTTTTTTACATAGAAATAAAGAATATGTTTTGATTTGAATACTACTGTTTATAATGAAATTATCGGTTTCGAAACGAATTGTGCAACATACACACAGTTAAGTATTCTAGAAAAGTTACCTTTGAGGACTACCACCGAAACGTTATGACAGTTTTAACATTTCATACTCGTTTATAAGATCTGGCATTGTCCCTTAATGGACCTTTATGGACGCAGTTAATCTGTTATTACATCAACTATATTGCCCCATCTTCATGAATGTTCCGCCTTTTCAGACTTTCACGAGATATAATACATTCCTGACTCCGTAGCACACGCTACCTGAGCGTACAGATTTAATTAATTCTCCAGGTAAAGATTTGTTAGGCATCACATTTCGTATTTTCTGCAGATCGGTTTTACCTTGGCTCTAGATATTTCTATTAATGCCCACTTTATAGTTACTTTTTGATACGAGTTGTCGCCATTAACATAAAATTATTTCTCTGCCATTCGAGAAGATGAAATTCTTAATAAATGAAAGTGTTGGTATAAATGGCCGTTGGTAACTTGAAACTAGTAGAGATTCGCTCCCATTTCTGACTTCTTATAATACGTAAACCATTTGGTGTATACGATTTTAAAATTGCTTCATATTTACATGTTAAATTTGAAGAAATAAACTTCTAACCTGTAAAAAACATGTCCTATAGACTTTCTCAGCAACAATCTTTTCTTTTGTGTGTTATATTTATTCTATTAAAGAACTATTTGCAGACTCATGAACAAAGATTAAGAAATGCCATACTTGCTAAATTGTACATTTCTTGAAAACGTAGAAGCGTCTTGCACTGAAAATAGCAAGGATTTTTCTGTAATGAAACTTAACTTAAATGGACAGAATTATCCCTCACTTGAGTCTAAATTCATTTGGCGAGGAATTCTATACTGAGCAGTGCCTTCTATCTCGACGATTATCCCTTGCTGGAACTAAAAGCTATCCAATTGAAAGAACTAATAATAATGTCTTAAATTATTTCTTCTTTTTGCAGCATTTCATTTTTGGAACATGATATAATTTATATTAATTTTTGTCATGAGTTCAGTTCATTTTGTACATATAAGACAATATAATTTGTCTTATTTCTCTTTTAAACCATATAGGAATTGTCTATGAGTTCTGAAGGTCTGGTATAATCAACTTAGTAGCATGTTTGACTTTTTCACCGTTGCAACATAGAGTTCTGAGTCGTTAATTTTGAAATCCATTTTCATTTAGATACTTCAAGCTTCTATGAAGCTCTTCAAAGACTATTGATAGTTTATTGCGTCACGGCTTTGAGATAGAATGTGAGATTCATTCTTCTCCAAGTTCATTTTAATGAATAAAATATAAGTTAGTGCTGCTGAAGAAGGGAGTAGAAGGAGCAGTAGTTGATGGGGCAGCTGCGCACCCCCCCCCCCCCTTGCCCAGGTAACCCCGCCCCTTACCCCGCAAAAAACACCTCTGGAACCGTTACCGCCAGCCATCCACTCCCGCGCCGCCTTTCAATAGAGGCTCGCCTCTCTTTTTATTTTCGTTCAGGGAAACCGAGGGAGAGAGAAATGTACAGATGAGCAGTGTGAGAACGAGAGGGAGGGGGTATATAGAGAGGGAGAGAGATGGACGGAGAAGAGTGATTGCGAGGGTGGAGAGTGATTTATTGGTAGGCTCAGCGCCACCCCCATGAAAAATAATAAGATTGGCTTGTAACGATGTATCGATTCTAAAGACAAATTGCTCACTTTTCACCGTAGTTTCGTCGCCCGCGATTCATTTCACTTGCTTTTGAGCGGTTTGTTCCGCTTCGCAACCCCTCTGCTTCACAAAGATATTTACTCTTCGCTGAAGAGCTTTGGGTTGTTAAGAGAAAATCTCCCTTCAGTGTAAAAACAAAGTAAAATTACCGAGTACCTTTATTCTCCTCCACATCTGCCATATTCCATGGGGATGAAATTTAATTTTCAGTTCATTTCAAAATACCACAACGCTTTACTTATTTGTCTGAAAATAAAATAATTTTCTTATACAGTCATAGTTTTCTTATACAATTCTAGTTTTAGTTTATCGAATAAACTAATACATATTTATATTATAGTAATCATGCTTTACAGCTACTCTGTTAATAATGTAAATAAGAAGTAACAGGTTATTATTATGGTTTAATATGTTAACGGAGTAGGTAATCATTGAACGTTTAGGTTTTATATTAATCTGCATTGGAATTAATCTTCATTTAGCAGTATTTTGTTCAATTTTTTTCTTTTATCAAGCAGGGCTTTGAAATAAACTGGAATGAAGGGGATATTCAATGAATTTATTGCTTTATCCATTATTAGAAAAAAGGCCATGTCTTATTAGTGATATATTTTGTGAATAGAACTATAAAGTAAAAAGTCTTGGAATGTTGTTTTCTATTTGTCTTCTTGGATTGGCTTATCTATAGGGTACCTTTAACAACCTTGGGATTTTGTTTCGTGAGTAATTTACTACATAAATTCCTATTGCCCAGATATAAATTAAAACCAGTAGGGGAACCCAAGGGTTCACAAAGTGTATTAAAACCACCATCTAACTCACATGGCCTGAGCATCACGGAAATTTTGGGAATCAAAATAAAAATCTCATATCATTCTTATAGAAGTTGTTAGGACCATAACTTTTTATTTCCGGTTCGCCAGAGTGGAACATGATATATTTTATACTAATTTTCATGAGTTCAGTTCATTTTGTACATATAAGACAATATAATTTGTCTTCATTTCTCTTTTAAACGATATAGAAATTGTCTATGATATCTGAAGGTCTTGTATAATCAACTTAGTAGCATGTTTGGCTTTTTTCCTGTTGCAACATAGAGTTCAGAGTCGTTATTTTTGAAATCCATTTTCATTTAGATACTTCAAGCTTCTATGAAGCTCTTCAAAAACTATTGATAAGGCAAACAAACTTATGGCATGAATGACATATTAGGCTTGACGCTTTGCCAGCCTCCACGAGCAACAAAGGTGATGCACTGGGGTAAAATATTAACATCTGTGGATCCAGTTGAAAGGAAGAAGAAAATGGATTATGGTTAATATATAAGCTTAAAGTCATATAAAAATACTACTCCAACTACAGAATAAAAAATTGAGGCAAACAAATTCTTTCTAACTTAATGAGAAAGAAAGAGTTCCTAGAAACATGAAATTATACCGGAGTTCCTAGAAGAAGAAAGATATTTCATATTTTTAGAAATATATAATATCTAATTACATATATGCAATGTGTTTATGCTAAATGTCTATGAGCATTTATTGTACAAACCCAGGTAATAAAACTGCGATTCAATTAAATATACTCTTGTAAAGCGTACAACAGCCAAATGAAATTTCACAAATTAAAGACCGAGCTACCATATGCTCATACATTATCTCACCAGTGTTTGTAGGGGAAAAGAGCTTTTAAAATTGCAAGATAAAAGGTATAATGGTTCTCTTTCAAGCAAACAAAATTCGTTTGAATGCCGACCCCCTTTGTCTGATTGTTAGAGACCCTTTCAGTGTAGTGGTATTTCAGGTGGTATAAATGCTTAGGACAGTCTGGTAATACCCCTATAACTAACACTTCACTAGAGGAAATTCTGTTGAATCTTTCCAAAGTTGGGCAAGTACATTATATTATAATATTAGTTATTAGCTGTACTTTTTGGTAACGTCTATTGAGATGAAGTATTTCAAGCATTATAGCGTAATTTATAATACTGGGATTGTAACTCTCCATCACAAAGTCCCTCACGCAGGGGGTGAGCAAACTAAGCAGATTTCCCATGCCTAGTGATGACACAGGACGACGTCACAGAGTATAATATCCGTACATGCTCAATCCAGGTCATTTACATATTGCAATTTCTATTTCTCCATTTCTAACACCTGTATTATTAACACTTGAAACTGAAGCTAGACATGAGATGTTTAGTGATAGAGTAGATTAAAGTGAAATTCACATGAATTGGGAGTGTGCGGATGTGTGCTGAAAGACGAAAGTGTGTAAATGCAAATAACTCAACCTAGAGAAAAACATGTAGAGAAATAATTGCTGTACATTTCATTATTAATAAGATTGGTTATATTATTTTCCGTTCAGATCAATAAAAGTTTTGGCTTGAAATAAAACGTTACTCGGTATATTACCTTAATGTATATGAGAAGTAATGGGCTTTACAAATACTTATTAAGACAAATAACTCCATTAATATTCGAAAAAGTACAGAAGAGGTAATGGAGGGAATTACATTTGCATTCTCTAAATAACATATTTCCTATAAACTATAACGGGCATACTTCTTATAATTTCTACCCTCTGACCCCCTCCCCTTCTCCTGTTTCAAATTTCAGTTTATAAGAAACATAAACTTTTGTTTCACGAAAATCGCTTAGACCGCTAGAGCGTTTACACAATAATATATATGAATTTGAACGGGCATCATTTTCGTGATGTCCTAAATAGAGTTGATGTGTATCTGACGAAATTTTCGAAAATCGCCTCATGCCTACAAGCTCAATTTCTTAAGGAAAATATGCTAAGAACCTTCATTTATGTGTATGAATCACCTCTATAACTTCCTAATCATTTACAGCTTTGATTTGTGGCAATACGTAACTGTTTCATGTAACATTGTTCATACGAGCGTTGAACCTTGCTATGTGTTCTAACATGTGTAACAGTTCAGCTCTGTATCCAGGGCAGTTCTCTCCCATTGTATCTGTTTCTCCTATAGCTTCTCGGAACCCATTTAGATAGACATTGGATCGATATTCTTTTCACTATATATATTATATTATTCTGCCTTTGGGACAAGTTTATAAAACTAAAATGGTATTTAGTTATAAAGGGAAATACATTTTCAAAGCATATTTCTTATTTATTGCTAATCATTACTATTCAGTTCGTAATATTCGTATTATTATTTATTACGTCCACTTTTTGTTACTGTGGTATATCAATACGGTGTATTTTATTTATTTATTTACGTCCACTTTATGCTACTATGGCTAATTGGGACGAGTTATCTACAGGTCACCACACTTTTCTAGCCAATGTGGGACTAAGAATTTTATTTAATGAGTTCGTCATTAATTAAATTCCTATTTGCCCTGGCGGGAATCGAACTCGCCACTCTAGGTTTACCATGTGAGGTTAAAACCAACTCTTTAACTCACATGGCTAACCTGAGCCCCTTTTCCTAAATTTGCGGTTATTACTTATATCAAGAGAGGTCTTTAATTTCATCAAATATCTCTCACTGTGCTTTATAATGCTTTCTTTTGGGACATATGAAGCTTCAGTAACATAA
Organism: Riptortus pedestris; assembly: GCA_019009955.1. Classification (NCBI taxonomy): domain Eukaryota; kingdom Metazoa; phylum Arthropoda; class Insecta; order Hemiptera; family Alydidae; genus Riptortus; species Riptortus pedestris. Next base: position 90,173,993 of record CM032228.1, read on the forward strand.
TTTCGCTAAGAAAAGTCCTATCACGTATGGACAAATGCAACAGGTAAAAAAAATATGAACTGCAAGCTACATATTAGAGTAAATATGAGCCATAAACTTCCCTCCTTAGCCTTTAAATTCTTATTTATATATCGATTTTGTCGGCTCAAAAGCGGCAAGGTTTAGTCGTGTGAGTTAAGGTGCTGGTATTAGTACATTTGGTCCTGGGTTGATTCGTGGGTTCGATTCCTAAGTGGCAAATAGAATTTTATTTAGTCGCGAGCTCAAAAATGGGTGGTTGCCTGTAGATATTCCGTCCCTATAAACCGTACCTGCATAAAGTGAATATAAATAAACACATAATTACACTTCGAAAATTATTATTCTTAAGCTTTAATTCATAAAGTAAGTAATGAAAAGGCGTTAGTAAATAACTTTTTGAGTTCTCTGCGTTTTCCTGTTTCATTCAGCTTTATTCAGATTCCCTTTGTTACTTAAGCCTCTTTTCCCCCATCTTTAAGGAAGTCCTCGATTAATGATGCTATAGGTACCTTGCATATGATATTTACTAACTTTCTCTGCATGTTACGCCAATTTGGCTGGGCTATTTAGAGGTTACCGTCCTTTTCTAGCCAGGGTGGACCTGTGAACAATTTTTAAGGTTTACCCAGAACATAAAGACTTAATCCCCAAAACAAATGGCTATCCTAGCAAAGTAACAGTCTTTAATCGAGAACATTCATTAAATCTGGAGTTAAGCTTAGACCACCATAGATTCTTTTGGCCCATCTCATGACAACCCCACCTCTGGCGAAAAGAAAATTGATGCTATTGAGAGACAATTTGAATATAAACAGGGCCTACAGTTAAATATGTATACGAAAAGATTGGTAGGTTCTTGAACAAGTAGCTACAACGAACCTACACATGGGCCCACTTAAATAATGTTAGTTCAAAAATTATACATCTAATCTATAATAAATACCAAAAGGTTTATAATCAATCCATTTTAATATTTTCTTTAAATGAACTTTAGTGCTCAAATTGCACTATTTCATGTATCCGACTATTTACACCCGGAGTGATTTAGAGAATCTTTTACCAAGTTTAGACAGTAATTACGTTTCTCCGAGAATTGCTAATATCAACTTTGCCAAGCAAGTTTTCTGGAGTTTGAATGTAATTGGAAGCCAGGTTTGTTCTATTCCCCAGCTCCTTTGCATATCATTTCAACCGCCTAACTCGCTCAGCCTATTTATAAAAACTAAGTCCTGGTTTGTTTTAATCAAACAAACCTCAGCCAGCTGAAACACAAACGAGAGGAGCATTCATCAAAAAGGCCCTCCCTAAAATCTGTTTGTTATTCCTTTCATGCATGAAAAACTTCGGTTTTCAGATTTTAAAAATTATCCGTATTAACTCTCCGTGAAACCATCTTGCCTACAGTCGTGACGTCTGTATGTACGACAGTACTAGACTTGATTTTTCTTGGGCGATCAACTACACGGTTATTAAGCTCTTTCATTGTGTAGTTACCTTCAATTGTGTAACGTGTAGTATTATGTAAAACTAACTAACCTGACAACTTACACTAAATAATAGGGTACTACTACTTATTTTTTTACTTACACACTCACACACACACACACACACACACACACACACACACACACACATATATATATATATATATATAAAACTTACTTAACTAAAATACTTATGCTAAATACTTTTTTTTTTTGTCTGTATGTTCGTATATCTTCGTATATCCATAACTCACAAAACTTCTGCCCCATGAATGTTAAAACTTCATGTTTAAGGCTATTGTATTGTAAGGGTATTGTGTCTAGATGTGCACCTCCACTTTTGATTGGAAGGTCGAAGAAGTCGTGGTATTGAGGAGGGTGAATATAAAACTTCACATATTTTCCCCTACTTGAGGTAGTGCAGATTTGTATGGGACCTTTTTTTTATTGATATAAATGGATCTATAAATTATTTTCCATTACATGTTTTGATCATCTTTTTGGATGGATTGGAGCAGAGATATCGTATGTCACTTACAAAAGACATAATTTTAAAATAGTTAATGCTGTAAAATAGTTTATATATGTACTTTAATTGTAATACAAGGAATACATGTTGAGTCCACATGAGATTTTTTTTATTTCAGCCTGAAGTTAACCCACACTTATATTCTAACGATTTTTATTTATGGCTACTTGTATCACTAAAAACCATTACCAGCTTAAATTTCAAGTTCTATCCACAAATGCTTCTAATTAAGGGAGAAATAGGGAATCGAATGTGAGATGATTCATTTCTTTTACCATACTAATATTCTATATTGGAAAATTTTGCGGGTAATGGTTTGATAATGATTTAGTTACTGTGTATTGCAATATTCTGATTTCAAATCATTACCGGTGACGCTAGTAGAACAATGAAGTAACTGTAGGAAATTAGGACATTAATTTACAGCTGCTGATTAAGCTAATCAGCTGACCCCAATTACTTTCTGATTTCTACAAATAGCTCCGATTTTACAAACGATCAATTGAATATAACCCCTGACATTGCAAATTTAATTATTGGTTATGAACTTATCTGAAAGATTTTCTTCTCTAAGGAATAGCATAAGATCGTTTTTACCACTTGGCCGTTCATACAAACAAGGTTCTAAAGTTTTAAGAATTAAAATTGAAGTTTACTTTACTATTTATACTAGTGTACATGGATTACAATGCTATGTTCTTTTTAGCAGATTTCCCTTCGGGGAAATGAGCTATTGAGGTCGTACTCATGACGGAATTTTCGAAATGTTTCTTCAAATGTCCATCGATCCTACCTAGTGGATAACGAAAATGAGTTCCGTTCAAAACTATATATATATGATATAAGACAAATATATATATATATTTGTCTGTTACCGCAATTTTTGTTTGATCGTTACCAAACTCGATATTTAGTCATTTTATGTAAAAAGAAAGATCAAGTTCGTTAACGGCTGAAATCCGACCAGGGGGAGGGGGGCGTTTAGAGGGGAGGATGTTCGAAAAGTCGAAATATCTCCGTTACCATACGTCGGATCAAAAAATTGTATAGAACCAATCTTATTGCAAATTAAATTTACTATACATATTGTTCTATACATTTATTCTCTATCTTGAATATTAACCGAGATATTTGCATTTTTATTAAAAGTGGGTGGATAACGGACGAATGAGTTTACCGCCAAAAGCTAGTTCGGGTGTTTCCGTAACTGTTCGGCTTTCTTATGGAGATTTCTCTATTGTATAACTTCACGTGGGAAATCTGCTTAGTTAACGCTGCCCCTGCGTGACGGGCTTTTTTTATTGTAGCGATATTCATATATCTTCAATGATGGCACCGCTCATTCTTCAGTCACAATTCACATTAAAGCCTGTGTATTTCTCAGCAATGATATTCACACCACGCCTGTATCATCAGAGGGCTATCTACCATTGCGTTGATTGCTCTTGACTCTTTTCATATTACTATCCCTACAGAAATCTGTGAAATATTTGGTGACTTTAAAATATTATGTCAGTATCATGCTCCTATATTACATCTTTTTTTTTTTTTTTTCATGCTTTCCTCTATCTTTTTTTGAAATAATTAATGTTCCAAGCACTCTAACATTAATTTAAATTAGTGTTTAAAAAGGAATAACTATTAATTGTGAATGACTGCTGACACAAAAAGGTTCTATTCTTGTTTAAGTGGAGTTGTGGAGTGAATGATCCGATAATGGTTCACCATGGTCATTATCTATTCATGGGTTCTCATTCTGACGGGCCTGATTCAACTCAGCTGATATCGGTCGCTTATATCCTAGCTCATTACACAATATTAGCTATTTATTCATTCAATTCCAGCGCCATCTTGAATAAATATTAGGCCTTATTAATAAATGAATAAAAATGGAGTAGGCATTGATTCCTTATGCATTTTACATTTTTAGCAGATTTCCCTCAAGGGAAATCAGCTATTGAGGTTGTACTCATGACGGAATTTTCGAAATTTTTCTTCAAATGTCCATCGATCCTACCTAGTAGATGACGAAAATGAGGTCCGTTCAAGACTGTATATATATGTCTATATCTATCTATCTATCTATATATATATATATATATATATATATATATATATATATATATATATATTTGTCTGTTACCGCTCTAGCGGTGGCAATTTTTGATCGTTACCAAATTCGATATTTAGTCGTTTTATGTAAAAAGAAAGATCAAGTTCGTTAAACGGCTGAAATCAGACCAGTGGGAGAGGGGTTTAGAGGGGAGGGTTTTTGAAAATTCGAAATATCTCCGTTACTATACGTCGGATCGAAAAGTTGTACAGACTCAATCTTATTGCAAATTAAATTTACTATATATATTGTTATATACATTTATTCTCTATCTTGCATTTTAACCGAGATATTTGCATTTTTATTAAATCTGGGCGGCTAAGGGAGGGATCTTTCCCACCAAAAGCTAGTTCGGCCGTTTCCTTAACTGCTCGACTCTCGTGAAATTTCTCTATTGTAAAACCTCACGTGGGAAATCTGCTTAGTTTACGCAGCCCCTGCGTGACGCACTTTATAAACTCCTTTGTAGACCTTGTTGTAACTATTTTAGCAGATTTCCCATAAGGGGAATCCCCAGATTTTCGAAATTTCGAAATATCTCCGTTACTATACGTCGGATTGAAAAATTGTATATAACCAATCTTATTGCAAATTAAATTTACTATTAATATTGGTATATACATTTATTCTCTGTCTTGAATATTAACCGAGATATTTGCATTTAACTTATGTGAGTGCACGTAACTAACGACATGAATTCGGCTAACTTTGCCCCTAGTTGTGGGTTTCCGGCAAAAGCTAGTTTGGCCATTTCCGTAACTGTTTTGCTCTCGTGAAATTTCTATATTGTAAAACTTCGCGTGGGAAATCTGCTTAGTTTCCACAGCCCCTGCGTGACGGACTTTTTGTTTTTGACCAATATGTTTTGTAGGCGTTTCATACATCAAGGATCTAAAATAATACTTACATGTTCTGTTTGATCAAATATTTCTATGGAAGGCCTTGTATATTTCCTTTGGACTAACTTATTACCGATGCAATTTGTAATCATTATCTTTAATTAAATAAGTATGAAATAACGTAGTTATCCAATTTGCCCAATGATTTCTTGTAGTGATTGACAATTACTCAACGCGTTTTACATTGGTTTGACTACGACCAGGAAAATTGAGACAGTCATGTCCTTTATTTATGATTTATTTATTCAATTGTCAATTATGCATGAATTAATGAACATTCCTTACCCGATTACCAATCAATCCCCGATGATTAGACGACAGATTGATGAAATATTCTAATTTGATTTCCCGTGTTATTTTATAACTCATAGCCTACTATATGTAAATATACCACTGGGGCTCTTCTGCTTGAATGACTTGTATTATGGCCACCTTCGTAGATCAATATTTTTCCAGTATACCAGAAAATCTGGTCCAACTTCGTGCGCATGTTGCGTTAAAACAGAAAAATTTATTACAATTAATTCCTCAAATTTCCTATTTTATGTGCATATCTTCTGGATTTGAGGATGTACTAAAGAGTATTTATCCCCATGGTGACATTTAAAATTTCGCCAATTTTAAGTTCTGGGGAGATTTTGAATTTCTTTCTGAGTTAAATTATTTAGTGACGAAATTCATTAAATAACATCCTAAATAAGGAAAGATAACCCGTCCCAATTAGCCTTAGTTGCAAAAAGTGGACGTTAATAAATAATAATAATAATACATCTTGATAAGGGGCTCAGGTTAGCCATGGGAGTCAAAGCGTTGGCTTTAATCTCACATGGTAAGCCTAGAGTGGAGAATTCGATTCTCGCCTGGGCAAATAGGAATTTATTTAGTGACGAACTCATTAAATAAAATCCTTAGTCCCACCCTGGCTAGATAAGGGTGGTAACCTGTAGATAACCCGTCCCAATTAGCCATAGTTGTATAAAGTGGACGTTAATAAATAAGTAAAAATATACTTGATAATATTTGGTATATGTTAGAAATAATCTGCACATATTTTATAAATACATATAATATATCATTGTTTGGGAAGTTAGATGACGTATGGCTATTTAACTATGATAAACTATTTAAGCCCTACTGTAGAATTGTTAATGCTGCTTGTTTACTGAATGGGGTTCCATATTTAACGTCATTATAAAATTGTTTGAATTCTATCTCATTTTAATTATTGTTTATCAATTACTTCATGTGTACTGAATTCTGTTTATTTAAACTTTTTTTCTGCCATATTATTTATTGCTTTCATTAGTATATTCCGAAATGGGGAGGTGATTTCTTTTATAGAGTTATAAAAACACATTATTTGCAAATAATGAAATAGTGGCTATTATAAGTTCACCTAACAAGCTATAAGGCGGTGGTCAACATATTATTTTGGCATACCGCCAATTTGTTGATGAAATTGTTTGAAAATGTTGCAAACAAACAATTTCGGCTCCATTATTATTAACATAAATATATTTTATTATAATATATATTATATTTTATGTCTACTTATAGAACACGTTTTACAATTTGTGTTTAATTGTACATTTCTCGTTTTGTTTCAGGTAAGGCTATATGATTGTCTTTGGACGAGAAGATACTGATTACAGGTCTAAATTGTTTTTTTTATTCTGGAGGTTCCAGTTCTCTACATTAAGCATGGTCTTATTTATGGGCTATTAGCTAGTCCTAGAAGTTATTAATTCAATAATTTTTTGTTATTATTATTGCTTTTTTTTAAGGAAATAAAAATAGGGAGGTTTACGCAGCCTCTGCGTGAGGGGCTTTTTTATTGTTGCTCGTTAGTGTCATTTTCAAAGACTTGTCGTCAGCGCCATCAACTGAGCTTGTAAGAAATTAGATTTCGAAAGCGTTAAGACTTTAATAAATAACGTCAACAAAGATCCCACTCATAACTCTGTTCAAACTTTCTAATTTTGGCTAGTTACATATTCTTTGAATGATTTAAAAAAGGTATAGAAAATTTCTCAAACGTTTTGTTTAATGGCATAATACATTTTTTCTTCTTTTTTTTTTTCAAAATGGTTATTGGAGGATAAGGAGTCGAAATAGATACTGTCACATAAAATTTCAGGGGGCATATCCTCTGGTTGTGGAGAGAGTTGAGGTCCCCCCACTCCAAAATATTAAAGTCTAATGAAGTCGCGTTAGCGGCGGAAGTAGAAGTTCAATCATCGGGCGGGGGTGGATCGATATGAGACTGCCAGCCCCTACCTCAGTAAGCAGGCGGCTCCCCAAGGGGAAGGTGATCTTACCACTCGCATCTACAACTCTCGCTACTATCTTCAACATCGGCAGGCAAAAAGTTGCAATAAACAAACCGAATATATTTAAAAGTGTCTCAATTAAGAAGTAGGTACAACGAAAATAATAATAAAAAAAAAATTGCTAAATACCCATTAGCGATCTACGAGCTGCGATAATTTGCCAAAATAATTCGTCAACCAAGGAACTGAGCCAATAGCGGTTTTTCTAATGTGCCTAAATTCAAGGGAATATATTTTATACAAACCATATTCCTGTCTATGATCAGACTCCATGACGTAATCGAAAAGTCCTTCACGGAGGGGTTGCGTTAACTAAGCGGATTTCCCACGTGTGTCACGTATTTGCGATTACCTCAAAACGTAAAAGTTCAATAAGAACAATATTTGATATTTAGACTTCAAATAATGTGATTCATAATATAGGAGCTTATTGTTAATATGACATGAGTAGGAATAGCGGTTTACTGAAGGCCGGAAACTAAAAAAAAAAATGCAAATATCTCGGTTAATAATCAAGATAGTCAAAAAACGTACATAACGACATTTATAGAACAATACATTTACAATAAGATTAGTAATGAACACTTTTTATCATCTGACACGATATAGAAATTTGGAATTTCCGAAATTCCTTCCTCTAACCCCCACCCCCTCCCACTGGTCGGCCATTAACGAACGTGATTTAAAAAACAAAACAAAAAAAAAAACGATTAAATATCAAGTGGTGAAACAATGAAACAAAAATTACGACCGCTAGAGCGTTTACAGACATATATGTATTATTTGAACCGACCTCATTTTCGTCATCTCCTGGATAGGATCGATGGGCATTTGAAAAAAAGTTTTGAAAATCGCGTCATGAGTACGACCTAAATAGCTGATTTTCCATAAGGGAAATCTGCTAATAGGCTAGAACGCTATAAGCGCTCACACACTTACCCGTATATACACAGATCTGTATAAAATAAGAAAGACATTTTGTTAAAAGTGAAGGTCTTTATTCTACCGATAAACCTCGAAATCGATAGAAACTTTAGGAATTTATTTTATGACGAACTTGTCTAACAAACTTCTTAGTTACATCATGGCTATTAAAGAGAGGGTTACTTGTATATATACCCCCTCCCCATAAGCCTTTCCCCCAGCAAATACTTATATTTAATTTATAAATAATAATAAAAGTATTCGTATGGTGTTTTAATTCCTACTTCTCAATTTAATATTCTTAACGTTTACCTTCTTAATTAACTTATTTTCATTTGTTAAAGAAAAATCATTCTTTACAAATGTTAATTTATTTTCCTTAAAGAATTACTTTAGAAGCACAATAAAATAATATATATATATATATATATTAATGTCCACTTTTTACAATTAAGGCTAATTGGGACTGGTTATCTACAGGATACCACCCTTTTCTAGCCAGGGTGGGACTAAGGATTTTATTTAATGAATTCCGTCACTAAATAAATTCCTCTGCCCAGACGGGAATCGAATTCGCCACTCTACGTTTACCCAAGGTTAAGTGTGAGATTCAGGGCAACGCTTTAACTCACAAGAAGCACAATCAACTACTTAAATTTACTTATCTGCAAAATGAATATGTAATATGAAAAGTTTTAACATATGTTTATTGAATTTAACTTAGTTCACCCAGGATGAGTAGTTATGGTACCTACTGTTTTCCTGGATGGTAGGGATTCATTATCAGTTAATAAAAACGTCAATCTCTCCCTAAGTATTTTATTTAGTACACTTTCTGAATTAGTCTCATACTCAGTACGACGACATACAGATATTCAAATAATTAGCAACCTAGGAAATTCCTTCTCTCATGGGCTGCATAATATAAGCAGACGCCCACGTGTTGTAATCGAACACAGATTACATTTCATATTCATATTCATAAAAAAATAAAAAATATCTCCTAAGCGGCGTATACAAGCAATACCAAGCCGCATAGAAACTCAATTTTGCTATGTCGTGTTTACTCTGCTATAACTAGAAAGGCTAAGCATACATTTTTCGTACTGGGTCTATTGTTATTAAGCTCATGTTATAACATTTTCTTTTTCTTTTGTATTTATACGTGTCTATGTGGACTTTAACGCTGTGGCGTTTCCTCTAAATGTCCACTATCCTGGAAAATAAATAAAATATATTGAAGGTTGTTGATATAAATTAATTACTTAGCAGAATCGCTTTTTAAAAAAAATTCTATAACATTTTTGATCCCCGTGACCAGATATATTAAGACAGTCTTATGTTGTCTATAAACTGCATATTCACGTATGGACTATTCCTCGTACAAGTTAAGGCGCAGTGTTTCATTCAAATAAAATAAAAACAGTAGTTGGTGTTGTGTTATTAATAAATTTTTATCAACTTATTGTCCTTTAAGATAATTGAACATTAGAAGAGAGTTTAAAATTTCTGACCATAACAGAACCTCAAAAGCTGACTTCCTTCATGGAAAACTTTTTATATAAAGATCATGTGAAGTAGTTCGACGGCATAAATAAGTTTGGGTTGGCGAACAGCTATGAAAGAGCCTTTGTGTAAAAGATGCTGACGCAAAGTCAACGAATTGTACGGATAAAACAAGAATGAGAGAGAGAAAAGTAATGCTGATATATTTTCCTCCTTATCCACTCTTGGCCACTTTTCTGTGCTTGAGATGCCTCAAGAATATGAGAATTGATATGGACTACAAAAATGGGGTTGGCCTCTGAATGCTGCCCCCTGAATAAATATTTGCAGAGGGGTTGGCTTTTTGTTATTCAAACATTTCCCTATAATTACGGACCTACTCTCTCCCAATATATCTAGCAGGTTCACAGCGGCATGCCATTCTTATTCTGCTACTGACGTCACACAATCGTTTTTAATGTACAGCAATCAGTGGCTGACATGTCCTTATTGAACGAGTTAAAATGCTTCAAGGAATTAAAATAGTTATGCTTCCATTCGTCTCACTCTAAACTAACGTTAAACAAATTTCTCAAACATTTGCACGTTGGTGTGTCAACAGTGTTTCCATTTATATACATACACCTTTGATATCTGACGACATGACAATTCTACCAAAGCCATGTCATGTCGGATGTTGGTCATTTATGGACTGCTGAGCCAAACATTTTTTTAATGAAATAAAATTATTATTATTATTTATTAACGTCCACTTTTTGCAACTCAGGCTAATTGGGACGGGTTATCTACAGGTTACCATCCTTTTCTAGCCAGGGTGGGATTTTAGGATGTTATTTAATGATTTTCTTCACTAAATAATTTCCTATGCCCATTCGAGAATCGAACTCGCCACTCTAGGTTTACCATGTGAGAATAAAGGTCAACGCTTTAACTCGCATGTCTGACCTGAGCCCCAAATAAAATTAGTCTATCTAATTAAAAATAAACTTAGTTTAATAGGTCAATATTAAGGTATTTGAGCTTCCAAAGCACAGAGTGCACACTTCATTTATCCAGTGGGCACGCTGAAGTTCTACCCGGTGCCCATTCAGCATTGAGAGTAACTGAGTAATTTAAAGTTGAATAAAGCTATATGGTTGGTAGTTGGACCACAATACGGCGTTCATTTAAAAATACGTGTCACACGAATATATGTGCATTATTGCCTGTGATTGAGAAACGGTGACGGTAATTTAAACATTTGCCTTGTGCCTCAAAGGTTAAACAACACGTCACTTCTATGTTGACAATAAAACGAAAACTCCATTCAATCAGTGTTTACTCAAAAGCGAATCTTATCAATGATTGTAGAATTTATGAAAATGAACTTCATTTTAAGATTTTATAGCACGAGTGATTCTCCAGTACTCGACGCATTTTATTTAGCAAGAAGTAGCTTACTACTGGGGAAAATGAGAGTAATATACGTTATTTATTTTGAAAGAATTTTAAAAATATTTCGAATTGCCAACTCTAGATGCCTTTTTAAAAATAAATATAGGTGCTAAGCAATTGTCATAGAATACCGAAACCCACTTTTGAAGTTCTCTCTATTTCTCCCTTTGTAAGAACTCTATACAAATACATGAAATTAAATCCCATCATAAGATTTTTGTCACATTTTGCCCTTAAGTGAAAATTGCCGGAATAAAAGCGGGCATTCATTGATGAAGGGTAAATAGATGTAACTCCGTAAATATTCTGTAAAAATGCATAGAACAACAATTTTGCATATAACATTATCAACGAGATTGGCCATTAACATAATCGATGCGACTGATATTACCGGAGATATTCCCCATTATCATAAATCCCTTCCTCTAAACCATCTACTCTTCCTGGTTTTATTTCGCCCTTTAACGTATTACATCTTGTTTAAAATGAAATATAAATATCGAGTGAAGGAACGATAAAGTACTATAAAAATAGTTGCTTTTCCATCATTACATAACTGGAATGTTCATTTATGGCTTCACGTCATACCTTTATCCACTTTATTCCCTTAATAATAGCAGTTATAATAAAAACAATAATAATATGTGTTACTCAGGCGTATGAAAAGACGTCTTGAGATATATCAACTTATTGTTAATGTTGAATGAGTAGAACGTGGCTTAACAGAACCTTATGTTAAATAATACTATTTCATTTTTAATCGTTTGTTTATACTCCTCATCATGAACGACTATCACACTAGTACACTTCAATGATAGCACCTGAAATCCGATAAAAAGTCTAAAAAATTTAAGGCATTTACGTAAAAATTACCAATAGTTTTAAAAAAATAATTCATATTTGTGCTTTTTGTGAACAAGACTGTATAATACATTTTTAAACTTGCGCCTTAGACTTCCATCATCCTCAAGCCAGAATTTATTGGAGAATTATAGTTTTATTTTAACGATTCCTTTGTTTTATTTTATTCCTTAGTTTTATATATAGCTACATTTTTTACTATGTTTTAATAATTTGAAAACATTTTTCTTTATTTGTTTATTTTAACATTTTAATTTAAGTAATTGAAAATAAGTGATACTGAGCGTCATCGCTTAGTTGCGGAGCTCAGCAAATAAATAAATGGCAATGTCGTTGTATAAACTCTTCTGTGGTTAAAGTACATCACAGATCTATAATTTCAATAAATTTTATTTTGAATATTTGTAGCTTTTAAAAATGTTAACCTTTATTTCCTCAATGAAATAACTTTTCAGAGAGGGAATTTGTTTCCTAGCCGTACAACATATTGCAATATGAATTTATAGATTAATAACAAATAGCTTATATATAATGTTTCTGTTATAAATATATATTTATGCCTGAGTTATATGTTAGCTGTCATCTGTCAAAAGTTTCGTTACATCATTTTAAAGAAAATCCTAAAAAAAGAGGGTCACAAGGACATGCAATGGTCCCCCATTGCCTTCTGCAACACACCATCCAGCAGTAAAGGCATCATCATGAGGAAAATTCGATTCACGCCAGTAAAGACATGAGTGGAGAAAATTCGATTCAAGGCCATAGAGATATCCCTGATCAACTAGGATCTAGTTGTTAGATATCCATCCCTCGGTAGCGTGTAGCCTGCACAAGCCGATTAATAATAAGCATTAGCCAGTATGATTATTAAGACTACAGCTTTAATCTACCCTATCCTCGCCCCACTAAGATGTTGTAATTGAGAATTTCGATAAAGAGGGATTCATTCCTAGGACGTCTCCTAGAATTATTATCGCAGATTTCTTCTTCTATAAGAATCTATCTATAGGCGATGGACACACTGTTTATATGGCTCATGTTGTTCAGTCTCTCTACTATTTAGTTGAACACATCGTAAACTCTGATGATGGTGGCTTGGCCGTACAAAGCGTGTTCAGCTATTGGATATACCGTTGTTCCCCGAGAAACAATACTTTTTTACCAAGGGTTTAAAACATCTTTTATTGAAGACAGACGTTCTAGTTGTAACGTACCATGCGAGAAGAGAATTCGAGCAGCTGATTCTGGAGAGAACTGCTCTATCCATGAGGGCATTTACACCTACGTTATGTCTCAAGGTTGTAGGAGGTCTCCATTTCTGACACAAATAGAACATCGACAACAAATACCATGCATTTTTAACACTTTACATCATTTAAATAATTTGCTATGTACTTCTTAGGTAATTAAATAATTATTTTTTTCTTATTTTTAAAGTTATTATATTTAAAATTTAGAATACAATTCATATCTTAATAAATTATCTTAAACACAAAGAGAATGCAAAAATGTACAAATTCATGAACTATTACAGTATATTAAGACTGCAGTTTGTGTGTGGAGATCAAATCTATTGCATAGAATCGAGTAATATTATTATCAAGACTCAGAATTGACCACACCAAATTAACGCACATTATATGAATAGAGCAGACATGTATGTGATTCTGAGAATCAAGCATTATCTTACTGACTACAAACAACGGCATGACTTAGTAATTCTATGTTCACGTCCATATAAACGTGCACTAGGAAGTTGAATAGATCCGTGGAGTAACTCGTCAAATAAGAAGGACGGGACCAATTATAAAAAAACCAACACATCATGGATCATTACTCATTCTCTAAGCGTATATGAGAAGGTTCATTATTTTTATTATTATCCTATGGAAAGGGCATTACTTCTGGTGCGAACAATTTGTTAATTTAAAACAAAAAAGTCCGTGTCGCAGGGGCTGCGTAAACTAAGCAGATTTCCCACGTGAAGTTTTACAATAGGGAAATCTGCCTAATAACAACTGTAGTAGTAAGAAACCTCTAAACCTAAAACATTATTTAGGGCGTAATAACCCAGTAGTTTCTAGCCCCAAGAAACAGTTGACCTAACCTCTAAACCTATTCACGAGGGACGAATAGTTATAGAAACGGCCGCCAGAGCTCTCGCCGGAAAGTTCAAACATAGCCTACTGGTGACCACACGCAGAATACAAATGCATATATCTCAGTTAATATCCAAGATACAGAATAAATGTATAGAACAATATTTATAGTAAATTTAATTTGCAATAAGATTTATTCTATACAATTTTTCGATCCGACGCATAATAACGGAGATATTTTGAATTTTCAAAAATCCCCCCTCTAAACCCCCCCTCCCACTGGTCCGATTTCAGCCATTAACGAACTTGATCTTCCTTTTTACATAAAACGATTAAATTCCGAGTTTGGTAAAGATCAAACAAGAATTGCGACCGCTAGAGCGTTAACAGACAAATATATATATATATATATATATATATATATATATATATATATATATATATAATTTTGAACGGACCTCATTTTCGTCATCTCCTGGGTAGGATCGATGGACATTTGAAGAAATTTTTCGAAACTCGCATCATGAGTACGACCTCAATAGCTGATTTCCCTTAAGGGAAATCTGCTAAAAGACACCAAATATATCTGAACGTAAATACATACATATCGTGTAAACTGTAAACAGTTATATACAAGAGTTTAGTACTATATAACCACGCATATGTTACGTCTACCGTTGGTTCTTAGCTCTGGTGTTATTCACATGAAATTTCAAAACAAAATTCATTCAGGTAGTGATTTGGCTCGCTGCCGGCTATGAGAAGTGTTATTATTTCTATTTAGATTATTTATTCGTTGTATATGTTTGAAATTTATTTAGTGAAAAATCCATTAAATAAAATCCTTAGAAAAAGGAAGTCTTCCTGCTGTCATATCGTAAAACGGGATTTTAGCAGATTTCCCTTAAGAGAAATCATCTATTACTCATGACGGAATTTTCGAAATTTTTCTTCAAATGTCCATCGATCCTACCTAGTAGATGACGAAAATGTGGTCCGTTCAAAACTGTATATATATTGTTTGATCGTTACCAAACTCGATATTTAGTCGTTTTATGTAAAAAGAAAGATCAAGTTCGTTAACGGCTGGAATCCTACCAGTGGGAGGGCGGGGGTTAGAGGGGAGGATTTTTGAAAATTCGAAATATCTCCGTTACTATACGTTGGATCGAAACATTGTACAAAATCAATCTTATTGCAAATTACATTTACTATAAATATTGTTATATACTTTTATTCTCTATCTTGAATATTAACTGAGATATTTGCATTTTTATGAAAATTTGCATTTTTTTTTCTGGGTGGCTAACGGACGAGTGACTTTCCCGCCAAAAGCTAGTTCGGCCGTTTCCTTAACTGCTCGGCTCTCGTGAAATTTCTCTATTGTAAAACTTCACGTGGGAAATCTGCTTAGTTTATGTAGCCCCTGCGTGACGGACTTTTATTTTAATGTAGTACTAATGCTATAATTTTAATATGTCACTTAATGTTTAGTTGACAACATATGTTTTCACTTCAGTTTTCTCAAATAAAAAATTATTATAACGTTTATCCTCACGCTTACATTGAAACCTTTATGTATGATCCATTTTTCATTCCCTTAATGAATCGTAAATTATTGCATCCCTGTTGTATATATTAGACATGTGGCCATTAAATGTGATAAACAAAGAGAAAGTTGTCTAGGCCAGTAATAAACAGGAGGGAAGTCGATAAAGCTGAATAGATAAGGGGAAACTAATAAAATTATTATTCGCTCAGTAAATTTATAACGGCTAATATAACTAATGGGAGCCAACTGCCTGGCTCCTCTTGGCTCCTTAACTCGTGTAAACTGTTACACATCATTGGGTGTTAGGCTTAATTTGTGTGCTGCCATTTAGATTTATTGACTGATTTATTGCATGTTAACAAAACAACCAACTGCTGCCTCACACTTCTTTAATATTTAATCTTAAAAAAAAATTGCTTTATTTGTTCTTAGGCTATATTAATATTGAGTTTGGCACTTCAAGTTTCTTTTACCATCATCCCATGGAATAACGATAGATATAACTAATTCATTATTCTTACTGCACTGGTACTGAATAATATTAACAGATTTCCCTTAAGGGAAATCAGCTATTGAGGTCGTACTCATGACGCGAGTTTCGAAAAATTTCTTCAAATGTCCATCGATCCTACCCAAGAGATGACGAAAATGAGATCCGTTCAAAACTGTATATATATATATATATATATATATATATATATATATATATATATATATATATCTAGCGGTCGCAATTTTTGTTTGATCGTTACCAAACTCGATATTTATCGTTTTATGTAAAAAGAAAGATCAAGTTCATTAACGGCTGAAATCGGACCAGTGGAAGGGGTGTTTAGAGGGGAGGATTTTCGAAAATTCGAAATATCTCCGTTACTATACGTCGGATAGAAAAATATTACAGAAGCAATCTTATTGCAAATTAAATTTACTATAAATATTGTTCATTACATTTATTCTCTATCTTGAATATTAACTGAGATATTTCCATTTGTATTCTGCATGTGCTCGGCAGCAGTGGCTATGTTCGGACTTTCCGCCGTGAGCTCTGGCGGCCGTTTTAGTAACTATTCGTCCCTCGTGAAAGGTTTAGAGGTTTCTTACTACTACAGCTGTTATTAGGCAGATTTCTCTATTGTAAAACTTCACGTGGGAAATCTGCTTAGTTTACGCAGCTCCTGCGTGACGGACTTTTTATTACCTGATAATGAATCCCTACCATCCAGGAAAACAGTAGGTACCATAACTACTCATCCTGGGTGAACTAAGTTAAATTCAATAAACGACACTAAGCATATTACATATGTTAAAACTTTTCATATTACATATTCATTTTGCAGATAAGTAAATTTAAGTAGTTGATTGTGCTTCTTGTGAGTTAAAGCGTTGCCCGGAATCTCACATGGTAAACCTAGAGTGGCGAATTCGATTCCCGTCTGGGCAGAGGAATTTATTTAATATCTCCGTTATTATGCGACGGATCGAAAAAGTGTATAGAATCAATCTTATTGCAAATTAAATTTACTATAAATATTGGTATATACATTTATTCTCCATCTTGCATTTTAACCGAGATATTTGCATTTTTATTAAATCTGGGCGGCTAACGGAGGGATGACTTTCCCACCAAAATCTAGTTCGGCCGTTTCCTTAACTGCTCGACTCTCCTGAAACTTCTCTATTGTAAAACTTCACGTGGGAAATCTGCTTAGTTTACGCAGCCCTTGCGTGACGGTCTTATTAATTAAGGACTCAGTTGAAGAATGCTCAATACCTCTGAGTATGTCCAGGCTGGAAGTAACGCTTCGGAATTTCACTATACAAAATAAATTCCTGATACCGAAAATATGATATAAATACAATTTTCCTGTATACATTTTTTATATATATGGCCTCAAGTCAAAATAAACTCCTAATTCCTGTAAGTAGTATTTTACATAAGAGTGATAATATACTTTCGATTCCAGGTTTTCGTCGATAATGCACTGGTTTTTTTCAGGCTGAAAAATTTCTGCCTTAATTGTAATTTCAGCCCATGAACTGCCATCAACCAGTGATCGTACTAATCATTAAGATGACAATAGCTTAGTTACAGAACATTTGGAGCATCGGTATAGAAGAAACCTCTGGAGGCTGCTGAAGATTTGTAGATAATAATAAAATCAAAAGATGGAGCTTTCGTCAATACATATATAAAATATTTTTCAATTTTGTTTGAGGTATTCTTATATAACATTAGTTCTAAATCATAAAAGACATAAAGATTCAATAAAGTTTTATTTCGCAGCCAGAAGTAAAGATAATGATATTCAATTTCCCGGCGAAAAGTAAAGTCAATAAAGATCTATTTCCCGGTCAGAAGTAAACTCGAGTTCTATTTCCCGGGTGGAAGTAACGTCAATATTTGTTCTGTTTCCCGACCAGAAGTAATGTCAATAAAGTTATATTTCCTGACCGGAAGCAGAGTCAATAAAGTTCTAGTTCTCGACCAGAAGTAATGCCAATAATGTTCTATTTCCTGACCGGAAGCTGAGTCAATAAAGATCTAGTTCCCGACCAGAAGTTATGTCAAAAAAGTTCTATTTCCTGACCGGAAGCGGAGTCAAAAGTTCTAGTTCCCGACCAGAAGTAATGTCAATAATGTTCTATTTCCTGACCGGAAGCAGAGTCAATAAAGTTCTAGTTCCCGACCAGAAGTAATGTCAATAATGTTCTATTTCCTGACCGGAAGCAGAGTCAATAACATTCTAGTTCTCGACCAGAAGTAATGTCAATAATGTTCTATTTCCTGACCAGAAGCGGAGTCAATAAAGTTCTAGTTCCCGACCAGAAGTAATGTCAATAATGTTCTATTTACTGACCGGAAGCAGAGTCAATAACATTCTAGTTCTCGACCAGAAGTAATGTCAATAATCTTCTGTTTTCCGACCAGAAGTAAGGAACATTAAGAAATCCTGAAATGTAATTTTTGAAATGAAAACAGAATCTTAACTTCACGAACTGAAAAAGAAGATATAAACTCTTTTCGTTTTAGAAATAAATATTATAATAATTGTGATATGGACGATTGAATGCTATAACATTCACACAGATGACGTTACATGTACCTTGTATCCTTCATTTATCTCTTAATGTGAAACTGTTGTAAAGGAGGGTTTTCCCAAGAAATTTGTGATAGTAACTATGCTATTATTAAACTAAGAGGAAATGTATAGAACAACAATTATAGGCTATTATTTTATAAAACAAAATTAATTCATTTTTTATCCCGCTCGTAGTTACGAAGGACTTAACATTTTACAAAGTTTAAATGGGACCAGTATATCTTTTATATACATATTTATAAGTGAC
The DNA here is from genome assembly GCA_019009955.1 of Riptortus pedestris. Classification (NCBI taxonomy): domain Eukaryota; kingdom Metazoa; phylum Arthropoda; class Insecta; order Hemiptera; family Alydidae; genus Riptortus; species Riptortus pedestris. The sequence goes on from CM032228.1 coordinate 90,193,093, forward strand.
TACGTGTGTGTATTTATATATATATATATATATATATATATATATATATATATATATATATATATATGCATAAACTATATTTCCTAAATTATATTTTATTAAATTCTTTCCCCTTAATCAAATTCTCCCACAATTGACAATACAAATGAATTTTCGCATTGAGAATTAATTTCCAGTTTCTATAGTGTTATATTTGTAGCAAATCTTGAGCTCATATTATTCATGCAGCTCTACTTGATAAATAAATTTTGGGTTTTGATGGATGGCTTGTTACTCAAGTGTTAGACTCATGAATTATTAATGGAAGAATAATTAAATTGACTTCGAAATTCAATTTATGCAGAGTTAACGCTATGGACTCGTGTCATGTTTGTTTCAGACAATGATTTATCAAACCTTCTTCTAATATTGGTAAGATTAATTTTCTGCTTCAAGTGCCTTCCAACTTTATTATCAACTTTTTGTTAAACAATGTTGTTTTCATTTATTGACTGTTTTGAATATCCGTTTATGTGGTCACATCGAACTCTTTTTAAAGCACAATCAGTTGCATCCTTTCACCGGTTCCATGCTTCAGGAAGGAGACTTGAAACATAAGTTTCCATGAGAGATCTTTTTAGAGTAACTCCCATGGATATCAGGGTCAATAAAAAGTCCCTGACCTCTATAAGTGCTTTGCTATCCAACGCGGACTTTCAGAGACCAAACTTCATCATCAGTGCCTAGTTAGAGCCGTTTACTCTGAAACAAAATAGTGAGTTGGCAAGCCGATTGCTTCAGACTACATGACTCTATGCAGACACTGATGATGGAGCTTGCTCCATTGAAAGTGCACTTTGCAAAGTAAAGTACTTATAGAGATCAATTATTTTTATTGATCCTGCTTAATTTGTCCCTCTACCGCCATACATCTCAGGAGAAATAAATCCTATAGACTCAGGACCTCATACCAGGAAAAAGAAGCCACGTTGATTTGTAAATCTTTTAATTCAAAAACCAAAACTATTGCCTTGTTTGTCTCGAGTTTTCCACGTAATCACGGATTTAAAATTGCGTGCTGCTATATTTATTTTAAACTGTGGGGTTTGGAAATTTTAGGCAGATTGTATGTGTCTGCAATGGGCAACAGTATAAGTTATCGCCGATTTACACTTCTCGAAATTTGTTATATTCCGGCGCTGTAGTCTACCCTTAACATGAAAAAAAAAAGTTTAAGGTTTAGAATTTGTAGGCGTATTATACTTTCGGCTATAAATTTAACATTCTTTTTTTCATATGATCAACTTGGGGCGTTATTTCTGGTGGTGTTGGCTTCCAGTGAGTAATTTTCGTACTCCCTGATTTCTCCCTAGATGCTGGCCGTTAGAGGAAACCACTTGATGAGGATCAATAAAAAGGCCTTGTCCTCAACAAATGCTTTAATGTATGCAGAGTACACTTTCAGGTGCTAAGCTTCATCATCAGTTCCTGCTGATTAGAGAAGTGTAGCCTGGACCAATTAGCTGGGCGACTGTCGCAAGTACTTGAAGAGGAGGTCTTTTTATTGATCCTGACTCCCGTACTATTCCGCTTGCTGTTCGTACTTGCGTAACATGTAAGTCCTGACCTGGTTATTGGGTTAAATTATTAGTTAATCTGTCATAAAATCAACTGTAAACAACAGTGCCGCCAAAAATTAAATTTTGTACATTTATATTACTTTCCAAAAGGTATTTGAACATGTTCTTATTTAGTATGTAGTGTTAAAAATGTTTTATGTGCCACAAGCCATGGGCTATAAATTGGGTTGGGTTTTAAAGGAGATATATTGGTTGTCTGGGCTGGAATGAGGATAAAACCCAATCAGTGCCTAGCTATCCCAAACCCCACCAACCCAATCCCCCTATACCACTCCTATTTTCATCTTCATAATCTCGTTCCTGCATTAGCCAGCTATTGTACTCTCTGCTAACCACCATCTACATCAATTTTAGACTAAATATTTTCACGTTAATTTTATTATTTTTTATTCGTACATTAAAAGGAATTAATTATTTGCTGCTTTAGATGATTTGTTTAGCATTCAAAGAAAGCCAAGCAAACCCCAAAGTGGAATAAATATTTGCCAACTCTTATGTTAAATTTCATAAAGAGTTATCTACCTACCAGGTTTCAGAACTGCCTTTGTCCAATGGTTGCATACTAATTTCATTTAATTTCTATTTAGCAGATTTCCCTTAAGGGAAATCAGCAATTGAGGTCGTACTCTTGAAGCGATAACGCTCTAACTGTCGTAATTTATGTTATTATGTTGTGATCGTTATAAAACTCGATATTTAATTCGAAAATTCGAAATATCTCCGTTACTATACGTCGGAAAAAGTTTATAGAACCAATCTTATTGCAAATTAAATTTGCATATTTGCATTTTTATTAAGTGCGAGATGAGATCGGCTGAAGTCTGTTCTATTAGGGACTTTCCGCCGAAAGCTAGTTTGGCCGTTTCCGCAACTGTTCGGCTCTCGTGAAATTGGTTTTGAGACTCGTTACCACTACTGTTATTAGTAGGCAGATTTCTCTATTCTAAAACTTCACGTGGGAAATCTGCTTAGTTTACGCAGCCCCTGCGGTGACGGTCGTTATTATGAATTCATGATTGTAAGAGTCGGAAAAAATAACGTCAACGCAGGCTGTTCTAGTGAACCTGTTTGATTTTGTGTAGTGCAGCATATTTCATTAAACCAGTTTTCACACTTTAATTTGCCTAATTCGGCCCATACCTACATTAAAACTTAACTTTTGCGACTCCAGCATGTTCCCGTGGAACTGCTTATATTTTTAATTTCTTCAACTTATGTATGAATATTCACGCTCCACCTGTTAACAAAACAAAAACCCAGTAAGAGATCGAAAAATATTAAATGGAATAAAACTAATTAAAATTGAATACAAATTAAACATGACATAATAAGGATAAAAACACAAGTATATTAAAAAATAGTAGTCAACAATAAAATAAAGACATGTAGGGATGAGTCAAGAGGATATTTTTAAAAGGCTATAACAATATTCTAACAATAAAAACAACTAAATTCACTATATCAAAAACTATCCTAGTCAAATAACGGTTATATTGAAAACCTAACAAAGTTAGGGGAGAAACTTCAGACCTGCTAACTCCCTCCTACCTTCTTCTTTTTTGTTACCGCTACTTTTTCTTATCTTGTATTTTCTCCCTAGTTCCTCTGGGTTAAGCATTCGTGGGAAATTCACACCTAACCTTGTTAGGTTTTTAATGTAGCCATTATGTTATTAGGATAGTTTTTATCAAAGCCCTGTGTGGAGAGCAAGTATAGCAATCCTTTTTAAGTCGAGGTATGTGCGATGGACTGAGCCTCCACCCATCAAAATTGACGTTGTATTCATTGAATTGTTTTTGGTTCACTTTTCTTTTTCAAACTTGCTTTACATTTTATGTATCCTTAATCTAGTTGTTATACTATTTTCATTGAGTGAGACTTCCCTTGAAACTGAAGGAACATTGCAATATTTAAAGTAACCATTATAATGTAAAAGAGAAACATCTTCTAATAGCAGCAATATATAAATTATAAAATACTGTGTTTTGACTTAGTAAGATAGTTTCTGATTGGCCGAATCTGTATCTTGATATCCAATGATAGGGCATTGAACAGACAGGTCATGAATACCTTATAACTAACCTCCAACTCCCTGAGTCTCTTCAGTATTTATCAATTACCCAAACTAATCTAAATTCAATTCTCTAAATCCTACCTTACATATTATTGGCTAACATTAACCAAAACAGTCTCCTCATTGTGTCTGTCCTTGAACATTTGCTTAGTTACATGATTAAGCCACAGGTAAAACTAACCCAGGTTTATTTTAAACACACCCACTTATCTGTTAAAATGTGCAGTAGTAAAATCGCACTGCACGCAGGGCTCAAATTAGAAATGAATGGAATTATTATGCATGCCCTAAAAGATGGATATCTCATGCAAAATCAGTTTAGGCTCAAGGGTAGAGGAGTACTTATGCTGAAGTAAATAAAGGGTAAAATTAAAATTGGAAACATAATTGTTGAAAAAGTAAAGTAGATTTGTTACCTTACTAGGCTATTTTTGTCACTCAATACGAGGGCAGTATAGTTAGATGTTTACAGAAGTTTGCTGCGAATAAAATATTGTTAAGTCGTCCGTTTGGAGTGTATTTACACATGGCATTTAAGGGTGACTAAATGAAAATGTATTCAAAAGCTCGCATATTTATCCTCGTAATAAAAGCAAATTGAATATAATAATACTTCAGTTAAGAAAAATATCCCTCCAGAGTTTTCCCAGCAGTCAAGAATCCTCCTTTTAAAAAAGTTTGCCTCCCTTTCGAGTAGGCAGTAAATGTAGAATCAAGAGCGAGCCGGAGTTAAAAAAGGAGAGGAATCACCTTTTTAAGTGAAAAGCGTCCTGGCAAATCTATATGCTAATGCTGAGGTTGTCAGCCTCTGAGGCTATTGGAATCTCTAAGAATGATAAGTACTCCAGATTTCTCGAGAGAATTAATGGCCGCCTAGCCCATGACCTATCCATTTGCATACCTATTGACTTCCCATTTTTCACCCTAGGGTATAATCATCTAATTCTCCAATCGTAAGGAAATTAGAACCCGGAAATTAGAATAAATAATATTCCCGTTGAAGTAGCCCTTCTCCTCTTTCTTTTTTTTTTATTCTTTATAATATTGGCTGAAAGGCTGTTTGTCTGAAAATATATTTGATTGGTTGTGTAGTTCATATATTTGCATAGGCATGAAGGGGATAATGGGTACCTTTAGAGCAGGGGAATATCAAGGCTGCCGTGGAATAAAAGATAAAAGAGACGATCCACCATTGGACAGGGAATCTCTCTTAATGGAGACGGCTGTCGAGTGGTTTTTGCTGAGATCATCCTCTAATTTATTTGACAAGGAATAGCTTTTATTGCATGCCGTAAAAAAACTTTTTCTTATTTATTTTTTTTTATGTTTCATAATACCTGGCTTGTAAATTTCCATGTCTGCTGCTATTAACAGAATGTTCAACTTGTCAATGGTAGCCATGAACCTAAAAAAAATTAAATATATGTAAAAAAAGAGTTTTGTCTTAAATTGTTGGCATATATCCATTATTTATCCTTTTTGATTTTTGGTCATATTTTTTACTAACATTTAGGATCTAGGATAATACTTACATAAATATAAGGGCCCATTAATGGGAGGGTGAGGATACATTGGGCGACTTTCTTACATATGAGAATTTTGCTTAGGTTTGCCGCCTAATAACTGATTGTTGCCTTTTACGTTTGTTGTTTACGAATCCCCCAAAATACTACGATAAGCTTGTTTTTAAACTTAACAATTATGAAAATTCGGAATTTTGTACTGGCTTCTTTGTTGATTAATAGAAAACTACCTTGCTTCTATATACATAATCCTGCTCAAGGCTAATAACCAAGATTAGTAATAAGTGCGTGATTGAAAACCTTTTTATCACTTATCTAAATTATGGATCTAGCTCCAGATATAATTAATTGCAGGGCTAACCAAAATCTCGATCGTAAACTTCAGCTCATTAGAAAAGATAACATAACAGTTTAAATGTAATATATGTTCTTAACAAACATTTAAAAATATCTGATTAGCATTAGCATGGGATGATTTATAAAATAAACTGGTTTTTTTTTCTCTTTAAGTATATATCATTTTTTTTCTTATTATTTGTTTACATTATAAATACACACATTCTTATTATTTCATTATATTTTAAGTAGATGATTTCTATTCACCTGAAAATGTAGAAATTTTTTACTCAAAGTTCAATGGAAAGTTGTATGGTTATGAAAAGATTAAACATTTGAACCTCAGAAGTAACATATTAATATTATTTATTAACGTCCACTTTTTGCTACTATGGCAAGTTAGGTGGGGGATTTACAGGTTACCGCCCTTTTCTAAACAGAATGGGACTAGAGATTTTATTTAATGAGTTCGTCACTAAATAAACTCCTAACTCCCAGGCGGGAATCGAACTCGCCACTTTACGTTGAATACATATTTGTGACGGGATTGGTCTTATTATTTAATAATACATCTTTATAACGTTTATACGTATCCATGTTAATTTGACCGAACCATAGCAATCTGCCTTTCTTAATTGAATAGATGGCATCAGGATTGACAAATAATTCTATGATTTCAGTGTTGCTTGTGTTTTTAGCAGATTTCCCTTATGGGAAATCTGCTATTGAGGTTGTACTCATGACGGAATTTTCGAAATTTTTTCTTCAAATGTCCATCGATCCTACCCAGGAGATGACGAAAATGATTCAAAACTGTATATATATATATATATATATATATATATATATATATATATATATATATATAAATATATATATATATATGTCTCTCACAGCTCTAGCGGTCGCAATTTTTGTTTGATCGTTACCAAACTCGATATTTAGTCGTTTTATGTAAAAATAAAGACCAAGTTCGTTAACGGCTGAAATCGGACCAGTCGGAGGGGGGGTTTAAAGGGGAGGATTTTCGAAAATTCGAAATATCTCCGTTACTATACGTCGGACCGAAATATTGTACAGAATCAATCTTATTGTAAATTAAATTTACTATAAATGTTGTTATATACATTTATTCTCTATCTTGAATATTAACCGAGATATTTGCATTTGTATTCTGCGTGTGGTCACCAGTAGGCTATGTTCGGACTTTCCGCCGAGAGCTCTGGCGGCCGTTTCCATAACTATTCGTCCCTCGTGAATAGGTTTAGAGGTTAGGTTAACTGTTTTTTGGGGCTAGAAACTACTGGGTTAATAAGCCCTAAATAGTGTTTTAGGTTTAGAGGTTTCTTACTACTACAGTTGTTATTAGGCAGATTTCTCTATTGTAAAACTTCACGTGGGAAATCTGCTTAGCTTACGCAGCGCCTGCGTGACGGACTTTTCTATGTATATGCTGCTCTCTAGCCCCTTCTCATGGATTTTGTCTCCCAGATCTGAACAGTTCTTCTGTTTTTCTTCATTGCCATTATTTCCCTGATATTCATGCGTACACTGATGGTACACTGATGATCACCTTGTTTATTTATACTTGGCCCTTTCTGGAGAGACTCTTAAATCGGAGAACTTTTTTTAATTCATAAAAGTTCTTAGTTACCGCGAACATTTAGGCTTTTATATCAGCTTCACACTTAGGCACTCAGGTGTTAGAACTAGGAAACGTCGACATCTTTAATTTCATAGCTTAGAGACCCTAATAGCTTAAAAGTTTCAATCAGATTTCGACTTAAGTAAAATAAACAAAGAGTGAGGTTAAACGATTTATTGGCCGCATTAATAATGGGAGTAGGCGATTAGTAATAGAAGGCTTGAGTATAGGGCTTCCCGAAATGGGCGGTGGTTCCCGCATTTTTCCCACGCTTTATCTAGTCTAGAATAATAGATAGGCGATCAACAGGTGAATACATTAAAATGACAACTCTATTATTCTATTCTTAGTATCTATTATTTCGGTATACTTTACTCCACGGCTATTTTATCATGTTAGTCGTTTTAGCTTGAGTGGGTGTATAATTGGCCTCGGCAACTTCCTCTTTCTCGTATACAATATTTAGTTGAAGAAGACATTATTTATAGACTCCCAGCTAGACTGCATCAATTTGAGTTTGATTGTCGACCTTATAAAATGAGTTATAAAAATTTCCGACATCGATATTACTACATATAACTAATTACTACGGCCAATACAATTCATTCTAACTATAAAATAAAAATAATTTTTCTAATAAATCTATTCGATTATCTACAGTTTACCCGTTTCAAGGAAATGGGTGACCATAGACTCAATGTTAGTTAAGAGGATTATAATAAATCCTCTTTTCCGAAATTAAAAGTTTTGAAATAACGTATTAAAAACATAAAAGATTAGTTATCTTGAAAATATTGTTAGATCGCAATTAACTCAATAATTACAATTTTTGTAGCGAAAATAAACAAATAAAACTTAATTTATAAAATTAATTGTCCTCGTTGCGATAAAAGAAGAATTAAAGATAAGGATAAACGACAAGGGGAACGTTGATAATGGTGAAAAAAAAAGGGCTCTTGCAAACCGAGCTTCACAATTATCGTGATATTTATTTCGAAAATTAAATCTTGTAGCGAAAGAATAAAATATATCTAAGTGACAGATTAAATCCAATATCCGCTTTCTAAAAAATTAAGAAAATATTTAAAAACAAAAAACAAATAGTAGGTATGTTGTTTAATTTGTTATTTTAATTCATTCAATTATGAATAGATCATCAGAAGGTTAATTCGCATAAAACATGCCTATCTCTCCTTCAACGCATCTATTTATTACTCATCTTTACATGTTTCACTTCATGAGGAGCCTCTTCAGGAGTTTACACTTCCTAACAAACATAAACCTCCACTACTTTCCGCTCAGAGAGGACACACATCCCGGGAGGTACTGGTAGAGCTCCTGTAAGTCTTCCAAAGAAGTGAAACATGTAGAAATGTGTACAACCCAGAAGATGAAGAAAATAAGGTCCGTCCAAAACTATATATATTTAAATACGTGGTGTAATGACGTTACCAATTGAGATTTTATGTCTTGAATCGACAATTTTTATTGATCTATACTTTACTCGATATTAAACCATTTCATACAACACTAAAGGTCATATTCGTTAGTTGGGAGGAATAGGGAAAAGGGGAAGGAAGGAAGAAATTCAAAATATCTCTATAAAGAAAATTGGCAAAATATCTCCGTTATTATGAGTCGGTTTGGAAAATGTTATCGATCCAATCTTGTTAAACTATTACTGCTCTACAATAGTTGGTCTATTACTTTTTTTTCGTTACTCAAATATAAGGCGAGTTATTCGAGCTTTCTTGTTTTCGGCATTTAGTAAACCCCCACTTCTATTCACTGCATTTTTATTTAAAAAAAGGGAATATATGATAGGATGAGAGCAGTCTTGTGTGATGATACCAGCACGTGAAAAATCTGCTTAGTTTAGGCAGCCCCTCCTTAATGGACTTTTTTTTAGTTTTATGTTAATGATCAAAAATACAAACAAATTAAACTCTAATAACAAACTTAGGATCATGTAACAATTTTCTTTGAATTCAATAGAAGCAGCTGATTAGAACAGTTGATTAATATCAGCAGATATTATCTTCATTATATTTAGAAAGTATTGTCATGAAACCCGAAGTAGAAGGTCCAATATCAGACATGTAGCGTGCAGTTCTGGGTTATATTGGAGTTATGCTCTTGAAGAGGCAGGCGTCTGTATGACGTGAAACATGTTGTGCGAATAAAAATATTTTAAAAAGAAATTTTATTTAATTTGTTGATCCTCTGCACAAAAATTATTCAGTTAATTATAGTTAGAGTCAAAAAATGTTTACGTCATAAGTAATCTGACTAGTTTTTGATAAATTATATCAAAATCTTTATTTATAGTTTTGTATATAGTCCCTTTATTTCTATGTCACTGTTACTTCGTAAATATCTTAATTGAAAGTGGTTTGTATTTTCATTTTACAGTAAACAGACCGTACTTGCATAGCTGGTACATTTTATTTTTATTCCTTTGCTGACTATTTGTCGTAATTGGTTTAACCAAGACGGTGAACGGGTTATGAATGCATTGTTCATAAGAAATCTCTCAGGATAATATTTACTGTGTTATTTATAAAGGAGTGACCGGACGCCATGGCTAGTAGTTGTCTATAAATCCTCGGTATGCTGCAACTATCATATCACATCTTACGAAACCAATATAGTGATTCTTAAAACTATCACTGCCATAAATGAACCTACGGACCATATCAAGTATGATAATAAATTGTGTTACTCTGTACCCACAGCCCTAACCACATAATAAGGCGAACTCTCTAGCTTTCTAATGTCTACGCCTTTATCTGCTCCCTTAATTCTTTTCCCTTTCTTTTCCATTATATTACTTTTCAGAAAAATATCTTTTTAGACAAATAGGCTCGAAACTCAATGGCCTAATCATTTTGCCTGATCGTTGATCTAATATGGCCTGCTTATTCATTTTATATTTCTATTTTCATAGAAAAGTTAAGTGTACGGAGTAGTGGGGGGGGGCTTTTTCCCCATAATATAGTCATCATAAAGCCGAAATCGACTATCCTTGGAAAAATGTATCATCTGTTCAACCTCTCCCGTTCCTCTGTTAAAACCAGATTGGCTTAAGGAAAATCAGTTATTGAGGTTGGAATTCGATTTTCGAAAATATCTTCAGATGTCCTTCATCCTACCCAAGGGAACAAGAAAATTGGGTTGGGTCAAATTTATATATATTTGTCTTTAAATGCTGAAGCAGGTTAAATTATTGCTCCATCGCTTCCAAATTCGGTATTTAAGTGATATGTAAATTTTAAGATCAAGTGACTAAAATCATACCAAAAGGAGGAGGATGACACGAGGGGTAGAAGGAAATTAAAAATTCGAAATCTCTATGTTATTAAGTAACCAATCGTTTTATGGAATTAATTTGCTATAACTTTTCTTCTAACTATTATTAATCAAAATATTTATAATTTTTATCGTTCAATAAACCACCACACACCTACTGATTTCATATTACCAATAAGCGAATGTACCATAAAACCGCTTATTCCAAACTTAAATACCAATTATTTTATATCTTCCGGTGAACTTTGCTTCTTCAGTTACATGTAAGTTTGATATCACGTCATTAATAAATATTATTCTTACAAGTTACCTGTTCGATACCGTTCTAATTATTCCTCGGACTAATCTAACGCCAACGTAAAATTTGTTAATAACCTAGGGGGGGAATTTTGTAAACGAATTTGTTAGGTTTAAGGGGGCTAAAATAAAATTTGGAAATATTATATTTCCGTTATTTTGAATCTGATCGAAACATTGTATAAAATAAATGATAAGGAATTGTAAAAATCTTGAGAAAAGGAGTGTGTGTATCTGTGCTATGGAAACATTCCAAATCCGACAGAGTCAATAGCCCACTTTTCCGGGGTTTCCTTAACATATGCTTATCGTTGACCATAATTCACAATACTATCTTAGATGAAAAGGGTAGGTCCTTCCTGCCCTTTCCCTCTTACCTTGATTTCCAATGTTAATATATAAAATAATATGATAAGTTCATATTATGGATACCAATGGTTTCTTAATATTTTACCACCGAAATATAATCACATACCTCCAGATAATCAACTTAATTAACTAACGCAGCCTCTTTTTTTATCATTTTCAGCTATTATCTTTCTCTCGCCACACTCATGTAAAGCTGAATTTCAAGTTTTGTTCGTGTGAGTTTCTTACAATTGGAGATATAAAGAATATAATGAGAGAGTACGTTGTCATTCCACGTCACAAGAAACCTGCTAACTTTAGCCATGTTTTTAAAGTCAATCGGTCTGAATTTTTGTTTAATTGTTATGCATTTTGTAAAACCGAGTTCAAGTTGCATATACGGTATATATATATACTAGCTCAGATACCCGGCTTCGCCCGGGAATTGATTTGAGGCTGAATGGTAATGGTATTTTTTTGACAAGGCTTTACCTTGCACAATATTTTGAGATTCACCCGTCCCAGTGTTTTGGATTAATACCCGTCGTTGCTGTGGACACTGTCCTCCATATTGTCATATTTCCCGTCTCCTGTGCATTAAACATAGATTTGAATTATTAGGGACAAAATATTTACATAGATTTGAATTTTTCCAGGTGAGGTACCTGATAGTTCATATTGGAAAGAATTGTTGAATATATCAATATTTCTACGCTAATTTCTTGCTTCATACATTGTTGAAGGCGTTAGTGCTAAT